>OZ023216.1:11721017-11951463 GCA_963995525.1 Escarpia spicata
GAGGAATTTATCCTAGCGGAACAGGTCCACGTGGGGACGACCCATCATGTCGGCCCGCGACTCTGGGCGATCATGTTGCGTCTGGTGACGAACCCCTCGTTGGCTGCATCGCCGCCGTCTATTTCGACGGCTTCCATACGATTGCCCGTGTCCATGTGCCACATCTGACTCGTCAGTTGCGTCTCCTTGGCATCGTCTCCGTAACTGAGCAGCGTCTCAATGTAGGAGCGGTACGGGTACGTGTTGGTCGAGGGAGTCACGAGCGTTCCGTTCATGAACTTCGTGCAGAATGGCGTCAACGTGACGCATGCGGTGCACAAATGTAAGTACTGTCATACAGTATATAGATATATATATCTCTCTTTGCTTTGTTTCATTCGATTTATACGACTAGGCACTTACTTCATATGGGTAATTACACAGTGTTCTTAGGTGTTCTTCACGCAAACTACCTGTGACGTGCGTATCTAACCCCTAGTTCTGGTATGTCGTTACCTCTTCTTTCCATTTCATTAGCCTTCCCCCGGGTGCCTACCTCTTTAAACTCTAAAGTACTACTGGCGTGAATGACGGAAAGGTATGGTTCGATGTGGTCCTAGGTAGTGTTATTTTTTTGTCCTGTAACATGTCCTGATAAATAAAATGTACACTTGTGTTAGTGTCCAGTGTGGTGTATTTTAGGTGTAGTAAGTAATAAGTTAAGGGATATTTTCTGCTTGATGCAAGTACGTAATCATAGTCATGGTGGTGGTGGTCGTCGTCGTCGAAGTAGTAGTAGTCGTAGTCGTTACAATCCTCATCTTCGTCTTCGTCGTCGGCATCATAATCCTCATCGTCATCGTTGCTGTCGTCGTCCTCTTCTTCTTCACGTAAAAAGTATATATTTATAGTCGTCATCATAGTCGTAGTCATCTTAGTTATCACAATACTCATCGTAGTTGTCACTGATGACCTCTTCGTCTTCGTCGCCGTACTCGTCGTCATCACAACTTTCCAACGTCATCTTCGTGGTCGTTAACATCGTCGTTACCACAATTCTCACCTTCGTCGTCCTCGTCATCGTCCTCATAGTCGTCGCACTCCTCTTCCTCCTCCTGTACGACAGCAGGTCTCCAGTCGGTGGCTGTGCCACCTGTGCCAGAAACAACACCGCATCCATCGCAGCAGTGGCTCGTGGTTCCACGGCAAGGCGGCTGCTCCCACCCTCGGCAGAGATTGGCTCTATGAGAACTTCTTCAAAATCAACAACGACGCCGACACGGTACGTGCAAGCTTGGGATAATCGTTTGTTGATAGTTTTAGTCAATACTTTCACAACTGTTGCTACAGTATTCAACAAAACCTTGATTAGGCCTAGGTCGACACATAGAGATTGATAAAAACACAAATGTATTAATAAAAATAGTAATAATGGATTTAATAAATATGTGCTATCATTGCTATTACATTTATAATCTTGTGTGCATTATTTTGTGTACGGTGCTTCCAGTTTTACTTACTACATATAAAGATATATATATATATATATATCTTGATCATTCATATCGCAGAAAGCTGGATCATTGTTTATTACTTGTATCCACAGAGTGGGACTAATAAAATGCCTACTACAACAACAACAAAAACTACTACAACTACTATTAATACTATTACTACTACTAATACTACTACTACTACTTCTACAACTACTACAACTACCAATACCACTCCTACTAATAATACTACTACTTCTACTACTACTACTACTTCTACTACTACCACTACTATCACTACTATTACAATCACTACCACTACCACTCCTACTACTACTACTTCCACTTCTACTACTACTACTACTACTACTGCTAACATTACTACTACTACTAATAATAATAATACTACTACTACTACTACTTCTACTACTGCCACTAACACTACCACTACTACTGTCACTACTACTTACACAACTAATACAACAACAACAAATTTATTACTACTATTATTATTACTACTATTACTATATTATTAATAATACCACAGCTACCACTACTACTACTATTTCTACTACTATTACTGCCATTACTACTACTATTACTACTACTACTACTATCAATACCACAACAACAACTACTACTACTACTACTATTACTACTACTACTAATACTCCCACTATTATTTCTACCATTACTCCTAATCTACCACTACTAATACCACTACTGCTAAAACTACCACCACTACTACATTCAATACTACATATACTACTACAACAACAACAACAATTATTACTACTATTATTATTACTAATATTACTACAACAACAACTACTACCACTACCATTACCACTACCACTACTACTATCAGTACTACTAACACTACTATTAATACTACTACAACTACCATTTCCACTGTTACTTCTTCAACTACTACAACCACTACTACTACTACTAATCTATTACAACTACTACTACTACTACTACTAATACTGCTACAATTACCACTACTAATACTTATACTACTACTACTACTACTTCTACTACTACTACTACTACTACCACTACTAATATTACTACAACTACTAATACTACTACAACGACAACAACAATTACTATTACTATTATTATTACAACTACTATTACCACGACTATTACTACTGCTACCACTACCACTACAACTACCACTACTACTACTATTTCTACCACTTCTACTACTACTACTACAACCACTACTACTATAACAACAACAACAATTACTACTATTATTAATATTACTACTATTACTAGAACTACTAACATTACTACACCTACTACTCCCACGACTACTACCGCTACTACTACTACTACTAATAGTACTACAACAACAACAACAACAACAATTACTACTACTATTACCACTACTATTACTACTGCCACAATTACCAGTACTACTACCACTACTACTATTTCAACTACTACTACAACTACTACTAAAACTAATACTACTACGATTACTACTACCACTATCACTACTACTTCTACTACTACTACTAATAATACTACCACTACAACTACTACTACTAATACTACATCTACTACTACTACTACTACTACTACTACTACTACTACCACTACTACTACTACTGTCACTGCTACTACCACTAATACTACTACTAGTAATACTTTTATTATTTCTACTGCCACTACTACTACCATTACCTCTACTACTAATAATACCACTACTACTACTGCTTTCACTACTACTACCACTATTACTAATACTACTACAGCAACAAGAACAATTATTTCTACTATTATTATTACTACTAATATTTCAACTACTATTACTACCACTACCACTATTACTACAATTACCACTACCACTACATCTCCCACTACTTCTTCCACTACTACTACAACTACCACTACTACTATAACAACAAAAACAATTACTACTATTATTATTATTACTACTATTACTAGAACTACTAATATTACTACCACTACTACTCCCACGAATACTACCGCTACTACTACTACTACTAATAGTACTACAACAATAACAACAATTACTACTACTATTACCACTACTATTACTACTGCCACAATTACCAGTACTACTACCACTACTACTATTTCAACTACTACTACAACTACTACTAAAACTACTACTACTACCACTACTACTTGTACTACTACTACTAATAATAATAATACTACAACTACTACTACTACTACTTCTACTACTACTGCTACCACTACCACTACTACTAACACTACTACTACCACTATTACTACTACTGCTAATACTATTTTTATTTCTACTGCCACTACTACTACCATTACCTCTACTACTACTACTACTACTACTACTACTACTACTACTACTACAACTACTACTGCTACTACAGCTACTACTACTACCACCACCACTACTACTACTACTACTACCAATACCACTACTACTACTACTATCACTACTACTACCACTATTACTAATACTACTACAACAACAACAACAATTATTTCTACTATTATTATTACTACTATTACTTCAACTACTATTACTACCACTACCACTACCACTATTACTATAACTACCACTACCACTACTTCTACCACTACTACTTCCACTACTACTACTACTACTACTACTACTACAACTACTAATACTACTACAATAAGGACAACAACAATTACTACTACTATTATTATTACTACTATTACCACGACTATTACTACTGCTGACACTACCAATACAACTACCACTACTACTATTATTTCTACACTTTTACTACTACTACTACTACCATTACTACTATATCAAGAATAACAATTACTACTATTATTATTATTATTACTATTACTAAAACTGCTAATATTACTACACCTACTACTCCCACGACTTCTACCGCTACTACTACTATTTCTAATAGTACTACAACAACAACAACAATTACTACTACTATTACCACTACTATTACCACTGCCACAATTACCATTACTACTACCACTACTACTACTACTATTTCAACTACTACTACTACAACTACTACTAAAACTAATACTAATACCACTACCACTACCACTACTACTTCTACTACTACTATTAATAATAATCATACTACAACTACGAACACTAATACTACTTCTACTACTACTACTACCACTATCACTACTACTACTAATATTACTACCCTTACTACCGCTATTACTTATACTACTACTAATAATAATAACACTACAACTACTACTACTACTACTACTTCTACTACTACTACAACTACTACTACTACTACAACTACTACTAATATTACTATTACTACAACCACTACTACTACTACTAATCTATTACAACTACTACTAAAACTACTACTAATACTGCTACAATTACCACTACTAATACTTATACTACTACTACTACTACTTCTACTACTACTACTACTACCACTATTAATACTACTACAACTACAACGACAACAACAATTACTATTACTATTATTATTACAACTACTATTACCACGACTATTACTACTGCTACCACTACCACTACAACTACCACTACTACTACTACTAATTCTACCACTTCTACTACTACTACTACAACCACTACTACTATAACAACAACAACAATTACTACTATTATTAATATTACTACTATTACTAGAACTACTAACATTACTACACATACTACTCCCACGACTACTACCGCTACTACTACTACTACTACTAATAGTACTACAACAACATCAACAATTACTACTACTATTACCACTACTATTACTACTGCCACAATTACCAGTACTACTACCACTACTACTATTTCAACTACTACTACAACTACTACTAAAACTAATACTACTACGATTACTACTACCACTAACACTACTACTTCTACTACTAATAATACTACTACTACTACTACAACTACTACTACTACTAATACTACATCTACTACTCCTACTACTACTACTACTACTATCACTACTACTACTACTGTCACTGCTACTAATACTAATACTACTACTAGTAATACTTTTATTATTTCTACTGCCACTACTACTACCATTACCTCTACTACTACTACTACTACTACTACAACTACTACAACTACTACTACTACTACTACTACATCTAATACTATTACTACCACCACTATTACTACTACTACTACCACTACTAATACTACTACTACTACTACTACTACTATCACTACTACTACCACTATTACTAATACTACTACAACAACAAGAACAATTATTTCTACTATTATTATTACTACTAATATTTCAACTACTATTACTACCACTACCACTATTACTACAATTACCACTACCACTACATCTACCGCTACTTCTTCCACTACTACTACTACTACCACTACTACTATAACAACAACAACAATTACTACTATTATTATTATTACTACTATTACTAGAACTACTAATATTACTACCACTACTACTCCCCCGAATACTACCGCTAATACTATTACTACTAATAGTACTACAACAACAACAACAATTACTACTACTTTTACCACTACTATTACTACTGCCACAATTACCAGTACTACTAACACTACTACTATTTCAACTTCTACTACAAATACTACTAAAACTAATACTACTACCACTACTACTTCTACTACTACTACTAATAATAATAATAATACTACTACTACTACTACTACTACTTCTACTACTACTGCTACCACTACCACTACTACTAACACTACTACTACCACTATTACTACCATTACCTCTACTACTACTACTACTACTACTACTACAACTACTACTACTACAACTACTACTACTACTACAGCTACTACTACTACCACCACAACTACTACTACCACTATTACTAATACTACTACAACAACAACAACAATTATTTCTACTATTACTTCAACTACTATTACTACCACTACCACTATTACTATAACTACCACAACCACTACTTCTACCACTACTACTTCCACTACTACTACTACTACTACAACTACTAATACTACTACAATAAGGACAACAACAATTACTACTACTATTATTATTACTACTACTATTACCACGACTATTGCTACTGCTGACACTACCAATACAACTACCACTACTATTATTATTTCTACACTTTTACTACTACTACTACTACTACCATTACTACTATATCAAGAATAACAATTACTACTATTATTATTATTACTTCTATTATTAAAACTGCTAATATTACTACACCTACTACTCCCACGACTTCTAACGCTACTACTACTACTACTACTAATAGTACTACAACAACAACAACAACAACAATTACTACTACTATTACCACTACTATTACTACTGCCACAATTACCATTACTAATACCACTACTAATACTACTATTTCAACTACTACTACTACAACTACTACTAAAACTAACACTACTACCACAACCACTACCACTACTACTTCTACTACTACTACTAATAATAATCATACTACAACTACTAACACTAATACTACTTCTACTACTACTACTACCACTATCACTACTACTACTAATATTACTACCCTTACTACCGCTACTACTTATACTACTAATAGTACTACAACAACAACAACAATTACTACTACTATTACAACTACTATTACTAATGCCACAATTACCATTACTACTACCACTACTACTTCTACTATTTCAACTACTACTACAACTACTACTAAAACTACCACTACTACCACTACCACTACCACTACTATTTCTACTACTACTAATAATAATAATAATACTACAACTACTACTACTACTACTATTTCTACTACTACTACTACAACTTCTACTACTACTATCACTACTACTACCACTAATACTACTACTACTAATACTATTATTATTTCTACTGCCACTACTACTACCATTACCTCTACTACTACTAATACTACAACTACTACTACTACTACAGCTACTACTACTACTACCACCACCACCACTACTACTACTACCATTACTAATACCACTACTACTACTATCACTACTACTACCACTATTACTAATACTACTACAACAACAAGAACAATTATTTCTACTATTATTATTACTACTATTACTTCAACTACTATAACTACCACTACCACTATTACTACAACTACAACTACCACTACTACTACCACAACTACTACTATTACCACTATTTCTACTGTAACAACAACACAATTTACTACTACTATTATTATTACTATTATTACTACAACTATTACTACTACCACTACTACTACTACTACTACTACCACTACTACTACTACTAATACTACTACTACTAATGCTACAATACCGTTAATACTACCACTAGTGCTACTACTAATACTACTACAACAACAACAATTACTACTACTGTTATTATTAAACTACTGTTACTACTCCTTCCATTACCACTGCTACTACTACTACTACTACTATAAGTAATACTACCACTACTATTACTACCAGTGTCACTACTTATATCACTACTACTACCACAACTACTACTAATACAAATATTACTGCTACTGCTACTACTACTACCATTACCTCTTGTGTAGTTGTAGTAGCAGTAGCAGTAGTATAAATAGTAGTGGTAGTGGTCGCAGTAGCAGTAGTAGTAGTTGTAGTAATATTAATAGTAGTGTTAGTAGTAGTAATAATAATAGTGGTAATGGTAGTAGTGGTAGTGGTAGTAGTACAGTCGTAATAGTAGTAGTAATAGTAGTAGTAGTAGTATTAGTAGTAGTTGTAGTAGTAGTAGTAGTAGTAGTAGTAATGGTAATAGTGGTAGTAGTAGTAGTGATAGTAGTAGTGGTAGTGGTATTATTATTATTAGTAGTAGTAGAATTACCTCTACAACTACCACTACTTGTACAACTACTACTACTACTACCACAACTACTACTATTTTAACCACTAAGACTACACCTACCATAACCATTACTTCTTCTACTAATACTAATACTTCTACTACTACTACTACTACTTCTACCACTACTAGTACTACTACTACTACTACTACTAATACTGCTACTACTAATACTAATACTACCACTACTACTATCATTACTACTAACACTACTACTACAACTACCATTACTACTACTACTTCTTCTATTCTACTAGCACTACTGTTACTACTTGTACTACTACTACTACTACTACTACTACTACTATTCTACTACTAATACTACTACTACTAATAATAATAATACCACTTCCACTACTACTATCACTACTACTACTACTACTACTACTGCATAAACAACAATTACTACTATTATTATTATTACTGCTATGTTATTACCACTACTAATACCACTAATACTACTACTACTAACACCGTCAAGGGTATAAAAACGTGGAACAATTTACCAAATAAATTGACTCAGCTTCCAAGTTTAACACAATTTAAAAAAGCAATCAAGTTGTCATTACTTTCTACATATTTGTGAATTGTTAATTGAAGGTGACGTTTTGTTAAACCCATGAAATAGTAACACAAGCACTATAGTAAACAGTCTATAAAATTAAATGAGTTGTGAATATTATTTTGTGATTTATTTATAATTCCTGTTGTATTTATTCAGTTTTCATAGTTCGAGTAGGGCATAGCAACACATAAGTCTATGACTTCAGCTATGTCCTTTCAGCAGCAGCAGCAGCAGCAGCAGCAGCAGCAGCAGCAGCAGCAGCAGCAAACCATACTGTGCATGTATTATGTTGTTGTTGTTGTTGAATAAACGTTCATTCAAACGTTCATTCAAACTACTACTACTAATAATAATAATACCACTACCACTACTACCATCACTACTACTACTACTACTACTACTACTACTACTAGCACTACTACTACTACAACTAATAATAATAATAATAATAATACCACTACCACTATTACTATCATTACTACTAACACTACTACTACAACTTCTTTTTCTACTAATACTACTACTACTACTACTACCACTGCTACTATCATTACTACTACTACTACTAATAATAATTATAATATTACCACTAACACTGCTACTAACACTACTACTACAACTTCTTTTTCTACTAATACTACTACTACTACTACTACCACTGCTACTATCATTACTACTACTACCACTACTACCACTACTACCACTACTACCACTACTACCACTACTACCACTACTACCACTACTACCACTACTACCACTACTACCACTACTACCACTACTACCACTACTACCACTACTACTACTACTACGGCTACCACTACCACTAATACTACTACTACTACTACTAATAATAATAATACCACTACCACTACTACTACTACTACTACCACTGCCTCTACTACTACTACCACAACAACTATTACTATGATTACTACTACCAATACTACTACAACAGGAATACAAATTACTAGTACTATTATTATTACTACTATTACTAGAACTACTACCACTACAACTACCGCTACAACTACTACTCCTACTACAACTACCACTACTATTACTGCTACTAATTCTACTACTACCACTATCACTATCACTACCACTACCACTACTACTACCGTTACTACTACCACTACTACTACAACTTTTACAACAATTACTACTACTATCATTATTACTACTATTACTACAACTACTACTACAACCACTACTACTACTACTGCTACCACTACTACTACCACTACTACTTCTACTACTACTACTGCTACCAAATACCATTAATACTACTGCTAGTACTACTGCTGCTAATACTACAACAACAACAGCAACAACAATTCTTACTTGTATTATTACTACTGCTATTACCACTACTATTACTACGGCTTCCATTACCACTACAAATATCACTACTACTACTACTTCTACTATTTCTACTACCACTACTATTAATACTTCTACTACTACTACTAATACTAATATTACTGCTACTGACACTTGTACTACCATTACCTCTACTACTACTATTATAACCACGACTACTACAACTACTTCTACTTCTACTAGCACTATTGTTACTACTACTACTACTACCGCTGCTACTACTACTACTTATACTACTGCTGCTAATACTACTACAACAACAACAATTACCACTATTATTATTGCCACTACTATTACCACTACTACTACTACTTCTATTTCTAGTACTACTATTACTACTTCTACTACTTCTACTACTAAAACTAATACTAATACAACTACCACATCTACTACTACTACTACTACAACTACTACTACCACCACTACTACTACTACAACTACTGCCACTACTACTACTACCAGTACCACTACTAATATGACTACTACTACCACTACCACTACTAATAATACTAATATTACTGCTACTGTCACTACTACTACCATTACCTCTACTACTACTACTACTACTACTACTACTACTACTACTACTACTACTACTACTACTACAACTACTACTACCATTACAGATTATACTACTACCGCCACCACTACTACTACTACTGCTGCTGCTGCTACTACTACTACTACTACTATTACTACTACTACTACTTCCACTACCACTACCACTACTACTACTACTACTGCTACTTCTACTACTACTATTACCACTACTACTACGACGACTTCTTCTACTACTACTACTACTACCACTACTACTACTAATACTAATAATTATAATACCACTACCACTACTACTATCACTACTACTACCAATACTACTACTACCACTACTACTATTACTCCCACTACTACTACCACTACTTCTACCACTACCACTATTACTACTATTATAACCACTACTACTGCTACCTCAGCTACTACTGATACTACTACTACTACAACTACTACTACCACTACCACTACCACTACCACTACCACTACCACTAACACTACCACTACCACTACCACTACCACCACTACTACTACTACTTCTACTACTAGTGCTACTACTTCTACTACTAGTACTACTATTACTACTATTACAACAACAATAACTACTACGACTATCACTACCAATACTACCACTACCCGTACTACTACTACAACTACTACTACTATTATTACTGCTACTACTAGTAGTACTATTACAACAACAACAACAAATATTATATCTACTATTATTACAACAATAACAACAACAACTACTACTACTACTCTTACAACAACAACAACTATCACTACTACTCTTACAACAACAACAACAAAAACAACAACTACTACTACCACGACTACTAATATTACTTCTATTACAAGATACATGTCGGTGTGTCTTTGCTGAGTCAACAAACCTCGTACATTTTCACCGAATCCAACAATGATGTACAAACACAACTACAACAACAATGGCGACACCAACTGCATCATGTTTGTTTCCCAGAATAATTGTCTTCCTATCGTCTATTTTGCCTAGGCAATACTCAAGTAATGTATTAAATATGTGCAAAGGCGTGATAAACCTCGACATGCGTGTTGTGGATACGAAGACAGTATAACAGCGAGAAAGTGACGGTGGTATGAGGTTAATATTTACGAAACGAATAAACAAGAAAACCAGAAAACCGACTGGTACATAAGCGACAAAAGGGCATAGTAGATTGGAATATTCGTCAACCTGGAAATAAGTGTTGAGTGGCTAATTACTGCAGAGTTCTGTGTTATGACTTATATTGAACAAACAGGCCAAGTTTATTGCTTGTCTCTTTAGGACTATGCTTGGATGTAAACAGCAATAGGGCCTACTCGAGAATAAATTTTGAAAATGCACGACGTTGACGCAGCTAACATATGGACACATGTATGAAACACTGACGCTCACAGGAACTAGTCTGCAGCTAGAAGTGGGGCACAACACCAGACGACACACTACTCAAAATGACGGTTGCATGCCAACAACTCAATTGATCACAACTATTCCTTGATGATTGATAATAATTAATCATTAGTTAAAACCATAGTGTCTACACTGCCAAAATGTGTAAGATCAACTTAAATGGATGGGAGCTAGAATGTTTATATATTCGTATTTTTTTATTATACCAGTTTCCACGAAGATTAGGCGAATGATAATCTATATTCATAAATAAACGTGTGGCCCGCTTACCTAGCCCATCATGTCATTTATTTAACACTCCATTCAAAAGGTTTGCCGGCCCCATATGTAAAATGTCGACTGATCAGTTTTGGATGGTTTAAGTAACATGAAACAATTCGAAATTCGATTGCTTTTTGACGGAATGAAGGTGGCGTGAATAACAAAAATTGCAACCTATCATGGATTACCTAGACAGTTTTGCGCCCTAGATGCAAAGCTTCTGGGACGCGTAGCATAACAACCATCCACAAATAGATACGCTAGATAATAGTTGGTTGGTTCTAGCACATGGTGAGAAAGGAAAGTATCTTGTACTAAAACTAAAACCTTATGATCCTCACTCCCCATACTCTGTACAGATTTCCATTGTATATGCCCATGGTTAAAATCCCTCATAATAATACAGTCCCGTGTGCGTACTTCCCTTAGAGCGTTTTGTATTTCTTCATTCTCTTTTATGCTTATGTTTGGACTTCAATAAACTAACCCAACAGTTAACGTTGAGTTTCCTGAAACTATGTTACACCAAACAGCTTCTTCGCAATCTGCTTCTCTTTCTAATTTTATTTCATCAGCCTAGATAGATTCTTTAATATATAAAATAACTCCACCTCCCTTTCTTCCTGTTCTATATTTCCTAAACATTACATATCCTGTCAATCCCAATTAGGCATCCGATATATCGGTGGTGGTCCATGATTCGGTTATACCTATTATGTGGGGGTCAATGTCTTCTACCATAATGTATAGTTCATTTCTTTTGTTTACTATACTCCTTGCATTTAAACAAACACATTTATATCCAGCTTCAGAAAACTTTTCGAGACTGTTATTTGCTGATTTAGTTGAGCTATCTTAATCTATGCCTCCAGTTTCAGGCTTCTCTGTGAGTCCCCCTGCGAATTTAGTTTAAATAGATGCAACCTGTCCCACTGTCAACAGATCGCAGCATATTCTCTGCAAAAACTGCTGCCCCCTTTCCACTAAGATGGAGGCCATCTTTCATGTACATATCTTCCCTCCCAACAAAGTATCCCCATAAATTATGAATCACCCCCTCTTCTTCACACATCTGCTCAACTGGTGCGTTGATCGCCATCCTCTTGCAGTTTCTATACGTTGCCCCCCTTCCTCCCATTACTGGTAAAATTCCTGACAGAATAATTCAACTATTGTCTTCTTTAGCTTACTCACTAACTGTCTATTCTTCTGTACTATCCCAGTTGATCCCTCCTTGTCTGCATTATTTGTTCCTACCTGTACTAGTATACACCCTCCCTTGCCATGCCCAAATACCTCCTCTACCCTTTCAGTCACATGTTCTATCCTAGCCCCCGGTAGACAAACAACGACGTCCTTCCCCTCACTTAGTGTCTTATCCGTCTTTCCCATAATGGAGTCGCCCATAAACACCCTCTCTTTCTTCATTGCCCTCTCAATCACTGCCTCTGAGTAGCTCCTTCTCCGGTTTGCATCTATCTGGTTGTTGTCTTTTGCCTCTGCCGTCTCTTCTCCTGTCACATTTTCTTCCGATTCATTCTTTCCTGTCGGTTTTTCTGTTGTCTCCTTTCCTCCTGTCATCGTCCACTTTATTGACTTCTCTTCTATCACATTTGCTCTCACTTCCTTTCGTCCCTTCGATTTTGTTGCCATAGTATTTCAACAATGTTACACGTTGCGTCCACATGCAACACTCACGTTTTCTCACGTACCTATAACAAAACGTGCGTATATTGTCCACAATTGTTACTTTTACGTGATTATCCCGATAATTTAATTTGATCCTGCTGCCAGACATGACGTAGGTATTCAGTCACCAAATGTGACGCGTAATCACTGCACGTAAATCGTCCTCTCATCTCTATTATCGATGGTTTGGGGAAAGCAAGATGGCCGACAATGACATCACGTAACCACCTCCACATCCTATCCAAGTACAGGGGTATATATAGATCAGTGACACACAAACACATGCACGCATGCACGCACGCATACCCGCACACCCACACACACACACACATAGTAAATGCCTTTTCTTGTGTTGGTGCAGACACAGGCTCGCCACCGCACCAAGTTGCTGATTTCGACTTCGTCGAGCGATGATTATAGCCTGGGACCGCCTTTCGAATCTGCCGATAGTGTGGGCCGAGCCTTCAGCAGCCCACACTCACCCGTCTGTACGCCTTCCTTCGGCCGCCATCCTGAGTCTAGATCGCCGTTCTTCTTTTCTGGTAAACGGTCGGGCGCCACGTCTTACTCGCTGCAACGTTTTACCCATAAGATGGTTCGGGAGTCGCAGATTCGGCGAAGCATCTCATTGCCAGGTTGGTATTATTTGGAGGATCTGACTGAGTGGTGGTCGTAATCGGCAACTGCGATATTTAGAGCTACCGTTTCGTCGCTGTGCTGGCTATGTAGCAATACTTGTAAACCCTCGAAATATATTAAAACATTGAATAAGTTGGTACGGCAACTTTTAAACATCTTTCGTAATCTAGGTGTTGTCTTTGAAAGCGATTTCAGCTTTCACCAGAACATTTCTCAGTATGTAAATCCTGTTTGTATCATATTCGTGATTTCCGTCGAATTCAGCGTCATTTGTCTTTATTTACTGCTAAAACAACATCAGCAGCTCTAATTAGCAGTCGCCTTGACTACTGCAACTCACAACTAAACAATATTGCTAAAAAGGACATAGCTAAACTTCAACGTGAACAGGATTGTTTTGCACATGTGGTGCTAAAAGCACCTCGTTTCTCTCAATCTCTGCCCCTACTGGCTTCCAGTTGCATATAGAATACAATTCAAGTTAGCCGCTGTCACATATCGTGCCCTTTCTACGTAACTCCCATCCTATTTGTCTAGTCACTTTCGTTTTTCCGATATCCCCAGGAATCTCAGATCATCTGTTTCACAACAACTGTTTCTTCCGAAAATCAAGCTTAATATTGGCAAACGTGCGTTTTAGCTGCACCCATAATCTAGAATCAAATCCCGATACGATCGAGGTCGATATAAGAGACGATTGCGGTCAACCGATACCATTCGAGCGGGGGAAGCTAGTGGCGACGCTTCACATCAGACGCTGTAAATCGAGATTGTTTGAACGATGCCGAACCCGTACGAGGACTACTACGTTCGACAGGTCGGCGGTCAACTGCCGGTCTTCGTCGGCGGTCGGGGTCAACGAGGACACGGTCTGGGTAATATCTTCGGGAACCTGTTTCGAAGCGTCATGCCGCTTTTTAAGAGAGGCGCCATGGCGTTGGGAAAACGCGCGCTCAAAACCGGCGTGCACGTGGAGCGGGACGTCGTCGGCGGCGGCAATCTGAAAGCGTCGATAAAACGACGCGCGAAGGAGGCCGGCGTCGATCTTCTCGACAGCCTATTGAAAGGGCCGGCGCCGAAGAGGCGGATGAAAAAAGTGCCGCCTATAAAGAAGCCGCGTCGAACGGCGACGACCGTTAGTAGACGGAAGAGAGGGCGTCGACTGGTCGATATATTCGACGCGTAACGATGGCGTTCGTAAATACAGCGTGCGAGGGCGTGAAGGCCGAACTGGACCTGTTCACCGGACCGATGACGCAGAAGAGCATCGAGAGCAGTCAGTGGACCGTCTACCAACCGCTGACGGCTCTCGACGCCGGCGGTCCTATCGAGTTCCTCATTCCGGGGTCGGGTAACGACTACACGGACCTGGCGAGTCTTCAAACGTACGTCCGCTTCAAAGTGGTTCAGGGGGACGGTACCGATCTGGCGGCCGGCACCAACGTGGCGCCGGTCAACAATTTCCTCCATTCGATGTTCAGTCAAATCGACGTGTCGCTGAACGGTACGCTCGTGACGCCGTCGACCAATACGTACGCGTACCGGGCCTACATCGAGACCCTGCTGAGTTACGGTAGCGACGCGAAACGATCGCATCTCACGTGGTCGTTGTGGTACAAAGACAGCGCCGGACACATGAACGCGCGCGGGGACGACAACACCGGGTTCGTAGCGCGGCGCGACCTAACGGCGGCCAGCGCCGAGGTGGGGATGATGGGACACCTGCACGTCGACGCGTTTATGCTAAACCTCCACTACCGAGCGGCATCGACACGAAAATACGCATGGTCCACTCGAAGGACGCCTTCGCGCTCATGGGCCCGGCTGCCGCGCCGGGGTGGCATATCGTGATACGCTCGATTTGCCTGTACGTCCGAAAAGTGAAGTTGAACCCGGAAGTCCAGCTGGGTCATATCAAAGCGTGGACTTTGGGAACGGCTAAGTTTCCGATGCGCCGCGTCGACTGCAAGTCGTTCTCGATAACGGCGGGTACGCTATCGCACACGCACGAGAACCTGTACATGGGTGCGATTCCGAAACGCATAATCCTGATGATGATCGACAACGCCGCCTACAACGGAGACTACACTAGAAATCCGTTCAACGCGCAGCACAACGACATAAACTTCCTCGCGCTTATCGTCGACGGACGTCAGGTGCCGAGCAAGCCGCTACAGCCGGACTTCCCGCACCACCGGTGCATACGAAGCTACATGAATCTCTTCGAGGCCACCGGAAAGGCGGGCGAGGACGCGGGGAACGACATATCGCGCTCGGACTTCGAAGCCGGCTACACCGTCTTCGCTTTCGACCTGACCCCCGACTGTTGCGACGGGGACCATTTCAACGTCGTGCGTCAGGGGACCGTGGGCGCTGAAATGCAGTTCACGACGCCGCTAGCCCGACCGATGAACGTCGTCGTGTACGCGGAATTCGAGACGGTGATGGAGATCGATCGGACCCGGATCGTCCTGTACGAATGTACGTCGTAATGGATACGTTCCAACTGATGCGTCGCCTGGAACGCGAAGCGTACGCTAAACGCATCGTCGTCGGCGTCGTGCCTAAAGACGCGCTACTTACCACCGCCGCCGCCGCCACTCACCCGATGGCCTTCGTGTGCAATACCGACGACGGCGGCGAACCGGGGGAGCACTGGGTGGCCGTCTACGTCGACCGGCGAGGCGTCGGCGAGTACTTCGATTCGTACGGTC
Organism: Escarpia spicata; assembly: GCA_963995525.1. Lineage (NCBI taxonomy): Eukaryota > Metazoa > Annelida > Polychaeta > Sabellida > Siboglinidae > Escarpia > Escarpia spicata. The sequence continues at coordinate 11,738,579 of OZ023216.1, forward strand.
TGCCGCCGCTGCACGCCGACTTCCGCGCCTTCCTGCACCGACACTGCGGCGACGCGTGGACGTACAACGATAAGCGATTGCAGAGCGTCGTCTCTAACGTGTGCGGACAATATTGCGTCGCCTACCTACTCCTCCGAGTATGCCGACCCGCGCGATAGCCGACCATATGCACGTACGGACAGCCTTCATTGACCTCGCACGCGCGCATCGATCGCGCGCCATCTCCAGTATCATCTCACCGAGGTGTTCGGCGAGAAGGGACATCGCGTGTCGTTCTTATCGACAAGCCAACTGACCCCGGCCCGTCTCGACGACGTGTCGTTGTATCACTTCCGGCGGTGATGGATTCCAACGACACGACGGCGCGATCTGGTACAGACTTTCGTAAGCCGGCGGTGCACCAAGCGCCTCCTCGATGATAGCGTCCAACGCGTTATCGACGACGCCCACGCACCCCTACAGCACAAAGCATGTCCTAGCGTCAGCGAGGCGCATATAAACATACATTATAATTAGTCTTCCCAGTCCCACGGCGATCGTGCGCACGACCGTAACGCGTGCGCATACTTTGCACGCGCATCATCGTCGTACTTCAGTAGTAGTCTCTCGAACGCAGCATCCTCAGCGGTGCTTTCACGTTCAAGCCGCTGTGCTCTCTACAAACACACATTATTATATTAGTCCGCCTCTTTTTCAGCAGCAACACGGGCCAGCAGCGCAGCATCTTTCGTCTCACTATCCGTCACTGCCCGGTCCAGCAGTGTTTGTACGAACAAGGCAACCTCCGCGTACCTTGCACGCATCCTTTCATTATTCGCTAACATGTCCAGCAGTACGCGACGCACCTCCTACAGACAACAAATAAATGTCATGCTTTAAATAAGTTCATAAGCTGAGCACCATGCTATTATGTATTTTTTCGGCTATCTCGACTAGTAGGCGCGCTCAGTCGCATCGCTTCGTAAGCTGAACACCAGGCCATTATGTAATTTTCGACTATCTCGGCTAGTAGGCGCGCAGCCTCGTCACTCGTCGGTTTACGCGTCAGCAACGCTGCCACCAGCGGGGACTCCTATAACACAAGAAACCCATTAGTCGTCGTCGACGACGTATCTCTTCAGGGTGCGCACCGTATAAGACGCCTCTCCTTGCCAGGTCGTCTTACGCACACTGAGCTCCACGTTCGTACCTGTTAACTCAAGCACAGTATCACGAAGCTCCTCCTCATTTAATTCCACCAAGTAATCAGCCCGGTACTCAACGAGCTTAGCCATTTGCGTGTCAAACAGCGCAAGCCAAAGCTCATCTTCTTCGTCATCGCCGTCTCGTATCATCACACGTAGCGCAAAGAAATTTTTCACCACATCCTGTTCACCGTGGGTTCGACATAGCATAACACCATCTGTAGCTTTCTGATACAGCTTGCGCCGGCAATGGGAACATCCCCTATACGTGCACTGGTCTTTGTAAGACACAGCCTCGATAAAGGAGGGCGTCTTAAGTTTATATACGCCGTTCTCAGCGCACGCCAGCTCCCTCACACTCACCAATGTAGCCTGTGACGACGTGGCGGTGCTGCACTCTCTCTCAAGCGAAGCGCGCCGCCTCGGTTGCTCCAAAGCCGCTTCGTCGGACCCACGTTTACGGCCGACCGGCGACGCTATAACCAACACGGGTCTCTTAGCAGCAGGCGTTGTCTCCGCTGCTGCTGCTATCGGTTGCTGCTGCTGCTGCTGACTTCCGCTCGCCTTAGAAGACTGCTTACGCATCGCCTTCAACTTTTTCGTCGGTGTCGTCATCTCGATATTGTCGGCCATTCTCGCGGTGGAAGGACGTCTGCTACTGCTGTAATAAGTCAGACCACTTGCGTTATACCACATAGCAATTTTTCAACCGTTTTATATAAGCAACATACAGCGCATGCGCACTTAACACATAACGCCCTAATCGACGGTTCTATTACAACATTACGCGCATGCGTTGTAACGCATAACTGCCTAGTATCCGATGTCTTTTGCTTTCGGAAAAAAATGAACGGTCATGTAGTGCGTTCGTTGACAAACGTTTATTTACAGCCAATTTTAATAAAATAATAACACCACATAATTCCCTACTCTCCACTGATCCCACACAACGCTTAAATTCATACTTTTAACGATACGGTTAGGTTTTGGAAAAAGCATTGTTCTCTCTTCACATTCCGATCACGATAAGCTATCGCCCCATTAGCGTCACGCGCGCCGCAGCTGGTTTGCGTCACCATTCGGTTTCTAGTTATTGCCAAGAAAAAAATCTGCGTTCACGTTAGTGCGTTCGTTGTCAAATGTGACTTTTACATCGAATTTCTATAATATTACTACACCACATAATTCCCTACGACCGCCTGATCCCACACAATACTTAATTTCATACTTTCAGCGTTTCGGTTAGACTTTTGAAACGGTATTCACATTCAGTATTCACAGTGTTTTTTGCGCATGCGCATTTCTGACTAGTTTGCTTTAGATAAAACCAGCTTGAAACGGTATTCACATTCAGTGTTTTTGCGCATGCGCTCTTCTGACTAGTTTGCTTTAGAAAAAACCAGCAGTCGTTGTTCATTTTCACACGAGTATGGCATCGGGTACCACGTTCACGTTTCCCACGACAAAGCAGCGGTGAGTTACTATTATTATTTAGCAATAAAAGTTGGCTTTTACAGGCGTTCTATTAGAGCGGCACGTTGGTTTTTACACGAGTCCCCTATTCTTTATTAATTACATGTAATTAACCTCGTTATACATATTATGTCTTGGGAGCTAATAGAGCGGTTGGTTTTTACAGAGGCTTATTTTACAGGAGTCCTATTAATTAATAATTATTCAGTTAATTATTCACATACGTTATTCATGTTTCACAGACCGTCTACACGCGAACGTCCTATATGCGTCGTCCGCCCGACAGTACGCCAGACAGCTGACACACAGCCCACCGAAGATTGGGACGCTGGCACCGTCGACACCTCTACAGTAAGCCAGACAGCCGTCACACCGCCCACCGTCGACACCTCTAGGCGAGCTCCTAGTAGCGATGTTGATGTCGCCCCCGATGGGCTGATATCAGCATTTCTAAGACTGGATACCACCACCGGCCTATGGAGCACCCCGATACCACCGGACGAATTATTCGTGCGACGTGGCTTCAACGCGCCGTTGATCCCCGCCCACCAGGGTATACTACTAGACAGGCGCCTCGACGCCTTCGAATCACGCGGAACACATCTTCCGTCTCTTGCGCCGCCACGGGTTAGGTAGGCGGCAGCGATCCAATATGAGGGGAAGACCATTCGTGCTTAAATAATAAAATAGTCTATCACTTACACCACCGTTGTTGTTGCTTCCTATATTATATCCACCGCACGCAAACATCCCGCCTTACCAGGCCGCTGAGTACACACGCTGAATACATTTCGTTTCAAAACGCGCAGTGCCAACTAACCGTTAAACGCACAGCTAAGCCGTTCAGCTAAATTTACGCCGTTATTCGCACAGCGCCTGCTGCATCCATACATTTCGTTTCATTTTATTAAACGCTCAGCGCCAACTAACCGTTAAACGCACGGCTAAGCCGTTGAGCTAAATTTACGCCGTTAATCGCACAGCGACCGCTGCTAGCCGTGGATCTAAATTTAACCGCCCGTAACTAGGCCGTAGATCAAAGGCCACCGCTGCTGCTGTAATCACTCAGCGCATAGGGTACAGCGGGTATTCTCGTACACAGTGGGTTTAGCGCCTTTATAACCACGGTGGTTTTAGCTATAACCGTATGGTTATATAAAGAACGTAACTAGGGACGCTACTATATCCTAACGTTGATCGCTAGGGCTAAACTAATCACTGGAATAATCGCTAGGTGGCACCTCAGGGTTATCAATCAAAAGTGACAGGCCATCAATCACGTTTTTTATAAGTAGGTTCCCGATTTCTCTCAGGTTACACAAAACCCTTTGATCTTTTTTTTATAAGTAGGTTCCCGAAAAAGATAAGGACTTTTTTATGCATGGAGTTAGGCCTAAAGTAGGTCAAAAAGGGGCGGGGCGAGCCTCTGTGTATCCTCATTACTACTGACCATTTATAACTGGTTTGTCGTTCTACATTTGTACCACCCACATCCAAAACCAACAAGCGTACCATCATTATTACAACGCAACGTTTCTACAGTAATCCTTGTTGATCTTTGTAAATACAATCCATCACTATCTTTGTTTAGTCACATTAATTTAATGTTTCCTAACATGCCCTGTATTACCTGCAGTTTGGCAGAAGCAGCTAGCGGAATACCATGTATTATAATATATGCCCAATCTACCTACTTACCCTTGTTCTTCTTTATACTGCGAAATCTTGACCGCTGAACAAAAAAGCATCCGCAAATGAACAACCGTTCAAAGCAGGCATATTCGTATAATTATTAACGTAGCAAGCAGAAAAGAACACTCGACGTTGACATGATGATAAACAGTAAATACACTGAACATCAAAGCTTTGATATATGATGTGGTAAGACTGTGTAAAGATAATTGAACAACAAATGGAGATTAGAAACGTTAGCGTCGATTCAGACTTTTGTGTCTCGTAATGCTTTGTTGCGGAGAATGAGCGTAACTACGCCAGTGCGTTGTATATACACTGCATGTGTGACCAAGTACGGTCCCATTTTGTTAGTTGTTAGTTGGTTTCTGAAACTGAAAACAATGTGTATATACGAAAAGGAATGATCAAAAGCGATACTTGATGTGGTGTTACATAATTTATGATATATGTATGTATATGTATTATATTACATATATATATATATACAAAACTATACTACTGTCAATATTATTTGTTGGTACTATTGAGTTGGATAAGTACGCTATGTCAATGAAACAGAACCAACATTATAACAATAGATAGATAGATATATGTATTTATTTTCCCAATATTGTACAATACAAAGTAGTAATACAAATAAAACATATATATAAACAAATAATGTAACTATGTAACGCAATAGTTATTTAGATTACGTTTGTACAATATTCTGTGTACGAGACACCTATGAAGACTAATCATTCTAGGTATGATCACGTTTGACGCATAAAAAATCATAGTATATTATGCTGCGTTACACTTCAACCGTTTTAGGCCCACTTTATTGTAATAATGCCATGGCATTGCCAAAGTTATATTACGCAAAGAGAACATTTGTATTATTTCAACACTCCACAATAATTCTTAGATATCTACGTCTGTCGTGATATGCTGTGTCTTCTTTCCTTGCTATGCCAGAAAAAGGAGTCGACTCACTCATTAACGTCGTGTCTGTGCCCGACATCAATAAACCTCGACAGTGTAAGTACACCAAACGACGCCATCATAATACTATGCGCACAACTTTAACATACAATTAATTTATATATTTATTTGTGTGAACGTTTGATATAAATCATTTCTTTAGTTACAATACTAACTAGTCGTAGTGATACATCATCTGGATTTTTCGTACCATAATTGTGACGTCATAATTATTTGGTTGCTATAATATATGTCATTATAGGAACCACGACAATATTTGTATAACATGTACCATTGGACGAACGTATTGTGTCATAGTTTCGATAATAAACCGTCATCATTATAATTATTATCATCATCATCATCATCGTCGTCATTGTCATTATCGTCATCACCATTATCATCATCACCACCGCCTCCATCATCATCATCATCATCATCATCATCACCGTCATTATCATCTTCTTCATCATCAACATCATGTGGTCGCCACTCCTACAATATGCTTAACAGTTTTCCTATATTTTATCTGCCATGGCATAGGTACCAGGTAGAAGCGACTAACTGCTTTTCTACTATTCCTTTGAAAGCTACACACACACATTTGAATCTACAGAATTGCTTACGTTTCGTAATGGCGGCAGGTGGAATCGAACCCCCGTCATCGCAATTGACCGTCTGGCGTTCTAGCGGAGTTCTACCGCCCGTTTGCCGTTTTCCGCCAATGCCTAGGATACTACTTAATGCTAGGGATACTACCAACATGTTGTTCTTGATACGTCAGCTTTACCAGATAGTCCAGTGCCTCAACCAGAACACCTTGCAGTGGTCCTCTAAAATCAGTTATTTGTGTTTTGCATAGTCCATGTTATCTAGTAAAAACATCCACTGGGTGTGGACTTCACACCAGCTTGCCTTTTCAAAATCCAAGATAGCCGACAAAATGGCCGCCGAAATGCTAGAAATGGCATAACTTCTGAAAGAATTGACTTAGGAAGGTGATCTTGTGGTCTAAACATAGGTATATGGGGGCAAGAAATATATTTCTGAGGTTTCCATCAAGATTGGTTGAGTTCTTATTGGAAAAAAATATAAAATGGCTGCCAAATGACTGCCGGTATGATAAAAATCCTTAAAACCCTTATCAATGCCATAATTTTGGAGCTACGTGATATAGATCGATGATATTGGTAATCCGGGTCAGGGATTCCGATTCTAATGTATTCATGACGATTTGAGGAATCCCTATACTGCGAAATGATTATATGTCAACCAAAATGAATGTCTGAAGGCTAAATATCAGAAGCCAACAACTGTTCATGATTCCCGCAAAATCCAACATCAGCCTCTGGATGACATTTTTATAGTCAAGCGCAACAGTTGTAAACGATTCTCGCTATATGTCATCCAAAATCAAGACAAGTTAAACAAAAGTACATCGAGTCATTGTCAGGGAATGTAAAACACGGTATTTGCACATGATAGGACTTGTCGGCGGAAGAGATCCGTACGAAATCGCGCTGAAAGACTGTTCGCATGACAAGTTGCGATGGCCAGAAGTATTTTGACGTTGTGAACTGCCTAGTTTACTCACTAAGTCACTACACCATGGACGATATGACGAACTAAGTGTCTGGAATCGTACTATTACTTTGTACACGGATGGGTGCGTGATGTGTTCGACATCGTCATCAATCAATTGCACCCGATAACAGCTGGAGTAAGTTACCCGCGAGTGGTGGACTCGGACCGCTCAATCACTGTTTACACGATTGACCGTTATTAAGTTGTTTTGTTCTACCAGTAATCATGGCGATTGGCATGCAGTGAAATAATGTTATATCTTACTTGTAATGCGCTACCAACCAAGTAGTTACTTTCAAAATTATATAACAACTATATTCAGCTGACCCTGACAGTGACAGCTGTCACTCGATCAGTATTCTCAATGCTATAATAAAGGCAGCCAATAACATGGTTGTATCAAACAACAGCTAAATAGGAATTTAAATTGTTTATCGATTCTATTATGTTTGTTGTCTACTTTAAAATAAATATCATGTCACACTGTATCATATTAATCAGTACATTAATGCAGCAACACAGCCACACATTTCTTCCGAGATGTGCTTCTTAATCCAGTAGAAATCAGCACATTTTTAACAAAACCTGGACATTTTGGTTAAAAAGTAGTGTTTCCTTAACTTCCAGAAAAAGAAAAAAAATCAACCCTGGGGAACGTCGATTGTTTTCATGAATAATATATGTACCCTGTCAGTCGCTTTTTGTAACATTTTCTTTTTATTGGCTGTCCATACATAGATGCAAATGAGTTTTGGCGCACTGACTTCCACTGGCCAGCTAGTTAACGGTTAGGATGCTTGTGTTGATTTGTATTTCATGTATCCATTAACCCGCTAATATAAGAAATCAAGTGTCTGCCAAAATATTAGATCTTACCACTGTGTGTCGAAAGCCAATGTTTTAAAATCCAAACACGAGCGATAATATCACATATATATTAATTGGACCAAAATTCGTAGTACTTAATAGAACAAACCGTTTCTGTAAACCCCCTCAAGACTTTTATGCAATGGATCTACAACAGCTGTTGTATTAATTATTTGCTTACAGATTGTTATAAAAATTATAATAAATTTATGTAATGATTGTTACATATTATTAGGCATTACATTTTGTGCTTGAGCGATTTGAAAATATGTGGTATGGAAAGCCAAACATGACATTGTTCATAATTTTGTGGCCAAGGTGTATCGGTAGATCTTGATTGATTTAATAGTGAAAAATTCATAGTTAGTAAGATAGCATTTTAAATCCGAAATTTCTGTTTGAGTAATTACATAAAGTAAAGTTAGCAACTGTTGTTGAACATATTATCCAGAATTATAGTACACATAGTCATATTATGAAGATTGCCTAGAAAATAGTCGTACATCTTTTTTTAGGAACGGGTCACTGATATGGAGTAATGTGTCATTAGTCAAGAAGGTGGTGGTGGCTTAATTGTTAAATTTTGAAAGAAAGGGGTAGATTCATTGGTGGCGGTGTCAAAATTACGAGGTGATGGATTGACTGAACAATTCAATAATGCAGGTGATCATTATGTCCATAAAAATGTGGAAAGACTTACATTGCCTAAAAAAATATGCCTAATTCATTTCAGGCAATAAACCAGGTTGTTGCATCAGAATGCATGCCAACTCGTACGACCTCTAGAGGTTACGATTATCAAATTCACTGTCGCATCAAACAGGACAACATTGATCTGGACAAATTCCTGACCTTTTTGAGAAGTCACAACCCATTTTCCACTGACAGTGACGAGCACCTACAAAATGTTGCTACTGCGGTCATAGCCGATGAGAGAATCAGTGTAAACCAAGCTGTGGACGAATGAAAATCCACCAGAAGATCACAGATCAGAAGTACAGAGACATGGTTCTCAGGAAGTCAGACCAATTAAAGTGAAAACCTACGCAGTTATGAGGAAAACAGTCAAACTGATAGATGGAAAAGAAGTGCGCATGTCGTCGACTGAGCTGTACCAGAGACTATTAGCCAGGGCATATACTTCTGGACCACCAGATCGCAGTATCTTCTCACATAATCTAGCAGCCGTAGACCCAGCTTTACTCCACGACAATGGCACAATGCGATGGCCAGTGAAGTATAAATTAGTTTCGTACATCGCCACCCTCGATCTCCATGTTGTCTACAATGATGAAATTGACGTCAAACCCACAGTTGTGGATGGATGTGCCATTCTGCATCAGATGCCCTGGCCAAAGACAGGTACCTTTCATGAAGCGTGTTCATCTTATGTGATGTATGTTCTACAGTTGGCAACAAACGATTGTGCCTGGTTCTTATTGTTCGACAGCAATGAAGTATTCATGACCAAGGAACACGTGCAGCAATGACGTAAATTGGGCAAGATCCTTTCCGCGGATGTGTTGGTTGGACGTAAAACTCTATTGCCTTCACACAAAACTAGTTTTCTTTCAAACAAGCACAATAAACAGCAACTCATTAATCTCCTCTCTACACACCTGCTGAAAGAAAGTATCGAGGTGCGTCACGCTGGCGAGGATGGAGATGCGGATACCACAATTGTGAAATGTACCATAGAAGTTGTAGAGTCCCACGAGAACGTTTGTGCCCATTGTGATGATACAGATCTGCTTGTAATCATGCTTTACCATGCGCCTGAGAAGTCCACTATTTACATGCAAACCAAACAAAGACTAATCAGTATCAGCGCTGGTCAACATTCTCCCGGAAAGGAGATGTGTAAAGTCCTTGCCATTTGCACACGCTGCGACACCACGTCAGCTATCTGCCGTATTGGCAAAGTCAAACACATGAAAGTTCTAGGATCTTCAACAGAACCGAGAACATCCGTTGCCATATTTGGCGGTAACACTGCATCGAACGCCGACATTGCAAAAGCAATGGGGGTGATATATGGTTTCGCTTTACATCAAAAGCAACTGAACTGTAAGTCTCGACGACCTACGATACGTGCACATAATTTCATGAAAGTACGTAGCCATTGAAAGAATGCCGCCAGCAAATCGAGCATGCTACTTCCATCAGTCAGAGTGCACCTACAGGTTTCTACTTGGGTTAAACTGAAGACAGTATTGGACAGAAAGAAATATGGCTTCCACTGTGACGCACACTCAGTAGTGCCCGTCTTCACAGACAAAGAACCAGTACCCGAACATCTTCTGCAAGAGATCCGTTGCTCTTTTGCAAGCGCCAAGATAACTTCTGTGTCTTGCAACTGCTCAAAGAAGCGTCTTGCCTGTAGCGTCCACTGCAAATGTCAAAGACAGTGCTCAAATGGCCCAACACTTGTACCCTACTGGTCACCTTAAAACTAAAATTGTTTTGTTAACCAAAATGTCTGGGTCATCGTCAGATTCTACTGGACTATTCTGTTGGAACTAGTTGGAACATATTTCTCACGCCCATCAAGTTTGCCAGCAGATAATTACTCGGCAGACACACAAGCTCCTGACAGTTTGGCAATATCTGCAGATGCACTGTCCCAGCATCTTCAGAGGAACTCATCTTTGTGTGTGTCAGCGTCCATACAGTGGGGAGTATGAATATATCATAGGGTGTGATAATGACTGCTGTCAATACGATAGGCTTCATTATTCGTGCATATCCACCACAAAGGCACCGAGTGGTACATGGTACTGTCCTGAGTGTCCACCACTGCTCGACATTGCAGATTAAAGGAACTTGCCACAGAACTATTTCAATAGTATCATGTTGACATTCTAACATACACTCTATATGTATTTGCATAGTAATAATATTACAGAACACACGTTCAAACCCTCATTTCCTGTAATCGTCCTGTTATAAATTCAACCATTCTGACTAGAGCAGCTTTACAATGTTATGGTGCTTGTATGAAGACCATGTTTGTGCCTTTGGCAGGAAGACCATGTTTGTGCCCTTTATCATAAAAACCTCAAAGCAATAAATAATGAGTGCTACTCTTACACCAAAATGTATGCGGAATAACATGGGCATTGTGAATCGCAGGGAATCCCTATCAGGCCACATAAGGAGGGGATGCATACGGTCAAACATGACTGCAATAACAGTTTTGAATGTGCGTGAAACAGTCGATTTAGAAATATTAAACCGATATGTCAGGTCTTGCACAGACAGGTTCAATCTCAATCGCACCAAGAAAAGAATCAGATTTTGAAACTGACTGAGAGAACACTTTGCGTGATTAGTAATATGTGGCGAAATAAAATCAAACACAGCATGACACACAGAGAATGAAGGTAGACATGTATAGAAGTGTATCTTCTCGCCATTCCTGAAACAAATTGTTCGGTTAGTTGAAATACTTCGTTTTCTTCACGAAGTCTTATGTTCTCGGTTAGCAGTCTCTGCATTTCTGCACGCATCGGGTGCGAAATGGTTGCATCATCATCATTCTGGGGGTCAGGTGCAGATTGTATCGATGTAGCAGCTACTACGACTTCTTCCGATTCCTGAAGAGAAGAATTTTCTGTCAATTGCGGAAGGGCCTCTGCTGCAGCACAAATACGCTTCTTGTCATGTCTGTGATTGTTGCGAGCATATATCGGGGTAGTAGGTGTAGTTGGTGTTGAATAACCAAGTCGGACAGCCGGGTCCAGTCTGGATTAGTAGTGTCGTACAATGAAGCTGGTTTCCACGAGAATGTAAATAAATAGAATAATATAGGGTTCACTAAATTATTATGAAAAGTCAAAATATATTGTTTCACAGTATTGCCTCATATTGAATTTTGTAATGAAAATTTTTGATAGCTGAAATGTTAATGTCCTCACTTTTTTACTTTTCAGGGTTAAACATGTAATTTGTGTCCATGACAAATGTTCAAAATGAGTAAATTGGAAAACGAAAATTAATCAGTTTTATAGATGGAATAATTCGTGGATCTGTAAATAACTGGCATGTGACCACTCGCGCATTGCAGTCATGATTACATCTCAAGGACAGGGGGCGCCACCAAATGTTGAAGTTGATTTGATGTACGATTAATTTTGATTAGAAAGAATACGGTGTAGACCAGCGAACTTTTTTAAAGTTTATATTCTGGTAGTATGAGTATTGAAGTCCTATGTTTACTACATAGAACTAACCTCACTAAACAGTAAACCAAAGTAGACGCAAGTTTGCGTTCCGACTGAACGTGTTGATATCACACATTATCGCCCAATAAGCCACCATGCCTAGAAATGAAGATCTGAAAACGGATATAGCTGACATCAAAGCTTCGCTGCAATTTCTGTGCAAGTCTGTAGATGAGCTGAAACAGAGCAACTCCACGAACGAGAAGAAGATCAACGACCTACTCAGAGTGATACACGCGAAAGATGAGAAAATCGAAAATCTAGAAAACCGTGTGAACGAACTGGAGCAACATTCACGAAAACGAAACATTATAGTAAGTGGTCTGAACTTGCATAGCTATGCACACACAACGACCCGCTCGAGAACTGCGAGGACACCCACTCAAACGAACGACGGAGATGACATCAATGAGTCCCCAACGATGAGGAAAAACTTTGTAAAATTTGCGAAAGAGAAGCTGAACGTGTCCGTGGCTGAACTTGAGATCACAGCCATACACGACCTCCCAAAACGAAAAGATGGCTCAACGCCACTGATCGTCCAGTTCTTGTCAACTGACAAAAAGACAGAAATCATGCGAAAACGGAAAATGCTGAAAGGTAGCGCAGTCTTCCTGAATGACCATCTTACCCAGAAGAATAATGAACTGTTTGCGGAGGCCCGGCGACTCAAAAAAGAACGGAAAATATTCGGCACATGGACGATGAACTGCAACATCTTTGTGAAAAAGACCGAACAAACCAACAAGGTGATGATCAAATGTAAAAATGATTTGGGCAAACTGTGAGGTGGCTGCATCTGGACAGACAGTTCACTTATGGACCATGAAGATCATGTGTGTTGTGAACACAGTTATATGGACTCTTTTCTATTTTACTATATTGTGTCTTGTGTTGCAAATACTGCAAATTGTGTGTGTTGTGAACACAATGTTATCTACTCTTGTATCGTACTATCTTGTGTCTGATAGTGCACATCCTGCAAATGTCTATGTTCATACATGTAGTATTATCACAATTAACTTATGATGGCTAATAATCAGATGAAATTAGACTCATGTCTAATATGTAACCAAATGTTAAACAATTATGCTGTAAAATGTGATCTATGTGAAGCATTTTTTCATAAACAATGTGCAAAATTAACACAACAACAATTTAGATTAATCCGTTGCAAAAATTTAAATTATCAGTGTACTTCATGTTGTGAAGTTTTTCCATTTCAAAATATTAGTGATGATGAATTTGTGTTTGAGAACTCTTCTTTTGAAGACAATTATGACCTTTATAAATTAATAGATAACTGTTCACAATTTAATTTCAATTCCTTCAAATACACAGATTATAATCCCTATGATTTTGAAAATGATATAGACCCAGAAAAAATTTCTACAATAATTTATCATCGAAATGTCAGTATTACACCAAACAACAATTCACTGAGAAAGTAGGTAAAGTTAACGGATTATCGTTTATACATTTTAATGCCAGAAGCCTAAAAACAAACTTTCAAAACATTAAAGACTATATCTTAGAACTCAATGTAAAATTGGATATAATAGCTATATCTGAAACATGGATAGAACCAGATTTAACTGATGATTTTAATATAAACAATTATGATGCTTACCACATCACAAGAGGAATCCGAAGAGGGGGTGGTGTTGCTATATACACAAATAAAGAATTATCTTGCAAAATGGTGAAAAGTAAATTTTTTGTAGTAGAGAATATTCTAGAATGTATTACTGTAGAATTAACCATAGAAAAACACACAAATGTTGTGGTCAGTTGTATGTACAGGACACCGGGGTCAAATTTAGATACCTTTTGTGAAAACATAGAACATATTTTAAGTGATACTAAATCAATTAAAACGATATTTATGTGTGGTGACTTTAACATAGATTTGCTGAAACATGAGACTCATATTCAAACTAAAAAATGTCTAGACATAATGTATAGTTTGGGTCTTTACCCATTAATTGATAAGCCTACTAGGATCACAGATAGCTCAACTACATTAATAGACAATATATTCACCAATGAATTGCGCTACAATCTAACTTGTGGTATCATGTTCAATGACATTAGTGACCACTTACCGATTTTTGCATTTTGCGAGTATAACATAAACAGGTGCAATGTAAATGAGTTTCAGTATATCAGAAGGATAAATGAGGATACATTGGCTTCATTTTCCAATGAACTGAGTCAGCAATCCTGGGAAAATGTTCTAAAAACAAATGATGTAAACCAAGCTTATGATTCTTTTCTACACCTATTTAAATATATATTTAACAAACATTGTCCAGTGATAAGAGTTTCCAGGAAAAACTACATTAACAAAAAACCCTGGTTCACTAAAGGTTTAAAATGTGCTTGTACGAAGAAAAATAAATTATATAAAGCATTTATTGTATCGAGATCTGCTGAAGCAGAACAAAAATACAAAGCTTACAAAAACAAATTAACATCTGTATTAAGAATTACTGAGAAAAACTATCATAGCACATTGTTAGAAAAGCAAAAAGGAAATGTTAAAGAAACCTGGAAAATATTAAATAATGTAATAAACAAACGTTACAATAAACCAACAAACCCAGAATACTTTATAAAAAACAACAAGCGAATCTCAAACAAAGAGGATATTGCTAATGGATTTAATAATTTCTTTACTAGTGTTGGACCCAACTTAGCAAAAAATATTTCCTTATCTAAAAATGATGCAACCATATATGATTACTTAGAAATGAAAGTACAACATACTATGTTTCTAAGTCCTGTTGATGATCTAGAAATTATAAGAACTGTTCAAAATTATAAAAGTAAAAGATCAACTGATTACAGTGATATTAACATGAGCTTGATAAAGAAAGTAATTAATAAAATAATCAAGCCATTTAGTCACATATGTAATGTATCCTTTCAAACAGGTGTATTTCCAAGCAAGATGAAAATTGCCAAAGTTGTTCCACTATTTAAGTCGGGTGAAAAGAATGTGTTTACAAATTACAGGCCAATATCATTATTACCACAATTCTCAAAAATTCTGGAGAAACTATATAATAACAGGATGGACTTATTCCTAAAAAAATATGATATACTCAGTCCAAGTCAGTATGGTTTTAGGTCTAACATGTCAACAACTGAGGCTCTTTTAGATTTGGTAGAAGAAATTACAAACTCACTGGAAAACAACAAGTATGCTATTGGAGTTTTCATTGACCTAAAGAAAGCCTTTGACACTGTTGATCATGATATACTGAGTAAAAAATTACACTTCTATGGTGTGCGTGGTGTAGCACATAAATGGATACAGAGTTATTTAGAAAATAGAAAGCAATTCGTCAATTTTAATAATTGTGATTCAGAAATACTAAATGTATCGTGTGGTGTTCCACAGCGTTCCATTTTGGGACCAAAGTTATTTATTATGTACATTAATGACATTTGTAAAGTATCAAAGGTGTTTAAGTTTATTTTATTTGCCGATGATACAAACATATTATATTCTGATAGGGACTTAAATGAACTTGTTCGGATGATAAATAATGGACTAGAGCAACTCCAGGTGTGGTTTTCTGTTAATCGTTTATCTCTTAATGTAACTAAAACAAATTATATGATTTTTGGAAATCGAAAGTTGACTGCTGATATTTCAGTAAAAATAAACAAAGAAATAATCAATAGAGTAAATGCCACAACATTTTTAGGTGTAATGATTGATGACAAGTTAAACTGGAAAAATCATATTTTTTCAGTACGTTCTAAACTGTCAAAGAGTTATGCAATTCTGTACAGAGCCAGTTTCTTGATTAATAAGCATGGTATGCATATTTTGTACTATTCTATTTTCATGCCTTATGTAATGTATTGTGCAGAAGTATGGGGTAACACATATGCTACAAATGTTCAATGTTTAGTTTTATTACAGAAAAGGGTTGTAAGATTACTTTGTGGTGCCAAGAGACTTGATCATACAAATATACTATTTTACAATCTGCATATTCTTAAAGTACCAGACTTAGTCAAATTTTAAACTGCTGTAATAATGTTTAAGGCATTTTACCATTTGTTACCAATGAATGTACAACAGCTATTCATAATATATGAATCAGTTTATTCAACCAGACATCAGTGTAAGTTTACACAAAACTATGCACGTACCAGTCTGAAGAGTATGTGTATTTCTGTTAAAGGAGTAAAACTTTGGAATTCCCTGGACAGTTCACTGATCAACTGTAGAAATGTTCACCAGTTTAAAAAGCAATACACAGATAAAATATTGAATAGCTATGTGTTAGAGTCGTAAATAATTCTTGCAGATTACATAACATCAACAAGACAAATTAAATGACCATTCAACTGAATGCAAACACTGCATAGTGTTGTTCAAGAAATGTTCCAGTAGTTTAGTTTTTTTTTACAAATCTAAACCAACATGATTATACAAGACAATGGTGTTGTTTGCACTTTGATTTTTTGTTCTTGCACTCTCGTTCTAAATATATTATGATGTTAAAAAGCTATTAAAAGGGTAAACATTATAAGTATTGCACTTCTTTTTACCCTTTTTTCAACAGATTGTATTCAATTATATATGCACTGTATAACTAAGTGATGTAAATATGTTGTTGTTGCTGCTGTTGAAATAAATTCATTCATTCATTCATTCATTCATGTCACGTATATTGATGGGGGAGGGGCCCCATCATGTACCGAATGCAGTGGTGTGTTGCCTACCACCTCTACCTAGTGTACTCTACACGATATGTGCTTCCACATTCAGTATCCTGACACGGATGAATGTTAAGATATGTTTGTAACCAAATACGATACAATTTTCAAAACATGTTTCCCACTTACCAGAATGTGAATGAAACGCTTCAAGGAAAAAGTGGATGAATAAAGGCATTACAAATAGTATTTTAAGAAAAACTAGGTTGTATAAGAAATATATTAACAGAACAAATGAATGCAATAAAACAGAATACCGACAGTATAAGAATAAGCTTACAACTATCATACGGCAGGCGGAGAAATCATATTACAGTAGCTTACACTCACAAGAAAAACAGTCAACCAGGGTATATGGAAAATATATGCGGAACATGTGAATAAGGGCAAAATAAACATGCACAACATTAAAAAGCTGGTCGTCAGTCATATAGAATTTAACGCAATGAAAGTATTACTAATGCAATGAACCAATATTTCGCGACTGTAGGTAAAGAATTGTCAAAGACATATAATCAGGGAAACGAACATAAACAATTTATAATTGACCTGATACGCAATAATATGTTCCTTTCACCAGTTTGTCAACAAGAAGTGATCAATGAAGTTAACAAGCTATCTAATGTATCAGGTATTTCTAATTTTCCTTCAAAAATTGTCATGCAATTTCATTTATAAACCTGTTACATATCTAATTTGTCGTTCTCCACGGTACCACGAGCATTAAAGGTGTCAACAATAATACCTCTATTTAAGAAAGGTTGAAGGTGTGAACCATGCAACTATCGACCAATTAGTCTGATGAGTGTCTTCTATGAAATCTTAGAAAAGTTGATGTTGAAGAGGTTATTAGACTTTATGAATAAAAATGACGTATTGTTCAAACATCAATTTGGATTTCGTAAAGATCACTCGACTACGTTAGCGCTTATTTGAAATAATATAAAATATTAAAAAATCTCTTGACGAATTAGATGTTTGGGTATATCTTGACCTAATTAAGGTTTTGACACCTTAATCACGATATATTGTTGTATAAGCTGGATCATTATGGAATAAGAGGTCATGTATGTAAATGGTTTAAACATTACATTTGCAGGGAAAACGCACTCAACGTGTGAACTCAGCCAAATATCTGGATATATCTAGACTGTAAGCTGTCATGGTCGAACATATTAAGGAACTTTGTTCAAAGGTGTATAAGTTATCAGGTTTATTTTATCACATGGCCTCGTTCATGAGTGCCGATATGTGTTTCCCCATATTAATATGTATTTCCCCATATCAATTATGTGATTGAATTATATGGATCAACATGTAAAACTTAACTTAACTAAAATACAAGTTCTTCAAAATATGTTACATAAAACGTTAGCAAAGCGTAACCGTCGTACCAGTGCCACTGCCTTGCATCGGGAACTTAAAATACTTAATGTTCATGACCTTCTTAAACTAAATGTTCCAATATTTGTGTATAAACAGCGTACGAATAAACTTTCTAGTCTATTCCACCAATTTTATAAACGTAATAGTGAGTTCATGATACGAAGTTCCAGACTAGAGAACAATTTATATATACCTAGATATAATTATAGAACTGAGAGAGCTCCCTGAAAGTAACAGGGGCAGGACTTTGGAAAAAATTACCTGTAGACATTAACGATTCGAAAAAGCTAAATATTTTAGACATAAAGTCGGGAGCTTTATAATTTGCATTAATTAAAGTTTAAATTTAATTGTGTATTGTAAGGAATTCGCTTGTGAATTCTCTTATATTGGTACAACATATCTAGCTTTAATTTACGGAAGTCGTTAACCTGAATCTGTGAACCTTTATATACGTAATACTCTGTATGTGGGAATACACTATATGAGTTTGATTTAATTGGCTACCAGCTCGATAAGTTATACTTCTCTGGTAGCCACCTCATCTGTGTTACATTACTCTTGAATTATATTGTATATCATCTGGTTGAGGAAATAACTGTATTTACTTGCTTACTATCCATAGCTCCCTAGCGCATTGACCCATCTGTTGACAACTGGAATACTGCTTATGGATTTTGAGATTGACCAATCTTTTTGTTTTGATGCGCCTCTGAACCTGGTTTCGAAGGATTTAGGCGCAATATAAATTATCTTATTATTATTATTAGATGATAAACTGGACACATTTGTTCCAAACAGTATACCAAAACAGCTTCTGTATGTGCCTTATTAACATTATGGCATAATTACTTTTGATACTCGTTCGATTCATCAATGCCATGTTGATGCTCATCTGACACATCCTCATTATCTCCATCCTTAGTAGACGCCTTATTATTGAATGGCTGGTTTCATTCAAGTTCACCATCACAGGCACAATCCGCAGTTATTCTCTCTACAAGCTCGCTCTGACTCGCGACCGTATGAACTTGAATGCATTCTGGGGAGCTAGGGGAACTCCCACCAACAAGAAGATAGGGCTTTGTTGACATGGTCTGCCTTCCATCCGAACCATATTGGGTTGAGGGAGAGACCGATTGTATGGCCCCATGCCATTGTGCAACCTGATATAAAGGCATCTGAAAACATTCTGGACAAATGCCTGAGTTGAAGGTGGGCGAGAGCATAGTTTGGGGACAGAGGTAGTACTCGTTCCAGTTTTCAGCGGCCACTTGCGCTGGCTGCACTCTATCTTGGAGTCACAGTTCAGCTTGCTACAATAACTTGCAACTATCAATGCAGTTGCCTCCATCTTGTCCTACTCCATATCACCATCAACTTTACCATGGCAGTTACGTTTCCAATTCCGTAAGTGGCCGGCACAATATCACATCCACTTATGGCATGCACTGCAAGAACCTGTAAGATGATATCGGAGTGCTGCTTCACTGTTGCTGGGATGTCAACATATGTTCGGCCATGGGTGGAAGACTGCACGGTCATGGGACACGGCAGGTTTTGGGTTGCATAATGATGGAGAAGTAACGCAAAACCCCCGTGTCATCAGCAATGATTTGCTTGTGGATAAGATAACAAGACTTTTGCCTCTGGATCCAGGGGCTAGAAGAGGTGACTTCAAGTTGGATTTATTGATCATTGAAGACGACATCACTTTCAAATAGTTTGGAGGCCAACAAGACTTTGAAGCCTTGAACAAACGACTGGACGAAGGCCTCAGCATGTAGTTTCCAAAGCTGCATGTCTTGCGATATCCTCTGCCAGTACTCGTGTAGTTCGTCTATCCACCGTCTCGCCGGTCTTCCATGAGATCGTTTCCCCACGAAAGTTCTCCAGGTGGTGATACACGATATCCACCGGTTATCTCGTAGTCTCCTGGTGTGTCCTGCCCAGGTCCACTTCTGTCTTCTGATTTGATCTATCACGTGGATGAGCGTTGCCGTCTCTTTGATCCGGATGTATGTTGTTTCTCCCGCTATGTGATGTTTAACGTAGTTATGTGCATCCTCGTTAATGCGGCTGCTAGCTTGATCTTTGCCTGGTTGGCGAGTGTCGATGTTTCCACGTCATATGTCATCGCTGGAAGTACGCTTGAGTTGTAGACTTGTCTCTTCAAGCAGGTTCCAAAGTTACCCTTGAAAACGTCGCGGTGCTTGGCGAATGTTGTCTAGCCGGCCGTGATTCTTCTTTGAATATATTGGTGTGTCGTTTTATAGCATCACTTTTATCTTCGAAACGTGCTTCTGGGACCCCAATGACCGTGACCTTTATATGTGACATTGACTGTCATATGATGTAGGTATTTGATTCTTGATCACCAAAAAAAACCATGAAAGAGGCTTTGATTTGCTTTGCTGCATCGTTAACGCTGAAATTCGAAAACATTAAACAGTTTTCGGGACCTCTAATTACATTGAGCTTGACCTATTTAACATGGCCTTGGATTCTAGGCATTACCAAACATACACCAATAAAATCAGCATTTTGACAAAAACATGATTTTGACACTAACATCATCACTCTATCTCATCTCCTAAGTTATGCGAATTTAACGGATGTTTGGAGTTTCGGCGGCCATTTTGTTTTGTTATGCATGGAACCAGACCTGGGGCAGATACATTTGAAAAGTATCTAGATAAGATAAAGAAACATTTTAATTTGGCCAGATACAAATACATATTATTATTATTTTTAAATGTATCTAGATACAGATACATTTGTATTGTTAAATTTGCGATCGGTAATTATATAAATGAATTATAATAATGGCAATATATGCAAATGTCCTCTTATATGTAAGTCTGCTTTATATTATAACAATATCCATACATACCTTCATGTGTGTGTTGAAGTTTCCAGTAGAACGAAGCTGACCAGCTATAAGTGCTGGACAGTATCTACACTTGGCCTTAAAGTTGCCACTAGTGTCAGCTGGGACCTCATGATGGCCCAAAATACCCATTGTGTGGCTGTTGACAATCAGAAGTTATAGGCGATGTTTGCTCAATCAATGTCAAATGGTTATGCTGACACTGGCATAAGTTCTTCACCTTTTATATGATCTGTTTGACCCACATTAAAGCAAACACCTTTGATGTGTGAGCGCTGTCAGTTCATGATCTGCTCGAATGATCCATCAGTAAATGAATTGGCTTCTTTAATTGCTGTCAGACATTTTCAAAAGAAACTGGTTCCTTTGGTGGATATGATGAAGCCATGAGTAGGTACTTGGTTTCTACTAATTGTTTCCTATAATTACAATTAACACATTTTGGCTACGTGGAAGTGGGACATATCCTTTCTTGACCAAAGATCTATCTAAAATGTATCTGAAATGTATCTGAAATTTCAGATACATTTGGAATGTATCTAGATAAAATACAGATACATATTGATTTCGGCGCAATGTATCTAGATACAGATACAGATAGATTCAAAATTGTATCTAGATACATAAGATACAGATACATGATGTATCTGACCCCAGGTCTGCATGGGACTACGTTAAAACATCAACTTCACGACAGAAACGGATTCCCTGACCCAAATACCTATGTTTAGACTATAAGATCACCTTCTTCTGTCAATTATTCGTTCAGTAGTTATGCCAATTCTATAATGTCGGCGGTCATCTTGGATTTTGAAAAGGCAAGCGGGTGTGAAGTCCACACACAGTGAAATTTGTTACTAGATGACATGAACTAATCAAACATGCAAAGAAATGATTTTAGGGGGACATTGCAAGCTTTTTCGGAAAAATATGGTGTTCTGCCACTGGACTACGACACTTCTATTACTTCTACTCGACAGCGGTGTTCCTGTCGGCTCTCGTGAACCCTCTGGTGATTCGAAATCGCCTGAGGTCAAGTACGTGGATGGCAAATGTCCCGAGTTACACAGGCTATCCAGAACCGTAAGTACTAGACACATATAAAGATGTGGAACTATTTGTCAGTCTGTAAGAGGGAGTTATAGCGTGTAATAATTTACTCACAATATAGATATCAAACATATCCAACTTTTCGTGGCAATCACAACCTTCATTCCACTCGGCCATTAACAATCAACACGTACACACGTTAATCTGTTTTTTTGTATGTTGTACTCACAAGTTCTTACAGTGATCTGAATGTACGTGGACCTAGGTGTTGTATCAAACCGGATTCGACATATATGGCATGGGACCACGATCGAGACTCGAAGTATTGTAGTCGTCTAAAACAGCCCTCGAGTGACTATCACTTTATAGATTATGTAATACGCATGAAAATGCCTGTTTTCGGTAAATGTAACGATAACTGGACAAAAATATTTCTTTGTGACTCGAACATTCCTGTGTCGCCTTCAAAACTAAAAAAAACCTGACCGTTCTCGTATAGAATGGCGCAATTTCAAGTCATGTTTACGTTTGCCTTGCGTTTGTAATACATGCTGCCCGTCTTAACAGCGCATTATGCTACTCATTTACCCCACCACGTACGCTAATATAATCTTAGAACAGTAACCTAAATTAGTGGGTGAAACGTGTAACCCAGCATCTTATGGTGGGCGTTGAAATCAACGCCAAGCACACTAGGAAGAGACACGCGGTTAAGACGTTTCTTGGCAAGAAGTTGAGGTTACACGTTGTTAACAACCGAGTCGAGGTGGGCAATGTTGGCGAGCAGCAAGACCAATCTTCTTCCCTTTGCTCCCTTGTGGGGGGTCCACGTCACCCAGTTGCTTTTTCTGCCTTCTTGTTATTTCCCTCCATCTCTGCGTCCGGAACGACTCCCCATTCTTGGCTGCTCACACCTGCCTTCTTAAGGTATCTTTTGTTGTTCCATCTCAGCTATTTGTCAGTCTACAAGAGGAGGTATAATAGACGCTTGTTATATAGAACACAGCGTGACATCAAAGGTGACAAACATATCCATTCTTTTGAAGCGTGGTGAACCGTATATCCCAGGCTACCATTAACACGTAGAAACGTAATATGCAAATGTATGTCATCTATGTATCGGTTCAAGCCGAATTCGATAGTTAAGCAGTTACCTGGCATTCTGCCCATAGGGCATGGGTCCACGATCGAAACTCAAGGTCGTGTAGTCGTCGAACACAGCCCTCGTGTGACTATCACCATATATAGAGATTGTGTAATCCGCGTGGAAATATCCGCCTTCAGTAAATGCAAAGGCAATTGTGTAAAAGTATTTCTTTACGACTCGAACATTCCTGTTTTGCATCTTAACCAAAAAACTTGACCATTCCGCCGCTTCTCTCGTACAAAATGGCGCAATTTACAGTTATGTTTACGCTTGCCGGTACATACTGCACATTTTAATAGTACGTTGTAATACTTGTTTATTACGCCACACACATTAATATAATCTTCGAACAGTAACCTCTCTTAAAGGGAGAAAAGTAAAACCCCAAATCGCAGTGAGTGCGCTGAAATCAACGCGAACCACACCTATGAAAGACATGCGGTTAAGACGTTTCTTGGCAAGAAGCTGAGGTCAAACGTAGTTGACAATCGAGTCGACCTGGGCCATGTTGGTGAACAGCAAGACTAACAGAAGATGTTAGCTTCATAAATGGTCGACTTCGATTAGACGAAGCATTCAGAGCATAACACACAAATTCAGCAAACAGACCATAGTACAATAAAACATTTCAACTGACCACGTCGATAGTAGCATTGCGTGCGGTTCCACGTGCCTTGACTAGTTTCCTTTGCTGTCCGATGTGTAAATTCCGATATAATCGAATAGGGTATCTGAAGTAAGCTGTTATAGAAGTGGAAGAAAATGACGCCCGGCGGAGTTACGTCATTTCCTTAATGATACGCTGGTTACGGACGTACTTCTGCGAAACCCACACACACGTACGCACACATACACAAACGTATATGTGTGTGTATGTGTGTGTGTGTGTGTGTGTGTGTGTGTGTGTGTCTGTGTTTGTGTGTAAAATTCCATTGTTGCCATGTTCCCTTAACATACTATTGTAATACAGCTGTGACGAGTGTCTTTTTGTTCGAGCCCAAGCACAAGTCATCAGAGTGTAAGCCCAAATCAAGTATCATGTCTTCGTCCTTACCAAGGAGTCAAGCCTAACATCACAACGCAAATCACGTTAATTCAGATATTTTGTTGAAGCACTGGGCCACATGAAAACAATTTCAGGTCTTTTGTCATTATTTGTTTTGAAAATGTAAAGAGGGGTGCAGTTTTTATTTGGTGGAGGTATTAGCGACTATGAAAGGGGCTATTCTCAACCATCATCAACTGATTTGCATACCTAGGGTGTTCCTCACAAGTAACCTGTCGATGAATTAATCGGCCAGATACCAATAATGTTTGGTTATATTGAGTTGTCCCACTGTAACAGGCATTTTTATACTAGACACAAAATTGTCATAAGAACTTTGTAAAAAAATCACCGTATATGCTGATGTGAAAAATACGTTAAAAGGCCTACTGCTGAACACGTCCTTGCCTTTTCGAAAGTACTGTTGGGCTGTTAATTTTGTTATATAGCTAATGACGAATAAGTGAATTATAGATGGGGACAGATTTTTTATACTCTGCGTGTTCACATTCCTTCATATCAGTTATCTTGTATGCTTTCGCAAGTCGGATTTATTTGTGTCACAGGGCATTAAAGAACATGATGGAAGAAACACATTTAGGACCCGGACAGATCGTTCCGAATATCTGTCAAGGTACGTTGATGATAATCTTTGTACCATTTGTACAAAGGCGCGAACGATAGTAGAAAGAGGTAAGTGGACTTCATCACAGATGCCTTTTTCTGTCGCCAGAACGGTTGCAAAAGCTCTTCTAGCAGTGATCTTAATCTAGTCGTTTTTCTCGCTCAGTTCCACTTCTAAAAATCACTGCAATGACTCCCGGTGCACACTTTTTAAAAGCTGTACAATTAGGTATCACGTATTTTCATCGAATCAATATGTATATAGCTTAATTTACATTAAATCCTTATTCCAACAAGAAAGTACAGGCAGCTTCGATCGTCTGGGTCTAATTTACAGATTTAAGGCAAACGTCGAAACTCTAGACTAGTTCTCGGTTGAACCATCAATAATGAATTCACTCCTTGTCGGTTTTAAATTTAAATCACGAAGAACTATAGTATAATTGTGATGACTTTCGCATTGTAGGTCCTATACCGGTCTTCAAAATTCCTAACCATTTAGTTATACTGCACCACTGGGCTTAGGGTTAAGAGAATAGTCGTGGCATTTAAACGTATGTTATACTATTATTATGTCAAAAATCATCATTTACTGCTCAAGAAAGGCACGATGTATACCAATTCAATAGCATATCAAGACAAATATTCAAAACAGGAAATTGTATGGCTTACTTACAATTGGCGGATTCTTTTGCATTTTACACCAGAACTAGAAGGGGACATCAAATTGGCATTCTCAATGTCACACGGCAAGCTAGTGGTCGACATCATCAGTGTCAGCGGTCTTCCGTTGACAAGCGCAGGAGTCGAGCCTGGTATGTGAACCATCTTCAACGATGAAACAATTTAGGAAGCACTGTCTGCAGCTGTGCATTGAAGAGCGTACCAGTAAATGTTTAAAAACAATAATGAAGTTATAATTGTACCGCAAAAAGTTAGACATCTTATATTATCCATAATCACGGTAAATTCAAGTTCGCTGCAGGCTAATTGTAACGACATATCTTGTTACACCCACTGACTGTTTTTTGTTCTTCAAAACAATACTAAACGCTGTGGATTCTCGCTATGAGTAATACGTCAGGGCTTGCCAGAACTATTTTGTAGATTGTAGAGTCTATGGTCGGTGTTCCTTATGACCCTTATATACGTGAGTACCAGAACACAGTGCAGTCTAGAACAAGGTATTTTAAAGTTCTTCCTTTAATGCGGATGCCCATATCATAAGTCTTTATAGCAAAAATCAATAATACTGCATGATTTTAACATCGTGTCATACAGTCAACACACGTTTCTTGGTAACAAATAAAGAGACTACAGGTTTTCACATGGAAATGCCAAATGATGTGTAACAGACATGTCACACGACATCAGATAAACGTACTTCTTATGCGTGTTGTTGCAAACTGCCGTAAGCTGGCCTGTTCATATCACAGACACGTATGTGAAGACATGTCTCCTCGACAATGGCAAGCGTCTGACGATGAAGCAGACGCGAGTTGTTCGTAGCGACTGCAACCCCGCCTACCGGGAGACACTGGAATACCCGGCATTCAGCGTGGATGGACGATGCATGCAGGTACATGGGCTTAAGGGGTAATTTTCTAATTAGAAGAAGAAAAGTGCAGTGTATTTTTGAGAAATTATTTTGTTTTTACTAAATTCATATGATGTGACATAAGTGCATTTGAGTAGTCAGATTTCCAGGTGTGATTGTAGGTGTTGATTGTAAAATGTTGGATTTCTAGATGATTTGAATAAGCGGCAGTATATTTGAAGCAATTTGTATGTGTGACCTGTTTGCGGAATACTGCTTGCCGGCATTTGTAAATATTGACGGGTGTCACACATACAGGCATTTTACGAGAGTTAGAAGTAAGCAATGTTGTTTATCTTTCCGCATGTCAATGAGATGATGATAACAGCAGGTGAGAAGTTTAAGACATTTTTTAGGTCACGTTTTCTTATAATCAGACAAAACGTTAACATGGTCACCAATGGGATACCCATCTCTGTATTGACCCTTAAAGGTGTCGTTGTGTCTAAGCAACAAAAAGCTCCGAAATGGAGGGGTGGGGGGTTCAAACACCAATATTTGGGGAATTATAGAGATGCTTTTGGTGAGCGTCATCCCAGTTGTAACCTGCGAGCTCCAACAGCACCATTTTGTTGACATTTTTTACCGCATCCCCCATCGTCCTATGTCTTGTCTGAGAGCAGTGAAATGCTGACGCTCTGGCTCAGCCCCCAATATTCACCACGTCCCGACGCCATTGAGTAACGTAACATCCCTACAAACATTGGCCATATTATAAAAACTAGATATAGATTCCTCACATAATCAAAATTTCAGGTTCGACGAAGTCTCACCGTCGGCGACAGAACGAGCTGTCTTCTGTTATCATGTGACAATGTTCGGGTGACGCGGTAGTAGCGCCAAGAAGGTTGCAACCGTTGTCTCTATTGAGTCCTGAGTGTCTCTCCCGTATTTTATCCGCGATCGTCTTGTGCTGCTGCTGCTGTCATGTGACTGCCACATGCATCGTCACGTGACAACAGAGGGCAGACCATTCTAATGCTGAATAAAATAACGTATCGAAAGGTTCGTCGAACCTAAAGGTTCGATGGTGATATGTGTCTAGAATGTATAAAGAAACCGGATGTAACTTACGTGCTGATAATGTAGTGATGCTGGTATAAATCCTGATGGATTAACCGGAACAAAAGTGAAACTGAACTTGTTCTCCGTTGGTCCATCAACCAACAATATCGGCTGTGAAGAATTCTTTCGGTTAGACTACACGTAGTCAACATATTTTGACAACTGTAGCTAGTTTAGAAGCGCTGTTGCACGACATACATTTCGTTAATTTACACAGTAGTTCATATCCACGTAAACTGGGTTTTGCAGTAATGTTTTGCACCCATTCCGCCTCTTTCGCGTTTCTTCTCTTGGACAATGTAAAATTAGATACGGTGTGCAACAAGAAACTACATATTAAAGGGAGCCAGTATGTTCCTCTACCCAGAATTAGGTAGCGTAGTAATTTGTAATAGGACGTCTGCCCTGTTGAACGTGGGAAACTGTAAAATTGTTGAACATCAAAGGGTATTGTGGTTGACTCAGCCCGGATCAGCTATATTGCCAATAAAATGTATCTTGAAACTGGATGCTTTGTTTACCATTTTAACATGCTCCAGGGCGTATCTTCCAAATTGCGAAGGTTGTCACGGGCTTACTAAACACTTTTGGCCGACAGTATGCCTTCAACATAGTTATTGTATTCTTAAGAACATCATTTGAATTAATTGATGGAAACCTAGGAACAGACTACCTCCATTTAAAGACGGAACTATTAGCTTGTGCATGTACATGATGACGTCATCCATCCGTGACGTCAGTCGTACCTATGAAATCAGCTTGTAAAGAGGCGGAAGTCTTTGAATATGCAAATATATGTTTTGACATGTTCAATAATGACCCAGTGACTGTTTCCAGGTGAGAGTGAAGGAGAGACGGGGTCGCTTCAGGACCAACCCAGTTCTCGGCGAGGTGGTCATCACGCTGGACACATTCCTGCAGTGTCCACGCCAGCACACGACCAGCTGTTACAGACTGTTCTGCGCCCGCGTCGCTCAGGAGTCCCTCCATGTGCGCTCGGTCGACGGGGCTCTGCTGTAGACCGACCGGGTCAGCTTGACATCGACTCGGCCCGAGTGGAGAGCAAAACTGACGGCACTTTCGTCTCGTCATATGTGTAACACCACCTTCCGCTGCCTGTACCACTACTTACGTAGTCCTCTTCGCGGGGGGTTGCGGATAATAGCTCGCCACTGTGGTCTGTCTGTGGTATATACTTAAGCTCATCCCTGCTCTTTCCCCTTCCTTTGTCTGTCTGTCTGTCTGTTGGTCTGTCTGTTGGTCTGTCTGTTGGTCTGTCTGTCTGTCTGTCTGTCTGTCTGTCTGTCTGTCTGTCTGTCTCTCTCTCTCTCTCTCCACCTCCAAATTTCTTTCAGTCCGCCTCTCTTTCTCGCTTCCTACGACCCTTAGTGGGGTTGTATGTGACATTGGGGGTACACCCCCGACCCACAACCACCTGAGCATCTGGACGTCTTGGGTGATGGGTGTGGCAGCTGTTCTGTGTAAGTCATCGTTCGAGATGGTGTTTGGCCAAATATGTTCATAATTCTTCGTAGGCATCTGTTCTAAGGAAGATGTTATTCTATGGACGAGTACTGGACTGTTTTAGCAGGCATTGGCATATAACGTTCGAACTGAATATCGAATATGTGACTCTACGTAACCATTAAATGCCAATAAGGCAAACATGGCCAGTACGTTTACAACAGGACATGTGCGCTGCTTAGCGGACAAAGGGACAATCCTAGGCAACCTCAAGTTAGTTGTGTCGGTGATGGCTTTTTGCTGCCCCTCCTAGAACAAATGCATGTGATCAACTGATGTCAATCTTGTCAAGAGATTTTCAAATATCAATTCACAACACTTGTCAACTTTCACCCTAACCCTAACCAGTCTGCCCACCAGACCAGCCATAGAAACATCGTTTGTACGTGGAGGAGTAGCAGGAAGCTCTTTCCGATTGTGTCGGCCATGGTCGGTTCACGGTTTGTTGTGTTGTACATATAGCTACCGTCAATAAACGAATATTATCACAACATTGGTGGTGCACGGGTTTGCATAGCAACAGCGTAGCCTATTGACCTTAGTGGCGACGAGTAACCACTCACAGCTAGCAGGGGTATCTCGAGTTCACATATTCCAAAGAATAATGCATTTTGTATTGGTTCAAACCTCACCACTGCGATTTTCAGTGATCCAAAATTGTTCCCAGCCAATACTACCATATGATGCGACATGGTGGCCAAACAATTTACTCCGTATTTTGTCCGGTTATAATATCCACAGTAGTATCAATGGGCATTAATATATGCTCCACTCAATGGGCGGTGCCACTGTAGTGATTTATTTCCCACATGACGATCAAACCACCACCCACTCATGTGTAATACTATATGTTTTCGGGAATTTGTGAACTTATACGACAATCACTTGCCGTTATATCACGCAGTAAAATTACAAACTTCGATCCGCCCATATGTCAGATCTAGCTTCTGGTATAGACCAATACGTGAATATTTATTACAAAAATTGAATAATTTTTTTATTTTGCAAAAAATATTGTATTTCAGGAATTTAACCATAGGACACATATTCCTTCTTAAGGCTGACCACCCGCGTTGTACACGCACGCGGCGTTAACAAGGAACGGATGGTGCTCCGAAACGAAACAGACCGCAGTGCAAACTCATGATTATCCCTTCACATCATCGTTCTAAGCAACTGCTATCACACAGGCGCACCTCTATCTGGTCTGTTGAGGAATAGCGTGTACGTTAAACACGTTAAACGTACAGTGGTATCAGCCTTTATGCGTAGTTTAGTGAAACATGACGCTACAGACGAGTTGATTCAGTATAATACCGGCATCCATTAGTAGATGGATCATGGCGGTTGCACCTCTCTAACGGATGATTTCTTGACAAGCACCGAAATGTTCGTCAGCCAGTAGTTGAACAAAGTCGCCAATAATTGCTTCTGACCTGAAACAATATCAGCAACGTCTATAATATTATGATCGTCCATGCGCACTGAACGTTAAACAATTGAAAACCTGTTGTATAGACAAACTGATGAACCATTACATCACTTTGGTTGGGTAAACTAGCTATTCCAAGAATCACATTATAAACTCAAATATACGGGGTAAATTGTAGCACCTATATCTGTGCAACAAAAGAATATAACATATTGGTGGACTCGATTGTTTTGAAAACAGGTACTTTTTGGAAATAGAGCAACCACACAGTAAATACTCCTAAAACTAATACTATTACCAATATACAGTTTATCTTCCTAAAGGTCGTGAGTTTAAAACATCAATGTACATGTACAATTATGTAAAACTACTACATAAATTAACTATATAAAATAGTATATTGTATAATGCAGTAAAGATACATACAAAATAAATAGATGACATTTTAAAAATAAGAACTGCACAAGGAATATTGGTAAAATATATAGCATCAATAAAATAACAAACTCTATCAAACTGTTCAATATGTCACAGTGTCACTATTGTCTAGTCGAACATATTGCGCACATAAGCTGCTTTATAAGCATTTAAAGAATTACAGTTTTGGATTTCTCGATATCGATGAAGCTGTATTGCAAGAGGACGGCATCGATTTCGAAGTTGTGCCGGGCTTGACAGAAGAATTTCTCGCTGAAAAGGACATACTGGTGATGTTCTGATCTACGAAAGTGCCGGTCCAGTTTCTAGCGTTATGCGAAGCTGCGAAACGTTTACCAGTACTCTTCGTTAGCACATGGTCGTGTGAGTCGGGATTCTCGGCCATGATTCATATCAATAACTCACTACGGGGCCGATTGGCGGACAAGCGATTGGATGCGCTTCTGCGACTATCGATCTCCCCTCTTGCTCCAGGATTCAGTCGTTTATCGAGGAACATGCAACACCACCCTTCTCACTAACTTGTTCGTGTCGGTGTGCTGGACAGTCGTCATTGACAGTGTACTTTCAGAATGTGATTTCTAGAGAGTGTTATTTGTTATTTCTCTGGGTGTATTTCATACACACATGCATGTATGTGTTCCTTTGTTTAAAACGTTGGCCCGCACAGACCTAGCTGGAGAACAATGGCCCCTAGCTCAAAAAGTTTGCGGAACGCTGCTTTATATAAATAGGAAATAGTTATAGCAAATAGCAAAGTAGTAAATAAAATCAGCCAATTATCAAAATGGCCATAAAGCACCAACTTGTGGGTACAAACACTCTTCTGCAGAGTGAACTTGTCCCAGTGTCGCGGCCTACTCTCCATCTATATCTCCAAGCAAATCTACAAACGCGATACGATAATGGTTAACATCGACACAAATACTCGGTTTGGCAATAATGTTCTGAAAAAAGACTGTCTAGTTGAACAAGACCTCCTAAGGTCATACCATTCTAGCTACAATATAATACAGGCTAGTCAGCTAATAGAACGTAGTCGAGCGCTGGAAACAACTACAAAACAAATAGAAATACCACTAGAGAGAAACATGAGCAGAGAATCGAAACACACAACTAACTGGTTGAGATGAACCGTGGAAATTATAATTATCAAAATACTGCATCATTTCCAGATTCTTCATCTGCTAGATTGGCGACAGACAATGTCAATCCGGAGTGGAGCTCTTCAAGCAAGCGATACACACAATACACAGTTGACCACCGCGGTGCTAATTAATGAATTAATGTTTACCATATACGGATATATACCGACTCTCACGTCGCTATGACGCAGGGTTAATTAGTTTTGCCATCGAAACAATGGAATGTGTGTGTTTGTGGGCGTGTTTATCTTCTCTGGCCGATCCTATCCCAATCGATCTGCGTAATACAGGCAGGTCACGTGTTGTGCTGTGCGCGCGTGCTGCCTAACCAACGCCACACTACGACGCTCACTGCACGCCGAATGGATGTTCGTTTATGTTGATTGCGACAAAACCGTGATTGCAAGGCTTGCTGGAGGGTATACTGTTATGTACCGCGTTGCCACTGGCAGAGAAACCGGATGCTGTTGCCAATTGCTGGTACGTAAAGTTTTTCCCATTTGATAGAGAAAGGGGGTTTGCTTGTTGGAAAGGTATTTCAAACAGGCCCTATGTTGTTATTATAAATCAGTGTCGTTGCAATTGTGAATACACAAATTATTGATTCAATGATGAATGGTCATATGTATCAATTACATATGAAACGAACACACGCAAACAGCTCTGGAATCGCACTGAGTGAGTAAACAGTAAAGACAGATACGTTTCCCTTTAGGTTTAATTAATTGTGCATTACCCACAACGCTGAAATTAATACCAGCAGAGTTGCGCT
Source organism: Escarpia spicata (assembly GCA_963995525.1). NCBI lineage: Eukaryota > Metazoa > Annelida > Polychaeta > Sabellida > Siboglinidae > Escarpia > Escarpia spicata. Next base: position 11,771,423 of record OZ023216.1, read on the forward strand.
AAAGGGGATCATTCCGGTATCAAGCTCAGCTAAAAGCCTTCTTTGTCTAATTAAATCCAGAGGGTGTGCTAATAGATTGGAGGAAATCTTATAGCTGGAATCACTCCATCTTTTATACTGTTAGCACAGTTAGATGGAACTATACATCTTCGTTGGTTAATGACTCTGGAGTTCCTTTACGAATATTGCGAGTAGCGTATATTCAACATACTCCTAGAATTCAATGCACCGGAATACAATTTGTATGCGCAGAAAATATTTTCATAACAAAATGTTTTTTAGAACATAAATATTTTCATAACATTCTGACCGCCCTGTTACAACCGATACTATAAAAATCGACTAATAGTGTAGTAAGTGCCCGATACTGTAATAACATCAACCGATAATGTAATAAGTGCCCGATACTGTAATAACATCAACCGATAATGTAATAAGTGCCCGATACTGTAATAAAATCAATCGATGGTGTAATGAACATCCTGTCCGATAGTGTACTAATTTTGGACTGATAATGTAATAAGGTGCTCTTGCCCGATCATGTAATAATTTTGACCGATAATGTAATAACATAGAAATGTCATGTGGACTTAGTCAATCTCGTGGATTTCGTGGATTTCGCGGACTTAGTCCATTTCGTCAGTTTCGTCCATTTCATTGACACGAACATATTCACAAAATCTGAAATAAACACATTGTGACAACAATTGCAAACTGACTTGTCTAGCAGCTCCACCAACTCTCCGACTCCTTGCATATCTACAATGGTAAGCTTATTATGTTTTAATAATGATTTTGAGCGTAATTATGATAAATTAAAGATTAACAAATTTTATTTCTTAGTATTCTTTCAACGTAAACTGTTGATAACTATACTACGTTGAGGTATGTTCTGATATCACAAAATTGTAAGCATAATTGCTAGAATTACGGACATTACAAATCCAGATCACATAATTGCGTCAAGAGACTAAACTGGCATTGCCATCATACTCGCAGATAAAATAAAGATAACATGAAGTTCACATCATTACACCAACGAATACAATTATATTGTCATATTGTCATCATTATTCGCAGATATATTAACAATATGTGCATCACAAAATTAAGTATAAAACTAAGTAATGATGTTGTTATTATTGGCATCTTTATTTATGTTCATGCATGAATATCATGCATGAACATAAATAAAGTCACTTTGTGACGAGATTACTTTTGCACTAGTCGTGCCTCAAACGAGAAAAAACAAAAACAAAAAACGACTTCGTCATCATGAACTTAACGCATCTAAACTACGTGGATAGACAGCACACATTAGAATAAAAAGGTGTAGCTCTACAAATGATAGGCATATATAGTTGACAAATATCCATTATTAGAAATGATTATAATAATAGCAAACAATGTATACGCTCTCTCTCTCTCTCTCTCTCTCTCTCTCTCTCTCTCTCTCTCTCTCTCTCTCTCTCTCTCTCTCTCTCTCTCTCTCTCTCTCTCTCTCTCTCTCTCTCTCTCTCTCTCTCTCTCTCTCTCTCTCTCTCTCTCTCTCTCTCTCTCTCTCTCTCTCTCTCTCTCTCTCTCTCTCTCTCTCTCTCTCTCTCTCTCTCTCTCTCACTCTCTGTGAGAAAAAACGAAGTGATTGTTCCTAAAACGCACCATCACCATGGCCTGATTTGATCACCTGCGTCGCCAAAAAATATCAGTTGCCCTATACCAACCGAAAGACTCGACTGCCAGAGTGAGCCAGGCGTTGTACCACTGGACATTTCCTGACAACAACTCTCGTACCCGACAAGCCTCCCGCCCCAGTCTTCTGATGCTCACAGTATTGTACACAATCACAGTTTAAAGCTTCTGATAAAATAAACGAAATATGTAATCGCATAGTCGATATATATGATATTTGAAAATATTTCTTTCGGAAAAGTGGCGGATTGCTCATTAGATAATCATCATTATAATCTGTGAGTACTGTTTCGCTGCGAGCAATTTCAACAACTTCGTGACTTGTTCTAATCCTGTCATCGTCACCGCCATCTAAGTAAATCGTCGATCTATGATTTATCGTCAACTGATCAAACTTCAATACGTTCTTTCCCACTCTCTACTAAACCTTCTCCTCTGCCCTCGTCCTCACTGTCTACTGTCCCGCCTCCTCTGTCCTCGTCACCACTGTCAGCTAACCTCCCCTCGTCTGCCCTCATCATCTCTGTCAGTTTACCCCCCTCCTCTGTCCTCGTCCTCACTGTCATCTAACCCCCTCCTCTGCCCTCGCCCTCACTGTCTACTATCCCTCCTCCTCTGACTTCGTCATCACTGTCAGTTAACCCCCCTATTCTGCCCTCGTCCTCACTATCTACTATCCCTCCTCCTATGTCCACGTCATCACTGTGAGCTAACCCCCTCCTCTGCCCTCGTCTTCACTGTGAGCTACCCCCTTCCTCTGCCCTCGTCTTCACTGTCAGCTAACACCCCCTACTCTGCCCTCGTCTTCTCTATCAACTAAACACCCTCCTCTGCCCTCGTCTTCACTGTCAGCTAAACACCCTCCTCTAACTCTATTGCATCTTCTTCGCGGCCGTCCCCACTGTCAATCAATGTTCTTCTATTTCCATCACGCTCATTATATTATTCATCGTTACAGTCCTCACTACCCGTAATATCAAATATGGAGTTAACTCTCGACACGCCCTCGTCTGAGCCCTCAACGCTGAGATAATGTTCACCCCGTCCTTCTCCAAGGTGGGCGAGATACAGTGTAGGAATGTGCTCGTCATATCTGCCAGTCGTGGACATAACAGAAGAAGCGGCAGGTCCCAAAGACGACACAACTATAAACTGTACATTGAAAAAACCCATATCATTTGATTGGGCTGCTGCGATGATGTCATTCAGAGATGATAAAACGACCCCATGTTCGGTAGCAGGAACACAATAGCGTGTATTTTGACAAGCGGGATCGACATGCTCAAGTCGACATTTCGCCGCCGACAGCTTCGGGAGCAGGCATTGCTTTTGTTCGACCGTTATTTGTGTATGTTCATAACCCGTAGTACACTTGTGAAACATCCAATCTCTGGGTAATTAATCACACCAATTTGCTCATCAATGGCTATATCTATCAAAATAGGTTCGTAAATGTGCTAGGTTGTTTACAAGTCACATTTTAATGTGATGATTTGCGTAACAAAATCCAAAATATACATGATGCCAGTGCAATTACAATAGTTCAAGAACATTTCTCAAAAGACCCACACCACGATTTTGTATACCAGGTATACATCATGATAATGTATGATGGAACAGAATTAGAGGTAATTTCAAATGTTGACTTACTTGACTACAATATTATTCATAGAATTGTGTAAACACAACAGCCTTTTTTACTATACAATATTATATACAAGGTATTTTGCAAGTCCAATGAAGCAGGCAATATTATTAGGCATGTTGTCATTTTCCATTTCATTTTCTTGTTGATACATAATCATGTATGCTTGACTGCTCTCTCACAGCAAGTGTCTCCAAATTCCTATTGATCACTAACTGATGCACTGTGTTCTATGCACAATGGAGAATGTGAAAGGGTTCACATGTAAGAGTTAAAGTTATTACAAATGTGCCACGTAATTAAGCATTGTCATTGGACGCGATGCTATGACACGCAAAATTCCACATATTTATAATATATCCACACTCCAAATATCAAACAAAACAAGAAGTAACAGTTCAGGTTATAGAAAATATCCAACAACGTGGTCAATTGTTATATTGTATACACGCTAGAAAGACATGTTCGCGAATTGCCAAGCCAGTAATTACGGAAGCATGTTGGTGCCACCAGAATCAAACTTTTTATCTCGTAATTATGAGATACCTGTGGAACATTGAAGAATCTTTTCCATGGACGTACTGGACGCCCACCAATCACCTGGTACTACTTGCAAGCAGATGTTGATCCTGCGCTTAGGTCCCGTTCAGCAGTTTTCACAGAGTTATCGTCATCATATCTATCAAACACTTCCACATCTGTGTCAGCTCTCTGAAATCCTGTCAGAAGTTACCTGAAGTATGCTACCGCTATTGCATCAAATGAATTGAATTGGTCCCCCGCCATCATTTGAATGACAACGATAGCATCCCTAATACACACTATGGTTACAGAGATGTTTTGTGGTAGTTCCGATACTCTCTCGCCTTGAGCTTCTAATTGATGGCCCGGTTCCGCTGTGTTAGTTTTCCGCATTGTACAATCTGCATTCAAAACGGCCATCTGTACTGGCCCTATCGGGTGGCCGAGAACGGTGGCCATAAAAACACCATATCTGCACATCGCCGACGACAGGGCTCTGCGTAACACAATCACTGGACTAACAGCTGCTGTTACACCTCCCTTGCCACACTTGAAATTGGTCTTTTTCGCCATGTCAACAAATGTTTTCAGGCCTGACTTGCTGATGGGGCTGTAGACGCTGCATGTTTCACCTGATTCAAGTGTTAACGTAGCTCTGGGGACCGTTTCACTAACATTTTAAAGAGCTCTTAAGCCCCATTTTGCTCCATAAAATTGAGTGTTCACCTTACCTAGGAGCGAAAATGAAAAATTGCGTTTCACTTACGTAACAATCCATCCTCGGAACGAAAATGAAAAATTGCGTTTCACTAACGTAACAATCCATCCTGGATACGGTCCATAAAAACTGTCCTAAAAGCTAAAATGCAAATTTCTAAGTCTAAGACTAAGTCTAAGATGACGGTACACTACTCTTTAACTATTATATTATGCTAAATTTTACTAACTGCGTTTTAATTTGGGTCAATTTTCACGCAGAAAATCAGTTGTTCCCAGCCAAATTAGTCTTCCAAATGTTAGCGATTAAAAGTTTGTTACAGCATGATTTGTTTACACTGCTTTAGCGTCGTGACCCGTTGGCGTTGACATGTACGTGTGTAGCGGTTTGCGGCTTCGCGAAGGTCAAGGTTGTTGTGACATTTGTTTTTTTAGCAAAGTATAAGCTGTATCTAACTTAGCCTGCGCACTACTGCCCTTCACATTACTATATTCGACGGCACAATTTCGGTTTTAAGTTGTTGGCGATCTCTACGCTCTCTTAAACTGAAAATTGTCAACAACGACGCTCCCGTCGAAACATTGCCACTGTGTGTGACGCGGAAATATTGTCCTCTGTGGTATGTCGGCGGCTTGTATAAGATTTCGTTTTAATTCTTCGCACAGTGAACAAAACGACATACAGAGCTTCCAAGTTGAATGAACCCAAAATAGGGAGATCTCCTTAAATTATCAAAACACAATAGGAAGATTTTACCGATAATTTTTTTTAAAGGGAAAGCTTATCGAAAACCACCTAAACTGAATCACACACATACCAGCAAAACCTATATTAAAAAATGTAGATATATAGAGCGAAACATGAAAAATTAGACAAAGAAAAGACTGATCGCCATGCAATCGTCAATATGGTATCGTCAATGTGAGTCGCCTTTCCAACCGACGCCAGCAAACCTGGCGACATCTGCAACTGGTAGCATGCAGAGGAAACACTGATTTTGCACGCCAACAAGACACTCATGTACTTATACCCTAGCGACGGCCTAAACTTGGAGTCGATCTTCTCCATCATGCTAAACACCTTTTCCACCGGAGCCTGGTCGTAGGGGAGGATGAAGAGCGCCTGGACGAGGCGATCTACGCACTTCTGGACCACCTCTTCCATGAAGTTTGGCATTGATCTTCGTTCGGCGACAACTAAACTTCTTGGTGATTTCGCTGTAGATGAACATCGCCTTCACGAGATCAGTGAAATGGACACCGACAGCGAAGGGCAGGTTGTGTTCTGGCAACATAAGGCCTCGGCCTTCGTCAATCTTTGATTTCTCCGTCAGATTCTGTTCTAGGATGGATTTTCCTAAAAAGCTTAATATGTTAGTGAAATGGTCCCCAGATATTTTCTCTGGGGACCATGGAGCTCCAGGCTGTGGGTACATGCCATAGCTGCATGGTCCGATGGTAATACGCTACTGACGCGCTAGGATGGTCGCTTGTCGTGAACTTGCAACATGAAATTGGCGCATGCGTACACTGGCGCGACACTTACACTAACATGGTTATGATTAAGCCTAAGGCGGTGTATTTAGGATCTCTAGTAAGAAAGCCATACTTGAGCCTCAAGTACATCTCCACAGCTATTAACTTCGCCCACCCCACACAACATTTTGAATACGAACATCCCCCGGACGTTTCCCCCAATTATCCCCCGCCGACGATAAGCAATTTAAAATAAAAGCTTTGATCTTAATCTTTACGTAACCCTTATTAAAAATATTCTATCCCATTAAAGCTTCGTATCGCTTGCCAGGAGACCCCCGACCGCCCACCAAGCGAGACGTACTTTATGAATGGCCCCAAACGCATAGAAATAGAAAAATCTTTGATGATCGCCATCGATATCACAACTTGAAAGTAGGACTCACATCTGCTACGCCTTTGAGAGTGTGATCATGTTGCCAGTAGTTGTTTCGTGAAGGATACAGCAGTTTGTGAATTCGAATAGTACAGGTACCAGTGACAGTACCCATCATCCTGACTATTGTCAAGAGAACCACCAAAATAGACGATGTTTGACGTCCCCAAAATAACGAAGCGAGCTGCGAAGGCGAAGCAACTTGGTTTTTAGTCGAGGTAAGCCAAATCCAAGAAGAGTGACAAAACGTAGGCGTATCTGCGATTTATTTGCTACACCTCATTTGTATTTATTAGTTGTACTTCAAAGATATGTTATATACGTTGTTAACCGTATACAAAATTACTTAGAATATTTCAATACCAACAATGAACTCTCAGTTTTTGGAGCACACATCTGCGAATGGAAAGGGACCGTTCGTTAACTGAAGCTGAGCACTTCGCCTTCGCTTCAAAGAATGTCGTTCACTTCCTCGGCTCGACTGTTGTTAATTACTTACAGAAGCCTGTTGGTGCCACCAGAATAAAACTTTCACATATGCCTGTTTGGGTTGTATAGTTTCCAGATTGCTGATGTTAATAAAAATCACATAAATCAGTGATTAATGTTTAACGTCGTCAACTTGCCTCATGTTCTGTATATACTGGTCGACGTATGCTGCAGTTAGACTTATATATATATATAATAATATAGATATATATATATAATATATATATATATAATATATATATATATAATATATATATATATATAATATATATATATAATATATATATATATATATAATATATATATATATACATTATTATTAATAAACGCGCAAACAAATACTGTTCTGTGTAAAATATGTCAAAATTTCATACCAGACACTGTCCAGTAAGCAACCATCCCATTTGCATTCACAGCTTACTCCTGTAAGAAAGCTTCGATCATCTAGTTCTGACCTGCAATTTTCCCTAGAATCAACACTAACATTTGAGCTAGGTCTTCTCTGTTGTTGCACCAACACTTTGGAATATGCTCCCTCTTAGTTTTATATCATTTGAAAATATTACAAAATTCTGTCGTCAGTTAAAATCTTATCTTTACAACCTTGCTAGTCTTGCTACATAGACCTTTAAAGTTAATGAAAAATTATAATAATTTCAGGAAACCTGTCTATAGATATATCATACATTTACCCAACTTAATCATTATAAAAAGGTATATCCAAAACTCATGACATCAATGACAGACCTAAACTGAGCATATTTAGTGAAAATAATATATCAAATTTCACTCCGGAACTGGAGAATATAATCTGGGACAATATTATGACATGTTAGGACACGGATGAATGTTATGATGTGTTTGTTTCCAAATACGATACAATTTTCAAAACATGTTTCCCACTTACCAGAATGCGAATGAAACGCTTCAAGGAAAAAGTGGATGACAAAGTATTTTAACAAAACCTAGGTTGTATAAGAAATATATCAACAGAACAAATGAATACAATAAAACAGAATACTGACAGTATAAGAAAAAGCTTACAACTATCATACGGCAGACGGAGAAATCATATTACAGTAGCTTACTATCACAAGCAAAACTGTCAACCAGGGAATTATGGAAGATATATGCGGAACTTGTGAATAAGGGCAAAATTAACATGTACAACATTACAAAGCTGGTCGTCAGTCATATAGAATTTAACGAAATGAAAGTATCACTAATACAATGAACCAATATTTCGCGACTGACAAGAATTGTCAAAGACATATAATCAGGGAAACGAATATAGAACATTTCTAGCTGACCTGATACGCAATACTATGTTCCTTTCACCAGTTTGTCAACAAGAAGTGATCAATGAAGTTAACAAGCTAGCGAATTCTAATGTATCAGGTATTTATAATTTTCCTTCAAAAATTGTCAAATTGTCATGCAATTTCATTTATAAACCTCTGACTTACATATGTAATTTGTCGTTCTCGGAAGCCACGGTACCACGAGCATTAAAGGTGTCAACAATAATACCTCTATTTAAGAAAGGTTGAAGGTGTGAACCATGCAACTATCGACCAATTAGTCTGATGAGTGTCTTCAATGAAATCTTAGAAAAGTTAATGTTGAAGAGGTTATTAGACTTTATGGATAAAAATGACGTATTGTCCAAACATCAATTTGGATTTCCTAAAGATAATTCTACTACGTTAGCGATTATTTGAAATAATATAAAATATTATAAATTCTCGTGACGATTTATGTTGGGGTATATCTTGACCTAATTAAGGTTTTGACACGGTTAATCACGATATATTGTTGTATAAGCTGGATCATTATGGAATAAGAGGTCATGTATGTAAATGGTTTAAACATTACATTTGCAGGGAAAACGCACTCAACGTGTGAACTCAGCCAAATATCTGGGTATATATCTAGACTGTAAGCTGTCATGGTCGGAACATATTAAGGAGCTTTGTTCAAAGGTGTATAAGTTATCAGGTTTATTTTATCACATGGCCTCGTTCATAAGTGCCGATATGTGTTTCCCCATATTAATATGTATTTCCCCATTTTAATTATGGGTTTGAATTATATGGATCAACATGTAAAACTAACTTAACTAAAATACAAGTTCTTTAAAATATGTTACATAAAACGTTAGCAAAACGTAACCGTCGTACCAGTGCCACTTCCTTGCACCTGGAACTTAAAATACTTAAAGTTCATGAACTTCTTCAAATAAATGTTATAATATTTGTGTATAAGCAGCGTACGAATCAACTTTCTAGTCTATTCCACCAATTTTATAAACGTAATAGTGAGTTCATGATAAGAAGTTCCAGACAAGAGAAAAAATTATATATACCTATATATAATTATAGAACTGGGGAGAGCTCCCTGAAAGTAACAGTGGCAGGACTTTGGAATAAATTACCTGTAGACATTAACGATTCGAAAACGCTAAATATTTTAGACATAAAGCCAGGAGCTTTATAATTTGCATTAATTAAAGTTTAAATTTAATTATGTATTGTAAGGAATTCGCTTGTGAATTCTCTTATATTGGTACAACATATATAGCTTTAATTTACGGAAGTCGTTAACCTGAATCTGTTGCAGTTGAATGCACTGTATAACCTTTATATACGTAATACTCTGAACGTGGGAATACACTATATGAGTTTGATTTAATTGGCTACCAGCTCGATAAGTTATACTTCTCTGGTAGCCACCTCATCTGTGTTACATTACTCTTGAATTGTGTTGTATATCATCTGGTTGAGGAAATAACTTTATTTACGTACTTACTATCCGTAGCTCTCTAGCGCATTGACCCATCTGTTGACAACTGGAATACTGCTTATCGATTTTGAGATTGACCAATCCTTTTGTTTTGATGCGCCTCTGAACCTGGTTTCGAAGGATTTAGGCGCAATAGAAATTATCTTATTATTATTATTAGATTATAAACTGGACACATTTGTTCCAAACAGTATACCAAAACGCCTTCTGTATGTGCCTTATTAACATTATGGCATAATTACTCTTGATACTCGTTAGATTTATAAATGCCATGTTGATGCTCACCTGACACATCCTCATTATCTCCATCCTTAGTAGACGCCTTCTTATTGAATGGCTGGTTGCATTCAAGTTCACCATCACAGGCACAATCCGCAGCTATTCTCTCTACAAGCTCGCTCTGACTCGCGACCGTATGAGCTTGAATGCATTCTCGGGAGCTAGAGGAACTCCCACCAACAAGAAGATAGGGCTTTGTTGACATGGTCTGCCTTCTATCCGAACTATATTGGGTTGAGGGAGGGTCCGATTGTAGGGCCCCATACCACTGTGCAACCTGATATAAAGGCATCTGAAAACATTCTGGACAAATGCCTGAGTTGAAGGTGGGAGAGAGAGCATAGTTTGTGGGCAGAGGTTGTACTCGTTCCAGTTTTCAGCGGCCACATCCGCTGGCTGCACTCTACCGTGGAGTTCACAGTTCAGCTTGCTACAATAACATGCAACCATAAATGCAGTTGCCTCCGTCTTATCCTGCTCCATATCACCATTAACTTTACGGATAGTGTCAAGTTTCAATCACTTCCTTGCTACTGATATGTGGCAGTTACCTTTCCAATTCCGTAAGTGGCCGGCACAATATCACGTCCACTTATGGCATGCACTGGAAAACACCTGTAAGATGATATCGGAGTGCTGCTTCACTGTTGCTGGGATGTCAACATATGTTCGGCCATGGGTGGAAGACTGCACGGTCATGGGAAACGGCAGGTTTTTGGTTGCATAATGGTGGAGAAGTATCGCAAAACACCCGTGTCATCAACAACGATTTGCTTCTGGATAAGATAAGACTTTTGCCTGTGGATCCAGGGGCTAGAAGAGGTGACTTCAAGTTGGGTTTATTGACCATTGAAGACGACGTCACTTTCAAATAGTTTGGAGGCCAACAAGACTTTGAAGCCTTGAACAAACGACTGGACGAAGGCCTCAGCATGTAGTTTCCAAAGCTGTATGTCTTGCGATGTCCTCTGCCGGTACTCGTGTAGTTCGTCTATCCACCGTCTCGCCGGTCTTCCACGAGATCGTTTCCCCACGAAAGGTCTCCAGGTGGTGATACACAATATCCACCGGTTATCTCGTAGTCTCCTGATGTGTCCTGCCCAGGTCCACTTCTGTCTTCTGATTTGATCTATCACGTGTATGAGCGTTGTCGTCTCTTTGATCCAGATGTATGTTGCTTCTCGCGCTATGTGATGTTTAACATAGTTATGCGCATCCTCGTTAGTGCGGCTGCTAGCTTGATCTTTGCCTGGTTGGCGAGTGTCGATGTTTCCACGTCATATGTCATCGCTGGAAGTACGCTTGAGTTGTAGACTTGTCTCTTCAAGCAGGTTCCAAAGTTACCCTTGAAAACGTCGCGGTGCTTGGCGAATGTTGTCTAGTCGCCCGTGATTCTTTTTTTAATCCCCTTGTCTTGATTTGTGTATCTGATGTTGTGTCGCTGTCCTATGTAGACGTAGCATTCAACGTTCTCTATCTGCGTGGTGTTGATAAATATTGGTGTGTCGTTTTCTAGCATCACTTTTATCTTCGAAACGTGCATCTTCAGACCTTGTTTTTTACTTTCAACAGCTAGCTCCTGTAGCATTTTTTTTAGTTAGTGCGGTTTACATCGCAAGAACCAGTGGTCTAGCTATGGCATTATCAAGATTCTGGGACCCCAATGACCGTGACCTTTGCATGTGACATTGACCGTCAGGTGTACATATGATGTAGGTATTTGATACTTGATCACCAAAAAAACCATGAAAGAGGCTTTGCTGCATCGTTAACGCTGAAATTCTAAAACATTAAACAGTTTTCGGGACCTCTAATTACACTGACCTTGACCTATTTAACATGACCTTGGATTCTAGGCATCACAAAAACATACCCCAATGAAATCAGCATTCTGACAAAAGCATGATTTTGATACTAACATCATCACTCTATCTCATATGGTTCCTAAGTTATGCGAATTTAACGGATGTTTGGAGTTTCGGTGGCCATTTTATTTTGTTATGCATGGGACCAGATCTGGGGCAGATACATTTTAATTTGGCCAGACACAGATACATATACATATACATTATTTCTAAATGTATCTAGATACAGATACATTTGTATTGTTAAATTTGCGATCGGTAATTATATAAATGAATTATAATATTGGCAATATATGCAAATGTCCTCTTATATGTAAGTCTGCTTTATATTATAACAATATCCATACATACCTTCATGTGTGTGTTGAAGTTTCCAGTAGAACGAAGCTGACCGGCTATAAGTGCTGGACAGTATCTACACTTGGCCTTAAAGTTGCCACTAGTGTCAGCTGGGACCTCATAATGGCCCAAAATACCCATTGCGTGGCTGTTGACAATCAGAAGTTATAGGCGATGTTTGCTCAATCAGTATCAAATGGTTATGCTGACACTGGCATGAGTTCTTCACCTTTTATATGATCTGTTTGACCCACATTAAAGCAACCATCTTTGATGTGTGAGAGCTGTCAGTTCATGATCTGCTCGAATGATCCATGAGTAAATTAATTGGCTTCTTTAATTGCTGTCAGACATTTTCAAAAGAAACTGGTTCCTTTGGTGGATATGATGAAGCCATGAGTAGGTACTTGGTTTCTACTAATTGTTTCATATAATTACAATTAACACCTTTTGGCTACGTGGGAGTGGGACATATCCTTTCTTGACCAATGATATATCTAAAATATATTGATTTCGGCGCAATGTATCTAGATACAGACACATATACATTCAAAATTGTATCTAGATACATAAGATACAGATACATGATGTATCTGACCCCAGGTCTGCATGGGACTACGTTAAAACATCAACTTCACGACAGAAACGGATTCCCTGACCCAAATACCTATGTTTAGATTATAAGATCACCTTCTTCTGTTAATTATTCGTTCAGCAGTTATGCCAATTCTATAATGTCGGCGGTCATCTTGGATTTTGAAAAGGCAAGGGGGTGTGAAGTCCACACCCAGTGGAATTTGTTACTAGATGACATGAACTAATCAAACATGCAAAGAAATGATTTTTGGGGGACATCGCAAGCTTTTTTGGAAAAAATATGGTGTTCTGCCACTGGACTACGACACTTCTATTATTTCTACCCGACAGCGGTGTTCCTGTCGGCTCTCGTGAACCCTCTGGTGATTCGAAATCGCCGGAGGTCAAGTACGCGTAAAAGTATTTCTTTACGACTCGAACATTCCTGTGTTGCATCTGAACCCAAAAACTGGACCATTCCACCGCTTCTCTCGTACAAAATGACGCAATTTACAGTTATGTTTACGCTTGCCCGTACATACTGCACATTTTAACAGTACGTTGTAATACTTGTTTATTCCGCCACACACATTAATATAATCTTCGAACAGTAACCTCTCTTAAAGGGTGAAAAGTCTAACCCCAAATCGCAGTGAGTGCGCTGAAATCAACGCCAACCACACCCATGAGAGACATGCGGTTAAGACGTTTCTTGGCAAGAAGCTGAGGTCAAACGTAGTTGACAATCGAGTCGACCTGGGCCATGTTGGTGAATAGCAAGACTAACAAAAGATGTTAGCTCCAAAAATGGTCGACTTCGATTAGGTGAAGTATTCTGAGCATAACACACAATTTCGGCAAACAGAGCATAGTAAAATAAAACTTAAATAACATTTAAACTGACCACGTCGATAGTAGCATTGCGTGTGGTTCACGTGCCTTGACTAGTTTCCTTTGTTGTCCGATGCGTAAATTCCGATATAATCGAGTAGGGTATCTGAAGGATGCTGTTATAGAAGTGGAAGAAAATGACGCCCGGCGGAGTTACGTCATTTCCATAGTGATACGCTGGTTACGGACGTACTTCTGCGAAACACACACACACACACACACACACACACACACACACACACACACACACACACACACACACACACACACACACACACACACACACACACACACACACACACACACACACACACACACACACACACACACACACACACACACACACACACACACACACACACACACACACACACACACACACACACACACACACAGCTGTGATGAGTGTCTTTTTGTTCGAGCCCAAGCACAAGTCATCAGAATGTAAGCCCAAATCAAGTATCATGTCTTCGTACTTACCAAGGAGTCAAGCCTAAAATCACAACGCAAATCACGTTAATTCAGATATTTTGTTGAATCACTGGGCCACATTAAAAAAGTTCAGGTCTTTTGTCATAATTTGTTTTGAAAATGTAAATGAGGGGTGCAGTTTTTATTTGGTGGAGGTATTAGCGACTATGAAAGGGGCTATTCTCAACCATCATCAACTGATGTTGCATACCTAGGGTATTCCTCACAAGTAACCTGTCGATGAATTAATTGGCCAGACACCAATAGTGTTTGGTCATATTGAGTGGTCCCACGGTAACAGGCGTTTTTATACCAGCCACAAAAAGTCATAAGAACTTTGCAAAAAATCACCGTATATGCTGATGTGGAAAATACGTTAAAAGGCCTACTGCTGAACACGTCCTTGACTTTTCGAAAGTACTGTTGGGCTGTTAATTTTGTTGTATAGCTAAGGACGAATAGGTGAATTATTTATGGGGACAGTTTGGTTTTTTATACTCTGCGTGTTCAAATTCCTTCATATCAGTTATCTTGTATGCTTTCGCAAGTCGGATTTATTTGTGTCACAGGGCATTAAAGAACATGATGGAAGAAACACATTTAGGACCCGGACAGATCGTTCCGAATATCTGTCAAGGTACGTTGATGATAATCTTTGTACCATTTGTACAAAGGCGCGAACGATAGTAGAAAGAGGTAAGTGGACCTCATCACAGATGCCTTTTTCTGTCGCCAGAACGGTTGCAAAAGCTCTTCTAGCAGTGATCTTAATCTAGTCGTTTTTCTCGCTCAGTTCCACTTCTAAAAATCACTGCAATGACTGCCGGTGCACAATTGTTAAAAGCTGTACAATTAGGTATCACGTATTTTCATCGAATCAATATGTATATAGCTTTATTTACATTAAATCCTTACTCCAACAAGAAAGTACAGACAGCTTCGATCGTCTGGTTCTAATTTACAGATTTAAGGCAAACGTCGAAACTCTAGGCTAGTTCTCGGTTGAACCATCAGTAATGAACTCACTCCTTGTCGGTTTTAAATTTAAATCACGAAGAACTATAGTATAATTTTGATGACTTTCGCATTGTAGGTCCATTCCTAACCATTTAGTTATACTGCACCACTAGGCTTAAGGTTAAGAGAATAGTCGTGGCATTTAAACGTATGCTATACTATTATTATGTCAAAAATCATCATTTACTACTCAAGAATGGCACGATGCATACCAATTCAATAGCGTATCAAGACAAATATTCAAAACAGGAAATTGTATGGCTTACTTACAAATGGCGGATTCTTTTGCATTTTACACCAGAACTAGAAGGGGACATCAAATTGGCATTCGCAGTGTCACACGGCAAGCTAGTTGTCGACATCATCAGTGTCAGCGGTCTTCCGTTGACAAGCGCCTGAGTCGAGCCTGGTATGTGAACCATCTTCAACGATGAAACAATTTAGGAAGCACTATCTGCAGCTGTGCATTGAAGAGCGTACCAGTAAATGTTTAAAAACAATAATGAAGTTATAATTGTACCGCAAAAAGTTAGACATCTTATATTATCCATAATCACGGTAAATTCAAGTTCGCTGCAGGCTAATTGTAACGACATATCTTGTTACACCCACTGACTGTTTTTTGTTCTTCAAAACAATACTAAACGCTGTGGATTCTCGCTATGAGTAATACGTCAGGGCTTGCCAGAACTATTTTGTAGATTGTAGAGTCTATGGTCGGTGTTCCTTATGACCCTTATATACGTGAGTACCAGAACACAGTGCAGTCTAGAACAAGGTATTTTAAAGTTCTTCCTTTAATGCGGATGCCCATATCATAAGTCTTTATAGCAAAAATCAATAATACTACATGATTTTAACATCGTGTCATACAGTCAACACACGTTTCTTGGTAACAAATAAAGAGACTACAGGTTTTCACATGGAAATGCCAAATGATGTGTAACAGACATGTCACACGACATCAGATAAACGTACTGCTTATGCGTGTTGTTGCAAACTGCCGTAAGCTGTCCTGTTCATGTCACAGACACGTATGTGAAGACATGTCTCCTCGACAATGGCAAGCGTCTGACGGTGAAGAAGACGCGAGTTGCTCGTAGCGACTGCAACTCCGCCTACCGGGAGACACTGGAATACCCGGTATTCAGCGTGGACGGACGATGCATGCAGGTACATGGGCTAAAGGGGTCATGTTCTAGTTATACTTCTTGTTTGGTTACAAAATCACCTGCTCTGACATAAGTGCATTTGAGTAGTCAGATTTCCAGGTGTGATTGTAGAAGGTGTTGACTGTAAAATTGTGGATTTCAAGATGATTTGAATAAGCGGCAGGATATTTGAAGCAATTTGCATGTGTGACCTGTTTGCGGAATAATGCTTGACGGTATTTGTAAATATTGACGGGTGTCACACATACAGGCTTTTTACGAGAGCTAAAAGTATGCAATTTTTGTTAAAATCTTTCAGCATGTCAATGAGATGATGATAACATCAGGTGGGAAGTTTAAGACATTTTGTACGTAACGCTTTCTTATAATCAGACAAAACGTTAACATGGTCACCAATGGGAAAACCATCTGTGTATTGACCCTTAAAGTTGTGTCTAAGCAACAAAAAGCTCCGAAGCGGATGGGTGGGGGGGGGGGGGGGGTTCAAACACCAACATTTTCGGAATTATAGAGATGCTTTTGGTGAGCGTCATCCCATTTGTAACCTGCGAGCTGCAACAGCACAATTTCGGGGTTGCTATTTGACATTTTTTACCGCATCCCCCACCTTCCTATGTCATGTTTGAGAGCAGTGAAATGCTGACGCTCTGGTTCAGCCCCCAATATTCACCACGTCCCGACGCCATTGAGTAACGTAACATCCCTACAAACATTGGCCATATTATAAAAACTAGATATAGATTCCTCACATAATCAAAATTTCAGGTTCGACGAAGTCTCACCGTCGGCGACAGAACGAGCTGTCTTCTGTTATCATGTGACTATGTTCGGGTGACGCGGTAGTAGCGCCAAGAAGGTTGCAACCATTGTCTCTGTTGAGTCCTGAGTGTCTCTCCCGTATTTTATCCGCGATCGTCTTGTGCTGCTGCTGCTGCTGTCATGTGACTGCCACATGCATCGTCACGTGACAACAGAGGGTAGATCATTCTAATGCTGAATAAAATAACGTATCGAAAGGTTCGTCGAACCTAAAGGTTCGATGGTGATATGTGTCTAGAATGTATAAAGAAACCGGATGTAACTTACGTGCTGATAATGTAGTGATGCTGGTATAAATCCTGATGGATTAACCGGAACAAAAGTGAAACTGAACTTGTTCTCCGTTGGTACATCAACCAACAATATCGGCTGTGAAGAATTCTTTCGGTTAGACTACACTTAGTCAACATATTTTGACAACTGTAGCTAGTTTAGAAGCGCTGCTGCACGACATACATTTCGTTAATTTACAGTAGTTCATATCAACGTTATCTTAACATAGACATGCCAAATATTGTTCGCCGTATCCCCCCTGTACACCGGCGAACATTATTTGACCAATTCACCATGGGGAATTTAATCACGTGACAAACACATTGCATCGTATTTCTGATATAGTGTTCATATACTTAAGTCGTCCAGAAAACATTAAAACACCACGATGTCCCAAAGCAGCTGTTGTTTGTAATTTTGCAAATACCGAATAATGTTCACTAATATGTATTACACTTCAGTATAATTTAGTCAAATCAATAATTACATAAACTGGATTTTGCAGTAATGTTTTGCACCCATTCCGCCTCTTTCGCGTTTCTTCTCTTGGACAATGTAAAATTAGATACGGTGTGCAACAAGAAACTACGCATTAAAGGGAACCAGTCTGATCCTCTACCCAGAATTAGGTAGCGTAGTAATTTGTAACAGGACGTCTGCCCTGTTGAACGTGGGAAACTGTAAAATTGTTGAACATCAAAGTGTATTGTGGTTGACTCAGCCCGGATCAGCTATATTGCCAATAAAATGTATCTTGAAACTGGATGCTTTGTTTACCATTTTAACATGCCCCAGGGCGTATCTTCCAAATTGCGAAGGTTGTTAAGGCTTACTAAACACTTTTGGCCGACAGTATGCCTTCAACATAGTTATTGTATTCTTAAGAACATAATTTTAATTAATCGATGGAAACCTAGGAACAGACTACCTCCATTTAAAGACGGAACTATTAGCATGTAAACGATGACGTCATCCACCCGTGACGTCAGTCGTACCGATGAAATCAGCTTGTAAAGAGGCGGAAGTCTTTGAATATGCAACTAAATGTTTTGACATGTTCAATAATGACCCAGTGACTGTTTCCAGGTGAGAGTGAAGGAGAGACGGAGTCGCTTCAGGACCAACCCAGTTCTTGGCGAGGTGGTCATCACGCTGGACACATTCCTGCAGTGGCCACGCCAGCACACGACCAGCTGTTACAGACTGTTCGGCGCCCGCGTAATCAGCATGTGCGCTCGGTCTGCTGTAGACCGACCGGGTCAGCATGACGTCGACTCGGCCCGAGTGGAGAGCAAAACTGACGGCACTTCCGTCTCGTCATATGTGTAACACCACCTTTAGCTGCCCGTACCACTACTTACGTAGTTCTCTTCGCCACCGTGGTCTGTCTGTGGTATATACTTAAGCTCATCCCTGCTCTTTCCCTTTCCTTTGTCTGTCTGTCTGCCTGTCTGTCTCTCTGTCTGTCTGTCTGTCTATTTGTCTGTCTGTCTGTCTGTCTGTCTGTCTGTCTGTATGTATGTCTCTTTCACACTCTCTCTCTCTCTCTCTCTCTCTCTCTCTCTCTCTCTCTCTCTCTCTCTCTCTCTCTCTCTCTCTCTCTCTCTCTCTCTCTCTCTCTCTCTCTCTCTCTCTCTCTCTCTCCACCTCCAAGTTTCTTTCAGTCCGCCTCTCTTTCTCGCTTCCTACGACCCTTAGGGGGTTGTATGTGACATTGGGGGTACACCCCCGACCCACAACCACCTGAGCATCTGGACGTCTTGGGTGATGGGTTTGGCAGCTGTTCTGTGTAAGTCATCGTTCGAGATGGTGTTTGGCCAAATATGTTCATAATTCTTCGTAGGCATCTATTCTAAGGAAGATGTTATTTTATGGACGAGTACTGGACTGTTTTAGCAGGCATTGGCATATAACGTTCGAACTGAATATCGAATATGTGATTCTACGTCACCATTAAATGCCAATATGACAAACATGGCCAGTACGTTTACAACAGGACAGGTTCGCTGCCTAGCGGACAAAGAGACAGTCCTAGGCAACCTCAAGTTAGTTGTGTCGGTGATGGCTTTTTGTTGCCCCTCCTAGAACAAATGCATGTGATCAACTGATGTCAATCTTGTCAAAAGATTTTCAAATATAAAATCACAAGACTTGTCAACTTTCACCCTAACCCTAACCAGTCTGCCCACCAGACCAGCCATGGAACCATCGTTTGTACGTGGAGGAGTAGCAGGAAGCTCTTTCCGATTGTGTCGGCCATGGTCGGTTCACGGTTTGTTGTGTTGTACATATAGCTACCGTCAATAAACGAATATTATCACAACATTGGTGGTGCACGGGTTTGCATAGCTACAGCGTAGCCTATTGACCTTAGTGGCGACGACTAACCACAGTTAGCAGGGGGATCTCCAGTTCACATATTCCAAAGAATAATGCATTTTGTATTGGTTCAAACCCCACCACTGCGATTTTCAGTGATCCAAAATTGTTCCCAGCCAATACTACCATATGATGCGACATGGTGGCCAAGACAATTTACTCCGTATTTTGCCCAGTTATAATATCCACAGTAGTATCAATGGGCATTAACATATGCTCTACTCAATAGGCGGCGCCACTGTAGTGATTTATTTCCCACACGAAGACCAAACCACCACCCACTCATGTGTAATACTATATGTTTTCGGGGCTTTGTGAACTTATACGACAATCCCTTGCCGTTATATCACGCAGTAAAATTACAAACTTCGATCCGCCTAAATGTCAGATCTAGCTTCTGGTATAGACCAATACGTGAATATTTATTTAAAAAAATGGAATATTTTTGTTATTTTGCAAAAAATATCGTATTTCATGAATTTAAAGGGAATAAAAACATATTTTGCTTGAATTCATGTTAAATTAGATCCTGCTATATATTTCCATGTCCACCAACCAAAACAAATCCCCCAAAATCTATGAATTAGAAATTCCACATTTTATGTTGTACATCCGGATATTTTCGAATATGCATATTTTTGGCGCGCTTTTTGGGATGCTGAGATGTGACGTCAGACATGACTCTGCCGGTACAGCGACCGCTTGGTTACATTCATTCTCAGCAATATGACAGCAGAGGTGGCTGTGTAATGCGAATATCATCATGGTTCATTGTGCGGCATTCGGTTGTAATGCAAACTCTTCTAAACATACAGCAATACACCATTTTTTTCAGTTCCCTACGGATCCAGTTTTATTGAAGAAATGGATCGCAAAAATCAAGCGAGCTAACTTCAAGCCGACGAAACACAGCCGGCTTTGCTCCGCTCATTTTGATAAAAACTGTTTTGATCGCGATCCGGAGATGTTGGCAACCCTTGGATATCCTGGTGCTCGAATATCGTTGTAAAGCGATGCAGTCCCAATAATATTCCCGGCAGTAGAAGCTGCATTGATGCCGTCAATCCGCCTAGGACAGGCGTCGGCACGGGCAGGATCGAAGTCGAAGTTTGCCCGAGTCGAAGGCAAGCGGGTCTCGCAAGCGTAGTTCCAGTGCCGCAGTCGCCGTTGCAGGCTCCGCTGCCGCTGTCACTACAGCCGACTCTGCAACTACACCCATGGCTTCTTCGGGGTACCAGGTTCCTTCTACGAGTGGTGAATTTACGAGGTCTGCTTACCGAAAGCGGCAACGAATCAAGGTAATTCTTATATGTGATTTCTGCTATTATTATTATTCTGTAGGTCTAGTATAATGCCTGGACTGGACGGTCTCGTGTGTGTCAAAATAAGTTATTCAACTTATTGTCATTGTACCCCATTGGTTCCAATCATATCACGGAACTCTTCCTAAGTATCTTATATTCTAAATGTTGTAATTGTGTACGATACTACTATAATAAATCAACATATATTAAGTTTTGTGGAAAATTTGATAGTGTATATCAAATCGATTCAGGTGACTGTTTTTATCATTATCATGGTTACAGGAATGTAAGGCAATAAAACAAAAACGTCAACAAATTAATTGATGCTAGTTTGTTAGTTATGCATTTAATTAATCTATGTACTTTTACATGCAAATAAGAAATAATTATTTTAATTATACTCGTTGCCGAGTCAGGTTAGTCTGTTAGCATAAGTTTTTTAAACCGTAAGAAGCAATACTTGGATGTAGAACATTGCAATGTGAATTTGCAGATGGAAGAATAATTATATTTTCAAATGTATTTAATGTTGAATTTACATAGATTAATTATTATTTGTCATACTTAACATTCGTTGTTTTTTAAATGACAATACTTGGACTTTATGAAAGTGCCATGCAGTTTGATCAACATCAAATATCTGTACACATAAAGTACCATGCATAAGTTAGATATTTAAAATATAAAAAATTAAATTAGGAAGTGGTCTGTCTCATTCTTATAGTTGGAACCAGTTGCTGACAATCTCCTCCTCTGACACATGACTCACTAAAGTCTTATGTCATCAATGACTTGCTGAAGAATTATCTCCCATCGGTATTCTCTGTAGAAACAGTTTATTGCAGTGTTTGGCACTTGTCTGCTAATCCAGCTAATTGGACTGAGGAACTAAGTGTAGTGTTTGCCTAAGTCAACTGATCAAATCTAATTAATTACCAGTTGACAATGTACTTTGTAGGTCTTTCCTGCTATGAATAACAAATACACCAGCCACCTCCAGCTGGCCCACTGCATTCTCCCTCCAGTTAAAATAGTTATCTGAACCTGATCTACTGGTAAATAAAGCATGCTAGGTGGAAATGGCAGGAACTGGGTAACATGGATGTGACATGTCGGATACTTATTATTACTATAAGGTGAATTACATTAGTGTAATATATTACTATTGCCTAGTTTCCATTTTATTACAGTTGCATATTGAAGACAATGTACATTATGTAATATATACTATTACATTTGAAGGTAGTACCATTACATTTTGAATTGGAACTACAGTATGTACCGAGATCAATATTTAGAACAAAGATATAACTATCGTATCTTGTATTATCTACTAACAATGTTTATGGACAGAACATATTTTTCATATTATGTGTCTGTATAACATGAATAAATGGAAGACAAAAGACATGTCACTGCCATTTAATAGATTGCAAACAGTGTAATTACACCTTACTGCTTGGTGCATTGCTAATTACTGGCACAAGTCATAATAATTATTTGATTTTTAACTTAATGTTATTACTTTAAAAAAAGTCGTTCCCCAGCTACCAAGTGTGAAAATGGTAATTTGCCAAGTTGTGAAACAATAACAATAAATGCAATGCAAGTTGCAAACCTATCTATTGTATATTTAGTAGATGATTAGTTATAACCAAAAATAAAATGTTCACAAATAATATATTGTAACATTTTCCAGGTAATTGTTTGCATAAAAGTGTAACATAACAAAAGTAACTATGTCTCTGTGTAGATTCTGTAAGCGTGATATCAATTATTTATTATGTTTTTATCATAGAATAAACAATACATACCTTGCAACTTGAAATTAATTTATTAATTTGTATTTTTCACAGCTAGGCAGTCTTTTCACACTTGGAAGCTGGGCAAATGACTAGACAAATGGATGTACAGGTGTACTCCTTTCTGACAAGATGGTAAAAGACAGGATTTTGTTTGCTTTTGTCAGAAACCTACAACAATTAATTTTTTTTCAAATTCTATAAGGGTAATTTGTTATTTCAGTTAGTTGCTGACATTCTGGCAGCAGCTCGAGATAGTCCACCGTCGACCAAGACTGGTTCATCTGAAGATACAGCAACTGAATATGACAGCTCTGGTACGGATTCCTGTGATACAGAGGATTCCACACCTGAGTCAGTCACAGCTTCCACTCCAAAAAGGAGCAGCAAATGCTTTCAGGTTGACATCAGGCCATCAACTCGCACGAGAAGAGTGCAAGCAGTCTGTGCATCAGAGCAGGTTGCTGAGTAGGTGACATCAGCAGTGAGGTCAACGAGTGTACAGTGCAGTTTGTTGACTGGTCTGATTAGTGACTCGAGTGACTCAAACGGGGAGGAAGTGACATCTGCTGCAGATCCAGAGTATGTTTGCTCTGACAATGAGTCGACTAGTCGTGACAGCAGCAATAGTGACAGCGATGACCATGTCGACCAGAACACTGACACAGAGGAGGGTGTTACAAACAAGACTCCCTTGAGGAAGGATTGCTCCCATTCCAATGAGAGGTACATCTTGGTGGCAGAGTCTTCACTTCGTCACCTTCTCGCACGTTGCCGAAACTGCACTGGCCAAACCAATGTCCTAGTGCAGCAGTTTCTCGGCTCAATGGGAAGTTGCCCTGTAAAGATAATTGGTCTATAGATGTGAAGCTATGCTATTTATTAGCATGTCATAAGTAAAGTGATCAACAAAATGGACTAGATAACTTGTTTATCAATGGGCAGGTATTTGCTGAAGCCATATTCTCATCTGCCTGCAGGGGAAGTATTCACATGGGTGTTTGGCTTATAACCATTGTCTGTGCACCGTGTGGTGATTCACATTGTGTTACCAGGTCTACACAGTTACCAACATTTGGAATGATTCATCCCAGTAACATTGTGTTATGAAACTTGCTTGATGAATTTGTAATAAATATGTCCCACAAAAAATGTGATTAAAAATGCTATGACCTTATGATTATGGACATAGTCGTAGGGCACATATATACCCACTGGTAACATCTCACATATAATACCCCTATGGTTATACTAAACCCCTAGGTCTAGGACATAACCCTTCAGGCTATAACCCATTACCATAATTATTCAATTGTTCTGCATGTTGTTTTAATGTTTATTTTAGTTTATTTTGATTATATAGTAGCTATATTGTTATGTGTCAGACTCAGAGTAATACAAATCATTGTTCCACATAAATGACATAATCTAGAGCTGTCATTATATATGATATTATGATCATCTCGCGAACAACTGTCCATCTAAAAAAGTGTGGGTTTTGTCCAGAGGGGTGATATCGTAAGTAGCTATAACGTCCTAAACTCGATCCGCAGACAACCATGCTTACAACGTTCGACGGTTCGTAACTTTGTGAAGTTTGTCTTTGACAAGTCTGTTTGTTTACAATTACTTCGTCCGATGACCTACTTAGCTACAACCTCTAGCTAACTCTCTATACAGCTTTGACACCGCATTTTATAATATAACGTCGTACTAAAACGATATAATTGTTGTTGTCGACAGTTTTCACACCATAGGTGTAGGTATGTGGATATCTGTCGATCAGTGTCCGCCATCTTTGTTCCAAATACGTGCTTCCGGGGTCTCACCTGGCGTTGAGGGCATCCCCACAAAGAGCGCCCTGTGACTGGCTGTTGGAACGGACAATCCCAGTGATTCACTGGATATGACGTAGTCAGGATATTCCTTGACTGCCGCGTTTTTGATTTGTTCAAATCCGACAATTATTTAGTCTTGGACGCTTTTCCGAAAACCAGTCCCCATTTCAACGCAAAATAAAACTGTGATAAACTCTATAGGCGGTAATGAAATGTACATAGACATAAAATATAGGTTTTTATCTCATAACTGACGAAGTTTTAAAACGATCTTATGTTGCGAAGTGGTTTGCCAGCTTGCGGAATCTTGAGATGCACCAGCGTCGATGCGTCATGGCAAATGAAAGTGGTTGCACCATCTCTGCTGATTTAAACATGTTTATATTGTAGAAATCATATATGTTATGTTTTGTACAGCTGTAGTTATGATTTAGGACATTAGAAATATGTGTTTAATTGCCAGATGCTTTACCACAAAGCAGATGATTGTGGATTTATGACCAGTTCTTTCTGACGCTAAAACACGCATTCCGGTCATGTGACCAATTTCTCTCAATCTGGTTGGCTCTGGTTCAATGTTTACAAACAAATCACCATGTGCTCTTAGGGGTATGATGCAGAGGAAGCGTTTTTACTTTAATTAAAGGGAATTATTTTGCATTTCAGGTGGAATTTAATTTAAGCCAAACTTGTTAGCTCTGCATATCTATTGAATTGTTATATATTTCTGAAAAATATTGTTTCTTTTTCATGATGTATAGATGCCTCCAAAGAAGAAGTCCCGTGGAGGGCCACCTAGTAGTGGTACCCATGTTGATATTGAAAAAGCAGCATATTCTGGATAATTTCTCAACTCTTCCAAAGGTTGATGATCTTTGTAATAGATACATACTATACTTGTATATTACCTTGGGGGAGTGTAGCAGAGCCAAGACAGAGAGACAATTGTGAGAACATTTTCCATCAATCTATGCTGAACAAGGCTCAAATACCTTAAATAATGCAATTAAGAGAACTGTATCACAAACTATAGACAATAAGTTAAAAAAACTTTGTGATTCAAATGAATTAATCACATTTTCGTCCATATGCAATCAGAAGTTTGACTTGCACATTGACATTTCTCAGGAAATCCAACCAAGTACCAGCCATACTAGCATTGAACAGCCCACTGCTCATTGTTGTCATCAAATACTCTGTTCAGTCAAAACAACTAACCAAGAACAGTTATTTGGCTTTGAAAGGTAAAAACAACTACATTTTGTATATTACTGATTCATTTTTAGGATAGTTTCTGTAATTCCAGGTGTGGACTGGACGGCTGTAATTAATATTATTAACACTAATTAATTAATACTTGTATCTTATATTGCAGTTTTGATTATATCTTTTGAAAGAACTCATTACTCTATATCTTCATTCCAAATTTTATGAAGATATCTTTATTATTAAGGAAGTTACATGCTTTTTTGAGGAAAAAGTCACATTTTCGGTCACACAGCTGTAATGCAAACGTATGTATTTCGTAGGACTAAAACAAAGGCCAATTCATGAAACAAAAAAATAAATAACTCCATTAATATTCAACATAATTAAGTGATTTTTGTATCATTGTTTATGGTTTTTAAACCTCTTTTCATCAGTGTTATTTGTTTAGACATTGGTCAAGCTTGAAATTGTTGTCCACATACCTAATAGGTGTCATTATAATGAAGTTGCACCTTACCAGTCGGTGTTGCCTGAGTGAACATTGTGATTTGTGACTGTCCGACTCCGCATCATCTTCTTCGCTACCGTCGCTGAAACGCTCGGAAAGAGCTGAATCAGACGAATCATCCGCTGTAACCGTTCCCGCTAGTGGCTCAAAATCGTATGATTTCACTTGAAACTCTGGGAAACTCCCATTAGCCATGATGTTACAAGAGAATGGAGAGAACAACGATGGCGATGCATAGATGTCAACAAAGCCGAGAGTCAGGATTGACGTCACGATACCACGTGATCGCCTAGCTCATTAAATTTCAACTTTCTGCGGGAATCTCTACACAGACGGGTGTAAAATATAATTTTGTCTACAAACGTATTTTTCTGTATTTTTTAAGTGTTGTCAAATGTTACATACAATGTTAATCTTTGTGTACACATGGAAAACGGATTTTAGCTAATGCCTTGTTTTTATTTCCTTTAACCATACGACACATATTCCTTCTTAAGGCTGACCACCCGCGTTCTACACGCACGCGGCGTTAACGAGGAACAGATGGTGCTCCGAAACGAAACAGACCGCAGAGCAAACTCATGATTATCCCTTCACATCATCGTTCTAAGCAACTGCTATCACACAGGCGCACCTCTATCTGGACTGTTGAGGAATAGCGTGTACGTTAAACACGTTAAACGTACAGTGGTATCAGCCTTCATGCATAGTTCCGTGAAGCATGACGCTAAAGTCGAGTTGATTCAGTATAATACCGGCATCCACTAGTGGATGGATCATTATTATTATTATTATTACTAGCATTTCTATAGCGCCATATGAACGGGCTGTTCATAGGCGCGTACACACATTATAAGACGTACATGGAAACATATGTAAACATTATGTATAAAGATGCCGGTAAATGTAATAATTATTAAGATTTACAAGATTGTATATATATATATATATATATAATGTGACCAACATACATGACATATTTGCACAAATATTAATATAATTAAGAAAGAGAATATACATTATGATATATATATATAATTGTACTAAAAGATAAATAATAATAAATTAATTAGAATACATTATATAATAGAAATAAATTAATTGATTAAATACATATTCATAAAAAGGGTCCTACAGCACAGTTCCTCAGTCGATGTACGCCTGCTTAAATAAATACGTTTTAAGGCAAGTTTTGAATTTATCCAAGACCAAGACTTCGATCATGGCGGTTGCACCTCTCTAACGGATGATTTCTTGACAAGCACCGAAATGTTCGTCAACCAGTAGTTGAACAAAGTCGCCAATAATTGCTTCCGACCTGAAACAATATGAGCAACATCTATAATATTATGATCGTCAATGCGCACTGAACGTTAAACAATTGAAAACCTGTTGTATAGACAAACTGAAGAACCATTTCATCACTTTGGTTGGGTAAACTAGCTATTCCAAGAATCACATTATAAACACAAATATAGACAGTGGCTATCAATAGACTCAGTGCATCTGCTCAACGAACCTTCCGATGACGACGTTGAATCCTTCAGTTTTATTATTTCCTCTGACACCCTCTTGCTGTCGTTGAACATAACCAGTGACTGCAGCTTTCCAGTGGTATTGACATCCTCATCGGTGATGTCGCCTTGAACCAGTTTCTCAATCAACTCTTCAAAGATTTTGGGTTCTTGTTTGTGTTTCTCGTCTTCACCCCGGCAAAATGACGTCACTGCGCAGACATACGGAAGATTAATTGACTTATTTTATAATATACTTTACTGGCCTGAATACATTCAAAATATCGACTGTCCTACACATCTAGTGTACTAGCTATTTAAAGGGATTGTGTCAACAGGTAATTTGCAATAAAGGCTAGTGTAATATCGCCAGTACTTCAACTACTACACTGAATTACGTAGCAAATACAGAAACAAGTAATTTACTTAGATGTTGGTTATTCTATACGAGTATAAACAGTAGATCTGTAAGAGGATTTGTGAGCCAATAATAAACGAACCTTCCCTGCAGTAGACGTCCCACACACATTCCAGAAACTCCCGCAACGCAACGGCATCTACACACGGCCTGCAAGGAAAACAAAACACATAATAATAAACATCCTTTATTCACGATAACCTTATAATATATACAGTCGGGTCGTGAGTTTAAAACATCAATGTACATGTACAATTATGTAAAACTACTACATAAGAAAACTATATAAAATAGTATATTGTATAATGCAGTAAAGATACATACAAAATAAATAGATGACATTTAAAAAATAAGAACTGCACAAGGAATATTGGTAAAATATATAGCATCAATAAACTAAAAAACTCTATCAAACTGTTCAATATGCCTCAGTGTCGCTATTGTCTAGTCGAACACATTGCGCACATAAGCTGCTTTATAAGCATTTAAAGAATTACAGTTTTGGATTTCTTAATTTAAATTGCCCCACACTTTGCACCATTAACTGCTACATGTGTTGAATGAAAACCATTTAGACATATGTAATTGTTAGATAAATGAACCTTATTAAAGCAAACATACAAAGTCATACAAATAAAGTGGAAACACATTTTGAATATTCGTTGTACAAATATATAATTTCAGGTGGAGTGTCTGTGTGAAGTGTCTATCTATAACTGAAATTATCTTTAAGAAGCCTTCTTTCAATTACGGCTGGTACGTTATCACATCTAAATGTCATATCTAAACTATGCATTAATTAAATGGAGCCTTTTAAATTCAAAACAAACTCACGGGAGTTGAGCTATAACAACAGCCCAGCTTTATACATCTATTGAAACAATCTTTACTTTACAACAACAGCAAACCACAACATTTATCTAACAGATGGGGTAAATACCTCATCAAAGAAAAGAGACAAAGTATGATGGAATGTTTTACTTGTCTTCTTCTGTACTGCCTTGTGCTTCTGGTGGATACGTGAACTCTTTACTTTGAGTAGATCTCTGTCAAAGTTTCTCTCGTTGTCTTTTCTTCTTCAACTTTCGCTTTTGGTTCTTAGTGAGATATGCCTTGGATGTTTCCGCGTCAGAAATACTCTCCAATGTAACTGTAGGATCAGTGGCATTGTCTGTTCTTGTCATACTTCTTCTACATTGCTGCTGTTGTTTCCGGCGACTTCCTGCGTACACATTAATGATATCATGTTTGCATGTATATAATTCAGTTTAAAGTTTACTCTCGCTTTGATCATCATGCGAACATATCTTGTTATTTATTATTATTATCACGTGAAATCATTTGCCAAGGGCACCTTCATATATATTTATAAATTACAGTATTTTGTTACACTTGCAAAACAGCATATATTAGAATTATCTTGGGATTCCTTTTTGTAGTTACATGTGTACAATGATATGGAAATAACAACGAATTTACAGTACTTCTGCTGGATTTAACATTAGAACCAATAAACATCATGCATGATTCTTATAGTTCGTTCTATAGATGACGGAAAGTTTGTTGTGAACACTAACCAGATTCTCCATCATAGCTAAGAGGGAATACGGCAGATCCACGGGATATTTTTTAGTTTGATGACTGTGGCGAACCTATATGCCAGTAAGACAGAGTAGGTCAATTGGAGTAAAACTTGTATTATTTTTTTAGATCCCCACGTTTCCATGGTAACAAACAAAATGTCTCTCATAATTAGAAAATATACCATAACCAACCCGTGGTCTTTAACCATTACAATAAAAGATAAGCTAATAACCATTTCACTATCCTATTTAGACTATCCGGAAGTGTGCTGTAACAATTTAGGTTTACGCTAAGTCTACTATTTTATATTTAATTTTAAATATTCTCGACCAAAATTCCAAAATAAATACACATAATATGAGGTTGTTATTGCATTATGAGAGTAATGCAGAATACAGAAATGTAACGCTGATTACCATAAGTTTTTTATTTAATTATGTACTGTATATGCATTAATGATAACAAAAACCTACTAATTTACAGGTCAACAAGTAGATTGTCTGTGTTCCCAATAAAAAAGAAAAAAATTACTGATTTAGCCAATGAAAAAGTAGCATGATTGCGTTTTGAATGCAGGCGCACTTTGACTGGGGGATAAAAGTAACATATTTGTGGAAAATTACTTCATTGATGCAGTCATATGCAGAAAAAAGCGATAAAAGAGGGACCTGTGACTTTGATAAACAAACAATTATGTTTTGACGTTCACCGTCTTTTCATTCTCGTCACGTTCGTATTTAGCTTTGCAATCGGCGTCCGAAAGTGACCCTCGCACACTAGCAGATGCCAGAGCTTGCTGCCGGCGGACACGCCAAATTCATCACTTGTTGTTTCCTAGCACGTATAATATATCCAGTAGCCATGCAGTGCATTCATTCAATTGATCTATTGTTATGTTTTTGTATGCGTTTCGTCGGTTTTTCTGGGAGCTATGCTCCGTCGCCTATTGAATTACTGCGTGCAACGGTGTCTGCCATTTTGCGACTCAAACCACTGGCAGCTGTATAGTAATGACGCCGCCCTGCACAGATTGGAAGTTTGCCAGAGGAATTCGTTTTCTTGTTTATTGTGATGGTCTGAGTGGACGCCCTCATGACGGGTTTTGGTTTTTATGGATATGATCACACTACTATGGTTCGAGGCTATATTTGGCGGAGATAGATCGTAGAAATTGGTGGTGTAAAAAAGTTGATAAACACGTGGAATTACTGATTGATAAGTATTATTCTTGCCTTAATATAATTAATAAAGTTGCAGTAAACATATATTGAGTAGCAATTGTGCTTAAAGTTAGTTAGTTAAAGTATTTTAGAACACATTAGTATAGTGAGTGATAATAGGGTAACTTAGCCTTCGATAAGTTGTAAACAAGATTTAACAAACCTGATTATGTGGTAGAATATATAGGAGATAAAGTAACAACCATCAAACTACTTACATAAGATAATATCTGTGTAAGCCAGTACTTGCTAGATATTTTGATTAGGTAGCATTGTTGTTAAAATTAAGCAAGGGCGATAGTCGGGCGGCGTAACCTAAATAAATAAAGCAGCCTAACGTAACGTAATTAATTGTATGTAAATTAGGTGACTACCGGTAAAGTTAGCGTTCGTGATAGGATAAACAGTCGATTGTGTAATTGAAATATGTAACGTAAAGTGTGCTGTAGAACACAGGAAACAGTCTTTATCAAGACTAAGTTAATTAAGTTATTAACTTTCAGGAAGCTTCGGGATATTTGTATTCCGGAATTTATCGAGGATTTAACTCCAATTTTGAACAACACTGATAAGCCGCTAAATGAACTTGTACACGCCTATACTACGGGAATTGAAGCGGTTGTCGACCAATACCCTCCCGTCCAAAGAAAGAATAACAGTTGACATTGTATGCTTTTCTAACAGAATACATGTTGAGCAATATCAAAAGGTGCGCCAGAATGTTATCTGTGCAAGCATTCTTGGGCAGTGCGGGTCAATAAAAGGAATTGGTAAAAGATAAATTCATACAGTAGGCCTGCTGGCTATTGTGTTTGTGTTGACCAGAAGGGGTACGTGGCACCTGACTTCTGAAGTTGATAGCAAATTATTAGGTATAAGGATTTCATAAATTTGTTCAGCAGTCTGCGTGATTTGCATGTATCTTTAGTAACACTAACATACTAAATTCGACATGTTTCTCCATAATCACCATTTCTATTAGGGGTGAGACCACTGTTAAACTTCCTGTTCTGTTAAAATAAATCATAGTCCCCTATAAATGGTGATGTTTGAAATTTGAGACCCTTTTTCATGTGAACCGAGTGCACTAAATCAGGCATATCAACAGGTCCTGCTTTACAATGTATTTGAAGTGAAATGACGCATATTTGGAAGAGTGTAGTTGGCGGAGTGATTTTTTGCCATTTTCTTAGCATAGCATAGCATTTCTTTCTCATAGCACACGTGGGTGCTGAACAAATTGTTATATTGGTCAATATCGATGCACACCGTACATGCACGCATTTTAAAAGAGCTGGAGGTATGTGATTTTGACAACATTTCTTCAGAATATCAATGACATGATAGCAGTGGCTGTGAATGAATTTCTGATTTTTGTCTAGTGTAGTTTTCTTATAATTTGAAGAAAAAAAACGTTAATATGGTTGCCATTTGCAATGGGAAATCGGTACTTTTGCAGTTTAACTTTAGGCCCGTACCTCGAAAAAACTATGATAACGGTCACCTACAGTCACCAAACTTCACACCATATATCTACAAAATCTATTCTACACATATACACTCGTCACGTGATCAAACAATTAAATTTACTGTTTTTTGTCGATCAGCAATTATCAGCACCAGGGAAAGCCTACTGTTTGTGGTGCGAGGCCGGTGTCAACTATGCGGATTGGATCCTACAGGCTACACTGCAGTCAGAGGGGAACCGAAGGTATTGAAGTACACACGCTGGCACTGCCCACGCTGGTCACTAATGTTCTATTAGAACCTAAACAGAGGGCGTATCATATGGAAGTTCGCTGATTCCATGTAGGCAACACATTTCCACAAGCACCCAGTAGTTCCAGATTGGACTCGTGGTGGGCTACCATATTCTCTACTGGCAAGTTCCCAGCCTTGTCAAAGCTGGTGGCTGCAATGATGAGCTGCTTTCATGGTCCTCAAGTGGAAGGGTGTTTTAGTCACATGTCTAGCATCATGAATACTGCCACTGCCAGAAAGAATGTTAGTACATTCAACACTATCCAGACAGTGTAGTACTCACTCATGCCGTCATGGCAAGCAACAACACTGCTATACAGGACTTCCACAAACAGGACTGGTCGCCTCGTTCACAACACGAGGGGTGCACACAAAATGTACTCCATCCATCTTGCCGAGGAAGGAAAGATGAAGGAGGAGAAGAAAACTGAGCTGAACATGTCAAAGACGAAGGCAGCCACCAAGTACAAAGCTAAGGAAGCAATTGAGCTGGTAACGAAGAAAACTAGAATGGCCCATCAACGGGCTGTTTTGACAAATATGACTAAGGAGAAAGCTGCCCGTCAGCCAACTCGGGTTCAGCTCAGAAAATATCATTAACAAGTGAGTTAGTACTATGACAATGTGTGCGTGAGTCCGTGTGCTTTTTTGTTATTGTAAATGTTAAGATTTTCTATTTAATATTGCTCAAAATACACCATATGTCGTCTTCAATTAAACAAATATATCTGAGGAGTCCCCCCTCCCCGATTAGATGAGACAGTCCTCTGAAATGTGGGCCACAGCAAAATTTCCGGGTTTTTTTAAAATGTCACTCTCATCCCTGTAACCGATGCGTTCGCGCCTTGACCGCCGCTTCGTCTCGGCGGTGTTTGGGAAACGGAAACCAGTGGCCCGTCCGGCCAGTAAAATATAAGAACTGGTGGCACGAACTGGCCGACAGCTCCAAAAAAGGCGCCGGGCCATCGGGCCAGTGTTAATGTCGAGGTCTAACTAAGGTAACTTCATGTCCTCTAGTCCTTATATCTTTCTTAATCCTCTCAATCTGCTGGTCTCTAGTGTTATTAAGCCGCATTTTAGGCGTATTTCGTAACTAAGATTCCTCAGTTTTGGAGTCATTTTAATTGCTCTCCTCTGCACTCTTTCTAGCATATCTATGTCCTTCCTGCGATAAAGCATCCACGCTTAAATACAATATTCTAAATGAGGCCTAACTAATTGTTTTGTACAGCGGTATTATTAGCTCCTTTTCCTTATACGTTATGTTTCGCCTAATTAATCCAATCATTTGATTTCCCTTTGAAGTTGCAAATCCGCACTGCTCTGAAACCTTCATATCACCACTTTTGGTTAACCCTAAGTCCTTTTCTTTTACAGTAGTACTTACTACAGTACCCCCATTTTATATTCTACCTCTTCGTTCCCATGTCCTGCGTGGAGGCATTTACATTTCCCAAAATTTAACAGCATTTGTCACTTTTCAGACCATTTGATCAACTTGTCTAGATCATCTTTTAAAGGTTGTCTATCTCCATCACTTTTAATCCTTCTAAACACGTTTGTATCATCCGCAAATTTCAACACCTTGCTTGTTATTTCATCATCCAAATCGTTAATATATATTAAGAATAATATAGGTCCTAGTACTGATCCCTGTGGTACCCCACTCAATACCGATTTCCAGTTTTAAGCCTTTAAAAACTAGTATTTTTTGTGTGTCTGTGGAAAGTCCCTTCAGATTCTTGGAAACTGACGATGTTTCCACAGTGACGATCACGTGTGCGTCAGCCAAGTTCAAACATAAATTCAGTCACCATAAATGCAGATCATATAGTCTGGTTATTCTCATGCCACTATGTTGTTGTATTATAATTACCTTAATACATCACGCTCTCAAATCACCAAATACTGGCCGTAGGTTTATTTATTCTCCGATAATGCCCGACCTCAGCCGCCATTTGCAATGACACGTGACTGACTCCAGCAGGTGTCAATCAATATTGTATACCAAAACACATGGCTCTTCGTAACACAATATCATGAGACAACTTGGCGGGAAAACCTTGTGGGAAAATCTCAGTAATAAAAGTGTCTGTCAAATTGTGTTGAAAAAAGCCACATGCCAGTACAAAAAATCACATTTCAAAGCAAAAAACAAGCATCTGGTCACAGTTGAATTATTGGTAACAACCAGGAAGTTTTACTTAATGTAACTTTTTTTAATAAAAACTACAATACTTACAAAGCCATAACTCGGCATAAGAACACGACTTGTGTTTACCCAAAATTGCACGGGATGGTTTTATGTTTGATGAAGGGGTCGTGACAACAATGCAGTACGGATTTTTGCTGTCTTTCAAAATTGTAGCAACATTTTCATAAAGCTGTACCAAACTTAATATGCATTTGTTTACGAAAAACCCGTATGAATGTCAATAACATGTTTATTCTTACAACCATAACAAATTTCTTTTAGGGAGTTTCTCAAAATGAAAAAACATGCAATTTTAAGGTGATTTTTAATTTTTTTTTATTTGAATTGTCTTTAAACACATGCCTCTAAACAACATAAAAAAATCAATTCTTTTTGGTCTGGAGTATTGTCTACTATCTGTGGCAAACACAAATGGTTAGCTTATCTTCACAACTTATATTAGAAATTAGTAATTCAAAAGAAGCCTATAATAGCCGATGCAGCCAACCACCACTAATTAAATGTCTATGGTAAATAAAACTGAAATAATTTAAGTTTTTCAGAGTGCATGTATTTTCAAGATTTTATACAAAATGGCGTTCTTTGTGATCATAGCCGTCATCCCGTCTGAACTATTAAGTTGGTATTTAAAATGCGTAATCATAGTGCAAAACATTCCCCTTCGATGGCAGCGTTTGTTATAAACTCGATTCGAAAATCCCATCAAAGTCCGAATTACTGGAGTTCGACATAATGATAATGTCGAGAATTACACCAAAGCTAAAAAACACCACCCGCTTCGTTGCGCGGCGCATTAATACTTCTTTACAACAAAATAGACCGCTTAAAAGTGTTTTGGAATAACTCCTGGGTGCTTCCATGTTTATGGCCGCAGCAAATGTTAAACTTTAATCTCATTGGCTGAAAATCACCATTAAAATATTCACTGCGTGGCGTAAAAGAGGGACCGAAAATTGTGTGTCGCTGCGTTCGACTACAAAACCGCGTGGTGATTGGCGCTGTTTAGTCACGGAAATCGCCATCATTTCTCACTTTTGACACTTCCCAGTGAAACTTAAATATTATTATATGCTAACTGCCGAACAAAATTGCCGTTATTGGATGACACTGTTTCGCGGTACCAGTTTAAATGTGCCCCTGTATTCGAGCGTATTCAGGCGTTCTGGCCGTGAGTGGGAGTCGGGTTGATTCGGGCGTTCTGACCACGAGAGGGTTAATTAGTCTATCTAATAATTTGCAAATCACTGATGTTAAACTCACTGGTCTATTGTTCTCTGAGTTGTTTCTCGAACCTTTTTTTAAAATAATGGTATAATGTGTGCCTCTTTCCATTCTTAAGGAACCACTCCCTCTACTAATGACAAATTGAAAACTGTTGCAAGCGGTATGCTAATTTGTTCTACAATTTCCAATAGTAGTTTGGGCGGAATTCCATCCACTCCAGGTGATTTATTATCTTTCATAGCCCTTATTTTCTTAACTACCATTTCCGGGGTTATCATTAATTACCCTAAAAAGTCTGAATCTGCCCCTTTGAACTTAGCCTCTGGTACTGGCAGTGAACTAATATCTTCCCTGGTAAACACTGAACTAAAGTACTCATTCAGGTCTTCTGCCATTAAGAATCCCTCTGATATTATATTTCCAGCACTATCTTCTAGAGAACCGACCTTATCTTGAACTTTCTGTTAGCTTCGAACATACGCATAAAAACTCTTGCTGTCATGTTTTATATTACTAGCTAACTGTTGTTCATAGCTTCTCTTTGAATCTAATTTCAGCTGTAGCTTGGTTAAGTGCTTTTTTATAACTGTTGTAGTCTTCATCATTTCCAGTACATCTATATGACTTCCACATAATTTATTTATACTTACTTTTCTAATGGCTTCTTTCGATAAGTGTTTATTCTTGGACAGTTTCCCTTGTTTTTTGAAGGGTACAAATTTCTCGACTTTGCACTTAAATTGACTCCTTAATATATTCCACCATTCTGTTGCTGTCTTATTTTTCAATGTTATTCCAGTCTATCTTTGCTATATATTTCCTCATGTCCTTATACCTTCCTTTGTGGAAATTTCTCCTATACTGCTGTTTACTATTCCTTTCTGAGTTTACTTTGATGGTAAAAGTTATCTGATTGTGCTAACTTCTCCCTAGTGCCTCACATATCTTGACATTGTTAATTAATTCATTCTGTGAGGACAAAACTATGTCTAACACATTCTCACCCCTGGTTGGTTCTTGCACATGTTGAGAAAGGAAAGTATATTGAACTAAAACTAAAAACTTGTGGTCCTCACTCCCCATACTCTGTAGAGATTTCCATTGTATATGCCCATGGTTGAAATCCCCCATAATAATACAGTCCCGTTTGCTTACTTCCTTTATAGCGTTTTGTATTTTTTCATTCTCTTCTATGCTTATGTTTGGACTTCGATAAACTAATCCAACTGTTAACGTTAATGGGGAAATGAAATGCAGCTGTTTCATGCTACATATTTATATATAATACTATATAAGTATACATTAATGGTAACAGAAACGTACTCATTTATAAGACAAACTGAAAAAACGATTTTGTTCGATGCCTAAATCCTCGCTACAGAGCACTGCGTATTGCCATTTTTGTTCCAAGAGAGTTGTTTGATTTACTCCTATCTAATCAATGTTACATTTCGGTTTTTTGTTTGTTTACTTCATTAGTAGACATTTCTGTGCGAAAACAAAGATATGGTGCCCTATTATACAAAATAGGTGTTCTATAGGTCAACAAATAATTGATATAAGCGAGTAGTAATGTAGGTGGTGTACCGGGGACCGTTTGCGCTGCGCGGTGGAAGTGGAAAAGTACCCGGATGTAGGTCAAGGTCAAGTACCCGGATGTAGGTCAAGGTCAATTACCCGGATGTAGGTCACGTGGCGCCGGTGGCGCCACCTATCGGATAGGCCATTAACCAAATAGTGCCACCTAGCGGTAGTGGATTGAACTGTTGCACCACCTAGCGGAATTTTTCTGAACTAAAGTGGGTTAACCAGTAGCGCCACCTAGCGGATTTTTGTCTAAACTAAATGTTCAAGTAATGCCCAAATTCGTGCGTCTTGGTTTGGGCGTTAGCGCCACCTGGCGGGTTTTTTGTGAACTAACTTCACCTAGCGGATAGGTCGTGAACTTCAAGTGGTGCCATCTGACGGACAAGTTGTAAACTAAATGTAGGAGTACTGCCCAAATTCGTGTCTCTTGCACGCTTGCGTGCAATAGAGC
Source organism: Escarpia spicata (assembly GCA_963995525.1). Classification (NCBI taxonomy): domain Eukaryota; kingdom Metazoa; phylum Annelida; class Polychaeta; order Sabellida; family Siboglinidae; genus Escarpia; species Escarpia spicata. The sequence continues at coordinate 11,809,915 of OZ023216.1, forward strand.
CCCGTGACGGATACTTCACGAACCTCAAACGTCATCCCCTAGTGGACAAGTGAGCGATCCCCATGTTAAAGCATAGGGATTTTCCCCATGTTACGAGATAGGGATTTTCCCCATGTTAAAGCATAAGGAATTTTCACCATGTTAAAGCATAGGGATTTTCCCCATGTTAAAGCATAGGGAATTTTCACCATGTTAAGAGATAGGAATTTTCCCCATGTTAAGAGATAGGGATTTTTCCCCATGTTAAGAGATAGGGATTTTCACCATGTTAAAACATAGGGAATTTCCCCCATGTTAAGAGATAGGGATTTTCCCCATGTTAAAGCATAGGGAATTTTCCCCATGTTAAAACATAGGTCATTTTATCGTAAAGGTATGCGACCACTTTTCGATTTTTCACTCCATGTTAAAGCATAGGACATTTTCACCCTGTAAAGTATAGGGATTTTTCACCATAGCGCGTATGTAATGTAATCCCTTTATGTGTCGTCATGATGCAGTGACATCGTTAAAACTCTGCAGTCTGTGCTTTTGAATTTTCTACTCTACAATCTGTGATCTTTCGGTACGTCCACGTGAACTTTATGTTCTGTTTAACATTTTGGAAGATGAACATCATGTCTAGTGATAACGTCCGACAAGGGATTTTGCTACCGAAGGCGCAGCCTTCTCCGGCTATGGGACCACTCGACCTCTCGACCCAGACAATCAACCCGGACCAATAGCCACCGATCATTTCAACGACCAGTCCGATGACCAGTTTGATGATCAAAACAATTTCGTCTCTGTCATCAGCTCCGTCAACCAACCCAACCATCAACCTGACGCCATCACCTCCGACGAAGCGTCAGAAGGTTCACGAGATTTCGGATGACACATCACACGAGAGTACGGTTCGACGTGTTATCGCGTCAAATCCCTCCTTTTTTCACGAAAATAGACGTGTTATGTGTGTGTGTTTGTGTGGTGGTGGTGGTGGTGGTGTGTGTGTGGTGGTGGTGGTGGTGGTGGTGGTGGTGTGTGTGTGTGTGTGTGTGGTGGTGGTGGTGGTGGTGGTGGTGTGTGTGTGTGTGTGTGTGGTGGTGGTGGTGGTGTGTGTGTGTGTGTGTGTGTGGTGGTGGTGGTGGTGGTGGTGTGTGATTGTGTGTGTGGTGGTGGTGGTGTGTGTGTGTGTGTGTGTGTGTGGTGGTGGTGGTGGTGTGTGTGTGGTGGTGGTGGTGTTTGTGTGTGTGTGTGTGTGTGTGTGGTGGTGGTGGTGGTGGTGGTGGTGTGTGTGTGTGTGTGTGTGTGTGTGTGTGTGTGTGTGGTGGTGTGTGTGTGTGTGGTGGTGGTGGTGGTGGTGGTGTGTGATTGTGTGTGTGGTGGTGGTGGTGGTGGTGGTGTGTGTGTGTGTGTGTGTGGTGGTGGTGGTGGTGGTGTGTGTGTGGTGGTGGTGGTGGTGGTGGTGTTGTGTGTGTGTGTGTGTGTGTGTGTGTGTGTGTGTGTGTGTGTGTGTGTGTGTGTGTGTGTGTGTGTGTGTGCCTGTGTGTGTGTGTGTGTGTGTATGTGTGTGTGTGTGTGTGTGTGTATGTGTGTGTGTGTGTGTGTGTGTGTGTGTGTGTGTGTGTGTGTGTGTGTGTGTGTGTGTGTGTGTTGTCGACCCTTTGATTAGGGGTAGGACGTGCCTAGTCTATGCATTTACAACTTTATCACAGGTCCAAACCGGATAAAGCATAGCCATAGGCATAGGCATAGGCATAGAGGCTAAAGGCTATCTGGCCTACAGCGCATAATCACGGACAAACACCTTATGGTGGCGCCATCTAGCGGGTAAAAATATATAATTAGGTTAGATAGTCACAAAAAGTTAGGGTTAACCTCGCGAAAATTTAACGTTTTGTCCCTCTGGGACGAAAACATTAAATTTTCGCGAGGTTAACCCCAACTTTTTGTGACTATCTAACCTAATTATATATTTGTACCCGCTAGATGGCGCCAAAAAGTTGGGGTTAACCTCGCGAAAATTTAACGTTTTGTCCCTCTGGGACGAAAACATTAAATTTTCGCGAGGTTAACCCCAACTTTTTGTGACTATCTAACCTAATTATATATTTGTACCCGCTAGATGGCGCCACCATGTGACGTAGTACTCCGATTATCCACTAGGGGGCGCTACGCCGGAAGTGATGTCATACCGGAAGTCACTTGACTGTCATGGCGGCCTCTACTAGGGACGCTACGCCGGATGTGATGTCATACCGGAAGTCACTTGACTGTCATGGCGGCCTCTACTTAGATATTTTTTCCCGCTAGATGGCTCCATCGTGTAGGGTGGTGCTTAAATTATCGACTAGGGGGCGCTACGCCGGAAGTAACGTCATACCGGAAGTTACTTGACTGTCATGGCCGCCTCTACTAGGGACGCTACGTCGGAAGTGACGTCGCACCGGATGTTACTTGACTGTCATGACGGCCTCTACGCTTCCGGTATTCCCGGAAGTGTGTCAACGAATAGAGATCTATCATGGTCAGTAGATGTCAATACTCTGACTAATTACATTGGTGTCCGTTGAGTGACGTCGGGAACCGTGATGGTCACCTCTTTGAATGAAGTCCTGTCAGGTGGTTATCCTTACATGTTATTGACATAGACGTTTTCGATCATAGCAGTTTTCAAATTCGCTTGCTATGACAGCTTCTACTAGGGATGACACGTCGGAAGTGACGTCGCACCGGGTGTTACTTGACTGTCATGGCGGCCTCTACGCTTCCGGTATTCCCGGAAGTGTGTCAACGAATAGAGATCTATCATGGTCAGTAGATGGCGATACTCTGACTAATTACATTGGTGTCCATTGAGTGGTGTCGAAAACCATGATGGTCACCTCTTTGAATGAAGTCCTGTCAGGTGATTGTCCTTACATGTTATTCCGATACTAAAAAGTTCCGAGTACTACCGACCCTAAAAAGTTCCGAGTACTACCGACCCTAAAAATTTCCGAGTACTACCGACATTAAAAAGTTCCGAGTACTACCGACCCTAAAAAGTTCCGAGTACTACCGACACTAAAATGTTCCGAGTACTACCGACACTAAAAAGTTCCGAGTACTGCCGACACTAAAAAGTTCCGAGTACTACCGACACTAAAAAGTTCCGAGTACTACCGACCCTAAAAAGTTCCGAGTACTACCGACACTAAAATGTTCCGAGTACTACCGACACTAAAATGTTCCGAGTACTACCGACACTAAAATGTTCCGAGTACTACCGACACTAAAAAGTTCCGAGTACTACCGACACTAAAAAGTTCCGAGTACTACCGACACTAAAAAGTTCCGAGTACTACCGATCCTAAAAAGTTCCGAGTACTACCGACACTAAAATTTTCCGAGTACTACCGACACTAAAAAGTTCCGAGTCCTGCCGACACTAAAAAGTTCCGAGTACTACCGATCCTAAAAAGTTCCGAGTACTACCGACCCTAAAAAGTTCCGAGTACTACCGACACTAAAACGTTCCGAGTACTACCGACACTAAAAAGTTCCGAGTACTACCGACACTAAAACGTTCCGAGTACTACCGACACTAAAAAGTTCTACACTTACACGGTAACACGTCTATTTTCCTGAAAAGGAAAGGAATTGACGCGATAATACGTATATTTGCTTTGTTTTGCTTCCTTTTGAGGGATCTCACCCGTCTATTTGCTTTGCTTTGCTTCCTTTTGAGGGATCTCACCCGTCTATTTGCTTTGCTTTGCTTCCTTTTGAGGGAATCTCACGCAATAACCCGTCTATTTGCCTGAAAACGTGACCTACATCCGGGTACTTGACCTTGACCTACATTCGGGGTACTTGACATATATCCGGGTACTTGACCTTTGACCTTGACCTACATCCGGGTACTTTTCCACTTCCACCGCGCAGCGCAAACGGTCCCCGGTACACCACCTACATTACTACTTAAGCGTTCGAAATAAAAAGGTGAAATTAAATGGCAACGTTTTTATAACAAATGAAAACGTTGTTAACGTCACACTTCCCGAACGAAGATTTTAGCTGCTAGAAGGGGGCGGGACTTTCAAAGCAAAGGTCAGAATATTAGATGCGCGCGCATACCAGGGCTATTTTTTATTTTGTTTGTTGACAAAGACGTCGAAGGATTTTGGTAGAGACGAGTTATTAAAAGTGATTTTTTAATCTTCCGTGTCACTTTGGGAAAAATCGATACGACAGATGAAGACTCTAGTTCACTAGGAAATTACTGTTGGTACGGTTGACACATACAAAGGTCCTGTGCGATATGGGTTTCAGCTTTCACCCAGTGTGCGATTCGCGGTCCGATAATGTCCGGCCCCGGGTCAGGTTCAGTTGAGGGAGTCGGACAGTGACAGTTGGTCTATCGACGACGAAGACGTTACGCGACTTAATAATGTCGCATGGTGTTTGTGTGGACACTGCGTCCCATTGTCGACGCACATCGATTCGCTGTGCTGTAGGGAGAGCGACTCGACAGCACCGTATGACAGACCTTGCAGATGCCTGCATTACCTACTATGAGTGACGACTTCGGAACGGTTTACACCAACGGCAACAGGGCGGTGTTGGAACTTGGAAGTCGGTCTGTTGTCATTGTATGATTTGCGTGCAGACTCGTTGATTCGATCAATAGCTAGTAGGTAAGTACTACGTAGTTCAACAGGTATCGAATAAGGATTCTAGCAATAACTAAATAGAGCAATTATACTTGTTCCCATCTCAAATGTTCAGGTTCATTCTATCTTCGTAGAATACTATGTCTATGATTTTCATCAAACCATTTTTGATAATTTTCTTAATAAACTTACTTTTTTCTCGACAGGACGTGTGTATCCTTTTTATACAGTTGTTTAATTCCTATTTAAAAGTATTCAAACAACTTGCCTCATTTATATAAAAATTTAGAAAAATTGCACACTAGCATGCACTAATAAATGCATAATCAGGACATTGTGCAATGTATTATTGATACAAAAATATTTAAGTTGAGTTTTTAATATAATAAAAATGTTATATATATTATGTGTGTGTGTGTGTGTTATCAAGACCACATCATGAAATGTAGTCTTACAATCATAATTATTACAGCCCTTCACAAACAAATGAACCAATTCACTGAATTCATGATGCGATATTGATAAAACACAGTTTTGCCAGTATAACAAGATAACAGTTGTTTATTATCAACTACTGCAAATAACTGAACTTTCAGAACATGTCAATTGATTCGATTAGCCGCATATCGTCACTTGACGTTGTGGTCAAGGGAGATACTTGGAAAAGGCAACAGACGTGTTATACCAGCCTGCACTGCATCCAGAAGCTAATAGGGTTTATGAAAATTTCAGCTATGGACATTGCACTATACAGGTGAGTGTACAGTGAAAATTAAAACCCTGGATAAGTAAGATTAGATTGACGAAAAGGTAGAATGAATTACTCGGAGCCTTCTTATCCAATTTGGGGCAACAACAATGTGATCTGTAGTGTCTTGCTCGTCCCTGTTCATAATTCGATTTGTAATACTGAAGCCAACATGAAATATATCAACAGTTTATTCTTATGGAGAAACAATTCACAAATAAATAAGATTACATGGCAGACTGTGCCAATGTATTAGTAAAATTCACACACCAGTTTTCAAGGTTTCTTTCAGTTGATTCACTTCACACTGTGACACATTGTAATCTAACTGTATTACAATTTGGTCTGTGTCAGTCCTGTGCAAATATAGTACCGGGTACATCAGTAAGTAACACGTTTATTGATGATATGGGCCATCATTATGATCAAATATTGTGATAAAAAATTAATGTATACAAAATATTCCATTACAGTTCCAGCTTTACATATTTGTGGGTTTCAACTTTCAACACTAGGGGTGTATGTCAAGAAAACAAATACTTATTATTCAAGATACTTGTAGTACTAGTTTCAAAATCTATCAAGTGCCTCCAAATGGATGTATCTAGATTTATGGCACTATGTAAGTGTTCTTATTATTATTAAGTACTTTTTGAGATGTTGTTTTGTGATAATGTCAAATGTAATACTAACAATGAAGTATGATTATGAATATATAAAAAACTTATAGCTGAATAATACTGGCTAAAATGTACAGATTAAACAAAAAATATATATTTTGTTTTAACATGGCACTTTACTTTTACTAAACTTGATGGTAACAGTCTAGTTTTAATGGTATCATTTTTGTGACACACGTCCTAGAAGCCACATTAAAAGTGTAAAGTGAGTCATATGAACAAACACATGTATAGAGTTCAGTGTAATGTTTGAGAAATGGTCTGTTACAAAAAAATCATTATAAGTAACATGTTTGGACTTGGTTAAACTATTCCATTAAATTACATATACCCAATATTCGCTACATCAAATAGTGTATAATAAAACACATTGCATACCACAACTAGGATGCAAGCTTTCAAGTGGATGTTCCTTACTTTAGGAAGTCCTATACAGAAGTGAGAATTCACTTTGCCTAAAACGTTTCTCTATTTCTGCCAGTGATGTTTAAACAATGTTATTTAAGCATAGAAATCCATTTTTATTTGAAATTGGATGTCGTATCAATTTGGTAGCAGTAAACCGAATTGATACGGATACAACTATTTTTCCTTAAAGCGGGTTCTTTGCTTTGCCACAGCCTCCTCTTTTGCTGGTTTTTCGATGCCTGCATGTTCTGCTAGAGTTACCTCCTTACTCGATGTCGCAACTTGGAGCACACTTCACAGCTTTGGGCCGCTCGTGCATCTAGCTGCAATGCCATCTACAATTTCTCCTCGGAAGCTGTAGTCCTTTGACGCCATCACTTTCTACATACCCAGCAGACTTTGAATACTGCAGCTGATACCGTAGCTTGTTGTCTGCCCTTTTCACCATTTCCCGCTGGTTGAACAAATGATAAATATAAAATCAGTATAACAATAGAAATATCTGAAGAATAGCTGGCTATAGCTGTAACATACACAACGTAAACCAAACTTGTATGCTCTCTCTCTCTCTCTCTCTCTCTCTCTCTCTCTCTCTCTCTCTCTCTCTCTCTCTCTCTCTCTCTCTCTCTCTCTCTCTCTCTCTCTCTCTCTCTCTCTCTCTCTCTCTCTCTCTCTCTCTCTCTCTCTCTCTCTCTCTCTCTCTCTCTCTCTCTCTCTCTCTCTCTCTCTCTCTCTCTCTCTCTCTCTCTCTCTCTCTCTCTCTCTCTCTCTCTCTCTCTGTCTCTCTCTCTGTCTCTCTCTCTGTCTCTCTCTGTCTCTCTCTGTCTCTCTATGTCTCTCTCTGTCTCTCTCTCTCTTTCTCTGTCTTTCTCTCTCTCCCTCTCATATATCAATCATATATATATAATTTACAGATAATTATGTTTATATATTTATTATCTTACATATGCATAGTTTTATATTTCAATAAGCGATTCCAAATCATACCAATCCAATTCCATTAATATATAATTAAACAATTCAAGTAACAGTAAACAAATGTCCTCAATTATAATTATTTTAGATGTTGTTTGCATGCATACGCTTGTGCAGTGAGATTGTATTTTCGAAACTGTATTCGTAACATTGTTTTGGTATTGAGTACAGGCAGGGATTTTCAGCCATTTCAGTTGATTTCCTAATGCAATGCTGGATTTCTAAATTGTGCAGCTTTGTCAAGCAACTGGTACATTATTTTGTAACATCAAATGTCAACACTATTGATATCACAAGCCTTACCTTGTATTTGTGTTGTGGTCAATGGTGGCCAAGTGGAGTCGGGCTATGATGCCTTGACGGCTGAATTTGGGTGCATACTTGAGGAAGAGGGCATGTAAGTTCTCCAGTTCACCAGTGTTAACGCATTTCGTAACGCTCTTTATGTCATACTTTAGGCGGCAGTCTATTATAGCCTTCTGGACAGTGAAGGCTTCTGTACCTTCAGTGAGCCGTGGTGTTGTTTTACTGCTTGTTGTGTATACGTTGCATGACTGTACTACCGGTACAACTCTGCGCCCGCTGTCCATGAATGGGAATTCCTGATGTGATGGAGGAGCGAGATCCACATCTCCTTCATCAAGCGGAGATCACCACCACAAGCTGATACGCAATACCACAGGTGGTTGGTAATTGCGCCTATCAAAGGGACAACCTCAACTTTCTTGGCAGACAACAACCTTTAGTTCTTGGTGATCCTTTAACAAAGTATTTCTAAAGCTGGGATGTCTGTCAGTGGCAAGTGTGGTGATGTTCACCCCATGGTCAGTCAGATTGTCTAAGCAGCGTTTCAAGCCCTCCACTTCCATCCAGTAACTGTTCTTGACCTCTGTGACCCAAAGTTTATTGAGCAACGATGAGTTGGCTGTCAGTGTTCATGATGAAGTAAATGCCAGATGTAGCGTTGTGTCCAGGATTGTCATATCTTGCATCGCCTGATGCGACCACGCTCTCTCTGACCAGAGCTGACATGATGGCCTCTGAATGGCATGTCCACATGTCCTCTATCTTATGCACGCTGTATGTTGTAGCACAACCAAATTGTACGCAGTGAATGAATGTCCAGTCAGGAAGAAGACGCTTGGTGTCAACAAGTTACTCTCATAAATGTTACCAATCTTGGGTTGCGAGTGCCACATGAACGAGTGGCCATCAACACATTCTGTGGTCACAACCACTGCAAATCAAGTCACTGTGATGCTAAGCTTTGAGATAAGTGGTTTATTGCAGGTTGGTGTAGTAGGTGCAGAAAAGTGAAATGATGTTTTCTCGCAAATGACAAACTTTCTCTCTTTTATATTAGTGTAAGAACCGCTTGAGTTATCATCAGTGATATCTTTGTCACCTGCTTTGTCACCAACATATTCTGCATCACTCGCTTCAATGTTTCTCTTCTCACTGTTGCAGACAGAATCGTCTGAAGATGGCGATAGTGAGACTGGGACATCCGAAGGGTCGTCTATATTGACAGAACTGCCATGGTCAGGGTCAGTCGGAGAAGGCGTGCTGGACTGCGATGGCAACTTTGCATACCCATGGTCATGGTGAATGTTCAATGGAACAACAGTATTGTCTGTATTAACTACTGCATCGACAAATTGTCGCACTGGCCTCCTTTATGTTTTGACACTACAAGTCGATGACGTGGCAGCACTACAAGTGACATTTGTATTACCATGAGGGACGATATCATCTCGCGTGCTAAATCCTTCGCTGGATCCCTCGAAGCTTGTGCTCCGTATTAGGCCCTATGGTTGTTTGGATACTTCTGTCATTATATTATGAACAAAATGACACCATCTTACAAATATTCATTAAAATTGGAGCACAAGTGCAATTTACAAGTGACTTTTTCGACGTTTTCTTGTTAGTGGATATAATAATGTATGTGTGTTATCTTTAATTTTCATTATTAAAATGCATGTGCACTCAAATGTGTTTAATATTTGAACTTTGTAAATACAAAATATATAATTATTAATCTTTGTGGCTTTTTCCTGTGATGTTATTTCCTTTTTATTTCTTGTTAGGCTTACATACAAAAGTCAATAAATTATATACAATGTCCTTCTTATTAAAGGCATACATTGGTGTTTGCAGTCATGCAATCTATATCAGGAAAAAACTTGGTATGATAGCATGCTAGCTAAATTGTCGCCTCAAAACTGGAGCATCAATTCGGGGTCCATTAATGTTACAAGCCGATATTTGAGACACATAAATTAGCATTAGGCCTTTATTGTGATTAACTTTAGTTCACTGATGTGAACCTACTTACTATGCCAATAACTAATTATATCAGATATGACTATAGTGTTTTGTTGTATGCTATTGACTGTATCGTAAACAAGTATTTTTAAGGATTTGTAATGTCACTTATTCAAATGCGGTTACATTTTATAGTATTTGAGCAGTCCAACTTCAATAATATTTGTCTTTAACTATTTCTTTTAAATTAGTGCATTCCAATGGCGATGCCTACAATACATGATTGACAGGGCTTGGTCCGGACTATGACTAATATTGACTAATATATGACGACATTATTTCGCAAAACGTTATACTGGCTACGGTAGTTGACATTTATTTTTGTATTATTTTGAAAGTTCTTTCCCCCACTAGCAACTAAATCGATAACATAGACTCGTAGATGTACAAGTTGCGGTATTCAGCAACACGCCGGCACGAATTGATATAAACTAGATCGGCAGATTACAAGCACTCATTATTCCAAATTATATCATAGTATTCATACGTATTTGTACTTTGTTACATTCACATTTCTTAGTACATTTCAATTTCGCATACGTCATATTTGTATATATGCAGACTTTGAAATAGAACTGTGGGTCTATATAGTAGTCGTAATGATACCTGACGGAACTCGTGAGTGCGGAGTCACCTTGGCAACAACAAGCGCTGGTTTCGGCTTGTCATTTCCTACGCGCCGCTTTACGCACCAAATAAGGCAATAATGTCGAGTTTCCAGGGCGATTTCGCTGACATTTACTTCATCGGTTCATAGTTATATGTAAACAAATCGACCAAAGATGGACCTGTGACTTTAACCAAGAATTATGTTTTGACGTTTGATGTCTTTTTATGTTCGTTACTTTTGTATTTAGGCTTGCAATCGGCGTTCGAAAGTGACCACCGCAGATTTATGCCAACCTTGCCGCCGGCGAACACGCCAAATTCATCATCTATAATAATTTGGCTAAAACCACTGCTCTGTTTCGTACTGAGGTTTATTATAGCGGCACATCTACGCATGTATACAACACGATATGTCTACACAACGTAACGCAACGAAATGCTATGCAATGCAATGCAATGCAGTCGAACTGCAAAGAAAGAAAACAACGCGAATAAATAAAACTAGGCTATATACGATACAAAAATTGGCTAAACATATAATTATGCGGGATAATACATAGCAGCGATGGGCTCTGCATGGCATAACACATGACCTACATAGCATGACAATGGATAGGGCGCACGGGCGATATACCTAGCGCTGTGCTTCTAGCGGGCCGACTTTGGCTACAATTTATGATCCAACAGTTACAAGATAACGAGCGAAGCTATTACTAAACTATCGATGTCCTATAGCGACTACAACAAATGCAACTTAAGTATGCAATCTATACATACATTTAGTGCGCGAAACAGTGGTTAAATAGATTAAAACGTGGAGCGATTGGCGAAACGGCGACTGTCGACAATGCATACATGATCACTGGACCGTAACAAAGCTACGTCATGTGCGCTGCGGCCAGAAATAAACAAACAGGCTAACCTGTCAATACACTCCCGCCTAGCTAATAAAAATTATTGGCGGTACAAAAAAGCAGTTTACAAGAGTCCGTGCTGTAACTCTTCGTTAGAAGCGATCAGACACATCTTGTGGATGGGCCGCTTGTAGTGTCTGGCGCTGGCGGTTCGCACGGTAGCCTTCCGCACTAGACCGTCGTCCCCGGCTTGAACATCTGTGACGACCGCGCATTCCCACAGAGCGCGTGGGGCGGCGACTCCCGTCATCCCGGGCTCCAGTAGAAGCACCAAGTCGCCAATTTGCAGGTTCTGCCGCGGATGAAACCATTTCGAGCGGGCGATGAGATGTGGCGACATGTACCTAAGCCACGTCTCCCAGAACAATTGGACCCGCTGGTGTAGCGCCTTGACAACGTCTCGCGGATGTAGGCGGTCCTCCACAGCGAGCTGCGGGACTGTGGGCTGATCGAAGGGGTGGAGAATGTCGTTTCAGGTGACCGCAGGTGACCCGACCGGGTCAGGTCCGTCCGGGAATAGCGGTCTTGAGTTAATGACGTACATCACCTCCGAGAGGAATGTCTGCCACTCCTCGAAAGTGAAGCGGCGCTTGAGATAATTGACGGCGGCATCGAGTCCTCGGCGGCAGCTACGGATGAGCGACTCAACGACGCCGTTCATGTGGCTCGCCTTCGGCACGTTGAACTCCCACTCGAAGTCATTTCGGTCGGCTGCCAGTTCTCCCTTGACGCGCGACATGTCCCAGGAGCTGATCCAATCGCGGAGCGGTCGCTGGGCGCCTTGGAAGTTGGTTCCTCTGTCACTGAAGACCTTTGTCGGATGAATACCTCGACGTGAGACAAACCGACTCCACGCAAGGAGGAATGACTCCGTAGATGCGGTGCTGGTCAACTCCAGGTGGACAACTCGCGTGGTCGTGCACGTGACGATCATGACTGATGAATCAGTGGTGGTGTTGCGGTTGATCTTCGTCCGAAGCGGACCAAAGAAGTCGACAGCAACAGAGGTGAACGGTGGCGTGCACGGGTCGCCTCGGAATGCAGGTAAGATTCCCATATGTTGTTGAAGTAGGGCCTCCCGCCTGGTGCGACAATACAGGCACTTTCTCGCCACAGACTTCATGAGTTCTTTGCCGGTGCCAATATGTACTCCTTCCTTCGCGATGTTTGCTAGCACCACTCGATAACCCTGATGCAGATAACGCACGTGCTTGCGTCGAGCGTAGAGTTCTACCAGTGGGCTGTTTGCTGGCAGGATGATCGGGTGGCGTACCTCGTGATGAAGAGGCAACTTTCCGAGGCGTCCCTCCGCGCGGACAATGCCCTTCTCATCGATTACTGGGGCGATACTCGCGAATGTTGAGCGGCACGTGGCGAAGTCCTCTCTGAACTCGGTCTGGCAGAGAAAGAAGAGCGCAAGCTGCACGTTATTCAGCTCCTCTGCTTCAATCTTTCTGGTAGTGGGACGGCCAGCTTTCTGTTGTAGGATCCTTCTCCATCGAGCAACATGGCGAGTGAGGCGATCCGAGTCACTGACGTCAGCAGCGAAGCTTGCTTCGGTTGTCACATCGGCGCGTACATCAGCTGCGCGTACGTGATGTACATGGCGGCGGCGACGCGGTCGTTCCTTTTCTAGGCGGCCTTCTGTGCGTTTTTCGTCGTCCGCTTTAGAGTCGTGTTCATTTGAGTCCTGAGGCCACATGTCTTCATGTTGAAGCAAGAACTGCGGACCGTCGTGCCATGTCTGTAGATCACGTAATGGCAGTGATTTCGTGAGCGGGTCGGCAGCATTCATGTCTGACGGAACGTATCGAAACTCATCCATGAAACGTGGATGTGTGTCCTGGATCTCTTGAATGCGGGCACATACAAACGGCTTGAAGTTTGCTGATGCAGAACGAATCCATGTCAATACGGTCTGAGAATCAATCCAGAAGTATTTGGACTCGATTCCGCCCATAGAGTCCTCGATGAACTTTGCGACTCGAGACATGACGATGGCAGCCATCAATTCCAGTCGCGGAATCGACTTCTTGTTCAGAGGAGCGACAAGTGCCTTTGCCATGACGAAGATCATAGTAGTCGTGCCGTCGATGAGTGTCCAACGTAGCCAGAGAGCAGCACCGTAGCCGAATGCTCCTCCGTCGCTGAAGCAGTGTAGTTGCGGCTGGCCGACTGCGTCTTCTAGCTTCAAACAGCGAGGAACATGAAATTGGACTAGTTCCTGCATCTGAATCAAGTGCGCGTGCCATCTGGCATTGTCTTGGTCATCAAGTGGCTGATCCCATGCGATTCCGCGGCGCCAAATATCTTGAAGGTCCATGCGGAACTTGATTGAGACGGGTGTGAGTATGCCGAGAGGATCCCATATCTTTGCGACGAGGCCCAAAATACTACGCTTCGTTACGGGTCCAGACTCCATCTGCAGATCCCGAGATTTGAGTGCAAAGACGTCGCATTCTTTGTTCCATCGGTAGCCCAAGACGTCGATCACGGGCTCATCTGGGTTACCATCATCTTCAACGTGGTTCGAGTTCCACGTCTTCGTTTCGAACTTCCCGCGTGCAAGGACTGTGTTGACTTCATCCCTTGCATTGAGAGCAGCTTCCGCAGTCGCAGTTGAGTGGCCGATGTCATCCATGTACATCTCGTTGTTAAGGATGCTGCTTCCTATAGGTTCGGACTGACGAGAGATTTCGGCAATGACAGGAGTATCATGCGCCGGTCGTTTGATGCCCGTCGCTTCAAGAGTGTAGGTGTTGTTCTGGCTGACATGCAGCGGCCGCACCTGTAGCTTGTACCGAGTGCTGTTCTCGGTCTTGCTCCCTCCTCCAGCTACGCCGTAACGGAAGCGTTCTTTCGTTCCAACGAGGCCCAGTCGTTGGACTAGCGATGACTTGATGAGAGTGGTGTCACTTCCGCTATCGAAGAAAGCGACGATCCGATGCCACACTCCGTCCACGTCGCTAATCTCAACATAGGTAGTAGGCGAGAATCGGGGAATGCCATTTTGACTGAGACTATGGCCGATAAAGCCTTGCGTCGGGGCCATTGAAGTCACGGTTCTCAGCTGAGGCGTAAAACTGGCGGATGACGGATTCATCGTGGAGGTTATCGACGCGCGCTGAGTCGAAGGCGTAGAACTGACACGGCGATTCGTGACACAGTTCAGCAACTTGTGATGACGACCTCCACACTCTCTGCATTGGTTCGGTTTCGGGCATTCAGTGGTTCGATGTCGGCAGAAACAGTTATAGCAGCGTCCCGCTGTCTCGATACTGTTGCGGCGTTGCCAAGGTTGTTGTTGTCGGAACGCTGGGCAATCGATAAACTTGTGGTGGACACCACATCCCAAAGGACACGGGTCGGTGAATGTTGTTCCTGTGACATGGTGTACCGAGGTCTTCCACTTGCTGTCCACTGATCGCATGACCTTCGAGGGCGAGATCGTTTCACGCGCCTCCGTCTCCGCCCGAAGGAACTCGATGATCCGCGTTACCGACAGTTCTTCGGTGGGGAAGTCGTGACGCATCCATCTCTCAAACTAATAGTACAGGTCAGGATCCAACTTTCCGCTGACGATGTGGATGACAGTGGCTGACTGTAGCTCGGTTTCTTTTCCGACTTCCGTGACGCGGCGGGCGAAGTCGGTTAGGCGATCTAACACAGCCCTCATCTCAGAGGCAGTCTTCTGACAGATGGGCCGAATCGCCAGCCGCTTTCGGGATCTTTTCCTGAAGGCGTTCCCATACGCCGTTAGGGCCGCACATCGTAGTGCAACTTTCAATAGAAGCAGTGACGCGTGGGGGGCAACACTGTCGCGTGTAGCACGAACATCAGCTCGTCTTCATCCTTCGTGATGCCCGCTGATTTCATATATTGGCGAAAATGAATGACATTTCCACGAACAGAAATTCTTCACTTGTCCATCCCATTTGGGCGGGCTCATGCCGGTCGTGCGAATGGACGGATGCGTGTGACTCGTTAGCCGATCAGTGATGATAGTCAACGCCTCTAGCGTCTTCGCGGCGACCTCGGCGTTCTTGTCAGTGTTTTCTGGTGTCACCTGACGCTGTGCTCGCAGCCACGCCCCGTATAGATCGTCGACTTCGCTCTCTCGGGCGCTGAGGTCTGCGACGCTCTTCTCAACGTCTTTCAGGCGTTCAGTGGCGACGGACTCGTCCTCGTCGTCTCTCGCATACGCCATTTCATTCTCAAGGAGAATCTGCTCCATCTTGACGTTGATGTCGTCGATTTCGTTCAAAAACTGCCGGGCACGACATCTAGCGGTATCGACACTATCAGCCTGGGCGTCGGCTCCTCGACTGACGACGGTTCTAAGCTTACTGACTGTCCTCGTCAGCAGGCCTTTCTTTACAATCCGCTCCTTCTTCAGGTCGCCATAGACTCGAATTGCTTCTTCCATGACGTTAGCGTAGATATCAGCGTAGTTAAATTTCGACTAATTTGGCTAAAACCACTGCTCTGTTACGTACTGCGGTTTATTATAGCGGCACATCTACGCATGTATACAACACGATATGTCTACACAACGTAACGCAACGAAATGCTATGCAATGCAATGCATTGCAGTCGAACTGCAAAGAAAGAAAACAACGCGAATAAATAAAACTAGGCTATATACGATACAAAAATTGGCTAAGCATATAATTATGCGGGATAATACATAGCAGCGATGGGCTCTGCATGGCATAACACATGACCTAGATAGCATGACAATGGATAGGCCGCATGGGCGATAGACCTAGCGCTGTGCTTCTAGCGGGCCGACTTTGGCTACAATTTATGATCCAACAGTTACAAGATAACGAGCGAAGCTATTACTAAACTAGCGATGTGCTATAGCGACTACAACAAATGCAACTTAAGTATGCAATCTATACTTACAATTAGAGCGCGAAACAGTGGTTAAATAGATTAACACGTGGAGCGATTGGCGAAACGGCAACTGTCGACAATGCATACATGTTCACTGGACCGTAACAAAGCTACGTCATGTGCGCTGCGGCCAGAAATAAACAAACAGGCTAAACTGTCAATAGATATAACTTGTTTTTCTATAGGAATCCTTCTGTGGAAGTATATGAAAAGTTGCTTACTAACATAACATAACGTTTATTTGACCCCATGTAGGTACACAATTAATTGGTTTCTGAACATCATTATGCTGTAAAAACAACACATGTAAACATTATGCAGACATACATATACGTATATCATTATATGTTCAACATACTATTTGGAAAATACATACAAACGCATGTACAACTATTATGGTATTGATGTACCGTAGACATTAATCATATAGCTTATTCAATCGGGGTCGGTGACTCCTATTAATTTTTAAGACACAATTGTCGCTATCATAGGAGCCACCCTATTTACGTAATAATTTATATGGTCCTTTTACAAGGTGTCTATCTCATGTAGGTGTTTTGGGAGTGCTTTTTTATGTGGGAATGTAAGTTTGTATGTGTGCTTATTGCCTGAAATTAGCATCAAATGTATTGTATTTAATGGTTTTGTTGACATATGTAGCAATTTGATAGAGTGCATAAATAATTATATTTGTGTAACAAGTATGTTTTTATATAAAATGAGAAGCCTCGCAAACTGTGAGTATATATTTTGTGTTTGATTATATCGGGGGTGTCATTTATAGCATGTGGTAGGCTGTATTTGAGACATTTCATTGCAAATTCATGCTTAGTTCTAAAAGTATGTATATAATTTTTTTTCATGAGTATTATAATTATGTATGTTTACACTTGGGATAATTTGACAGTTAAGTAAATAAGGAGGTAACATTTTATGGATGTATTTAAAGTAAAATTTTAATTCATGTAACTTTAATATGTCTTCTACTTTTAGTAGTTTAAGTTTAAAAAAAGTGGTTCTATTTATTTGGTATCCCCAAACCATAATACAATAATTCATATGAGATAATATTAATGTGTTATATAACAACATTTTTATACCTAAAGGTAATACATATTTTAATCTGTGTATTATGCCAATTGTTTTGGAGCACTTATTTGAAATTTTCTCAGTGTGTTTTTTTCCAATTTAGGTTAGTGTCTAAAGTCAAACCTAGAAAGTAAAATTCATCTACTCTTTCAATATTTATATTATCTATTTTAAGCGTAAGAGTCTGCGTGCTTTTATTAGGCATATGAAAATCATGTATTTTGATTTGCTTTTATTTAAAGATAATTTATTTATGTTTAGCCATTCATTAACTTTAAAAAGTTCTTCATTTTTAAAGGATTCTGTACTTTTATTGCGTGTGTTGTTGTTGTTAAGAAATTTTAAAGAGCTAGATAATGTGGTGTCATCAGCGTACATGACGAAATTAAATAATTGACTAGCTTGTGAGAAATCATTTATGTAAATGATAAATAATAGTGGTCCAATGATTGAACCTTGTGGGACGCCGATTGTTATAGGTAAGATGCAGTCTGAATTTATTTGTTCTATTACAGTGTATTGTTTCCTGTTTTGTAAGTAACTTCTGAATAACTGCAAAGTTGAACCATTTAGGCCATAGTAAGTTAATTTGTTAAGTAAAATGTTACGGTCAATAGTATCAAAAGCCTAAGAAAGGTCGAGAAATACATTAATTGGTTCATCATTATTATCCATTTGAGTTATAATTCTATCTATTAACTCAAGCGCAGCAAATTACGTTGAATATTTTGCTCTAAAACCATACTGATTATCAAATAAAAGCTTCATGTCATTGAAAAAAGCAAAACTTCATCGACGGCCTTGCAAGGACGAAGAGGTTGCCGCAGCCCAAGGAAACACGAAACAATTGTACGACACAACAAGAAAATTAGCAGGAACGTACAAACACGCAGACAGGCCAATCAAAGACAAGAATGGCAACGTACGTACCAGTGACGAAGATCAGTTGAAGAGATGGAGGGAACATTTTGATGAACTGCTGAACCGACCACCATCACAGAACCCACCAGATATCCCACCAGCTGAAGAACTACTCCAGGTAAACTGCGAAAAACCAAGCATGGCAAAGATCGAGAAAGCCATTCATCACCTGAAGAGAGGGAAAGTTCCTGACCCAGATGAAATTCCTGCGGAGGCAATCAAAGCAAGCATGGAGACCTCCACAGAGAACTGATTGGGAAGATATGGGAACTAGAACAATTACCGACTGAATGGAAAGAAGGACACCTGGCGAAACACACAAAGAAAGGAAACCTGCAGGAATGCAAGAACTACGGAGGAATAATTCCCATGTCAGTGCCCGTAAAGATCCTCAACAGAGTCATCTTGGACACACTAAAAATAGCAGTGGACACTAAGCTCAGATATCAGCGGGCAGGCTTCCGTAAAGATAGATCATGCACCAATCAAATACCTACACTCCGAATCATAGTTAAACAATCAATGGAATGGAACTCATCCCTGTACATAAACGTTGTAGACGATGAGAAAGCATTTGATAGCCTCGACAGGGAGACGTTATGAAAGCTCCTGCGACACAATGGGATAACATACACATTTATTTATCTGATACAAAATAGCTATGAAGGCATGGCATGTAGCTCACAGACTCATTTATGGTGAAGACAGGAGTGAGGCAAAGTTGCCTTCTGTCACCATTCCTTTTCTTGCTTGCCATAGATTGGTTTATGAAAAAGACAACAGACAACAGAAAACAGAAGAAATTGTACCCAGTGGACACCGTGGAGCCAGTTGGAGGACCTGGACTTTGCAGATGATCTCGCTCTCCTGTCCCACATTAACCAACATATATACAGGATAAAACAGAGCTTCTGAACACAGTGGCAACACAGATAGTACTCAACATCAACAGACGCAAGACAATGAAAGCCAACACGAAGAATAACAGCCCAGTCATATTAGGAGGGGAATCACTGGAAGAAACCGACTCCTTCACATACCTGGGCAGCGTAATTAACAAGAGTGGAGGCACAGAAGAAGACGTCAAAGCAAGGATACAAAAACAAGAGTGGCATTTCTCATTTTGAGAATTATTTGGAAGGCAAAACAAACCAAGATCAACCCCAAATTGAGGTTATTCAACTCAACTGTCAAGTCAGTGTTATTCTATGGCTCGGAGACATGGCGAATTACACAGAAAACACTAAAAAGATGAGAGACCTTCATCAAGAAATGCCTGCGCGGAATCATACACCTAAATTGAGTGGTCAGACAAGGTACACACCACTACACTCTGGGAACGGACCAAACAACTACCAATGGAAAACGAAATAAAGAAGAGAAAATGGAGATGGTTAGGACATACACTGAGGAAACCTGGAACAAACATTACACGACAAGCAATTACATGGAACCCCCCAGGGGAGAGATGCTCACAGCGAGAAAACAGGCCTAAGTAATTAAGTAAGATGTGGGCCGTGCTTTGCAATTATGCAGTAGAGCCGGATGGAGTTGTTCTGTCGCAATTATGTACGAGAACACACCGTCGGTTTAATGCTGAGTGCACTTCCGAGCGTATAGGTTGTAAACCAATATATGTTTACCCAACAGACGATCCCATGCTTAGTTTGCTCGTGGGCCTTCGTGGTGCTTGTCTCTTAATAAAGTGTCGAATTGACCGCGGCGTCTTGTTATGCCACGTCGTTCAGGTAAATCTTACTCTGAGGAGCAGGCAAATTGAGTTCGCCGCTGTTGATCACATTACCGGACAACTTTCGACTTCCGAGCCACTTTTGGTGTGGATGAGAACTAACAGGCATCATATGCACACTCAATTACACATTGGAGAAACCGACATATTGTGTCCTTGTAGCACGGCTCCAATGACAGTGAAACACCTTCTTCGAGATTATTCAATACACCAGAATGCTATAAGACAACCTGGCAGACAGATACATCAGTAAAAGTCAAGATCTTTCGCCCTCTGGAAGACCTGCAGCGTACAACGACCTACATACGAGAATACGGATTTACAGTCTGAGCGAAGGTTCGCGGAAGAAGCTAGGAGAGTAAGAAACAACAACGGCGGTTGAATCAGGAGTGAGTCAAGACCATCTACTGTCACCCTTCCGTGTTGTCATTTACGATGACAAAATCATCAAGTTGAAAACTATAATTCAGGTGAATGTGCTATAGTTTCCCTATGATCAATGTCTAATGGGCAAAGACAGAAATTTGACAGCGAGCGCAAAACACGAAGATAGTTGAAGATGGCAGGACAGATGGTTTATAATCAACGTTCCGCAAACCCTGGCCCGCGGACGGTTTTCAATTGGCCAGCGAGACCCTCTCCCAAAGTAGAAATATTGAGAAAAAGCAAAATGGGAATTATAAATTTAGATTTGTTGATTTCGACTCTATTGTTGAATCTAGGCAACATGAGATTCATTTGGAGTTGCGTCGTCAACCCATTTTCATGCTGGGACAGTTAAGCCCGGCATACACGTAACGGCGCGATTGAGTTTTGGTGTGTTAGACGACAAGCAGTGTATTAGACGCGTCTGCGACTCCGAGTCCGTGTATGCCACCTTGCGACGCGCTTGTCTTGAAGGCAGTCTTTATCCAGTTTTTAACGCGTCGTAGAATATCAAACATGTTTGATATTAAAAACACGCAGTCGCAGACAAACCGCCGTCGGCGAGTCGCGACGTGTATGCCGGTACAACCGCGTCTGCGACGCATTTTTTTGCATTCCAAAAGTGCTTGAGGAACTTAGCCAATCAGGAGCTTCGTAGAAGTGATGGGCCTGTCCCAGAAATAGACAAAAATGGCGGCAACAATTGTTTGTGACGAAATTTAGAAGAACATTCATAGATCTCTAGCAGGAGAGACTTTGTTTGTTTGATTCCACAACAAAAGAATTTAGCAATAGGGATTTGAGTGCCAGCTCCTGGCGGCAGGGCGTTTCTGTGTCACCGAGTGCCTCCGTTAGATGTATTGGGTGTTCTTCGCTAGCGTCCGTGTATCGTCGAAACATCTCCTCTCTGGTTCTAGGTCTACCATATTTTGAGCAGTATAAAATATGTTTTGTGTCTGTAGATTTATACTTGTTTATATAGACTGCCGGTGGTCCTCAATTTCGCCGTACGCAATAGAACAAATCGATTTAACAATATCATAATAATTATATCTGGAAAAGAACGTAACTTTTGTTTTTATTGATGTAACTTATCAAGAAAATGTTCCATGTTCTATTATTAATTACATATTTTTACCAACTTTATTATTTATATTATTAATTATATTTTATCAACCTCATAGGCGGCTGGCTGGCACGATAGGTAATGCGGCGAATTTTAGCGTACGGCGAAATTGACGGATATTATAGCATATGAACAACTTTTTAGCAAGCATCAATCTTTACAATAATTCGTGGAGTCAAAACTATTAATAATTCGTGGAGTCAGAACTATTACTAATTCGTGGAGTCAGAACTATTAAAACCACATTGTTCGTCGTGCCTTAACAACCACTGTTTAGTCCTGCATTAACGAAGACGTTCTCTTCTCTGCCGACGACGTCGGATGATCAGGTAGGTGCAGCTTAATGCTATAGCTCGCCATTGATGAGCAGACAACCCCGCCATTTTCGATTAGGATTCCGCCAGTGGCGGCAGTTCCAGCCGCTACCAACAGGAGTGCATGCATCAACCTGTCGCAGCTGCCAGTCGCGTCCCCAGACCTATATTTATAAATAGAGGTCAGTGGACGCGTCGCTAGTCGCGTCGTAACGTGTATGTGTATATATGTATGTATATATGTATATATAACCTTTTCCTTCTTCCAGAATCCAGGAACATGCACGGATTCTCTAATCATTAGTTTGTTGAAATTATAATAACTACTTGTCAAATAGTGAAACAAGCAGTGACATTAGATATAATCATATAAATGCCACCAGTCGATTGCGCAGATCAATGCAATGCGCCACACATTTACGTTGTGTTAAGATCGTTTCTACGCTATTCGGCTCCTAAGACCGTTCAAGCCTTTGTTCCATCAACGTTGACTATATTATTGTATTAAAATGATTACTCTGTGAGTTTTGTTATTGCTGCGATCCCGAAAACTATGGCATCTTCAGAAAAGAAACGTCGAACTGATACTTCTGGCAAATGATTGTTCGTTGACAACTGGGAGTATGAGTTCTTTTTGTTACCGCGAATACGATCCAGAAGCTATGTGTCTTATTTGCTGCGATAGCGTCGCTGAGACGAAGAGGTAAGGTGTGAAACGACAATACGGCTCGAAACATAAGATAGATTTGGACAGCGCTTACCCGGATAACGGTGAGCGGCTGACGGAGTTCAAGAAACGCTTTGTTGTATATGTGGGCGAGGCGAAGAGAGTGTCGGTTTTTGCTCAAGGTGCGAGTCGTTCCAACGAAGGTAGCTGTCGCATTTGTTACTCTATTGCGCAACAACACGTGCCGTTTGTTCACGCTGATTTGTTGAAGACGTCTTTCCTAACAGGTGCCGAAGTTATGTTTGCGGGTTTTCCAAATAAAGAGAAAATTGTCGAACAGATTAGCAAACTGCCACTTTCATTCGATACGAGTGCTAGTCGCGGTTATGACCCGAGTGACGACGTCTTCAAGCAACTGTTGAGTAAGCTGCGAGCCTGCCCTGCTGCTTGGTCGATTGCACTTGATGAGAGCACAGACAGAAATGATACTGCTCAGTTGCTGGTGTATGTGCGATACTTCAACTATGGTGTTTCGGAAGACTTTCTGTGCCTTATTCCATTGAAAGGCACAACGACAAATGCGGACATTTCCAATGCATTACTGCAGTTGGGTGAAGAGAACGAGTTAACATGGAACAACCTTGTTTCAACTTGCACGGATGGTGCCCAAGTGATGTAAAGGCGGCAATACTTGAATTTGTATGTTTTATTTGAATATCATAATTATTGTTGTTTGGAAGGTTGTTTTCCATGTTATTAAAACGTTTAGGTGTCCATCTGGTCCTTCTTAATTTTATTATTGTATTTTCCTGTGTTTGAAACATGTTTTGGAAGTATCATGGAAGGTTTCCGTTTTCATATTTTAAAAACGTTTGAGACAAGATAGTTTATAGATGTCCTCTCTCTACCTTTAGTAATTCAAGATTCTTAAACATAGGTGCAGTATGGGAATTATATTTACTGTTTGATTAAGACCCCATGCAGTTATTCCATAATTTAGGTGTGATAAAAATAGTGAATTGTATATTATTTTCAAAATGTACTCTTAGTGTAGATGTAATTTCATATATCTTTGACAATTTGTTGGCTATGTAATTGAGATGAGAAGATCACGTTAGATTCGAGTCTATGCGAATACCAAGAAATTTAAAGTGTATTACATGTTCAATTGGAATACTGTTTACCTCAATATTAGGAATGTCGCTGTTATAATTTTCTTTGTTTACTATGAAAAATCATCATCTTCATGTTGCTTACATTGAGTGAGAGCTTGTTCACAGCTAGCCAGTCCGTTATCTTTGTTATTTCCGCATTTATTTGATTATAATTATGTTGAGTTAGTTGTATGGTTAATTGTGAAGTTGCCCAACGTGCTGGGTAGAGTGCTGTGCGTGCGTGTGTGTACGCGCACGTGTGTGTTTGGTATGTGCGTATGTGTGTAAGTTTGTGGCCGTGTGCGCGTGTGTCTGTGTGTGTGTGTAAGAGTGTGCGCGCATGCGTGTGCGTGTGTGCGTCTGTGTGTTCGCGTGTGCGTGTATTTGCGCGCCCGTGTGCATGTGAACGAGCGTTTACATATCGCCATGTACGTCTCTGTCTGAGGAATCTTACCGTGAAGTTGACATTCCAAATAGCTGTAAAACATGGTTATCAAAGTCAAATTTGAACATGCATGGAAAATTGAGACAGGGAGACAAGTCAAGATACATATAGAGACAGAGACAAACAGAACAAGAAATGGGAGAGAGCGAGTGTCGATTTCTTCTCGAGTCTCGTTGACGTGCGACTGTTGCCATTCACGATACTGATTGGCCACAGCAACAGTGCACTCAACCCCATCATCTGCTGCTATCTAAACCGAAGCTTCCGTGCACCCAATAAGGGGACCTTCTAATTACTTATTGCCCAGGACCGAGGAAAAGATTTACTTATTTTAGCGAAAATCAACTTATGTGAGTTCGAGTTATTTGGAGTGCACTGTATATGACCAATGCATACAGGTAATTATGTTGAAGCAAATTAAAAGTTGGCCAAAGTAATGGATTGGGATTTTGGTCTGACTGAATTAGCATACCAAGGTTTTCTTGGATTTCTTTTCCATTTAGTCACTTGGTGATAAGTCCCATAATCTAATATATAAACTAAATAAATCTGCAAAGTGTTGCTCATATTTAGGCTCAATTTCCTAATTGCAACTTTGTTTATTTGCAGGAACATTGGAAATAGCCGAGCTGATGGAAAGATGAAATTGAAGAGCTCTAATCAGCAGTGCCATTAATTGGACAATGGGTCACCTGACATAAGATGGTGCCTGACTTTGTTCTGCCCCATTCTGTTCTGTGCGACATCTATGGGGAAGTTGTACATCACTTCGTGTTTCAAATCGATGTGTGCATCTGATAGCTTTGTGTATCAAAATGCATAGCAATGCTATTAGTTGGACAATGTGTTAACAGACACAGTAGTTAAGAAGATGTCTAACTTTGTTCTGCCACATTAGTTCCGGGTGGCTTCTGCTGGGAATAAGTACATCACTACATGTTTCAAATGAATTTGTGCAATCGATTGATTCGTGTACCCAACTGCACAACATTCCGTCATTATGTTACAAAATAAAATATATGCTTTCTTATGCTCATCAAGTTTGGATTGTGTTCTACAGCATATTCTTCACAATTTTGTTTTAAAAGTTTGTGTTAAGTGAACTATACTGGGAGTAGTGTGTAAAAAGGTGTTGACAAAGTTGCTTTCAGAATAATTTTGAAAATTCATAAAATATAAATGTTCCACAACATTCAAAATGTTTTAGGGATCTTCTTGAGTTGAATACACCAATGTTGACACATTTTGTGTATGCATGTGCAGTCGCCGAATGAGGTCTCCCGGAATACAGGCAAATCTCTAACAGCCCCCTCCGTCTTCGAGACAGCGCGACGCCACGGGAGACGTGCTGAAACATGCTGAACCGCTGAATTTCCGGCAAAAACTCTCCAACAGCAATCCCACATCTTTCGATGTCAAGATCCGAGAGCGCGCCACACGTGAAGCGTGCGGAACCGCTGATGAATCTCCAGGATTTAAAAACGTTGGCTGGTATATATTTAATAATAATAATAATAAGCTTTATTTTTACATAGTGCTCAGTTCAGTACAGTACGGTACAGCACAAATATCATAAATATATATTATGCAACAACTGGAATGAAGCAACACATTTGCTTATATTCCTTATTCATGTGCTCAAGTTATAAATAAATCATAATTCGTGAAAGAGAACAATTACCATCATGATATTCTAACTAATTAATTAACATTACATTATAAGTGTACCAACGAAATGACATGGTCAATGCACATATGCTAGTGATAGATTGTGTTTAACAATTGCATAACAATAAATTCGAAGTAGAAACATAAACAATAATCTATATTAGTGATTATGCAAACGCAGATGTTTGACGCTTTTTGAAGATATGTAAAGTTGTACAATATTGTACAAATTTACTTATATCAAAGGTATTCAACATTTTAGGATCAACATAGGCCAAAGATAATTGTCTGCAATTCGTTTTGCAATATGGTATTTCATATGCTATTATCTGCCTTGTAGTATATTTATGTGTGATTATGTGCAGAATAAATATATAACTAAATATATCTGGTAATATACCCTTATTATGCTTGAACAGTAGAATACAGCATAAGTATGTATTTATCTGATAGATATTCATTATCTGTAAATATATAAATAAAGGCTCTGTGTGTTCAAAAATCCTATATGGCTAATTATGCACCAAATAATTGTTTGCAATATATATATAGCTAAATATACACCTGGGGCCCTTCCCCAAACAATATTACAATAGGTAATATATGGGTAGATAAACATAAATATACATTTACCAATAGGCTTTTATCTAATTTGTTCATCACCTTTTTATAACTCCAATATCCTTAGATATTTTATTTGATATGTATTTAATGTGAGCGCGCCAGTTCAATGTTTTATTTATAAATATACCCATAAACTTTATCTTGTTTTCAGTGACAATTTGTATACCGTCTATGCAAACGTTGTTATCCCTCTATCTTATGCTATTCGTATTACTAAAGGTCATTGTATGAGTTTTCCGTATATTTAAAGTTTATTAATTTTAAGCAACATAGATATTTTTTTATTTCAGAGTTGCCTTGTATAATGATACTCATATCGTCAGCAAACACGATAGAAAGTGTTGTGTCAGATAAAGTAGTCAGGTCATTTATGTAGGTTTGTTAAGGGTGGATTTTGTTCCATCAAATATTACTTGTTGTTGCCTGTTGGTTAAAAAGCTATGTATCCATTCGAATATGTTTCCTCTAATTACATAATGTGCTAATTATATAATGATTAATAGTATCAAACGCTTTGGCTAAATCAATTACATGTTCTTTGTTATCAATTGCCTGACTAATGTTATCCATTAGCATTGAAATAGCCATACCAGTGGAATACCCTCTCCTAAATCTGAAAATTAGACAATATTTTTTGTTTCGTTATATAATTTACTAATCTGTTATATACTAATCTTTCAAAAATCTTTGAAAATACAGGCAAGATAGGTATCAGCCTGTAGTTGTTAATTAATGTTGTATCGCTATTTCTTAAAACTGAGTAGTATACTTCGGCTATTTTTAGTTCATCAGGAACATATCCTTGATCAAATAATAATATTACAATGTAACATAACGGTTGAAGTACGTTGGAGAGGGCCTACTTAAGAATTATAGGTTTTATTCCATCCCATCGATATCTAGATATTTATCTCATCTGGAATGGCTGGCGACAGAAACATTGAATTTCTATAAACTCCTTTGAGATAATTATCAGGACTTCTTGATACAACTGGTATATTATCAGCCAACTCTGGGCCTTTATTCGTAAAATATTCATTACATTTATCAGGTATGTGTTTTTTTGTTTTGTTAATTTACCATCAATTAGTAACTGGTCATTAGATATAATTAGTTCTTTCCTTCCCGTAATAGTCTTTATAATCATCCAGGTCTTTTGTAAGTTGCCGTTGTACTTATGAAGCTCATGTCGGTAGTATGCTCTGTCTGCTATATTAATAAGGCAATTTCAGTTATTTCTATATCTTTTGTAATTAGTTTAATTGTAAACAGTCGGTTTTTAAAGTAATACTTGTACAATTTGTGTTTGGTTCTAATGGAATGACTAAATCCCATAATAAACCAGGGTTTCTGTTTTCTTGCCCTGTTAGTTTTTTAATAAGTGGAAATGATTTATTGTATAAAAATAACATTTCATTAAGGAACTTAGAATAACTTTCTTGAGGATCTCTGGAGGCATACATTTAATTCCATCTTATGTGATCAATACTCTCTTTAAATGTAGTAGTATTTTGTCCATTATACATTATACTCTCCATTAGTGTATCTACCTTTGTGTCATTAGTTTGTTTAGTAAGCAAGAATATTGTTAAGTGGTCAGAAATATATGTATATATTATTCCACGGAACTGATAGGAAAGGCTATGACGCGTGGACAAAAGTGATGCACGTGTTTCATTGTTCAACGGATTGGCGTTGTATGTCGGCCGGGCAATTGGCTTTCGCAAGCTACCAGATGTAACGACCAGAATTATTTCTTTATACGACTAAAACATACGCATGCTTATATTATACAGACTGCACACATTACGTAACCTTTTTACACATCTGGACATAAATGAACCGGATTCGCGTTAAGCATTCGACCAGAGGAAGCAGCTTTAGATTATGCAATTTTAGCGTTTTATAAAACAATGCTACGTGTTTACGAATATACCATCACATAATGTTTTATATTATGGGTACATTTTTGTTACAAAAAGGAAGATATCGTCACTGTGAATTTCCACTGTTACATTTCCGCGCATTTCTTATCCGGACGTAACGGGTGTACAAAATGTAATTCGTAGGGGTGCATTTCTCTGACGGAAAGTTGTCGCGCTGGTTCATTCAGTGGTTTACAAAAAAAACTGTCCTCAAACAACGTCGCTTGCTTGCGGAACATCTACAAATCCACGTCGTATATCCGATGCGCGTGCGTCCAGCGGCATCTTGCAGAGCAGCATTCTGCGCACGCTCTTCCGGAAACTCCTGTTTAGATAGCAGCAGATGACGGGGTTGAGTGCATTGTTGCTGTAGCCAATCAGTATCGTGAACGGCAACAGTCGCACGTCAACGAGACTCGAGAAGAAATCGACGTTGAGGGAACATACATTGTACGGCATCCAGCTAACAACGAACACGACCGACAGCGCAGTGAACATGCGCGCCAGCCGCTTCCGGCTGAATCTGGCGGACCAGCGACGTCTGGACGAGGTGCGGTGGAGGACGTCAGCAGTGATGGTTCGGACGACGAGCGCGTATGAGACGATGATGACGACGGTGGGAACGACGTACGTGATGATAAGGACAGCGACGCTGGGGAGGATAAGGGAAGTGTAAATGTCGTACAACGTATCACTCTTGACAACATTTAACTGTGTTGGCTCACGTTCTCTGTCGCTGTTTGTATTTTACTGTCGTAGTCATTCTCAGTCTACCCCAGTATATATATATATATCTTCTATATTTATCTCTCTCTCTTTTCTTCTCCCCCCCCCCTCTCCCCCCCCCCCCCTCTCCCCTTTCTCGTTCTCTATATCTCTGTCTCTGTATGTATCTTTACCTGTCTCTCTGTGTCTCTGTGTCTCTGTGTCTCTGTGTCTCTCTGTCTCTCTGTCTCTCTGTCTCTCTGTCTCTCTGTCTCTCTGTCTCTCTGTCTCACTTTTCCATGCATATTCAAATATGACTTTGATAACCATGTTTTATAGCTATTTGGAATATCAGCTTCACGGTAAGATTCTTCAGACAGAGACGTACATGGCGATATGTAAACGCTCGTTCACATGCACACGGGTGCGCTAATACACGCACACGCAAACACACAGACGCACAGGCAGACGTTCACGCGCACCCGCACACACACGTACACACGCATACACGCGCGCTCGCACACACGTACACACGCACACGCGCTCGCACTCGGCCACACACGTACACATACACGCACACGCACGCACACACACACACCTGTATATCTGCAGGTCAATATTGAGAGGCCATTCTTCTATGCAGTAGAAGATCTCGATGTCAAAGCAGTCGAACTTGACCGAATGTATAACTCGGATGTAGGGAATGATGCCGTTAAGTGCGCCAGCCAACAGCCACACCACGCCGCTGACGATCCCCGCGTTGCGCATACTTCCGACGGCTTTGCCTCTCAAAGCCAGGTAACAGTCGATACTAAGCACTGTCAGCATGAAACTGCTACAGCACGTGAAGGTGGCTGCAACAACAACAGAAGGCTGGGCCAATATGTAGCTTTTTTGAGCTTACCATTTTGTTTTGCTACATTAGATTTTAAAAAGTGTTCCATGTGAATTTTAAAATGGCTGCCATCATCATAATGTGCTGGACAAAGTCGTGTAGAATAGTATTTTTTGGTGGCTAGACCTACGTATTTGGGAACATTGTATTTTGTTTATCACAAAGTAAACTTGCTTACATGGCCGCCATTTTAAATGCACACGATGCAACATCGTTGTTCTTACAGCAACAGGTTACAATTCTATTAAGTCAACGTTATTGTAGCAACGACAGGATGCAACTCTATTAAGTCATCGTTATTGCAATAACGATAGGATGCAATTATATTAAGTTAACGTTGTTGCAACAACAACAACAGGATGCAACTACAGTATAATAAATCATCGTTGTTGCAGCAACAACATGATGCAACTCTATTAAATAGTCGTTGATGACATAAAGCAATATTATTATGTCATCGTTGTTGTAGGAATATCAGAAGGCACCTCTAGTAGATCGTCGTTGCTGCAACAACGCCAGGCGGCAACTCTATTAAGTCACCGCAGTTGTAACAACGACAGAACGCAACTCTATGAGGTCAGTGCGACTGTACAACGATGACCACCACAACAATATCATCATTACCACCTTCGTCATCAACAACAAGAGAATGCTGCTACGTGATCATTCTTGACGTTCCTGGCATGTCATTCACGGCGTTGCACCGGTGACCCACGTGTCACTGTTTCGACACTCTGAGCATCATCAACAAAAGGAAAAGCTTCGAAAGGTGACGATCCACACACCGATTGCTTACCTTGCATGTAGCTGGAGACTTTGCAGAAGAAGGTCCCGTAGAGCCACGGCTGGTAGATGATGCTTCCGACGAAGGAAGGAATGCAAAGCACGGACGTGGCTAGGTCGGCCACGGCTAGGTTGACAAGGAGCACGTTCTTCGCCGTACGCATGTGAGGGTCGCAGAAGACAGCTGCTATGAGGAGCGCATTACCGGCGATGGAGATGAAGGCGATGGGCACGATGAGGATCAGCAGTACGACGGTCTCCTAAGGAAGCAGGCTCGTCGTTAGGGATGGTATCATATGCTCAGTAAGTCCAAAGAAACCTTACACGTTTAATGCTAACGTTATCTTAACTGACATTAAACGTTGTTGATCAAAGTGGCATCAGTCACACATTCTCTGTTATCTTGTCCCCGCGTAAGCGGGATCTGACAGTCGAACGAACGAACGAACGAACGAACGAACGAACGAACGAACGAACGAACGAACGAACGAACGAACGATCAAACGAACAAACGAAAGGAGACAATAAAGAGCGAAAGACCAAAGAGATAAATGCACCAAATCAAGAACGAACAAAGGAAGGAACAATTGAAAGATTGAACGAAAGAGCGAACAAAAGAAAGAAAGACAGAAGGAAGGAAATAACAGAGGAATGAACCAACAAACGAAAGTACTAACGAAGGCGCGTTGGTTGTTAAGTCGGAAAGTTGGAAGAACAGAATTATAGAGGAAAGAAAGGAAGGAACGAAGACAGAAGGAAATGAACGACCGAGCGAGCAAGGGAACGCACGAACAAACAACCCTGTCGTTGTTTACTCTGCTGCACGTAATTAACTATATTCTGGTATTTTTCATTTCTAGTGAACATATGAAGAAGTCATTAGATTGCCATTCATCCTGACCTATGTATGTTGTTCTCAACCATACCAAACGCTGCGAACGCACGAACGAACGTGAAATGCTCAGTGCCAACTGAAAGAGTACGGTACTCACCGATTCGTGTATAGTGAGCAGGGTAGACAGATAGTTTCCGAGCAGGGGGGTTTTCATTGAACAGTTCAGTTTCGTGCTGCTGACGAACGATCCGCTGTTGTTTTTCGCGCTGACATTGTGTGTTTCGTATAGCGAAATTCCGTCCATTGTTTGTTCACAACTGCAATGTTGATATATATATATATATATATATATATATATATATATATATATATATATATATATATATATAATATTATTATTTGTAAATGTGTAAACAAATACTGTTCTGTGTAAAATATATAACGATTTTACCCATCGTGCTGATCAACTCAGGATGAATGTATGATTTAGTGTTGGAGGGCGTCGTATTGTGTGAGTGGTGTTCTGGGTGATCCTAAACTGTCTTTCTTAAATATAAATACAATAATAACTACTACACATCCAATCATTTAGTTTATATTTGTTCAAGTTTATTTTGTTGTGTTTCTACGGAGAGTAAAGTAAGCAGGATAAACCAAACTGATGATAGTGCCAGTTGCGGCTCAACTCGTTGTGTGGCGGCAGAGTATAAACTAATGACTCCGGTCCAACACAATATCAGGCGGTAATATCAGGCGACATAACGGATGTCACTGGCATGTGATTACGGACCAACATAACGGCTGTCGCGGTCATATGATTACGGACCGACATAGCGGATGTCATTGTCTGGGTGACTGTGCATTTGACCTTGCGGTGAACTTGTACTGGCATCTAATATCGATTTCTCGTCCCACGAATGTCCAGTATGATACACATGTGCACTGACGGTGATATGTCAAGAAAACTAAACTCTGAGTAGTTCTGCAAGATGGGGTAAACTGCAAGCTTGTATATCCACTAGTTATGTTTTGTATTTATAATCAAACTAGAACAGTCAATTGAGAAATTCTGTATCTGCACTCACCGAGGGGCACAGCTCTGTCAGGAAGTCATTGGAAAAATGCAAAATTAAGATTAACAATGACGGAATTTGACACATAATTATGTGTAATTTTGAACCTCGACTACAACAACGATTTAGGTTTCAGCATGTTAGTTGCTTCCGGATTCAGTTACTTTCATGATTTGTAAATGTAGTACGTTGCCTATATGAATCCGTATTTGTTCAGACGGAGCTTTCGGCATCCTCTCGATGCCTTCGTCAGCGTTGTAGTGAATCACTTCCCGGTTGTCATGTGACGTTGTAGGTGTTCATCGCATGGTAACACTTCCAAGAAAATCGCTGGGAAGATTATATCCGGTGTCTCTGTTGAGAGCTGGACGCCTCTCTCGGATTTCAATTGCTTCACCAATCTTTCTTCGCCAGTTGTTTTCTCTTGTAGCACTGTGGCGCCTTTGGCCGTGATGTTGTGGCCCTCATTTACGCGGTGTTCCCAGACAGATGTGAGTAGAGCCCTTAGTTATTTTGCTCGATGATCGACCTATCTGTGCAGGGTCACAGGAAGGAAAAAGTCAACGGAACAGAAAGTTCGAGAATATCAGCGAACCCGGTACTTCCTGGAGGGACACCAGTTGTGCCGTGACACGTTCACGTTTATATACGCGTAAGCACTTCTGTAATTAATGGTTGTGTATTACTTTGTAAAATTATTAATCTTTAATATTAAACATACATATAGATTGATTACTTTTTAAATAATTAATGTCACAATTGTGGTTTAAATTAGATTAATGTGGAATCACTATTGCGTATTGATGATTAGTGGGTGTCATTAGAGTTAATCTTCAAGCATGATGTTCTAGAACACCAATTGTGAACAAGTTTAACCTGTTACATTTAACTACCATTGTTGAATGTTTTCAATAAATCATTTTACAGCATCAGCCAGAACCGACTGAATGCTCTGTTCAATTGGTATAACGATAACGGCAGCGGAAAGGCGGGCGGAAGAACAACGTGAAGGCGCACACTTTTGAGGACACAAAGCGAGCAGTGTCCTTCATCTGCAGCTATGCGGAGGACAACGCATTGGTGCTTCCCGGACCAAGAGACCAATACAAAGGTTTACGAGTACTAATAGTCTGCCTGCGAACAGAAGGGTACTTCAAACATTTATTGGTTTATCTGTAATGGTAATTTATGGAGTTTGTTTTGTCTTTCAGACTGGCTAGCGCATCTGTGGCATCAAATAGGTAAAAGGCCATACTAATTTGTCTACTTTTTAACGATAAAGTGAATCTATTCCCAAGTAGCCATGTTTTTGTTAAATAACGGTAATTCTATAAACTATTTTTCCACAGTATAAAAAGTGGGTCGTGTGTTTAGATTGATGGGATTCCTTTGTACATAATTGCCAACTGTGGCTATGTTTGCAGATCATGCAGTGATGAGCATGTTGTTGTTTCGGACTACCTGGCTGAAGTTTGTTCCGCGCATCCTGACTGCACGGCCTATGACGGATCTGTGTTGGACCTGCCAGTCCAACAATCACATGATATACCGAGGAGTCAACGTTGTAGAGGAAGAGAAGGGCCAGCGGTTGAAGAAGCAAGAGGTTTGAGCAGTGATCATTCTAACAGGGTTAACAAATGAAAGACAAATTAGTTCATCATGGCAGTATCTGTACAGTTTTATTTTGTTTATAGTTTATGTTTAAGTACTACATGGAGGATATCATTTTATAAATAAAAAAATTACATTAATGTTTTTCATATCAAGTTATAATTACTGCCTTCAGATAATGACTTAATTTTCAACAACAGCATTCTTGTAACAGAACATGAAGAGCAACAGACAATTAGAATATATACTGGAATACACTGACTGGATTATATGAGATAGGTATAATGTTATGTAAACACGTGCAATCGTTTAGTTGGCGACATTGTTTTGACAGGACCACCTGCGACTAGCTCACTTAGTCCGGTCGCGGTACTACCAGATGCTGGCACGTGCCAAGGAGATGTGCGACCAGCTGCAAGTGACCGGTTAACAAAGGAATGCTCCTTGCAGCAGATAGGTCTCGATGCACTACAGTTTCGATTATGCGTAGCAAGTTCACCTGCCGAGTGGCCCTCTCCAGCCAGACCCCTTGTATTTCCTAGTTCCTAGGAAGTGTGGGATATTTGGGGTCTGCTGAGAAGGGCTCTCGAGGCAGGTGAACTTTCTCATTGATGAGGCCCATCTCATCTCGAAGGGTACGTCAATTGCTTTGTTGTCCTACTTGCATTGATTGTTGAGAATTTTGGACTGTGCGAGACCCATGTCGACCTTCATTGTGACAATTGCGCAGGACAGAACAAAAACTGTTGTGTCCTGTGGTATTGTGCATGTGGGGTCGCCATTGCATGGCTCCACCAATCCATTACTCTCAACTTTATATTTGCTGGACACATAAAGTTTGCTCCGTACGGATGTTTTGGCTTCTCAAATGCCATGCGATATCGTCTCTGTTAGAATTGGAGACCGTCGTGAATGGGAGCGCCTGTGAAAAATTCGCACAGCTCGTCGGCCTGGAAGACGGTACGTCTTTCGTCCATGTGGGAGACTGGCACAGTCACTTGAGTCCGTTCTACAGGCCCTTGATGGGAATCAAGAAGTACCAGCACTTCGTGTATGACCATTTTGTGTGATTGATAGTATATAATACATTTATTCGTACTAAAAAATTGTACAATTCGACTAAATCAATAAAAATAAGTTACTGTGTACATAAAACAGTAAGCAATGAGCGCAGCTCGTCAATGGCTAAAAAGAAGACCCACATTATCTATATTAAGTAATACATCTTTTGCAAATGATACTCTACATACTAGTTCATCATCCAGCCCCTCCTGGTAATGGTCTTGAATCATACCATAAAACTGTTTAGACTTCATTAGAAAGAATGTCATGGCATCAAGTTTGAATTTGTACATGATATAGTTAAAACTATTAAACATGTATGACCCACTACCTTGAAGGGCTAGATGAGAGAGCATTTTCAAACTGGAGTTACTACATTTCAAACAACTCTGCATAAATTGTACCATTCGATTCATAATTTGAATTTGAATCGGTAAACAGTCTGCTAAAGGTGGCACCATGTTACAATGCGTGCAAACTAGTAGACTAAACAGTGTTCTGATACCTTTGCGCCACGCAGTATAAAACATATCAAGATGTTTGTTTTGTAAGTTCCACAGACATACACCATAGAAAGATGTACAGTACGACATATATAATTGACGTTTTAGGTTTATATTACATTACCCAAAATTAGCTGATAATGCATTTATACGCCATATAAAATCATGACACATCTTTTACCATAGCCTGGTGAGTGTCAGGACCAATAATGTGGCCTAAATGCAACCCTTTTTGATTATGTTTCACTTTTAAACCATCAAAATAAAATGGGCAGTCGGTACCACTGCCATATTTAATAAGTTGACATTTTGCCGGGTTGAATTGTTAATCATATTCATATGCAAATTTTATACATATATCACACCTTTTTTTTTAATGCATATATCGATGGAGCTGCCAAAGATATATCATCAGCATAGCCAACAGCACCATAGTACTTATGACCAATCATACAGCCGAAACCAGACATGCTGAGTCTTGTTAACATTTCATCAATGTAGATAGAAAATAAAATGGGGACAACACCCCACCCTGCTTCACACCATTGGTAGTGGAGAAATGCAATGACATGGAATTGGTCCATGATACATTTAAATGTTGATTAGTGTACATATAAAGTAAACATCGAATGCTATAGTCGCATCTAGTAATAGCACGTAAACATCCGATTTATTCTGCTGGAAATAGTTCACAGTCTCCATTAACGCAAATGTACATTTAGCTGTAGAGCTTTGAGGTTTGAAACCAAACTGTAGATCACTTGTTTTAAGAGCATCAGAACTTGTTATCATTATAACCAAATCAAATATTTTTGATAGAGGGCTGCTAAGAGCAATGGCTCGATAGTTATCAGAATTATTTGCTGATTTCCTCTTGTTTTTTACCAGAGGTTGAATTGTTGATATATTAAAACCATCCGGGGTATGCCCGTGATATACCATTGCTGTGAATAGCAAAGAAAGAAAAAACACTTCGTTACAATGTGCATCTACTTTACTATGTATGTTTTGTAGCAATGACGTCATATCTGCATCATTATAGGCTACTGAATTATATAAGTACTCATACTTAGTAGCAAAGTGAGACTCCTGTCACTTCATCAACCATGTTGGGTAGCATGTTATTGTTCTTTGTAACTTTACCTACTTCTTTCCAGAAGTCCCTATTTTTATTTCCAAGTAAAGCTGTCGCTATACTTTCTTTTTTAACATTATTTTGATTACGTTTAACAAAACGAACTGCTCCGTGATATTGAGAGCGTTATCTACGCATGGCGTCAGCAATAGCAGCATTGCGAAGAGAGCCACAATCTTTCTATACATTATGCCAAAACATTTACGCTTCTCTGTATGGTTTAACGTGCTCAATCCAACCCGCTATTACCTTCGAATGTCCCTGTTTTGAAGTATGTGGAATGGAGTTTTGACAAGCTCTTATACAACAATCCATTATTGAATCATGAAATATCTGAATATCATGACAATGCTTTAACCTGCTAGGACAATGTTTATCGCGGCATTCTAGAGAATGCCATTGCATAAATATTTGGTCAATCATTCTTTCTAAAACCTTGCTGTACTGACTTAAGTTACAGTCTGACGCTTCTTGCGTCTAGATATGTACCTTCTAGACGAAGGTGAACAATAATTAACATATAAACTCAGTGGCGAATGAAATGATAAATTTGTACCATCGTGCATAGTATAATATTCCAACATATGGTCAAAGAGTCCAATGAAATTGATCAATGACACCATTGTCCATAGGACTAGTAAATGTATAACAAACATTATGTCCTTCAAAATTAATACATGGCTTGATTGTTTCACGTTCACATATGTAATTTAAATGCTTCATATGATGTATTCGAGAGCAAAAATCAATTAATGTTAATATAATGTATGTGTACTGTTGTGAGAAAGAATTGACAGCTAGCATTGGTCAGTCGTTAACATCTCAATCAAGAGAAACATGTTTCAAATGAGCTTGCTGGCGTTTTATAATTTACAATTTCAAACAGTCCATATTGTCTTGGTTTACTCAACAGTGTAAATGAAGATCTAGCAGAGAATGTTGGTGAATTTAAATGAGTGAGTAGTCTGTAGTAATTACATTGTGGTTGAATACAAGTCATATTGGCATGAAGTCTGTCAGGAGGGAGTACACCGGATACTGTTGTGTATGATAACCGTTTTTAACTTTCAGAAACATACAAATAATACAATAATTACTAAGCACTCCGCTTATTCTGTTTGTGATATTAGGTTCGATGCTGCACGTCCAGAAGTTGTGTTCGTCAAGGTCATCCCCGAGGATGAAGGGCAAGACATCGTCCTGTTCGGAGCTGATGCTGGCACTCTCCCTGTCTCAGCTCCTGCTGCCACCCCTCCACCTGGACTCGACCTTACTCGCCAGACATATCTCTATTGGCATATTCGACAGTTTGTGAAGGAGGGCTTCGAGGATCTCCTATGTCCCTGCCCTGCTGAGTAGATTGTTCCCTTTGACAGATCACCTGGGCAACAGGAGACTGTCCCTCTTGCCGGACCGTCCAGAGAACAGGAGCCACAGCGTGAAGCAACTGCTGCTGCAAGAAGATGAGGCAGGGAACGTGGACGAGGGCGTTGAGCCCGTCAGCCATCCTCATCACCTGCACCTGTGCCTACACCACGCAAGCGAGGAAGTGGCCGCTGTGGAATGGACGCTTGACATCGATATTTTTACTGATCTGTTGTTGTTATATACAGTGCAACACGCTTATGGCGAACACGTATACAACGAATTGACGGATATAACGAAACAATTTCTTACGAACGGATTTTCCCTATATTTTCTATTATAGGCGTTCACGCATATTACGAACACGTGTATAACGAATTCACGGTTATTACGAACACCTTTTTCCGAACAAATTTCGCCGTATAACGAACTTCTGTCCAACTAAAAATCGCCCGTTTGTTTGCCAATACATCCCGCCTGTGACCTGGAAGCCATGACGTGGCCGCGCAGAGCGCCAGTGTCAAAGTAATTAGGTAAATAAGGGAAATCATCAAAGGCATCTAAGATGACGTTGCAGCGCACTGCAACTCGCTTGAAGATTTCCTTTTGTCTCGTATCCTCGCCAACAGCAAACAAACGTCATTGGTGGACTTCTTCAAAGCAGATTAACCGGTATCATTATGTTTGTGTTGTGCAGGAAGAAGTAGTTCCCGGGGCTCCATCCCGCCACAGTTCGTGTTTAGTGTGCTTGGATGCAGCGTGCTCGCCAAGTGTTTACGTCATATTTCGTTACTTATACACAGACGTTGGACTGCGATGCTATACTATAACTATACTTAATAGTACCATTTGTAACCGTTTTATATGTCATCTAAATAAATGTCACACAACAAAATATCTTATATATGTAATTACGTTGTTGTTTAGTATTAAAATTGTTAAATATGATAGTTTGTTCTAGTGTTTGCTGTGAAGAGAAAACAACTTTCAGCGTATTGCTATGTTTTCGTACATTTGAATAATTTTGTTTTAAATAATAATAATTATAACATTCTTACTGACCCACCTGTGTAAGAGATAGTAATGACAATGGTCTCTACAAAATGACGTATAGATTGGTATAATAATGTTGCCAGTCTTCACTTTTCTTAACAATGTAATGACACAATAAATTAATTTCTAACAAAGATCTTGTTTTCCTATTAATACAATATCATGAGAATGCCATTGTCTTCAAGTTGTCACAATTTCAGCCAGATATGTCCATGCTAACTAAGGTATAACGGTGGAGTCGATTTTAGCTTTTCATAACAATGGTGTTAATTACATAGGCAATTAATTGTATTGTTAATTATTTCTAACAAAGATTTTGTTTTCATATGAATAGAACACCACGAGAATGCCATTATTTTCGAGTTGTCAAAATTTAAGTCATGCTAACCAAGGTATAATAGTAGTGCAGTTTTTTCGCTTTTCTTAACAATGGTGGTAGTTACATAATAAATTAATCGATCTGCTAATTTTTTCTAACAAAGATATTGAATTCATATTAAAAGAATGTATTGATAATGACACTATCTTCGAGTATTCAAAATTTCAGCAAGATCTGTCAATGATAACTAAGGTACATTTCATGAAACATAACGAATATTTTGCATCAAATTTGAAAGCCGTTTTCTGGGTTTGAAGGTTTCTACCCCACACGTGTTTGGTAAACCATAACTTCAGTGAGAATTGAGAGATCTTCTTGCATGATACATTATGTTAAAGCATCCAACGCTACTAATACCTAAATATTAAAATATTCCGACATGCGACTCATTCTATTAAGATGGATCACGTATATGCATATATATAATTATATATATATATATATATATATATATATATATATGTATGTATGTATGTATGTATATCTATATATATACAAAGTATATATTTGTGCATATATATAAGTATATGTATGCTTTTCCCAAAACACTTATATTTCAAAAACAAAAATATGTAATTAAAACACATTTGGGCGTGTTACAAACGACACTGTAATAATCATCTGATAATGTAATAAGTGCCCGATACTGTAATAAAATCAACCGATAATGTAACAAGTGCCCGCTCCTGCCCGAGAATGTAACAATATCTGACCGTTAATGTAATAACATAACAATTTCATGAGGACTTAGTCGATTTCGTGGATGTTGTTCATTTTGTCCATTTCGTCCATTTCGCCTGTCATATGTTTGATGAATACTTTTATTTATGCTTCCGGGTCGGGTCGGGTCGGGTCGGGTCGGATTGGGTCGGGTCGGGACGGACGTGAACTACTGTTGCGGGGATGTGTCTTGTCTCTATTTGTTAGGTGGGGACCGGTGTAGGACGCTCAAAACACTACCCCGCTGAAAACACTTCGGTGGTGTACTGTTAAGTACTGTTAAGTTCAAAACACTACCCAATTTCACAACATTACCGTCAGTATAGTTTGCAAGCCAATTACATTAGACACCGTTTTGAGAATCATCCTATACACTAGCTTAGGGTCGAGCTCGTAATCGTTGGAGCCAATTAGACAACGGAAATAAATAATCAATGTAAATGACATAAATATTAATTCTGTTTAATGCCATTATTATAATGAGTTATGGTTTTAGTTAGTTATCGTTGAGGTTGAGGGTAATTATAGCTTAATCGTTGGAACTAGTCAGACGACGGGAATAAATAGTTAGTGTGATAATGAGACGACTGGAATACATAATTATTCATTATTGTTAAGATTAATATTATTAGTAATGGTTGGTGTAAATCGTGGTAGGTTAGGATTATATATAGCATAGTCATTATAACCAATCAGACGATAGGAATAAATAGTTAAAGTGAAATATCCTTATTAATTATATTAAAGTTATTATCATTAGCTATGTTTTGGGTTAGAGTAATCTTTGGAACTAATCAGATGACGGGAATAAATATTTTATGTGAAATGTCATTATTTATTAGGGCTAAGGTTATTAGTATTATTAGTTATAGTTAGAGCCAGGTATGATTATGGTAATCGTTGGAACACATCATATGATGGGAATAAATGGTTAATGTGAAATGTCATTATTCATATGGGATAAGACTATTATAGTAATTAGTTATGGCTAGAGTAAGAATTAGGATTATATATATCGCATAATCGTTATAGTCAATCAGACGATGGGAATAAATTGTTAGTGTGAAATGGCCTTATTAATTATGTTAAGGGTGTTACCATTACCTGTGGTTGGAGTTAGGGTAATTGTTGGTACCAATCAGATAACGAGAATAAAATAATACTTAATGTGAAATGCCATTACTCATTAGGATTAAGATTATTATTATTAGTTATGATTAAAGGCAGTTATGATTAGGGCTAGGGTAATAGATGGAACGAATCATATGACGGGAATAAATACCTAGTGTGAAATGTCGTTATTAATTATTATTGTTAAGATTAGTGGTATAATTAATTGTGGTTGGAATCAGTTATGGTTGAGGTTGATAATAGCTCGGTTTGTTTATGGTTAGGGTTAAGCTCTCAACGATTTCACCGACGACCTCACTGTAAGCCTCTATTTATGAACTTATTCATAAAAATATATGTTTAATTTTATTAATCTAGATCTATCCAGCCAGTAATTACTCTAACTTGGTTATATTATTAAGCCTAGGCGGTGTATTTAGGATATCTAGGAACAAAGCCACACTTGAGCCTCAAATACATCTCCACAGCTATTAATTTCCCCACCCCACACAACATTTTGAATACGAACATCCTCCGGACATTTCCACCAAACGTCACCCCGCCGGCGATAAGAAATTAAAAAATAATAAAATGGCGCTATTCGAATTCGTGCACTTCACGAACTTGTTGCTGACACAACGAAGTTTATTAATAGGCTTAACATCAGTCTGGTGTCAATAGCTTTTTTAATCTTTACGTAACCCTTATTACCAAAATATTCTACTCCATGTAAAGCTTCGTATCGCTTGCCAGGAGACCCCCGACCGCCCACCAAGCGAGACACACTTTATGAATGGATCCAAACGCATAGAAATTGAGAAAAAAATTAAGGTTTGTGTGTTGAACTTAACAGTACTACAGTAGTGTTTTGAGGTTATGCTCAAAATACTAAGGTAGTGTTTTTAAAGTACGCTCAAAACACTACGGTAGTGTTTTGAGGGTACACTCAA
This sequence comes from Escarpia spicata, assembly GCA_963995525.1. Taxonomy (NCBI): domain Eukaryota; kingdom Metazoa; phylum Annelida; class Polychaeta; order Sabellida; family Siboglinidae; genus Escarpia; species Escarpia spicata. The sequence continues at coordinate 11,852,398 of OZ023216.1, forward strand.
AACACGACCTTAGTGTTTTCGAGGGGTAGTGTTTTCAACTTACTACACCGGGCTCGGGCCAAATTTCTAGGTGCGTGCATGGCCCTAACGTGTGTCGCGTGGCACCGCTATGCCGTGTAAATGCGGACATCTAGGTCCGTGTATATACCGTCTTTTCCTTTATTGTTACGAACGACAAAGCAAACAATATTCGTTTTTCGTTTTCATATTTGAAGTACGAAATACAAAAAAACGAATAGTATTTCTAGTACATGTTAGAAAACAAAATAACCATAAAACACACCGTTTTTCCTTTTCACTCCACCAGAACGTAAAACGAAATACGACTGCAGCCAGCGCCACATAGGAAGCTTCGGCTGCCTTACCGCATCGGCTAGGCGGTAAAAGTTGGTGGCTCCAGCGGGACAATTCCATTACCCGGCACAAGGAACTCAAATGGAAGTTTGTTAGCGACATTACAGATTTGACCTGATATCGACAGAAGAGACGTGGAACCATGCGTCAACGACATCGTGACACCCATTACATACCTATGGGTCCGACGGGCGAAATGGATTGGCTTGGTCGTCATAACTTCAGGGTACGGTACAATCCAGAACCGAATGGAAATTGCCAGTTCGAGGTAATAGCCAACCAGCCGCATCGGATGTATCTGACCACTTCCCTGTATTTATCATTGATAATAATTGCAAATTAACCAATTATTCTAAATATATAACAAACAGAAACTTCTCGAGGGCAAACATGGATAAATGTTATAATAACATGCAGAACATTGATTGGGAAATTATAACATCTATAAATAATTGTCAAACAGCCTACTCAATATTTTATCAATTATTACTTCGAGAATATAATGATTGCTTTCCATTAAAAACAGTCAAACGTAATTACAAGATTAAGAAACCGAGGCTAACTACTGGTTAAAAAACTGAATAAAACAGAAGAATAGACTATATATTAAATACATAAGACAAAATACAATATATCATGAAAGTAAATATAAAGTTTACAAAAGTAAATTGAATGGCTTACTACGGAAATTTGAATGTGAACATTATGCAACTCTCTTTGAAGAAAATAAACATAACCTTAAAAAGTATTGGTCCCTATTAAAAGAAATAATAAATAAGAAACATGAAACAATACTACAGGCAAAAAAGCTTTACAAAACAAACAATTTGTGCTAGGGGTGTTCTTAGATTTATCTAAAGCATTCGATGCAGTTGACCCTGACATACTGTGTCAGAAACTCCAATGTTATGGTATCCGTGGCTTAGTCAATGATTGGATTTAAAGTTATTTATTTAATAGAAGTCAATATGTGTACTACAATAACACTAGCTCCACGAAGCAACTATTACTTGTGGGGTACCGCAAGTTCCATCCTGGGGCCATTACTTTTTCTATTATATATCAATGATATTGCTGATGTCTCAGATATTCTTTTATCCATATTATTTGCTGATGACACTAGTCTGTTTATAAATGGTGATCATTTGGATGATATAACTAACAAAATGAACCTTGAATTAAACAATTTTTTTTTAAATTTAATTTGGCTAAATCCCGACAAACTATTTTTAAAGGTGACATGAACAGGTTGAAATAAATGCTATAGGAAATATAATACATATATATATATACATACAATAAGATAATTATGTAGTCAAAAAAAAATAAAAACAATTAGTTTTCATAAAATCACGCAAATAAGAATGCTTCCTCACACGACGCCTCTGAAATTTTGCCTTCGGGAGTTTCCGTGAGTGTGACGTCATATGTGTCATAGAAGCTAACGGCTGATCGAAATTGTCCATGTTATTCAGCGGTTACCGCACTGTTATCTTCTATTAATGGCAACCAGTCATTGTATAATGGATGACAGCTATGGAAATGCTTCAGCGAAGAGTTGCTTGTTTTCGATCGAATGCAAAAGACAAGAACAGAGAGGATTATAAACAGATAAGTCTACTGAATTTTATGACAGTCTCATCGCCATCGATATCGCAACTTGAAAGTTGGACTAGCATCTGCAACGCCTTTCTCAGTGTGAGCATGTTGACAGTAGTTGTTTCGTGAAGGATACAGCAGTTTGTGAATTCGAATAATACAAGTACCAGTGACAGTACCCATCATCCCGACTATTGTCAAGAGAACCACCAAAAAGAGACGAAGTTTGACGTTCTCAAAACAGCGAAGTGAGCTGCGAAGGCGAAGCAACTTGGTTTTTAGTGGAGGTAAGTCAAATCCAAGAAGAGTGACAAGATACAAGTTACAAGATATTTATTCACAGACTACTTTCAGTTACAACTGTTTTGGTAGTGGTGACATGCATACATTATAATAAAAACATAATACATACTTAACATACACGTGTATGTAAGCAATATAATAAATTATGTATGTAAAAGTAAGTGAGCTGGTATATTGGATGGAAATATAATACTGAAGAATAATGGTGTAGTTGTGGTATCAGCACCCAGGGGAGAGCATTTTGTTGACCCCAAAGTGATGATGCCACAATACGTAATCAAGTTATGAGAATGTGGTATGATATACCATTTAAAACGAACATATTTACAATACGAAAGATAGGCATTAATACCTGATACTTATTGTTTACCGATGATATACAGAACACATTGATTTTTTAAACTGGCAACAGTTTTTTGATTTTTTTACTTTAGATTGTAGGTTGTTCCACAATGATGTGCTAGTATATTTTAGAGACTTTTGGTGACTATGGGTCTGGAAGATATTATTGGATGATTTAGATCTTGTACAATAACTGTGAGATATGTCAGGAGTTACCATTTAAAGACAATTTGGAGTTTTACCAATTACAATGTTGTACATAATAGTACATTTCAGAAAAATAAATCTTTGAAGAACATTTAATCGTTTCAGAGATGTTAACATGTCAGAGACGTGGGTCCTGTGATGGCACCCCAGGGTAACACGCAATCCTTGATTCTGTAATTTATGAAGTCTAGTTATGTTAGAATCTGAGCAAACATTCCATAGAGTACTACAACAATCGAAATAAGGTAATAATTGGCCACGCCCGATACAAGTCATTCTCTAAACCGACTCAACGATTGTCTCCAAGATGTTTTCTCATGGATGACCGATAGCAAATTAAAGTTAAATGCTGACAAAACTGAATTCCTCATCATTGGTACTCCAATGCAGCGAGGTAAACTTAATTACTTTTTTCCAACATGCATCCTAAGTCAAAATATTACACCAACAGCATCAGTACGGAATCTAGGAATGACCTTTGATTGCGACTTCAATTTCAGCACATATCCCAAACGTGCCGTTGCTGTTTTTATCATATCCGTTATCTTCGCCGCATTCGCCGACATATGTCGCTTTCTGTCGCTAAGACTATCGCAACAGCTCTTGTTAGCAGCAGATTAGATTATTGCAATTCCCTCCTTCGTAATATTGCTATCAAGGATATTGCAAAACTACAACGCGTACAAACATTTTTAGCAAGGATAATCACACAATCTCCTCGATTCTCCCGATCAGTGCCACTTCTAAAATCACTGCATTGACTCCCCGTGCGATATCGCATTATGTTTAAGATCTGCACATTCACATACCAAGCCCTTTCATCCAAACAACCTAGTTATTTACACTCAATGCTCACACCAGCTAGACAAGCCAGACAACTTCGGTCGTCTAGTTCGAAGTTGCTATCTGTTCCTAGAGTTAGGACAAAGGCTGGAACTCGAGCTTTTTCAGTTGCCGCGCCAACTATATGGAAATCGCTTCCCGTTAATGTTAAATCAGCAGAAAATATTGTTACATTTCGTCGTCACCTCAAAACCTACCTTTTCAATATCGCCTATCCTCCCTAGCTTCCTAGCACATCCATCCATTTGTTGAGGACTTTCGCTTATCACACGAGTACGAGAATGCTTAATCCTTTGGTTTTGGTACGCCACTGAGTTCGGATTGTCTGAGGATATTGGCGCGTAAGAAGTTATTTATTATTATTATTAATACCATAGTGTAATATAATGTAACCAGACTCGAGAGAGGAGTAAATGGAATAGTACGTTTCAATGCACATAGTGACCTATTTATTTTCTGTATAACATTTTCTACATGTGTGTTAAATGATAGATATTAATAGGATTCAGCCTGTTCAATGTTTTGACCGTGTAGAGATAGATCTAGAGTTGGATCATTTAGCATGCTTACGTTTTTATCTTGAACACAGTAGCATACATGAGGTTTTACCAATGTGAAGAGTGAGTTTGTTGGCATCTAACCAGTTACTAACATTGCATAGATCTGTTTGAAGAATATGGGTGATATCATGAATGTTGTTAGCAAGATTATCTGGAGTATAGAATGCAGTATCTTCAGCATACATGTTCACTCTACAGTGATCTAGACACCGATAGGTCATTTAGATATACAAGAAATAACAAGGGTCCAAAGATAGAACCCCGAGGTACACCTGTATAAACATATAGACCACTACAGTTTGTTGATTGATAAATATCCTCCATGATGTTGTGAAGACTGGTTTGAGTCGAGTGACGTTGGAATCCGGATCGGTCGAACAGATAATGTTATTATCCGCAAGAAATGTACACAGCTGTTGATGAACAAGTTTCTCTGACAGTTTACTGTAGGCGTAGCTACGATTTATTTGCTACATGAGGTAAGCCAAATCCAAGAAGAGTGACAAAACGTAGGCGTATCTGCGATTTATTTGCTACACCTAACTTGTATTTATCAGTTGCACTTCATAAATATGTTATATACGTTGTTAACCGTATACAAAATTACTTAGAATATTTCAATACCAGCAATGAACTCTCAGTTTCTGGAGCGCACATCTGCGAATGGAAAGGGACCGTTCGTTAACTGAAGCTGAGCACTTCTCCTTCGCTTCAAAGAATGTCGTTCAACTCATCGGCTCGACTGTTGTTAATTACTGGCTTGGCAGTTCGTGAACATGTCTTTCTAGCGTGTATACAATATAACATTTGATCACATTGTTGGATATTTTCTATAACCTGGACTGTTACTTCTTGTTTTTTATATTTGGAGTGTGGATATATTATAAATATGTGGAACTTTGCGTGTCATAACATCGCGTCCAATGGCAATGCTTAATTCCGTGGCACATTTGTATTGTGTCGTTTTTTCTTCCGTCTGACTCCTTCGGTAAATGAACTAGCAGCTACCATTCCTAATAAACTGGTATGGTTGGCATGTCACCATTCAGTGTAAAATTGTTATGGGAATATGTTTTGACTATATTCACTACATCGTCGTAATTACAAAAATACCAAGGTGCAACAGAACTGTGAACTGAATAGTTACTTTCTGCGCTGCAATTAAACTTTCAAATAATATTAAGATATATTTATTTTAATGATGCATTTCTTGACAGCAACATGGTACGGTAAGAGGGTACGTATTTCAATCCAACAACAAATGTTATGTAGTATACCTCTGTGTGCTCAAATTTGAGTAATACCAACACATAGATAATGTTATATATTTTTTTATACTGATGTATAGTTGGTTTGTATTTCAGTATTGCTATTGATGACAAATCGAGGAGTGAGGAAACACTATCGTCTTCAACTCTTACATGTGAACCCTTTCACATTCTCCATTGTGCATAGAACACCGTGCATCAGATAGTGATAAATAGGAATTTGGAGACACTTGCTGTGAGAGAGCAGCCAAGCATACATGATTATGTACCAACACGAAAATGTAATGGAAAATGACAACATGCCTAATAATATTGCATGCTTCATTAGACTTGTAATATACATTGTATATAATACTGTATAGTAAAAAAGCTGTTGTGTTTACACAATTCTATGAACAATATTGTAGTCAAACAAGTCAACAAACATTTGAAATTACCTCTAATTCTGTTCCATCATACATTATCATGATGTATAGCTGGTATGCCAAATCGTGGTGTGGGTCTTTTGAGAATTGTTCTTGAACAATTGTAACTGCACTGACATCATGTATATTTTGGATTTTTTAAATGTAAATCATCACATTAAAATGTGACTTGTAAACAACCTAGCGCATTTACGAAACTATTTTGATAGATATAGCCATTGATGAGCAAATTGGTGTGATCAATTACACAGAGATTGGACATTTCACAAGTGTACTACGGATTATGAACATACACAAATAACAGTCGGACAAAAGCAATGCCTGCTCCCGAAGCTGTCGGCGGCGAAATGTCGATTCGAGCGTGTCGATCCCGCTTGTCAAAATACACGTTGCACTGCGGCTATTGTGATGAATATACGTTCCTGCTACCGAACATGGGGTCGTTTTACCATCTATGAATGACATCATCGCAGCAGCCCAACCAAATTATTTAGTGTTTTAAAAATAGAGCCGCCTTGTCGTCGGAAGTAACTGAAATCTCTGAATCACTCAATGACAGCGACAGCGTCAGTGAAATCACCGAATCAGTGAATGGCTGGCTTGCACAATTCTGTCAGTTGCGCGCATCATATTAATACTATTACAATATTATACAGTTATACGTATAAACGTTGTATTTGACATTGACAATAATCCGTGTGATTCTGCATAATGCCATAAACGTATTGTCCGTTTCCAATAAAACTCGATGTTTGGTCCGTGAATCTGAAATTGTCGTTTGTCGCCGGCGACAACGACAGTCTCAAAATGTTCCTGTTTACATCGTCGTCATCATCGTACATGTCAGAAACTTTCCTGAGTGATGTATATTGCCAATGGTTCATCGCTGTATGCAGCAACAGTCCTACAAGTCCTCACATTTCCGACACAATTCTCCAAATCGTCGTGTCTTCCATGTTTCCAGTGGTGAGACAGAGTTGCGCTGTGGTACATATTGCGTCACGGTACTTTACCAAGCGGCAATCAGGCACACTATTTCATTCGGGATTTCATTCGGAAATCGGTCAGATAGGCTGATTTTTATTTATTAAACTGCGTGTATATATTAACTAAGGAACATGTCAGGTATTACACCTGTCTAAATAGCATAATGTTAGTATGTTATTTACGTGGTTAAAATATTAAATTTATGTTCATGTCACCTTTAAACATTGACAAGACCCAATACATGATATTTAGAACATCAAGCAGAAACATACAAAATCGACAACACTTAAAATTAATAATAATGCTATTAAACTAGTATCTTCTGCGACATTTCTTGGTGTGACAATTGATAGCAAACGCAACTGGGCTGAACACATTAACAAAGTTAAATGTAAAATTTCTAATGGTGTTGGCATTCTCAACAAAGCCAAAATAGTTTTAATTATATCATGTTTGGTCACCCTATGTTACTCATTTGTATTCCCTCACTTGACCTATTGTATTAAAGTGTGGGAAGGTGCATTTGATTCATATTGTTCAAGTATTATTAAGATTCAAAAGAAAGTAGTGAGAATGTTTATCTTAGCTAATATATTAACTCATACAAAACCTATCTTTAAATTACTAAATATCTTAACTTTCAGACAACTGTATGTATATTCAATACAACTATTTATGTATAAATACAAGGTGGGTCTTTAACAAACAATCTTTGAAAATATGTTTACACTTAATCAATATGTCCATAGTTATAACACAAGACAATCTGCACAAATTCATATACCCAAGGCTACTTTAGAAATAAGATTTCGTGCTATAACAAATGAGGGTGCTATTACTTGAAATCATTTCAGCACAATACTTACGTTTACGACTTACTCAATAATTAGTTACAAATGTATACTTAAGCAATTCATTTTACACAATGATATCAATGTATAATATAATTTTCAAACACGATTATAAATTATATTCTACAACTGCACGCTGTTTTTTCTTAAATATAATGATATTTACATTGAAATATACCAAAGGGACTATAACATTATATAATGTTCTTCCCTTGTTGTGCTAATTATGTTATTATATATGATGTGTCTTAATTTTAATTGTATTGTATGTATTGTAATGAGTTACAATGCATTTGATTTGAAATTTGAGGGACATTGAACAGTACCCACACCTCAGGGGTGGTTCATCACTAAAAAAAACTTCTTGGATAATCAGGAATTAAATTCATATCTCCAAACGATGGCCCAAGACGGTACTTACGGAGACTATGTTACCCTTCAGAGAGGCAATATGATTTTCAATGTACAGTTTACAGTTGTGTCGTCTTTGGGACCTGCCGCTACTTCTGTTATGTCCACGACTGGCAGATATGACGAGCACATTTCTACACTGTATCTCGCCCACCTTGGAGAAGGACGGGGTGAACATTATCTAGGCGTTGAGGGCTCAGACGAGGGCGTGGCGATAGTCAATTCCATATTGACATTACGGGTAGTGAGGACTGTAACGATGAATAATACAATGAGCATGATGGAAATAGAAGAACGTTGATTGACAGTGGGAACGGCCGCGAAGAAGATGCAATAGAGTTAGAGGAGGGTGTTTAGCTGACAGTGAAGACGAGGGCAGAGGAAGAGGGTTAGCTGACAATGAAGACGAGGGCAGAGTAGGGTGGTTAGCTGACAGTAAAGAAGAAAGTAGAGGAGGGGGGATTAACTGACAGTGACGATAAGGGAAGAGGAGGGGGTCAGCTGACAGTGAGGACGAGGGCAGAGGAGGGAGGGTTAGATGACAGTGAGGACGAGGGCAGAGGAGGGGGGTTAACTGACAGAGATGATGAGGGCAGAGGATGGGGGTTAGCTGATAGTGATGACGAGGATAGAGGAGGAGGGATAGTAGACAGTGAGAACGAGGGCAGAGGATGAGGGTTAGTAGACAGTGGGAAAGAACATATTGAAGATAGATCAGTTGACTATAAATCAAAGATCGACGATTTACTTAGAAGGCGGTGACGATGACAGGACTAGAACAAGTCACGAAGTTGTTGAAATTACTCGCAGCGAAACAGTACACAGAGATTATGATTATCTAATCAGCAATCCGCCACTTTTCCCGAACGAAATATTTTCACATAGCATATATATATATATATGACACTCGTATCCGATTTGACAATGTTAGGCACCATAAATCGTGTGATTGTAACGTTCAGGGAATTAATAGCTCGTCATCTGACAAATTGTTTTTTTATCGACCTCGCGATTACATATTTCGTTTACTTTATCAGAAGCTTTGAAGTGTGATTCTTACTGTAACAATACTAAGGCTGACGCATGTGATCAAATCAAGCCATGGTGATGATGCGTTTTAGGAAAAATCACTTAGTTTTTTATCATAGAGAGTGAGAGAGAGAGAGAGAGAGAGAGAGGGGAGGGAGGGAGGGAGGGAGGGAGGGAGGGAGGGAGGGAGAGGGAGAGAGAGAGGGGAGAGAGAGAGAGAGAGAGAGAGAGAGAGAGAGAGAGAGAGAGAGAGAGAGAGAGAGAGAGAGAGAGAGAGAGAGAGAGAGAGGAGAGAGAGAGGAGAAGAGAGAGAGAGAGAGGAGGAGAGAGAGAGAAGAGAGAATGGAGTGAGAGAGAGGAGAGAGGAGAGAGAGAGAGAGAAGAGAGAGAGAGAAAGAGATAGGAGAGAGAGGAAGGGAGAGAGAGAGAGAGAGAGAGGAGAGAGAAGAGGAGTGAGAGAGAGAGAGAGAGAGCGTATATATTGTTTGCTATTATTATAATTATTTCTAATAATGGATATTTCAACTATGTCTGCCTATCATTTGTAGAGCTAAACATTTTTAATAATGTGTGCTGTCTATCCACGTAGTTTAGTTGCGTTAAGTTCATGATGACGAAGTCGTTTTTTGTTTTTTCTCGTTTGACGCACGACTACTGCAATAGTAATCTCGTCACAAAGTGACCTTATTTATGGTTATACATGAATATGCCAATAATAACAACATCATTATTATCATTGCTTAGTTTTATGCTTAGTTTTGTGATGCACATATTATTAATATATCTGCGAATAATGACGACAATGTAATTTTATTCGTTTGTGTAATGATGTGATCTCCATGTTATCTTTATGTTATCTGCGATTATGATGGCAATGCCAGTTTAGTCTCTTGACGCAATTATGTGATCTGCATTTGTAACGTCCGTAATTCTAGCAATTATGCTTACAATTTTGTGATATCAGAACATACCTCAAGGTAGTTAGTTATCAACAGTTTACGTTGAAAGAATACTACGAAATAAAATGTGTTAATCTTTAATTTATCATAATTACGTTCTAAATCATTATTAAAACATAGTAGGCTTACCATTGTAGATATGCTAGGAGTCTGAGAGTTGGTGGAGCTGCAAGACAAGTCAGTTTGCAATGGTTGTCACAATGTGTTTATTTCAGGTATTGTGACTATTTTCGTGTCAATATGAAGGGCGGCTGCGAATGTTCTGAATATAAAGTCATCTGAAGAATTGCGAAATAGTTGAAATGGACGAAACGGACGAAATGGACTAAGTCCGCGAAATCTACGAAATCCACGAGATCGACTAAGTCCACATGACATTTCTATGTTATTACATTATCGGTCAAAAGTATTACATGATCGGGCAGGAGCACCTTATTACATTATCAGTCAAACATTAGTAAACTATCGGACAGGATGTTCATTACACCTTCGATTAATTTTATTACAGTATCGGGCACTTGTTACATTATAGGTTGAAGTTATTAAAGTATTGGGCACTTATTACATTATTAGTCGATTCTTAGAGTATCGGTTGTAACAGGGCGGACAGAATGTTATGAAATTTGCAATGTTATACAAATTGTTATGTTATGAAAATGTTTGCTGCGCATACAAATTGTATTCCGGTGCATTGAATTCGAGGAGAATGCTGAATGTATGCTAATCGCAATATTCGTAAAGGAACTCCAAAGAGTCGTCAACCAACGAAGATGCCTAGTTCCATCTACCTGTGCTAACAGTATTAAAGATGGAGTGATTCCAGCTACAAGGTTTCCTCCAATCTATTAGCACACACTCTGATTTTAATTAGACAAAGAAGACTTTTAGCTGAGCTTGAAACCGGAATGATCCATTTTAGTGCAATTCTGCTGGTATCAATTTATGTAACTTTCAGCCTTGTGGGTAATGCACATTTAATTAAAACTTAAGGGAATCGTATCGTGTCGTTACTGTTTACTCACTCAGTGCGATTCCAGTGCTGTTTGCGTGTTTTCTTTTCATGTTTAATTAATATATATGACCATTCATTATTGAATCAATAATTTGTGTATTCACATTTGCTGATTTATAATAACAACTTAAGCCCTGTTTTATATACCTTTCCAACAAGGAAACCCCCTTTCTCCATCTCAAATGGGAAAAACTTTACATACCAGCAAATAGCAACAGCATCCGGATTCTCTGCCAGTAGCAACGCGGTACATAACAGTATGCCCTCCAGAAAGCCTTGCAATCACGGTGTTGTCGCAATCAACATAAAAGAACGTCCATTCGGCGTGCAGCGAGCGTCGTAGCGTGGTGTTGATTAAGCAACTCCTGTCATGCACACACACACACCCCACACACATTCCATTGTTTCGATGGCAAAAGAAATTAACTCTGCGTCATAGCGACGTGAGAGCCGGTCTACATCCGTATGTGGTAAACATTAATTCATTAATTAGCACCGCTGTGGTCAACTGTGCATTGTGTGCATCGCGTGCTTGAAGAGCTCCACTCCGGAATGGCATCGTCTGTCGCCAAACTAGCAGATGAAGAATATGGAAATGATGCAGAATTTTGAGAATTATAATTTCCACGGTTGATCTCAACCAGTTAGTTGTGTGTTTCGATCCTCTGCTCATGTTTATCTCTAGTGGTATTTCTATTTGTTTTGTAGTTGTTTCCAGCGCTCGACAACGTTCTATTAGTTGACTAGTCTGTATTATATTGTAGTTAGAATGGTTTTACCTTAAGAGGTCTTGTTCAACTAGACAGCCTTTTTTCAGAACATTACTGCCAAGCCGACTATTTGTGTCGATGTTAACCATGATCTTATCGCGTTTGTAGATTTGCCTGGAGACATAGATGGAGAGTAGGCCGCGACACTGGGACAAGTTCACCATGCAGAAGAGTTTTCGGTATGATAAAATAGTACCCACAAGTTGGTGCTTGATGGCCATTTTGATAATTGGCTGATTTTATTTGCTACTTTGCTATTTGCTATAACTATTCCCTATTTATATAAACCAGCGTTCCGCAAACCTTTTGAGCTAGGGGCCATTTTTTCTCCAGCTAGGTCAGTGCGGGCCAACGTTTTAAAGGAAGGAATACATACATGCATGTGTGTATATGTGTGTACATGTAATCATATACAGCGAATTATGTTTGTATGAAATACACCCAGAGAAATAACAAATAACACTCTCTAGAAATCACATTCTGAAAGTACACTGTCAATGACGACTGTCCAGCACACCGACACGAACAAGTTAGTGAGAAGGGTGGTGTTGCATGTTCCTCGATAAACGACTGAATCCTGGAGCAAGAGGGGAGATCGATAGTCGCAGAAGCGCGTCCAATCGCTTATCCGCCAATCGGCCCCGCAGTGAGTTATTGATATGAATCATGGCCGAGAATCCCGACTCACACGACCACGTGCTAATGAAGAGTACTGGTAAACTTTGCGCAGCTTCTCATAACGCTAGAAACCGGACCAGCACTTTCGTAGACCAGAACAGCACCAGGATGTCCTTTTCAGCGAGAAACTATTTTGTCAAGCCCGGCACAACTTCGAAGTCGATGACGTCCTCTTGCAATACAGCTTCATCGACACCGAACGTCTGCAACAACTTATGACACACTTCACGTTGGGCAGTAAATGGATTGGCAAAAAAACAACATATGTCATCGATAGAAGCGAAATCGACGAATTGCTCATTGAAGGCTGTGTGCAGACTCTCCAGCACACCGACAAGAACCTGCTTGGCGTCTTGCGTGCGCTCATCGTCTTCGCCGCAAACTGCTCTCGTCAACCAGAAATGCAGAAAGTTTCCATTCTGTGCGTGAACTTTAAAAAAAGAGAAGACTTGCCGATGAACCCCTTTACTGTTTCGTACAAATTACACAACAGCTAGTCAACCTTCACTGGAGCAACATGTTTAACTTGTTCAAGTGTGCAAATATGTCTGCCAGGAAGAAGAGCCGAAGTTGAAACTGAGCGTCCAGCTTAGCGACAGGGCGACCGATTTCTTCAAGAAAGCTGATGATGTGAGGAAACAGTGCAACAAATCTCTCCAGTCACTGACTATAGGAAGATTTCCCAATAAATTGAAAATGGCAAAGATTGTTCTTATTTTCAAGAAAAATGATGAACACGATATGAATATCTACATACCTATATCACTTTTATCTTCTGTATCTATCTGTGTTTGAAAAAGCAGTTCATGCACAACTATTTAAATATTTCCCTATAAATAACCTCTTATCTGTAAATCAGTACGGATTCAGAGAAGGTTATTCTACTGAATTAGCATTAACTGAAATGGTAGATCGAATATATTTAGATCTTGACGAAACAAACTACCTATATGAATATTCCTAGATTTGTCAAAGGCCTTTGACACTATTGACCATGCAATTCTCATCAGCAAGCTAAAACATTACGACATAACAAATGTAGAGTTAGGTTACTTCAGAAGTTACTTATACAACAAGCAGCAATTTGTTAAAGTTAACAACGTTCAATCATTTGCAGAAACAATAATCGCAGGAATCCCTCAAGGGTCAATGTTAGGACATCTACTATTCTGAATATATGTCAATGATTTAGCAAAGGCAAGTACACAATTTACCCCATCATGTATGCTGATGATACTACCCTAACCAGCACGTAGGGCATCTTCACAATTAACTATACAACTAACTCAACATCTAATCAAATAAATGCGGAATTAAACAAGATAACGGACTGGCTAGCAGTGAACAAGCTCTCACTCAATGTAAACAAAACGAAGATGATGATTTTTCATACTAAAAAAAGAAAATTAAAACACAGCGACATTCCTAATATTCAGGTAAACAATATTCTAATTGAACATGTAATACACTTTAAATGTCTTGGTATTCGCATGGACTCGAATCTAACGTGGTCTTCTCATCTCATTACACAGCCAACACATTTTCAAAGATATATGGAATTATATCTAGATTAAGACACTGTGTTCCAGTGTACATCTTGAAAATAATCTACAATTAATAATTATTATATCAAATTTGTATTTTATATCTACTGTGCACATACCTTTGCTAAATTTTAATGTTTTATTATATTAGCTTCTTGTACAGCGCTCTGAGCAATTTATTGGAAATTGCGCTCTATAAAAAAAAAAAAAATATTCAATATTAATTCACTATTTTTATGACACATAAATTATGGAATAACAGCATGGGGTCTTAATGTAGGACCACGAATAAGTAAGTTCCAAAAAAGGCAGTCCCATGCTGCACCTCTGTTTAAGAATCTTGAATTACCAAAGATACAGAGAGGACATCTATAAACTATCATGTTTCAAATGTTTTTTTAAAATATGAAAACAAAAACCTCCCAGGATACTTCCAAAACATGTTTCATGCACAGGAAAATACAATAATAAGATTAAGAAGTACCATAGAGGCACCTCAACGTTTTAATAACATGGACAACAACCTTCCAAACAACAATAATTATGATATTCAAGTAAAACATACACATTCAAAGTATTGCCGCCTTTACATCACCTGGGCACCATTCGTGCAAATTGAAACAAGGTTGTTCCATGTCAACTCGTTCTCTTCACCTAACTGCAGTAATGTGTTGCAAATGTTCGCATTTGTCATTGTGCCTTTCAATGGAATAATGCACAGGAAGTCTTCCGAAACACCGTTGTTGAAGTATCGCATATACCAGCAACTGAGCAGTATAATTTATGTCTGTGTTCTCATCAAGTGCAATCGACCAAGCAGCAGGGCCGTCTCGCAGCTTACTCAACAGTTGCTTGAAGACGTCGTCACTCAGGTCATCACAGCGACGAGCACACGTGTCGACTGAAAGTGGCAGTTTGCTAATCTGTTCGACAGTTTTCTCTTTATTTAGAAAACCCGCAAACATAACTTCGGCACCTGCTAGGAAAGAAGTCTTGAACAATTCAGCGTGAACAAACGGCACCTGTTGTTGAGCAAGGGAGTGACAAATGCGATAGCTAGCTTCGTTGAGACGATTCGCACCTTGAGCAAAAACCGACACTCTCTTCGCCTCGCCCACATATACAACAAAGCGTTTCTTGAACTCCTTCAGCCGCTCACCGTTATCCGAGTAAGCGCTGTCCAAATTCATCTTATGTTTCGAGTCGTAATGTCGTTTCACACTGTACCTCTTCGTCTCAGCGACGCTATCGCAGCAAATAAGACACATGGCTTTTGGATCGTATTCGCGGTAACAAAAAAGAACTCATACTCCCAGTTGTCATCGAACAATCATTTGCTAGAAGTATCAGTTTCTTTTCTTTTCTGAAGATGCCATAGTTTTCGGGATCGCAGCAATACAAAACGCACATAGTAATCATTTAAATACAATAATATAGTCAACGTTAGTAGTATATAGATTACACACACCCTAGCCCCGCCCCTTTTTAGACCTAACTACGTGCATAAAAAAAGTCCTTATCTTTTTCGGGAACCTACTTATAAAAAAAAGATCAAAGGGTTTTGTGTAACCTGAGAGAAATCGGGAACCTACTTATAAAAAACGTGATTGATGGCCTGTCACTTTTGATTGATAATAGTAAGGCGCCATCTAGCGGTTAATCCAGTGACGGCGTCCCTAGTTACGTGATAACGCCATCTAGCGATTATTCCAGTAACAGCGTCCCTAGTTACGATATAGCCATATGGCTATAACAGCGTCCCTAGTTACGTTCTTTATATAACCATACGGTTATAGCTAAAACCACCGTGGTTATAAATTAATTAATTAATAATTAATTAATTAATTAATTATATATATATATATATATAGGCCTGTCACTTTTTGATTGATGACCCTTCCCTTGAGGTGTCACCACCTAGCGGTTATCCCAGTGACTAATTCCCTAGCGATCAACGTAGGACCTACCGTTGTGCTTACGTAAGCACTTATATAGCGTCCCTAGCGACCGTTGTATATATATACGTAATAGGCCTTTATATAACCACAACGGTTATAGCTAAAACCACTGTGGTTATAACGGCGCTCTAAACCCATTGTGTGAGAATATCACCGCTGTACCCTATGTAGCAGTAGCCAGCAGCGCTGGCCTATGATCTGGCGGCCTAGTCGTCTTGCCACGACGTCTTACGCACACCGAGCTCCACCTTCGTGCCAGTTAATGCCAGCACGATATATATATATATTTTATATATATATATATATATGCTTATGTAAGCCCGTATATAACCACAACGGTTATAGCGGCGCTGCGCTCTAAACCCATTGTGTGAAAATAACCCCGCTGTACCCTATGTAGCAGCAGCGGCGTGCGCTCGCAGCAGCAGCTGCAGCAGCAGCAGCCATGACCTATGATCCGGCGGCCTAGTTTCTAAATATAACCATGCGGCTAGCCGGCTCTGTAACGGCGTTAATTTCAGCCGTGGCGCTATCAAAACGAAACGAATCCCATGCATGCATTTAGCGTTTAAAAGCTGTACTCAGCGGCCTGTTAAAGCAGGATGGTTATATGCGGTGGATAGACGAATGGACGCAAAATGGTGTAAGTTATGTTTTATTAATAGAAGTCACGGTGGCGTGAGCCAGGTCTGCGTAATGTTTGCTTGAGAGCCTCGTCCCTGCCGTAGCCGAGCGGCGCGTGAGTTGTCCCCGTCAAACTGCCGTTGTAGCATTTGTTGAGCGACCGGCTGGAATTAACGGCAAGTTTTCACACGACATACAGGTTTGTTGTAGAGTGTTGTGTGTAGGCAGGTTTATTTCCTTTCCACGTCGAGGCAGGTGGATTCTGTGAAATAATGCATATGAATAATGAGGAGTTTCCCAAGAACTAAATCACTGTTATTAATATAAAAGTAAATAATAAAGAATAGTTTAATACAAGAATAGCATATAAATAATATAAAAAGTAATTAATATAAAACTTACCGATAGGATAAAAGACGAAATACCGCTGTACTAAATAAAATAAATAAAATAAAACTTACCGCTGTTCTTTGCATATGAATAATGGAGGAGAACTAAATCACTGTTATTAATATAAGAGGAGACCTAAATCAATAATTAATCAAGAATAGTAATTAATAAAGAATAGCATATTATTAATATAAAAGTAATTAATAAAGAATATAAAACTTACGGATAGGCTAAAAGACGACTTAACGCTCTACTAAATAAATAAAATAAAATAAAACTTACCGCTGATCTTTCGTGGAAGGTTGCTCAGACGTTGTGCTGGCGGTAGCCATGATTGAATGAAAATGAGCAACGACCGTTGCATGCATGCATTATTTCCTAAAGTCATTTATGCGTTAAGCGCGCATGCGCAAAATGTTAAGCGCGCATGCGCAAAAGTGAAGTAAAACATTGAAGGCAAAGAGATCAAAATGGCAATAAACGAACGTTTAAATCATAAAATGAACCGTTGTATACGCTTAGTTAGGGATCAGGCATATTGTGGAGTATTAATAATAGAGAAATTCGATGTGAAAGTCACATTTGACAACGAACGCGCTAACGTGAACGTAGAATTTTTTTCTTGGCAATAACTAGAAACCGGATGGTGACGCAAGCCAGCTGTGGCGCGCGTGACGCTAATGGGGGTAGCTTATCACGATCGGAATGTGAAGCTAGAACAATGCCATTTCAAAAACGATACACGAACTATAAAAGCATGAATTGAAGCGTTGTTTAGGATCAGTGGAGAGTAGGGATCTGTGTAGTGCCATTATATTATAGAAAATCGATGTAAATAACGTTTGTGAACGAAAAGCACTACATGACCGTTCATTTTTTCTTTTCTTTCCGAAAGCAAAGACATCCGAGACTAGTCAGTTATGCGTTAGGCGATTAGTAGGATCTGCTTTGTGCTGTAGGGGTGCGTGCGTAGCGATAACGAGTTGGACGTTATCATCGAGGAGGCACTAGGCGTACCACGCATCGAACCGCCGACGTACGAGAGTCTGTACACGGTGTCGCCAACACCGGCGGAAGTGATACAACGTCAAGTCATCGCGACGGGTCGGGGTCAGTTGGCCTTCCGCTATGAGCGGCACGCGATGTCCCCCCTCGCCGAACACCTCAGTGAGATGATTCTGGAGAGGGCGCGCGATCGATGCGGCGCTGTATCTGGTCCAGTTCGTTTCGGACTGGCTGCTAGGCACGGACTGGCGCGACTACATCAACCGCGCTCTGCTGGAGTCGACCGTCCATACGTACATTAAGCGCAGGAGCGGACTCGAATAGAACATTATGCTTGCTTTGTTTGCTATAACATTGGTTAAAAATAAAAGCCGTTGTTTTGAATATTGTACTACGATGGCGACGCTTAATAAAACGTTGAAAATGTACTTTCCGTTCGACAGTCCCACACAGCTCCCCGAAAGTGCCACACAATTTCCTGACAGTCCCACACAGCTCCTTGACAGTCACACACAGCTCCCCGGCAGTACGTCTAGCTTGTTACATGTTTGCCTTCCGTACATGGTCTAGCTTGTTACACGTCTGCCTTCCATACATGTACTAGCTTTTTACTTATTTGCTATCCATACATGATCTAGCTTGTTACATGTTTGCCTTCCATACACGGACTAGCTTGTTACATGTTTACCTTCCATACACGGTCTGGCTTGTTACATGTCTACCTTCCATACATGGTCTAGCTTGTTACATGTCTGCCTTTCATACATGGTCTAGCCTGTTACATGTCTGCCTTCCGTACATGGACTAGCTTGTTACATGTTGGCCTTCCGTACATGGGCTAGCTTGTTACATGTTTGCCTTACGTACATGGACTAGCTTGTTACATGTGTGCCTTCCATACACGAACAAGCTTGTTACATGTTTGTCTTACGTACATGGACTAACTTGTTACATGTTTGCCTTCCATACACGGACTAGCTTGTTACATGTTTGCCTTACATACATGGACTAGCTTGTTACATGTTTGCCTTCCATACATGGTCTAGCTTGTTACAGGTCTGCCTTTCATACATGGTCTAGCTTGATACATGTTTCCCTTCCGTACATGGACTAGCTTGTTACATGTTTACCTTCCATACACGGACTAGCTTGTTACATGTTTACCTTCCATACACGGACTAGCTTGTTACATGTTTGCCTTCCATACACGGACTAGCTTGTTACATGTTTGCCTTCCGTACATGGTCTGGCTTGTTACATGTCTGTCTTCCATACATGGTCTAGCTTGCTACATGTTTCCCTTCCATACATGGTCTAACTTGTGACATGTTTGCCTTCCATACATGGTCTAGCTTGTTACATGTTTGCCTTCCATACACGGACTAGCTTGTTACATATTTGCATTCCATACATGATCTAGCTTGTTACATGTATGCCTTCCATATATGGTCTAGCTTGTTACATGTTTGCCTTTCATACATGGTCTAGCCTGTTACATGTCTGCCTTCCGTACATGGACTAGGTTGTTACAGCTCCCTGACAGTCCCACACAGTTACCCGACAGACACACAAACTCCTGACTGACAGTGCCACACAGCTCCCTGACAGTCTCACACAGCTCCCTGACAATACCACGCAGTTCCTCGTCAGTCCCATACAGGGGTTCTGTATGTATGTGTATGTATGTATGTATGTATGTATGTATGTATGTAGGAGCCGTCGCACCACGGCGCCGATACTCGTCTAACTCGTATAACTAACTAACTAACTCGTCTAACTCGTAGGGGGGTGGCGGGGGGTTCTGTATGTATGTATGTAGGTTAATAAAAACTACTATACACGTAAAAGCGCGCAGTCCCACACAGCTCCCTGACAGTCACACACAGCTCCCCGGCAGTACCACACAATTCCCTAACAGTCCCACACAGCTCCCTGACAGTCCCACATAGCTCCTCACCATCACACACAGCTCCTGACAGTCCCACACAGTTCCCTTACAGTCACACACAGCTCCCTGACAGTACCACATAGTTCGTTCCCTGTCAGTCCCACACAGCTCCCTGACAGTCCCACACAACTCCCTGACAGTCTCACACAGCTCCACCTGACAGTCCCACACAGCTCCATAACAGTATTACACATCTTCCTTATAGTAGATTTAATTATTACCCTACATACCTACATACATACATACAGAACCCCCCGCCACCCCCCTACGAGTTAGACGAGTTAGTTAGTTAGTTATACGAGTTAGACGAGTATCGGCGCCGTGGTGCGACGGCTCCTATATACATACATACATACATACATACATACATACATACATACATACATACATACATACATACATACATACAGAACCCCTGTATGGGACTGACGAGGAACTGCGTGGTATTGTCAGGGAGCTGTGTGAGACTGTCAGGGAGCTGTGTGGCACTGTCAGTCAGGAGTTTGTGTGTCTGTCGGGTAACTGTGTGGCACTGTCAGGGAACTGTGTGGGACTGTCAGGGAGCTGTAACAACCTAGTCCATGTACGGAAGGCAGACATGTAACAGGCTAGACCATGTATGAAAGGCAAACATGTAACAAGCTAGACCATATATGGAAGGCATACATGTAACAAGCTAGTTCATGTATGGAGGGCAAATATGTAACAACCTAGTCCGTGTATGGAAGGCAAACATGTAACAAGCTAGACCATGTATGGAAGGCAAACATGTCACAAGTTAGACCATGTATGGAAGGGAGACATGTAGCCAGGGAGCTGTGTGGGACTGTCGGGAAGCTGTGTGGGACTGCCAGGAACTGTGTGGGACTGTCATGGAGCTGTGTGGGACTGTCGGGAGTTTTGTGTGACTGTCGGGTAACTGTGTGGGACTGTCAGGGAACTGCGTGTGACTGTCGGAAGCTGTATGAGACTGTCGGGAAGCTGTGTGGGACTGTCGGAAACTGTGTGGGACTGTCATGGAGCTGTGTGGGACTGCCAGAACCTACCGCTCTATCGCTGTGACTAATGAGGAGGTTCCCGAATTAAATCAAAACATGACTAATGAGGTTCTTATTAATTAATAAAGATAATTAATAGGACTCGTGTAAAAGGCAACTTACCGGTCTATTGCTAAATAATAAGACCTAAATAAAATAAATGTCATGGAGCTGTGTGGGACTGTCGGAAGCTGTATGAGACTGTCGGGAAGCTGTGTGGGACTGTCGGAAACTGTGTGGGACTGTCAGGGAGCTGTGTGGGACTGTCAGGGAACTGCGTGTGACTGTCGGGGAGCTGTGTGGGACTGCCAGGAACTGTGTGGGACTGTCAGGAAGCTGTGTAATACTGTTATGGAGCTGTGTGGGACTGTCGGAAACTGTGTGGGACTGTCATGGAGCTGTGTGGGACTGCCAGAACCTACCGCTCTATCGCTGTGACTAATGAGGAGGTTCCCAAATTAAATCAAAACATGACTAATGAGGTTCTTATTAATTAATAAAGATAATTAATAGGACTCGTGTAAAAGGCAACTTACCGGTCTATTGCTAAATAATAAGACCTAAATAAAATAAATGTCATGGAGCTGTGTGGGACTGTCGGAAGCTGTATGAGACTGTCGGGAAGCTGTGTGGGACTGTCGGAAACTGTGTGGAACTGTCATGGAGCTGTGTGGGACTGTCAGGGAACTGCGTGTGAATGTCGGAAGCTGTGTGGGACTGTCAGGGAACCTAGTCCATGTACGGAAGGCAGACATGTAACAAGCTAGACCATATATGGAAGGTAGACATGTAACAAGCTAGATCATGTATGGAATGCAAATATGTAACAAGCTAGTCCGTGTATGGAAGGCAAACATGTAACAAGCTAGACCATGTATGGAAGGCAAACATGTCACAAGTTAGACCATGTATGGAAGGGAAACATGTAGCAAGCTAGACCATGTATGGAAGACAGACATGTAACAAGCCAGACCATGTACGGAAGGCAAACATGTAACAAGCTAGTCCGTGTATGGAAGGCTAACATGTAACAAGCTAGTCCGTGTATGGAAGGTAAACATGTAACAAGCTAGTCCGTGTATGGAAGGTAAACATGTAACAAGCTAGTCCATGTACGGAAGGGAAACATGTATCAAGCTAGACCATGTATGAAAGGCAGACCTGTAACAAGCTAGACCATGTATGGAAGGCAAACATGTAACAAGCTAGTCCATGTATGTAAGGCAAACATGTAACAAGCTAGTCCGTGTATGGAAGGCAAACATGTAACAAGTTAGTCCATGTACGTAAGACAAACATGTAACAAGCTTGTTCGTGTATGGAAGGCACACATGTAACAAGCTAGTCCATGTACGTAAGGCAAACATGTAACAAGCTAGCCCATGTACGGAAGGCCAACATGTAACAAGCTAGTCCATGTACGGAAGGCAGACATGTAACAGGCTAGACCATGTATGAAAGGCAGACATGTAACAAGCTAGACCATGTATGGAAGGTAGACATGTAACAAGCCAGACCGTGTATGGAAGGTAAACATGTAACAAGCTAGTCCGTGTATGGAAGGCAAACATGTAACAAGCTAGATCATGTATGGATAGCAAATAAGTAAAAAGCTAGTACATGTATGGAAGGCAGACGTGTAACAAGCTAGACCATGTACGGAAGGCAAACATGTAACAAGCTAGACGTACTGCCGGGGAGCTGTGTGTGACTGTCAAGGAGCTGTGTGGGACTGTCAGGAAATTGTGTGGCACTTTCGGGGAGCTGTGTGGGACTGTCGAACGGAAAGTACATTTTCAACGTTTTATTAAGCGTCGCCATCGTAGTACAATATTCAAAACAACGGCTTTTATTTTTAACCAATGTTATAGCAAACAAAGCAAGCATAATGTTCTATTCGAGTCCGCTCCTGCGCTGAATGTACGTATGGACGGTCGACTCCAGCAGAGCGCGGTTGATGTAGTCGCGCCAGTCCGTGCCTAGCAGCCAGTCCGAAACGAACTGGACCAGATACAGCGCCGCATCGATCGCGCGCCCTCTCCAGAATCATCTCACTGAGGTGTTCGGCGAGGGGGGGACATCGCGTGCCGCTCATAGCGGAAGGCCAACTGACCCCGACCCGTCGCGATGACTTGACGTTGTATCACTTCCGGCGGTGTTGGCGACACCGTGTACAGACTCTCGTACGTCGGCGGTTCGATGCGTGGTACGCCTAGTGCCTCCTCGATGATAACGTCCAACTCGTTATCGCTACGCACGCACCCCTACAGCACAAAGCAGATCCTACTAATCGCCTAACGCATAACTGACTAGTCTCGGATGTCTTTGCTTTCGGAAAGAAAAAAAAAAATGAACGTTCATGTAGTGCTTTTCGTTCACAAACGTTATTTACATCGATTTTCTATAATATAATGGCACTACACAGATCCCTACTCTCCACTGATCCTAAACAACGCTTCAATTCATGCTTTTATAGTTCGTGTATCGTTTTTGAAATGGCATTGTTCTAGCTTCACATTCCGATCGTGATAAGCTACCCCCATTAGCGTCACGCGCGCCACAGCTGGCTTGCGTCACCATCCGGTTTCTAGTTATTGCCAAGAAAAAAATTCTACGTTCACGTTAGCGCGTTCGTTGTCAAATGTGACTTTCACATCGAATTTCTCTATTATTAATACTCCACAATATGCCTGATCCCTAACTAAGCGTATACAACGGTTCATTTTATGATTTAAACGTTCGTTTATTGCCATTTTGATCTCTTTGCCTTCAATGTTTTACTTCACTTTTGCGCATGCGCGCTTAACATTTTGCGCATGCGCGCTTAACGCATAAATGACTTTAGGAAATAATGCATGCATGCAACGGTCGTTGCTCATTTTCATTCAATCATGGCTACCGCCAGCACAACGTCTGAGCAACCTTCCACGAAAGATCAGCGGTAAGTTTTATTTTATTTTATTTATTTAGTAGAGCGTTAAGTCGTCTTTTAGCCTATCCGTAAGTTTTATATTCTTTATTAATTACTTTTATATTAATAATATGCTATTCTTTATTAATTACTATTCTTGATTAATTATTGATTTAGGTCTCCTCTTATATTAATAACAGTGATTTAGTTCTCCTCCATTATTCATATGCAAAGAACAGCGGTAAGTTTTATTTTATTTATTTTATTTAGTACAGCGGTATTTAGTCTTTTATCCTATCGGTAAGATTTATATTAATTACTTTTTATATTATTTATATGCTATCCTTGTATTAAACTATTCTTTATTATTTACTTTTATAATAATAACAGTGATTTAGTTTTTGGAAAACTCCTCATTATTCATATGCATTATTTCACAGAATCCACCTGCCTCGACGTGGAAAGGAAATACACTTGCCTACACACAACACTCTACAACAAACCTGTATGTCGTGTGAAAACTTGCCGTTAATTCCAGCCGGTCGCTCAACAAATGCTACAACGGCAGTTTGACGGGGACAACTCACGCGCCGCTCGGCTACGGCAGGGACGAGGCTCTCAAGCAAACATTACGCAGACCTGGCTCACGCCACCGTGACTTCTATTAATAAAACATAACTTACACCATTTTGCGTCCATTCGTCTATCCACCGCATATAACCATCCTGCTTTAACAGGCCGCTGAGTACAGCTTTTAAACGCTAAATGCATGCATGGGATTCGTTTCGTTTTGATAGCGCCACGGCTGAAATTAACGCCGTTACAGAGCCGGCTAGCCGCATGGTTATATTTAGAAACTAGGCCGCCGGATCATAGGTCATGGCTGCTGCTGCTGCTGCGAGCGCACCCCGCTGCTGCTACATAGGGTACAGCGGGGTTATTTTCACACAATGGGTTTAGAGCGCAGCGCCGCTATAACCGTTGTGGTTATATACGGGCTTACATAAGCATATATATATATATATATATAATATATATATATATCGTGCTGGCATTAACTGGCACGAAGGTGGAGCTCGGTGTGCGTAAGACGTCGTGGCAAGGCGACTAGGCCGCCAGATCATAGGCCAGCACTGCTGGCTACTGCTACATAGGGTACAGCGGTGTTATTCTCACACAATGGGTTTAGAGCGCCGTTATAACCACAGTGGTTTTAGCTATAACCGTTGTGGTTATATAAAGGCCTATTACGTATATATATACAACGGTCGCTAGGGACGCTATATAAGTGCTTACGTAAGCACAACGGTAGGTCCTACGTTGATCGCTAGGGAATTAGTCACTGGGATAACCGCTAGGTGGTGACACCTCAAGGGAAGGGTCATCAATCAAAAAGTGACAGGCCTATATATATATATATAATTAATTGATTTATTTATTTATAACCACGGTGGTTTTAGCTATAACCGTATGGTTATATAAAGAACGTAACTAGGGACGCTGTTATAGCCATATGGCTATATCGTAACTAGGGACGCTGTTACTGGAATAATCGCTAGATGGCGTTATCACGTAACTAGGGACGCCGTCACTGGATTAACCGCTAGATGGCGCCTTACTATTATCAATCAAAAGTGACAGGCCATCAATCACGTTTTTTATAAGTAGGTTCCCGATTTCTCTCAGGTTACACAAAACCCTTTGATCTTTTTTTTATAAGTAGGTTCCCGAAAAAGATAAGGACGTTTTTTATGCACGTAGTTAGGTCTAAAAAGGGGCGGGGCTAGGGTGTGTGTAATCTATATACTACTAACGTTGATGCAACAAGGGCTTGAATGGTCTTCGGAGCCGAATAGCGTAGAGACGATCTTAACACAACATCAATGTGGGGCGCATTGCATTGATCTGCGCAATGGACTGGAGACATTTATGTGATTATAACTAATGGCATTGCTTGTTTCACTATTTGACATGTAGTTATTATAATTTCAACAAACTAATGATTAGAGAATCCGTGCATGTTCTTGGATTCTGGAAGAAGGGAACGGTTATATGTATATATATATATATATATATATATATATATATATATATATATATATATATATATATATATATATATATATGTATATATATATATATACATACATATAGCGATGGGATCGGTAATGTATCAATCGAATGCCTTTGATACAAAATAATAATCAAGATTAACTAATATAAAATGCATAACGACCAATTATCTACGCAGCGCCATCGGGCAATTGCACATAATTAATTAAACGCGCACAACATAAATGTTGATCAACAGCAGCCAACGACAGTAGGCCTAAAGCCCAGCATACACGTAACGACGCGACTGAGTTTTAGGGTTTTTTATTTGCGACTTTTTGTGTGAAAATGAGTCGCGTCGTTACGTGTATGACCATTCCCAGAGGTGCATACATGCTACGACGCGACTAGCGAGGCGTCCACTGACCTATATTTATAAATATAGGTCTGTGGACGCGACTGGCAGCTGCGACAGGTTGATCCATGCACTCCTGTTGGAACTGCCGCCACTGCCTGGCGGAATCCTATTCGAAAATGGCGGCGTTGTCTGCTCATCAATGGCGAGCTATAGCATTATGCTGCACCTACCTGATCATCCGACGTCGTCGGCAGAGAAGAGATCGTCGTCGTTCATGCTGGACTAAACAGTGGTTGTTAAGGCACGACGAACAATGTGCTTTTAATAGTTCTGACTCCACGAATTATTATAAAGATTGATGCTTGATAAAAAAAAATTAATTTCGCCGTACGCTAAAATTCGCCGCATTAACTCTCGTGCAAGCCAGCCGCCTATGAGGTTGGTAAAATATAATAAATAATATAAATAATAAAGTTGAAAAAAATGTGTCATTAATAATAGAACATGGAAAATTGTCATGGTAAGTTACATAAATAAAACAAAAGTTACGTTCTTTTCCAGATATAATTATTATGATATTGTTAAATCGATTTGTCCTATGGTGTACGGCAAAATTGAGGACCACCGGCAGTTTATATACACAATTATAAATCTACAAACACATAACATATGTTATACTGCTCAAAATATGGGCCACCGAGAGGTACACCTAGAACCAGAGAGGAGATGTTCAAATCCCTACAGGGCAGTCGACGATAGGCGGACGCTAGCGGAGAACACCTAACACATCCAAGGGAGGCACTTGGTGACACAGAAACGCTCTGTCGCCAGGAGCTGGCATTCAAATCCCTATTGCTATATTCTTTTGTTGTGGAATCAAACAAACAAGGTCTCTCCTGCTAGAGATCTATGAATTTTCTTCTAAATTTTGTCACAAACAATGGTTGCCGCCATTTTCTTTTCTGTTTTTAATATCAAACATGTTTGATATTCTACGACGCGTTAAAAACTGGATAAAGTCTGCCTTCAATCAATCGCGCCGTTACGTGTATGCCGGCTTAACTGTCCCAGCATGAAAATGGGTTGACGACGCAAATCTAAATGAATCTCATGTTGTATAGATTCAACAATAGAGTCGAAATCAACAAATCTAAATTTATATTCCCAATTTGCTTTTTCTCAATATTTCTACTTTTGGAGAGGTATTTTGAAAATATATAAGTCTTACATCCTATTCTAGGGATCGTAGATTACTCTCTGAAATGTTGACACTCGAGGTTCCAGCCGTCTAAGAGGAAAACGTTAGCCTACCCACATGACTTCTCAAAAGTAGAATATACATGTTTCAGGGGTAAAAGGCTTCGGCAATGCCCCGTCGTGTCCAGGATTTAATTCGATGTGCACGCCGATATCCCGGTGTACATACCCTGTAACGAAACCGGCGGCCGTTTCGTCACCCCGAAAGCTTCCCCCGGCAACGCTCACGTCTCCGTGCAGTCTGTCTGCCCTTGATCCTGTGAATAAAGGACGAGAAGTGATGACGGGTCACAACTGTCGAATCTTCCACTCACGCAGTTTATCTTAAAGGAAAACAAGAGGCAACGTTGTGGTGTTAAGCACCTAAAAGAGTTAGCACAAACTAACCATTTGCATCTACAATCACAATTTTCAGTTCAGTGGTTTACTCGGAATGTAGTCTTAAAGTGGAAGATTCTAACGAAATCTGCGATAACATGTAGACTGCCATCTTACTGATCACGCGTTCATTTGGCCGAAAGCAACCAATCAACGAGCAGCATTATTGTTGCCGTGTACGACACACTGTCTTGTGTAGTTCGCGTAGTTGGTTCATGTTCATTGGATGCGGTTCGTTATATTAGTATAAGTTGAGCTTACCAGTGAAAACGTGACTTGCAATGTGCCACACTGCTCTACATACGGTTGTAACAATAGTACAGCGAAGGATAATGAGCCAGAAGTGAAATAGTGGATTCACAACTGTGGACGGGCTGGTTGGAAGCCTTCGAAATACAACGCACTATGTTCAGATCATTTTGAAGAAACGTGCTGCGAAGGAAATCTGTATCGTCAGTTAATGACACAAGATCCGACAAAACGTCGCCGACGTCGATGTTTGAAGCCAGGTGCAGTGCTTACGATATTTAGTCACGGACCTCAGCCGTCGAAGCGACGCATATTTTCGATCAAACGCGCCGCCGCCGAGAAATCGATCGCAAGAAGGTTAGTACCGAGTTACTTGGTATCCAATTATGATCTGTTGACATTTGAGATGCACGATATGCTGGAGGCAAGCTAGAACAGTACCATAATGTACTATATTGCACCATAAAGAGTAGGGAGGTCAGACTGATTTACCTCCCCTTCTGACAACATGGGAAACAGGGGTCCCAGTTTAGTGGCCGTAGTTTATTATCATGCATTCTACCTGTTGGTTTGTGAATTTTCTTATGTTGTAATAATGTCAGTGTGTGTACCTGCGCTGAAAAAAAAAAATTGCCGGTGTTTATTAGCGATAATGATTTTTTTACTCTCAGTGTCGTATTTTTGTTTTCTTGATTTATGCGTGCGGCCATCTAGGATCACATTGACAGGCCCCACCTATCAAACTGATTTGTGAGATTATGTTAATGAGTACATCCATATTGAAATGTGATGAAGAAAGAGGAAATTCAGAAGAAAATTAATCTGAAAATATAATTGTAATCCGTCGAAAAAATATTATAGTAATTATGGATTTAAAATGGCCTATGTTTGACGATGTTTTGTGAGTATTTAGTTAGTCGGTCTCAACGGAAAGCATATGCAGAAGGATAAAGAATTGTGTCAACGATAACGTGATTACAGCGATGGCTTACCAATTGATAGCACAAACATGCACAACGTCCGTTTATGGAACCCCCGTCTCCAAAGAAATCGCCATTTTGCTTTTTCCCCGTACGCGCGCAGTGCATCGTGGTATACAATGCACTCGTGACTCGGATAGCGATGTGATTGACAGCGGGTGACTTTGATTAATACTGCCAAGTACCTATGCCTACATCTGAGTAATTCATTGCTGCCATGTTTGATTGATGTTTATATTAATATATTATTAGTTTATTTATTGGTATTCTTGGTATTACTTTAGTTCAGTTACACCATTTTTGAGCTATTTAGCATATACATAATATTGTATGTTGGTTACATTATTACAATTTATGATAATTTATGTTTCAATTCATTTATTGTATTATTATTTGTTTATAAAATGTTGTATCGTTATAATTGATGTTGATGTAGGGCCTACTATTTTTGTATTTAATATGTATATACCAGTTGTTTTTTTCTTTTTAAAATTACAGAATAAGATTGTATCTTTGTATTTGTCACTATATAATATACATAAAATAATATACAGTAAATAAACATTTTGTTTTATTGTATATATTAATTGTATATAATCATAGACAAATAAATATAATAGTAGGCCCTATTGTTGATGATAACAATGGGTTTAACCTGAGTATATTACAAGTTAATTGGTTTGGCAATCATAGTAGTTATGGGCTTTGTCCAATATAACAAGTGTTGTGTAATGGGGACTATTGTTGGCATTTTGTGCCACAGTGTATTACGAGTTAATTGGCTTGTCAATCATAGCAGTTATTGGCTTTGCCAAATATAACAAGTGTTGTGTAATGGGAGACTAGTATTGTTATTTTGTGGTTCTAATCCACAGCCCAATCAACAAAGCCTTTCATGTGGTTGCAACTTCATACAGTTGTTTTAATGTTATGAAGATGGAACCACACTGATCATCTTTGCTCAGTTGCTGTGTTGTGTTCATGATTTAATGGTATTGTAATGCATGGTGTGTGTATTCACTTTTTTATGTGTGTATTTATTGTTACATGTAATTTTGTATTGGCCTTCTTTATAGATGGCAAAAGACTCGAGATGATAAAAAGTAATTTTCTTGTGATTTATGTACAAAATCAGATCCATCAGAAAACATTTGGAATTATTTATAACTTTTGAACTTTGCAAAACTTTAGTTTTCTTAATGTATACTTAGCTATATGAAATGAATAGCATTGTACTTCTTATAGTGACCAATATGTGGGAACATATTTTAGAAACAATTTTCTTGTGATTTATATGCAAAATCAAATCCACCGGAACATTGTCGGAAAAAATCATGAAATTAGAAACTTTACAAAACTGCAGTTTCTTTAATATTTCATTTATGTACATGAAACAAGCACCATTGCACTTCTATTAGTGACTACTATCAGGGGAAATCAATTATAACAAAAATTCTTGTGATTTATATGCAAAATTAGATCTGTCAGAAAACCGTCAGAAAATTTCATGAAATTCGAAACTTTACCAAGCTGTAGTTTTTTTAAATAATATTTCACTTAGATACATGAAACAACTACCATTGTACTTCTTATAGTGACTACTATCATGGACAAATTATAAAACATTTTTTTTACGAAAAAAAAAATTTTTCCGACCACCCTATAAAGAGTTTAGACTTTAGAAGATAGCCGAATAGCAAAAGTTAACGGCAATCAAGTCGCGTGAGCGATATTACAGTAACGGATTAACATGGGCTGGAATGATTGTCGTTTATAATAACATTGCAAAACTTACTGTATTTTGTGTTAAATGAACAAAAATACGTTCTCAATTCAATAATATTGCATTAGACATTGTCATATATCGAAATGTTTGGCCTATCATTTATGTCATGATGTTATATAATTGGACTTCGTATATAATTATGTGTGAATACTGTTTATGAATTATGTGACGAAGAATATCACTATTTACTCTATTGTGAAACGTTTACAATTTGTATTTAGTAAAATTACATAATGTTACTCAATTTTAGTTAAGGGGATACAACCCAGATGAAAGTGGGTTTTTTTTGAAAAAAATACTAAAATGTTTTTTGTGCCAGATTATGATAGCTTATTATGTTTACTGTGAATATATATCATTTTACAACAATTACATACCTTTAATCCACTCTTATACATGGAATAAGGGTGTCAATATCAAGTAATTTTTATTCATTATGCCACATTTGATGGCCATTTAAAAAAAAAATATTAAATTCAGCATTTGGAAGGATATATCTAGGAGTAATTGTGTGATCCAAATATAGTTATCAATGAGCTCACCAGATACACCATGTTTGTATTATAAAAATACTGGCATCACTCAATAATCATATATTGTCGAAATATCTTTAATAATATACCATGTGCACACATCTTCACTAACTTGTTTTTTGTACACTAACAGCAAAAACAGGTAACAGCTGTTGTGAAAATATATTGAATTTGGATCAAAAATATAAATAATTGTAATTTGCATTTCAGCTCGATCACCAACATGATGTGGCACATGGGGAAAGGCATCAACCGCAAGTTTACTGCGAAGGTCCGAGGCAAGGGATGCAAGGACCTCCTTCATTGGATACAGAATGTATAAAACCATCTGTGGTGGTGTTGTGCAACATGTAACGGTGATGCACAGTTGCTGAAGTAAGTACCAAACTTGATACGTATTCATTTTATACCTGAGGCATGTCCAAAGCAACAAGTAACCTTTAGATTTGCAATCAGTAGATGATGATTAGGGACCACGACCCAAGTAGTGCAAGGTGAATTCCAGTCACCGACTTGAATCCCAAATACACAAAATCAGCTCCTATGCATAACTAACATTATAAGTTTTCGAAATTACTGCATTTCATAGGCATCCAACTCGTTTTTTTTTCAGGATGGCTACTCAAAAGTACCAGCCAGCATGACTACTACCTCATCAGTAAATGTGTTTATTCAGACTTCCAAAACTGATAATGTAAATGCTGTTTACATGTTATGTGTTAATATGTGGACCACCGACTTATGTATGGGACCAAACATGTTACATAGTCAAAGTTCCTGATGACCAACTTTTCAGTAGTTTAGTCACTCAGATGTGAGGGGGCGAATACACAAATGGATAGTGCTCATTCTGTATCACCCTACCTAATCCTTGTAATCAGTTGCTGTGTACATTTATGAGTACAGTTACTTGAGTGTAATAAATTACATCTCCGTGTAATAATTACATTCCAGAATGCAATTGTCTGTAATGAAATAAATAAGAGCACTTGTGCCATTATCACCAATTTTATTAAAGAAATATAAAATCAAAACATGATATCAAAATACAGTGACTGTATATACAGTAGATACAGAAATTAAGAAGAAAAAACAAGTTATAATAAATTATGTGATGATGGAATGCCTTATTTGTAAGGATCAGTATCGTTTTACTAATGTACCAGTACGATTACCATGATTGGCCATTGTATTGTTACTAAAAACAACCAACACTTTACAGTACACAGGAAAAACATTTTAAAGTTCACTGAATGCTACAGTCATACGGTAAATAACAGCAGCTTACTAACAACACATAGACTGATGTGTTACACCAGTTGTTTGCAGACATTTTATTAGAATACTGCATGTACTATTCTTCACTGTAGGAATGAAAGCTAGATTGATGCTGTCTGCTCTGGCGTGGAACTACCGACCACGTCCCAGCCCAGACAAACCTGTTGAGACTGGTGTCATGGTGTCCAAAAGACGCAAGCAATGGGTGCTGCATAACAGATCACAGCAGCTGAACCCACGTACCCACCTACAAATGCTCACGGATCGAGTGACAGATGTGTTTATAAAGAAATATCACACTGCATCCGATCACAGTCACTGGGCCAGATGTCCCAAAACCAGAGAAGGAGGATCTGCTGGCAGCAAGAGTCAGTCAATTTGTAAAGAAACAGTAAATACTGCCACCACCCACCTACACCGTCATAGGTCACATGTACATTGTCTAGTTTAGTTTTCAAGTCCAGGGTGGTATCCCTTGTGTTGTCCCCCATCGGGGGCAGAGACTCTTGATCTTATAATCATTCTTATTCCATGGCTGGCGCATGCTGGTAGAACTCTCTGTACCCTCCGTCCCAGCTTGCCATGGATCCACCAGGTAAACTGTCTGTATGCAGCCCACCTGAGAGACCTGAAATAAATTAGGCTCAAATAAACATGACATTGTAAATAAATTACATATAAAAATCGGTTCTATAACGACACCATTCCTTTATATAAATTATTTACCATTGAACATGTAAACATCTGGAATAAGGCAAATATTGGTAATTTTGCACTACAGAACAAATTATGACGGTGCAACAAACATTGTTTCTATACGTTACGATAACTTAAGTGGAACCATTATAATTTGTTCTGTAGTGAGAGAGTATCACTTTATTCATACAGTAGAATACAATAAAGTGTGAAACGATAACCCAAGTACATGTGTGAATACAGTACATAGCTATGTATAGTAGTATATTGTAGCAGGCTAAGGTAAATAATGACTAACGGTTAAAGTAAGTCGTATTGAAAATGAACACATTTTTGTAGGATTACTTGCTGTTGAGGGAAATTTTATTTTGTAATTATTGTCATATTAGGGTGATGGTCATCATATTTTAATTAGTCTTGGGTCAAACCAGTGTGATTCGTCTTTACATTTAGAAAGGGTGAATGACGTTAGCAGGGCTAGTTTAGACAAGCACACAATTGAATTTGTTGGTGGTTTTATTCCAAGAGATTTTAAGGAGGTTGTCAGTCTTAGATTTGTTGGGTTCAGATACATAGCCTCTGCAACCTATTTCAATGCATGTTAATTCTGATTTTATTCCGTTATTGTTTACATCATAGATTAGTGCGACATACTTGTTAGTTTTGAATACATGATCTTTCTTGATGTTAGGTTCAAATGGTAGTTAGTTCAATGATATGAATTTGCTTAGCATGTGGATGGTAGATGACGTATGGTAAGTCCACTAAGTAATTTCCATGGAAGATTGTTAATAATTTGGGCATCAGGCATGGGATTGCTGATAACATTATCTATATATATTTGTATTGGTAGTGCTACTATGATGTTGTATTGTGTTCATTATTAATACATTTCAATAAATATTTAACAACACATTTCACTGGTCTTGTAACAGTGCATGCACATATATACGTACTTGTTTGTTGGATGGTCTAATTCCCATTCTGCAGCATCACCTGCTCCAAACCGAGAATTCTAAATCCTCTGCTGTTTGTAATGCCCAGCAGTCCACCTGTAACAAAGAATTAAGCATTTAAATAATAGTTTTACACAAATGTTAAGCAAACATGGATTATTTATTTTGAACAGATTTAATAAAGAATGCATCACTATCCTCTAACTGTATTCATCCCAGTATTATGCCTGGATCCATAGACATATCATGCAGATTAAGGAAGGCAGTTTTGAAATGTGTCAATATTTGCACAAAACGGTGGTCATTTTCTTCGTCACCAAAACAAATGGGGGCTCTGGCTGAAAAATGTTCAAGGTATATTTTATTCATAAGAGCCAATGTAAACTTTGGGCAGAACAATTGCAGTATGCATAAAGTTAAAATAATATATCTACCAGCTGCCATGTGTTTAAAAAATAGTACTGCCACATATTGTTTATACATGCATAGCCATTACTGCAAATGTGAAGAGTGTCGACGGGGATAGAACAAAAGGGAGTTAATTCCTGCTTATTTTCTATTGCTCTGCCCTGTACAATTTTGGTTCACATGAATCATGGAACCATTCAACTATATTTCTTTAAAAAAGTGAGGGTATAGTCATGGGTGGTATTCGAAAGTGGACATGTCAAAGTTCAAACACTGAGAGTGAGATCTAACTAAGTTAAAAGTCAACCAATCCCAAATGTAAGACAAGTGACGTGTCCCGGCCCGAGCGATCATCTCTCGCTGTTCATACGCAGCCCGGAACTTAGGCTCATCGGTTATTTAAACAATAAACTAAACAGATTAATAATTACCTTCACCAACAGCGTTGCTGTCGAGTAGCAACCGCCTCCTGGCAGCAGACATATTCAGTTCTTGTTCCTGAACAAGGAGATCGCTGCGGCATTTTCCCCACCGACACCAGTCAATTTCATCTTGGCATGGTATGCGCCTTGGGCCTTCCTGTTCGTGCCCACCGGCACGCGCCTCTGCCCTAGAACGGACATTGTTAGAAAATATACATACACAAACATACATAAATGTATACACATATACATACACACACAGTATATATATATATATATATATACGGGTGGTAGCCGGCTAACACCCGCATTGAGGGTGTAGTATATATATATACATACATATATATATATATATGTATATATATATATACTGTGTGCGTAAGTATATACGTATACATTTATATACATTCATGTAACTTCCGGTGCGACGTCACTTCCGACGTAGCGTCCCTAGTAGAGGCTGCCATGACAGTCAAGTAACTTCCGGTGCGACGTCACTTCCGACGTAACGCCCCCTAGTGGATAATCGGAGTACTACGTCACATGATGGCGCCATCTAGCGGGTAAAAATATATAATTAGGTTAGCTAGAGAAAAAAAGTTGGGGTTAACCTCGCGAAAATTTAAACAACCACCAAAGTGGTTGTATAAATTTTCTGAAAACATTAAATTAGAGACACTGACACTTTTGGACGACATAAAGTTTCATATTATGTTGTACAACGTTTATTTGGCGAAATAAACTGATATAATGTTATGTGAAGGCCAAAACAATCATAGTTTTGTCAAATTTCTTCAAAAAATCGTGCCTGGTCTTAAACTTTTGCAAATGACTGTACATACACACATACATACATACCCCCCCCCCCACACACACAAACACATATACATATTTATATATATATATATATATATATATACATATATATGTATATATATATATATATATATACATATATTTCTTTGTCAACAGGATGTGAGCGAGTCCAGCCATAATGGTGATTAGTTTCCCACAGACGAGAAATTCCATACGCTGGCTTTTGAAGTTACTATGATCTTTATAATAAATAATAAGATAACTTCTATTGCGCCTAAGTCCTTGGACACCAAGTTCAGAGGCGCATCAAAACAAAAGGATTGGTCAATCTCAAAATCCATAAGTAGTATTCCAGTTGTCAACAGATGGGTCAAGGCGCTAGGGAGCTACAGTGGATAAGCAAGTTTGTAATGAGAAATTTTTTAATGACTTCGGAATTTTGTAATATATATATATATACATACATACATACATACGTACATACATGTATATATATATATATACATACATACACTTATATATATATATATACATTTATATATATATATATATATATATACGTACTTATATATGTGTGTGCGTGTGCCTGTGCGCGTGTATGTGTCTGCGCACGAAAAGTACGTACAAACACACACACACACACACACACACACACACACACACACACACACACACACACACACACACACACACACACACACACACACACACACACACACACACACACACACACACACACACACACACACACACACAATTATAATTGACGTATCTCAACTGTGTCGCGTTCTACTTATTTTATAACATTGTCATCGGTGTATATTGTCTTCAGATTGGTTTTCAACGATATGCTTGATTCTGGATGGTTCTTGCCGTATGCTGTACTAGACACAATGGAAGTCCTGCCACCGAATATGTCGTGCAAAATATCGATCACCAGTTGGATACAATCACCTTCGTAGTGACTTGTGGATCCGGAGATAATCCGCCCGTGACGGGACGTCATTCGACTCCGCTACACCCCACCCCGAGTGGACTAGTGGACTACGTGAACAGCGGTGGTGAGCGTGGCTTGTAGGTAAGCAGCCCTCCGTTACGGTCAATGTGTGTTGGAGATGGTTATTCTATAATATTCTGTGCTTTACTGGACCTTCCGATTCCTCATTCTTTGTCAACAGGATGTGAGCGTGTCCAGCCATAATGGTGATTAGTTTCCCACAGACGAGAAATGCCATACGCTGGCTTTTGAAGTTACTATGATCTTTATAATAAATAATAAGATAACTTCTATTGCGCCTAAGTCCTTGGACACCAAGTTCAGAGGCGCATCAAAACAAAAGGATTGGTCAATCTCAAAATCCATAAGTAGTATTCCAGTTGTCAACAGATGGATCAAGGCGCTAGGGAGCTACAATGGATAAGCAAGTTTGTAATGATACATTTTTTAATGACTTCGGAATTTTGTAATATTTTCAACTGATCTAACTCTAAGAGGGAGCATATTCCAAAGAGTTGGTGCAGCAATAGAAAAAGCCCTAGTTCCAATGTTAGTGTTGACTCCAGTAACAAAAAGTAGGCCAGAACTCGATGATCGAAGCTGGATAGGTTTTCTTACAGGAGTAAGTAATGAATACAAATAAGATGGTTGCTAACTGGACAGTGCCTGATATGTAATGGTACAGATCTTAAATATTATTCTATATCGTACAGGAAGCCAATGCAAAGACTTCAAAAGTGGTACAGAGCGACAAAAAGGAGGAGATCTTGTAACTACTCTTGCAAGACAAT
This sequence comes from Escarpia spicata, assembly GCA_963995525.1. Lineage (NCBI taxonomy): Eukaryota > Metazoa > Annelida > Polychaeta > Sabellida > Siboglinidae > Escarpia > Escarpia spicata. Next base: position 11,890,370 of record OZ023216.1, read on the forward strand.
TATGGACACGCTGAAGTTTTGTAATATCCTTGCTAGCGATATTATAAAGGAGGGAATTGCAATAGTCAAGTCTGTTGCTAACAAGCTCTGTTTTAGCAATAGTTTTAGTAACAGAAAATGACATATACCGGCGAATACGTCGAAGATCACGAATATGATAAAAACGGCAGCGACATGTGTTGTCGGAAATTGAAGTTACTATCAAAGATCTTAACTTCATCAACTGTTGCAGGTTCAAATGGTACAAGTAGAGAATTTACTTGTGGAAAGTCCACACTGGCATTACCTAAATTATGACGTGGGAAAGCAGAACGAATAATACTGATTTTATTCTTAAAGTGACTAGATAACGAATCACATAAACATTTAATTGACACACGATCAGGTAGTGATGGAGTAGGCCGTCTGTGTATAATGTTGTTGATGCAGTTCCATAACTGACGCGGATTATCAGACTTATTTATGACCATATTGGTATAATAATCTGATTTAGCTTTGGCCAATTGTTTGTTACAGAGGTGACATTGCTTAGAATAGCGCGACCTATCTAATGGCGAACGCGATTTGCGCCATACACGCTCTAAAATATCGACAACGCCATTTAAATAGTATAATTTCATTAAAGTCATCCATGGAGCCGGTGGGCTTTCTGACACACATTTGGATTTTATAGGTGCATGTTTGTTATGTAATGCGTTGAGTACTTGACAGTACTGTTTATATAAGTCAGATAGATGTTTCTTTGATCTGTGATAAGGTCGGATATAAGGATATCAGCTATTAAAGCTGTAATGTCAATGCTATGATTGAACATGTAAGACACATTGTGTTTCGACTCTAATGGGGTTATAGTAACATTAACATTAACAATGACAGTATGGTGGTCTGATAACCCATCTGAAACAGTAGGTTCTTGGATATTATTACGAATTGAACGGGTTATCATGAGGTGAAGCCAATGGCCATGTATGTGTCAAAAAGGTAACATGTTGTTTCAAATAAAATGATGCCAGGATATCATCAAACGTAGTTGTGATTGTAGAAGGTATATCCAAATGTAGATTAAAATCACAAAGAATGTAAAATTCTGAGGAGAAAAAAACTGCCAGATTTTTCAACATATCCTGAAAGTCTTCAAAGAAATTTGCCGGATGTCCTGGAGGGCGATAGATAGAAACAAAGAATGCGGAGAAAGAAGATTCTGAAATTTCAGCAAAGATGGACTCAAAACTGGAGTATTCAGGGTTAGAATGTCATTTATCTTTGAACTGCTATGATATAAGAAAGCCAACACCACCTCCACGGCCGACTAAACGTGGTCGATGGTGAATGGTGTAACCAGAAGGGGAAACGTCAGCAATGCATGCATGTGTATCATGTGGTCTGAGCCATGTCTCAGTTACAGCAAGAATGTTTAGTTTCTTTGAAATTAATAAATCACAAAATGAGGCAGTCTTATCTCGTACAGGTCGAACGTTTGTAATGGTTACCCGAATGTTTCGTCTAACAGCTGGCCCAGGATTGCTATTAATAAAATTATTGCTAATTTCAATGTTGGCGTAGAGCGGGGGATTGGCAGTAACTTTCTATTATAACAAAAAAGAAGACATGGCAGGCTATGCAAAATTGAAAATAAAATGATGGATTCTAGTGTGATTAGGAAAAAGCACATTAAAATGATTAGATGTCAATGTGACAATGGTTTGCATAAAACAAAATCTTTATCCTTTACACTGTTACAACAGAGCAAGACAAACATAAAACACCCAATAAGAATGATGGTGACATAATTATGTTAGACTATTATAATTTTTAGTAGAAATTAATATGCCAAAACCATATAATTATATATCATATAGATAATAAATAGTAAAAAAGCTAAGCCCAGAGCTAAGCCTAAGGCTAAGGCGTAAGTCAAAAACTAAATTATATTTACAAGGTCAATAGCCTCAATTCTAACAATAAAGCCTACTTTATTTAATTAGAACATGTTCAACCGGGGCCAACTCCAGTAACTAAATTGAGACTTACATGCCTATTAAGGGAAAACTATTTATATTTATTAAAATTCACTCAGCCGTAGCCTTACATAGGCATAAACTAACTACAGTGCCAATCACTCAATGGCAATGCCGTGTAGTTCACAACTCAACTGAACCATGATTCCGTTTTAAATACCGTTTTATTGTAATAATATAAAATGCCAATAATACTTAAGAAGGTCAATAGAAAAAACCCACAGGCAGATTGTTTTGTAACTTAATCATTTATTAGTGTAATAGTTACAAAGGACAACATTTAAAAAAACTAAACATTGCCGACCGGCGAAAGTGAGCGATAAAGCCGGTTTTATTAACTTGAATATGACAGGACCAAAACTTGTTAAAATATGGTTATAGTTTAAATATACTTAGCTTATGGTTGAATTCTTGGTTCTGTAACGCTTTACAAGTTTCATAACATTAAAAGTAATCTATTCAAAATAATTAGTATAGTGTAATTGAACATTAGACGAAGGATACATTTTGAAAGTATAGTCATCTACTCGGTTTCTGCCTTGAGTTTCTGCCTCATTACAATTATATAGCTGGATCTCATATTAAATACATCTTTAGTCAGATATATCTGACACAATGAGCAAAGGACGTATACAATCTTGCAACAAAGTTATTTGTCTCAAATTAAAACGAGGCAAACAGGTTTTTGACAGATATTTTGATAGCGAACGCAGACCACGTGACTACAGTGCACCATATCGGTGACGGTGATGTAAACAACCGTAATATTAACTTTTATCGGACAAATTGTAAACAACTATTCACCCTAATCACCACAGGAAAGTTAGCGAACAGCCCGTGGAGTTTACATAGTGAATGCATTGCGATTTGTCGCACAGTGATGATTTTGAACACGATGAGGCAGAAACCGAGTGCTTCCGTTTGGCGCGTGAAGTGATTATCGTCTTACAAATATTGTAAGTATTTCACTAAAACAACTCATTTGACGCTTCGTTTGCATGCCATTGATGAAATAAGTGGTTCTGATTAATAATACTGATACGTTGATGAACGATTTCAAAAATTGTTGGTGAAAACTGCATATTATGCTTGCGTAAGGCAGAAACCGAGTGGTCCAGTATAGACATTATGCCACGCCCCCTAGCGACCCATTATTGATTTAATTAACTATTATTGTATGTTTTCTCTAAACTAAAGCCAGGAGTTCGCAAGCATATAACACTTTTGAAAGAATACACGCTTGCACGCACGCGCACGCAAACAGGCGCGAACTTTTTTCTTATCGAATATTTGGATCTAATTTATGCATACGGAAATATATTTTATGAGAACCATGTAAACTAGACAAAGTGCCTATAAAATGCACTGATAATGACTGTACGTTGTTGTCTTTGTTTTATAATTTAACTCGAAATAAAATATATAAAAAACAGGGCACGTTTCAGATAACTGCTTGGGCCAGACGGTTAAGTTCTTCGCGGGATAAATAGTATAACGAATTGCTCGAACGGGACTGTATTCGGTGTATCAGATGCTACATATAGGCATACGATGAATATGCCGCATGGTCTCATCTACAAGAAATTAGGGCCTAGTTTGAATATGAACTGTAATCATGAAAATGATTACAGCACAAGATATACCTACTGGTTTGCAAAATTAATTTATCTGTGACAAATATGTTCCGTTTTTTATAATTAAAATGTTCTTCAAAGAGGGTTGCTCCCAATGTAGTTGAAAGTAGGACCAACACAGACCTGCGTCGTCAATATTTATAACTAGCTGAGAGACGCCCGGAGTTTCACGGGAATAAAAGAAACCTATAGTTCCTACTTAAAAACGGCTCTTGACTAAAGACATTACATTATGCCTATGGATAGGTATAATCTAACTATATAGCTAGGCCTATTACTCAGGTACCTTAGCGACATTTTTTGGGGATATGGGACAGACCGGATAAAAGCCGTTTACCACATGTCTCCATTGTATATGGATACAATCAGTGTAACTTCACCAAATGTTTTTCTTTGTATCCTTTGGCTATTAATTTTAGCTTTTTGAACTTACTATCCGTTGTGTCCTCTGGCGTTTGGGGCAGCGACGAAGTTCCTCCACCTCTGTCTGCCGCCATTCGCTGTATGGTGCTCCAGCTGTGGTTCATTTCCCTCAGCTCCGCCTCCACTGTTCTCCTCCATATTGTCTTTGGTCGCCCACGTTTCCGCATCCCTTCTGGCGTCCATCAGACAGCTGTTTTTTGATAGCGTCTGCAACCATGCGAAGGACATGTCCAATCCACCTCCAGCGTCTTCTTTGAATAATAATAATATATTTTATTTGGTATAGCGCCACATCCAGTATTGTTGGTGGCGCTTCACAACATATTAAAATACAAAACAATGGTAGAATTGCAATAAATATGTATATGTATATTAATTTAAAATAAATATTAATGGTAAAGAATAAAATAAATAAATACATACATATTGAATAATGTATAATTTCTAAATAAACAAGTAAATAAATAGCAGTTATTCATCCAAATTAAATAATATTAATAATAATAAATCTAGCACAATAACTATATAAAATTTATAACAATAAATAATTTAGTAAAACATTTGATATAAAATAGTTTACGTGAGGAATAATGAATAATAATTATACGAATACGATAACTAATTAAAATTGGTTTTAGTAGAGGGCAGTGTTCATGTAGAGTGGCACTAATATGAAACACAAAAGAAATGTGTCTTCAGACGACATTTGAAGCTGGCGAGAGTGTCACAGGTTTTAACAACACTCGGTAAAGTGTTCCATGGGGACGCAGCTTCTACAGCGAACGAGCCGTCCCCAGCCTTGATACGAGTTCGCTTCACTTCCAACATGTTACTGCTCGCAGAGCGCAGTGCTCTTGCATGTTGATATGGGTGCACGAGTTCACACAGGTACACGGTCGCGTCATTGTGCATGGCTTGGTACGTGAGTACCAGTATCTTGTAATCCACTCTGCGCGCAACAGGCAGCCAAAGAAGTTCGCGTAACAAGGGCGTGGCGCTGTCACTACGTGGACGACGCAGGATCAGTCTGGCAGCCGAGTTGTGTATTCGTTGCAGACTTGCGATGTTAACTGCAGACGTGCCGTGCAAGAGTGCGTTGCAGTAGTCAATCCGCGATGTGATGATGGCATTGACTACGCGTTCCTTTGTTGGTTTGGGTAAAAACGGCTAATCTGATTGATGTGGCGGAGGTAGAATGAGCATGCGCTGACAGTTTGCGACACTTGCTTTTTCATATATAGGTGCCTGTCAATGAAGAAACCGAGACTTTGAACACATCTTGAAGCTGTAATTATAGAACCACCAACGCGAATCACAGTGCCATCAACGATTGCATCCGCAGACTTGGGTACAATTGGAAGATACTGTGTCTTGCCGTCGTTCATGCACATAAAATTCCATGCCATCCAGTTCTTTATTTCACCCAAACAGTCCTCCATTTGCTGAACCGCAGCCGTTAAAGCGGAACGATTCAGGTTGAAATGTGAGTAGATCTGTAAGTCGTCAGCATAGTGATGGAAGAAGAGTCCATGGGCTCGAATAATGTCACCGGTAGGTTGGACATATAATGAAAATAGCAGTGGTCCAAGGACGGAGCCTTGCGGGACACCTGTTGTTAGAGTAGTAATACTCGACGATTGGTCACCGATTACAATTCGCTGCGTCCGGTCTTGCAGGTACGATGTCATCCAGTCCAGTGCTTTTCCAACAAAGCCATAGCGCAAACGTAGACGCTTAATCAAGATGTCATGGTTGATATTATCGAAGGCGGCACTAAAATCAACGAGAACCAAGATGGTTCCTTGTTTATTGTCCTTGGCTGTTTTGATGGCACTTGTAACGTACAGTAGCGCGGTTTCGGTCGAATGTTTTTTCTATACGCCGACTGAAAGCACTCAACCATTTGCTGGTCAGACACATGCGTCATTATCCTAAGCGCGACCACTTTCTCAATTACTTTGGATAATTGTGTAAGGTTGCTCACAGGTCGATAACTGCTCAGAATGTCTTTGTCAAGTGATGGTTTCTTCAAAAGCGGACGGACAATTGCATGCTTCAGCGACTTTGGCATGACTGCCTCGTCCAGCGAAGCATTTGTAATCCGCGTAATGACAGACACAATACTTGTCATGTTGTCTCTTAGCTGAATTGCAGGCAGAGGATCCAACGCGCACGTTTTGCCAGTACCACAAATCGCTGTGATCTCTGTGTTCGTTGTTGGATCAAACGCATGGATACTGTCAGTGAAACAACGTCTTTCATCTGTTGGCCTATCAATGATGTTAAAACACTGCAGACCTGACAGGAGTTTGTCAATTTTTTCACTAAAGAAACGTGAACATTTTTCGCATATTTGGGCTGTCAAGTGGAATTCAGGGTGTTCCTGTATGCGGTGGCCATCAAGCGATTTCAGTAATCGAAACATGGTTTTGTTGTTTGCCTTCTCCAGGCGGTTTTGATAATAATCCGTTTTGCGTGCCGATATCAAAGCAGTGCATTCTTCACGAGCGGTGACATATAATTGCCGATGAATCTCCAGTTTAGTTCTTCTCCACACATTCTCCCGTTTCCGCTTCTTATCCCTGGCGTCGTCGATGTCGGAGTCGTACCAGGGATGTGGTGTGCAGTCTCTTACTTTCACATTGCGTAACGGGGCATGTTTGTCAAGGCACTCAGTGAGACAGGTGTTGTACATCTCCACCAAATCTTCTGCTTGTCGATCATTCGCGCATGTACGCAATGTCATGTCAGCACATACAGACTCGATATCGTTTCGGAGTGCATCCGTTTCAATGTTTCTGAAATTCCGCTTTGCAATCGTCTTAGTTTTTACTGCAGGCTTCAGTGCTCTTAGTGTGAGTTCAATGCGATGGTGGTCAGACAGAGAGTCAGGATGCACAGTAACGGAAGTAATGAAGTCGTCATCAGTTTGACTGATCGCAAGATCCAATATATGTCCAGTTTGGTGCGCTGGCGAATGTACATGTTGAGTTAGATTGAACGATTCACATAGAGTGCGAAGTGGTTCTGATTTGAGGGTATCATCAAAATGAACATTGAAGTCACCAATGATGACAGTAGGAACAACGGAGATGGATGCCTCGATGAATAGCTGCTCAAGTTCAGCGTAAAAATTTGATATTGTTCCAAATGTCTTACTTGATGCAGGCGGGTGATAAACGACCCAGATATTGTATTTCAACAAGAACGGGTTGGTGAGTTGCAGACGGAGAAGTTCGATGGTTGTGAATGGCAGCTTTGGGAGGATCTTGGTGTTGAAGGTATTTCGATGAACTATGGCAACTCCGCCGCCACGACCAGAGGCACGTGCTACATGATTGAATGTGTAGCCGGGAGGCGTCAGTTCAGCCACAATCGCTTCGTCTCCAGTTTTGTTTAGCCACGTCTCGGTGATGCCCAAAACATCCCAATCGTGTTGGATAATTTCCTCATTTATAGTCAGCGTCTTATTTTTCACAGATCTTGCATTGATCAATGCTATGTTGGTGTAACGATTCTTAAAATCCTTGTCATCAGTTTGACAAGATGACAGTTTCACACGTGTAATGTTTGCATTGTTGACACCGCGTTGGTGATAAGTGGGTGTAAAGCCGGGCCGACGTCCAATTACTGGAAGTATTGTACGATGGCGATTGCGACCGGCTCTGCAACCTCGTGTGACCGCACACATTCCATTGTCCTTTAACGTGTCGAACAAAGGCTGAGGCAGCCTTCCGCCAGTGACACTCGCAATGTTATGGGCGAATAGTTCCTGCCGAGTGTAGGTCACCATGGGTACAGGTGTGCCACCGGAATAAAAGTCGCAGAAATACACGCACATATAAAACCAATAACACGAACGAACAGCTCCGTGCATTCAGGGTAATGTTACCAAACGATGTTCAAATCTCACCAGTGTCGTAGTAATACAAATAAGTAAAATTCAAGTTTAAACACAGAGCAAATAAATAGTTGCCACTGGGGCGCTTGTCACATGAACGGTGTCCTCTTGCTGGCATTGGGCAAGCAATTCCTGGTTGGATATGTTCTTGGCCAGAAGATCATGAGGCATTATTTCTGAGGCCGGTCATGAGGAAGTTGGACAATCTGGATAGGTCCTACTCCGTCATTCTCATGCACTCTGCCCCATACAGCAATGTTGACAGCACGCAACTCTGGAAAATTATGAGTGTTGTCCTTGTACTGTACTGATCGCCAAACTGCAAGTAGGCTCATGAAGTCATTCAGTGCCTAATTCAGTCTGCTACGAGTGTCTATCCCAGCTCCTCCATCTTGGCTAATGACACCTCCAATGTAAATACAAGTTTCAGTGCTGGAAAGATCCTTGTTGTCCATCTTCACCGAGGCTGGCGTTTAACTTTCAGGGTCATGACTCTTGTCTTCTTCTGGCTGATTCGCAAATCAACCTGTTAAGGCGGGCTGTCTTCTTTGGATGTGTTTGTGAGTGTGGGACAGACGAGCAAGGTCATCGGCAAAGTCCAGATCCTCTAGTAGAGAATAATGAGTCCAGTGAAGCCTTCTTAGTAAGTCTTCTGTCGCTCGTCGCATGACCCAGTCGATTACAACATTGAAAAGGACGGACAGCTGACGTAACACAGCCCTGTCTCACACCTGTCTTAACCTCAAAATGATGATCGCTGGTTCTAACATTGCAGGTGAAGTTGGTGTAGAAAGCTTTGATGATGTTGACGATGTGTTGTGGCATTTAGTATGCTCTGAGAATACGCCAGAGATAGTCTCTGTGGATGCTAACATAGGCTTTCTCAAACTCTATAAGGTTTATATACAGCTGCCTGGCCACTCTGAACACTACTCGATGATATTCTTCAGAGTACAAATCTGGTCAGAGCATCCCCTTCCTCTGCAAAACCTAGCCTTTCCTTCCGTAGTGTTGCATCTACAGTCTCTGCGATCGGCAGCTTGATAATTTTGCACAGGATCTTGCTTGGTACTGACAGAAGGGTGATCCCTCGCCAGTTGCCACAGTCGCTAAGGGCACCCTTCTTTGGTATCTTGATGATCACTCCCTTGGTCCATTCCGTTGGTACCTTCTCCCTTTCCCAGATGACTGTGTGCATGGGTTCCAGGATGTTAGCTGCAACCTCGGGGTCTTCTTTGAACAGTTCAGCATTGAGGTTATCATGCCCAGGTGCTTTTCCATTCTTGATGGCTGCAATGATTTCTGCTATCTTAGGAGCATCTGTGTTTAATTCCAGGTCTGCTTCTGCTTCTTCTATAACAACTTCCTCTTCTGGTGGTGGCCTATTTAATGCAAGCCATACTTTACATAGATCGTGGCTTGGTAAATCTTGGTTGTGCCCATTTTAAAATTAACTGCATGTCGGACGTAGGGTTGGTTGAATTTCCAGTGTTCAATGTTATGCCAACAATACGTTTGTGTACAAAATGCGTATTAGATTCCAGTGTAAATTATTGGAAGGTGGGTTAAAAATGAAAAAAAATCCATTGGTTAATGCAGTCATCGTAATTAAATAACTGCATTGTTCCGACGACTGCGTCGGCAACCCTTGTCAAAATGGCGGAATATGCATAAATGGGATTGGGGCGTACAGATGCATTTGTGCATCCGGATACATGGGAGATCGTTGTAAATGGGTAAATGGGTAAGCATGTAATATGTTGTGTCGGTTAGAAAACAACACATTTGCGTTCAAATGTTAAAGCAACCATACGTACAGCAAACAACAATCTACTATAAACGTTTGCAGTCTGTTATGGCTAATAGCAAAAATACCCGTCACTTGACGGGATTTCTTGGAAGAGGACAGTACTGGTAGCGGTATTTACCAAATCTAAGAAAACACACAGCACCATTACATAAACACCATAACGCGCTCGCAGAAACTCGTTGTTTGTTCAAAACGACGAAGGTCGGAGAGAATGTGAAGTTCACGTCTATCGATAGGACATAGTCGTGGTAATGTAGAATTGTCAAATAATATTCGTATTACTGTGCTATTGGCATGAGGGCATACATATTATTATGTTAGCTTCTACTCCATGTTGCCAAGTCTATGACGCAGGGGCCGTTTTCCCGAAGTATTTGCCGCACGCACGTGGTTCCTGCGACCGTTAGGACACGTTTTATTACGCCCACGTTTCGTTTTACGTTCCGAACAGCAGAAAACATATATAAAAGATTGTAATCTTGACATATATGAGGTATTTTGAAAATATTTATAATTTTTAAATCCTATTCTAGGGATCATAGATTACTCACTGAAATTTTGACTCTCGAGGTTCGGCCGTCTAAGAGGAAAACGTTAGCCTACCCACATACGCTAGCTCGATCATAAAAATATATATGACTTCTCAAAATTATAATATACATGTTTCAGGGGTAAAGGGCTTCGGCAATGCCCCGTCGTGTGGAAGATTTAATTCGATGTGCACGCCGACATCCCGGTGTACATAAGCTGTGATGAATCCGGCGGCTGTTTCGTCATCCCGAAAGCTTCCCCCGTTAACGCTCACGTCTCTGTGCAGTCTGTCTGCCCTTGTTTCTGTGACTAAAGGACGAAAAGTGATGACGGGTTGCAATCGTCGAATCTTCCACTCAATGCTATGTTTAATTTAATATTACATTTATCCTGAATAATTCAACCCAACCTTTCTTCGTTTGTCGCTGTGAACTACAGGTGCTTCCAGTAAAATGTGAGATATGGTCAACAAAGCCAGCGTCTGTTCCATGGAATGTACACCTCTTACACGCCAATAACAGATACACACAAACACACACACACACACGTGTGTGTGTGTGTGTGTGTGTGTGTGTGTGTGTGTGTGTGTGTGTGTGTGTGTGTGTGTGTGTGTGTGTGTGTGTGTGTGTGTGTGTGTGTGTGTGTGTGTGTGTGTGTGTGTGTGTGTATGTGTTTCCGGCTACCACCCGTATTGAGGGGGCAGGAAATGATGAACTTCCTTTCAATGATTTCAATAGAGTGCGATGTTCTGGTGAACGTTTATTTTTATAAATAGTTGATGACTGTTCGCTGAGAAAATAAAGAAAGGTGGTACTTTGATCGTATTATTTATTGACGAGCTATAGGCATAAGGGTCTGTGTTTGTCATGGAAAGTCCGGACATGTTACTAAATTGTCCTGTATCAAATTCACTAAATTTGCCGTAGTATTTCCTGTGCAAAATTGTTGGCCACTTGACTGGGGCAACGTTAGCTTGGGGCTCTGGAAATATTTATTTTTCCCTTGGTACCTTGGAATGATTTTCTCTCTCCCTTGAATGGGGCCCCGGGTTCCGAGGTCCTGGAATTTTGTTCTCACCCGAGGGGGGCCCGGAAGCTCTGGACCCTGGAATTTGTTTTTTACTTAAATGGGGCACTGGGAGCTCTTCGGATTTATCTCCGGGGACCCTGGAGCTTGGGTCGTGGGTACGTGGCCTAGTTGCCCTTATGGTAATATGATACTGACGTTCCAAGGCGCGCCATGATGGTCGCTTGTCGTGAATTTGCAACATGGAATTTTCGCATGCATAGGCTGACACGACACTGCCAGGAAATTGCGCACTACGCAGCTGCGGAATGACGTAGACCAGTCTAGGCTTCAACATGTTGTGATGACGTCATTATTTTCACACGACAACGAAATGTAAGAGCATACGAAATATAACTTGGAGATGTGGACTACAAGCTCTACAACTCGTGCAACACGACGACAGGAACTTGAAACATTGTTCGCATACTTTGACCGAAAGAGACGAGACGTCAGATACCGTTCAAGTTGACGAAGCGGCGGCGTATCCTTAGGGACTGGTACATTATTCATAAGTCGGACTTAAACAGTAAGGTGTTATAAAACAGGTCTGGATCGATGTAATTTGTGTTAGGTAACCATGGTTCGGAGGAGAGTACACCCTTTTCGCTGTTGAAGCACCGTGTGGAAATGATACCTCCTCGTTTTAAGTTGGATGGCCGGCTTGCAGATTCCTTCCATGGCCTTCTTCATTTGTTAGTCATTTTAACTGGATATTGTTTTTATCTCGTGTAAATGACTGGTTGATTGCTGACGGTGCCATTTCCGTCATTCTATGTACCATTTTGCAACAAATAAAACTGAAAACCAAAGAAATGTTGCATTGTTTGTTTCACACAGTAATGTGGTGCAGTCAACGGAGGGGTAGATAATAAAAACGACCGAAGCTGGTGACGTCGCTGTGGCAACATCCATACAAAGCAGTATATGCTAAATAATAGGCACCCATAGGGGAGAGTGAGGTAAGTTGGGCCAGAAGCTAAGTTGGGCCACCCCATCTGCAGAGCAGCACAAGTAACCTAAACAGCTGGCGTCACCTATATTCACGTCTCGGAGCTGTCCCACATACAAGCCCAAGCGTCATCCTTCACAGGCGAGTGGTCTTGAAATTATCCGAAAAAAATCGAATTTTGACAGTTTCAGTAACTTTCTTCCGAAACTACATAGATCTTCATTGCGAAGGTATGCTTGAGAAATTATATATTTTAGTTTGAACGTCGGATCGTCGTCTACCAGCCTATAGTTAGCGGCTGTTGACATAGTTTAGTCGGCATATATTTGGTTATAGAGGACGAGAATATCCAAGCTGGCGACGCCGGGGCAAGTTGGGTCATTTCCGGGGGCCAAGTTGGGCCATGGCCCATCTTGCCCCTAACATTATCGCAATTAATTGTACTAGTGATACTATGTTTAATTATCGTTATTACTTATTTTAAGTGTACGTAACAATATAACAATGGTGCGAAGGTATAAACGGAAGACTGTGCGTGGTAATGTTCCACTGGCAACGTACGACGAAGCTGTAAAGTTGTGGGAGACCTAGGAATCAAGAGAACCAGACTACAGCTCTATCTGAACAAAAAGAAAGCGACCAAACAACATAACATGGGATGTGAAGGCACAACAAATATACTCTCCCGCCGATGCTCATTTCCCTCGCGTCAACTACAGAGAATACTTTATTAATGGAGCTCCACCGTTAATTATTGATGTTGCCAGTAGGTAAGGATGGATGAACGAAGAATTGTTTGTTCGTTACCTTGAACATTCCGTCAATGTGACAAAATACTCTAAAGAGCGGAAGTTTTGTTGATTCTTGACAACCACGAATCTCAATGTAGTCTAGCAGCTATCGACTTCGCCAAGGAGCATGGGGTCATCATGGTGACATTGCCTCCACACACGTCACACAAGCTCCAACCGCTCGACGTCTCCGTTTTCTTCCCGTTCAAGAAATCATTCAACAAAGCCATTGAAGCTCACATGCGATCCACTCCTGGAAAGCCGGTCACTATTTATAACATCGCAACCCTTGTGAATGAAGCACAAATGGCGGCAATGACCCCATGTAATGTCATCCCGGGATTCAAGAGAACCGGACTATTCCCATTCAATGATCAGGTCTTTTCGGGGCTGATTTTCAGGCAGCAGAAGTAATCAACCGACCACACCCTGTTCAAGATGAGCTCCCTGGGAATACCGCCACACCGGAACGAGGCGGTAATGTTTTGCAACAGTCAAAGTCGACTGCTGTCGATCCCGCTGTTCAAGACCTACATAATATCCCCGAAGATGAGAATAACAGCCGCCCAGTTCAAACTCTTGAGCATGTGAATCCTATGACTGCTTCGAAATCGTACGTTTCTCCGGCCGAACTCGTACCTCTCCCGAAAAAACTGGGCCCTGTAAAAACGCAGGAAAGGGAAGAAAGAAAGGACTGAGTAAGATACTCACCGCCACTCCAGTTCGGAATGATATCGCTGAAATGCTTGAAGAACGTAAATTGCGGAAAATTCAGGTACCGCGAAATCTAAGCTGTTCCCGACGAATGAGAAGGTTAAGAAAAGGACGAAAACCAAGGTCATCGAAGAAAGCAGCTATGATAGAGATGACGCAGTTGGATTCTGACTCAGATGAAAGCTCGCCTGAATTGATGGAAGATGATTTTGTTGGCGTGAAAGTCGGGGGAAAGATTAGAAGCGAGAACTCTTCATTGAGCGAATCGATATACTGAATAACGACTCTACTGCTGAGGGATGTTTTCTCAAAAAGATTCTGGGAAAAGCGTTTGCCAAACCTACATTTGTAATCGACGCGAATGACGAAGCTATGTTCGAAACCAAGGACATTCTGAAGATTCTACCTGCACCGATATCAGCTGGTGGAACCGCCCGTACTGCCGGACATTTCTCATTCCTAAGCAATTTGAAGAAATTGGACTTGAAATAATTATCCAGCACGTTTAGGTAGAGTTCAGTCTAAGTTGACCAATTGTGCAGAGGCAGGAATGAGTTTTGAGTTTTAGGATGATGTACGCCAATAACACAGAAAACTGCCCGTATTAAGTCACTTAATTTTCTGCAGTATCGGATTCCAGTAATCTTCACTTGTTTGTCATGTTGAAAACTCTGCCAAAATTCATATCAAAGTATATAATGTTTTGGTAAGCTTTAAACAACTATCGTTAAGCAAGATAAATGCAACATTTTGCAATTAAAATATTCCGTTGGAAATTTTGTTTTGTTTCGTTTAGAGATAATTCGTACACATGCCGATATTACGACTTTTGCGCGTAAATTGTCGATTTCTATTTATGGCCCAATTTGCCTCCATGGTTGGCCCAACTTACCTTCATGACGGGGTAAGTTGGGCAGTTCGACACATTTTTTTGCAAACACACACATTCCGTGGTCCTCTCCAACAGAAAGCTAACTTTAACCAAAATGACAAGAGACACCTTTGGTTTAATAATGATGGTAATTAGATGCTTCTACGTTGCATAGGGGAGCTGTGGGAACCTAAAAAAAGCAAAATTGGCCCAACTTACCTCACTCTCCCCTACACTGTTTATAGTTCACATTTACAGAAATCGCCTGCCCCGACCAAGAGATGTATTTCCCTATAATTCTGAAGGAGTCGTGCTAACACTGTGTCCCTTGAGATGTGTAGGCTCTGTGCAGTTTGATGATCCATCGTGAACCCCGGTACATTCTGCATGTTGTTTCCAACACGACGATGTCCGAGAAATGGCCTGATCAGGTTGTAATACAGTCACCCGGGGCCGAGTGCAGGTGAGTTGATACGAACAACCACTGCGTTTGTGTGTGATTGTTTCGACAACAGCCTGGTCTGCTGGACACAATAATCGACGTGATCACTTGGTTAATATCATACAGGACCTACGGTCAAAAATACTTTGCGCCGATATCAGTGGGGTAATTATACCTATATGCCTACTGCCCTACTCTGTGCCGGAGGAAAGGAGAACTCGATAGTGAGACTCGAGGTTACCGACGGTCCACCTGAAGATCCAATGGCAGAGTTCCGTCTGCCATGTTTGTATGGCTCATGGCTACAGCACTAACGCAGTTCACCCATGGCGGGTTCTATAAGTGGAACCTTGCAAGTAGTTGGCTGTTTGATCATGACAAATCCAAATACATCACGTTAGTGCCGTTGGCAGGCAGGGCGTATAAGGATTCGTGCTTGCGAACGTCCATACTCCCATTTCCCCAACCACCCGCTTCTCTCCTTTTATGCCGGTCAAAATATGGTTTGACGTAGACAAAATTGCCGTAACTTTTTCTGTGTGTGTAACTCCCCAAATTCTCTCAAAACAACATTTCAAAAATCTGGAAACACTTAGCTTTGAAAACGCATGGGGGTGGCATCATCTTCTGGATTTGAAAACGCATGGAGGTGGCGTCTTCTGGATACTTGTGTAACTTGTATCACTGGATTCTTTAGTGTATCTGCTGTGCGCTGGGATTACGTGTTTTACCCTACCTGCGGTGACTTCCCAACAACCGCGTCGCAACAAACTATACAACAAAATACAGAAAAACGGGACCAAATGGGGTCTTCAAAAAGGTGATAGAGGGGGTTAAAATTAGTTGAATATCAATACACTTTTTTTAGGTTATGTTTCATTCAGACTGGGAATAAAAACGGTTCATTTCGATTAGTCTTTAATGATTGATTAGTACATTTAAATCTATTTGGTGGAATTTTATTATCTTTAAGATAAACACAACTTGCTATGTAAGTAAACGAAGTAGATGAGATCGGGACTACATGGCCGCTGGCGCTCCATGACCAATTGATACACATATATATATATGATTGTTTGGTTTCTTGCACCAAAGACATTAATATAATTAATATTCTCAATAGTCCCTAACGCGCACCCCCTCCCCAAAACGCCCCATCCCTACCCTAGCGGATTGAACCAGCACAATGCAGGCGTTGCTTGTCACATTCGATAGATGTCGCTATCTGAAGCATGCGCAGACAAAAATAGCACATTCGGGATCGCCTTGACACGACACGACGTTCGGTGAGTTTTATGACACTTTTACCTTATTTTGTGCATTTAGTGGAAGGCTTGTCAATGCGCCAAATAATAATTATTACTGCTTAAAATGACACTGTCAGTAGTTCAATTGTTTGACCGAACCATACGAGGAATACTATGAATTTCATTTATAAATAAAATTTAGCAAATGGCCGATTTAGTGTCACTAACAGTTTTCCCCAAAGCGCACCTCCCCATGTCCCCAATGCGCACCGCAGCAAAACTCATACAATTGGAGGTGCGGTTTGGGGACATTAAACTTCTTCGTGTATATCATAAATTAATTCATTTATTACTACAGTCACGGTTCACAGCCGGTGCGTTTTGGGGACCCACAAATGTGACACAATATAGGATAGACTACTTTAATTAATTTTCGTATGTTAAACCAGTTTGCTTACACTTTTCTTGCGGATTCAGATAGCATATTGCGATGATTGATTGTAATTTCCAGAAATTGAAACTATGCAACCACTGTTTATTTCAGATGGGACGAGATCAACAACAGCGGAAATATGGAGAGGCAGATTTGCAGGAGGCCCGCGTTGCTGTTCAACATGGCGAATCATATAGAAGCGTTGAACGGCAATACGGAATCCCCAGGCGAACTCTTCAAAGACACCATAAGGTATTTTTTATGTAATTTATATAAAAAAATTCTGCAAAAATTAGATTTTAATAATTCAGTAGTCATAATTACAATAATTATTACCATTGCAATAAAATGGGTTGCAACTCGGTCAATGTTTTATGCGTTCAAATAATATTACAAGTAATTAATAAAACAAAACACCACACAACTTAATTTCAAATGCCATGGTGTGGTACTACCGTATTACTGTGTTGTTTCAAACTTTATAAAAAGGCTTATGTTCCATACAAATTCGTCTCTGTCCTACAGGTTCGAGCGCCAGGTCGGCAACTTCTAGGGAGATTTCGCCAGATCCTAGACACCGACATTGAAGATATTATCGCCAACCATGCAATGGACATGCAGCAAATGTTCTACGGGTTAACAACTACCGAACTCCGACAAATGGCCTTCCAAGTGGCTGAGTACAAAAGGCGTCGCACACCCCTTTGATCAAATCAAAAGGATGGCTGGTCGACACTGGCTAGCTGGATTTCTTGCCAGAAACGGAACACTCTCTATTAGGGAACCGGAAGCGACGAGTATAAATCAGGCAGTGGGATTCAATAAGGCACAAGGCGATAAGTTTTTCGAGATATGGAGGTCGCATCTCGAGAGCATTGGGCCAATAGATGGTGACAGAATCTGGAACAAGGACGAGAGGGGCTTAACGGTTGTGAACAAACCTGGGAGAATCGTCGCGAAAAAGGTTCAGAAACAGATTGGAAAAGTGACGAGTGGCGAAAAGGGGAAAACGGTCACTATCATATGCAGCATGAGTGCAAGTGGGCGGTATCTCGCACCATTTATGATCTACCCGAGGAAGAAAATGAACGAGCACTTGCTCGTTGGCTGTCCTCCTGGTACAGTGGGAGTGGTGACAGACAGTGGCTGGACAGAGAGCAAAGTCTTCGTGCAGTGGTTGAATCACTTTGTCGATGCGGTCAAACCGACGCCTGCCAAAAAGGTCGTACTCTTTGTTGACGGACACATCAGCCACATGTCGCTCGAAGCAATGGAACTCGCCAGGGCGAATGGCGTCGAGCTCATCTCCTTTCCACCGCACACTACTCATCGACTCCAGCCGCTCGACAAGTGCTACTTCGGATCGCTCAAGGAGTACTACAAACAGGCATGCGACTATTGGATGACTAACAATGCTGGAAAACGAATCACCTTCAATAACATCGCGGCCCTCTTTGGAGCAGCGTACACAAGGGCTTGCACGATCGACAAAGCCGTGTCAGGGTTCTCCAGTTGTGGACTGTGGCCATTCAAGCCTGCAGTGTTTACAGATGCAGATTTTGCGCCATCGTTGATGACAGACAGCGAACAGTCAGCCCCAGGAAGCAGCGCCCCGCCGGCGGTAACTGCTCCTAATTAAATTGTCGCGTCTGCGCCTCTTCCGAGCAGCGCCCATGTTGAAGCGACTAACCTCTCCGAACGCGCGACGCTGCCTCACGCAGTTGCCTCCACATCGACTGGCCGCACTACACAAATGACGCCTATAAACACGTTCATTCACGGCATATCACCACTCCCCAAGGCTGGGCTCCGGCTGAGTAAACGACGCTCCCAGTCTGCAGAACATCTCACGTCATAGCCATACAAGGATAATCTGCGAGAAAAGCATCCGCAACTGAACGAGAAGCTTGAGAGGCAAGCCAATAAGCAGACATGCAAGAAATCCAAAAAGCGCGAACTGTACAAGGGTAAAGAACGAACCACTGTCAAGCACGTGCGTAAAGTTGGTGCGACCCCTACGAATGAAGAATACAGGTGCATATATTGTGGTGAGCTCTATACCACGCCACCAACAGAAGATTGGCTGCAATGTCCATTATGCCGCCAATGGTACCATGAAAAGTGTGTTAACGAGAAATCCGCATACGACCTTTACATGCAGTAGTCGCAGAATGGTTGACTGTAGACTATCAGTGTAGGTTAACAATCAACAATGAGTCAATGGTGGCTAGACTATAGGCCTAATAGTAATGCATGCAACAATAAACGTTTAGCCTAGTCTACATTTTAGTTCGATTGCCTATGCGATTGACAGCATTTGGTGACCATGATACAGGAGGTGCGCTTTGGGGACAGGCGGTGGGGCGCTTTTGGGGCACGCGTCCCCAAATCGATTTTGTGACAAATACATTTCAAAATAATAGCAGATAATGCTTAGGCGGTGCGCTTTAGGGACTTTCCTATACGTCATTGCTTGTACTTTAACATGTGGTGTCACCTACTGTATGGCATGCTATAAATATTAGAGCGGGAGACCGGCACTTTTACTTATGTAAAAAGGGCCAAAATGTTTGACCCCATGTGTTGGAGGAACCATCCCCCGACATCACAAAAATTAGTTGCTGCCGGGTCTTAGGTGGTGGAATGCCCCCTACATCACCAACTGGAGTATGCCAAAAAGTACACTTATTTATGTGAACAGCGTCAAGGCTAAACACTCAAAAGTTTCCCTGGTGTTCCGCGAGTACGGAATGACCAATGAAAGCAATTTTAGCGGGTGGAACCCCCCTGACAGCAGCCTCCGAAGTGTGCCAAAAAGTACCTTAGTTATGTAAACGGCGCCAAGGCTAAAAACACTTTCAAAAGTTTCCCTGATATTTCCCGAATACGGAATGACCAATGTCAACAACTTTAAATGGTGGAATCGCCTTGACAGAAGATTGAAGAAACTGTATTTATTCGCGCAAACACCTAGCCGATTTGGCAGTCCGGTAGATGGCGCCGTTGTAGAACAGCTGAATTAACAATACAATTGCGACATAACTAAATAGTGATGCGACAGGTATGTTCATAATTATATCTTCAGCACGTCCATCATTAGTACAGACGCGACAGGACAATTGTTTACATATCTTCAGCACTCTCAAACGACGCAACAGGATAACTGTTCACTCTGCTTATCAGTACATAGAAACGCGACAGGATAACTGTTAATATTACTACATCTTTACCACACACATCATCAGTCCAGACGTGACAGGATAACGTTGAATATTATTACATCTTTACCATACACATCATCAGTCCAGACGTGACAGGATAACTGTCAGTATTATTACATCTTTACCACACATATTATCAGTCCAGACGTGACAGGATAACGTTGAATATTATTACATCTTTACCATACACATCATCAGTCCAGACGTGACAGGATAACTGTCAGTATTATTACATCTTTACCACACATATTATCAGTCCAGACGTGACAGCATAACTGTTAATATTGTTACATCTTTACCACACACATCATCAGTCCAGACGTGACAGGATAACTGTTAATATTATTACATCTTTACCACACGCATCATCAGTCCAGACGTGACAGGATAACTGTTAATATGATTACATCTTTACAACACACATCATCAGTCGAGACGTGACTGGGTAACTGTTAATATTATTACATCTTTACCACACACATCATCAGTCCAGAAGTGACAGGATAACTGTTAATATTATTACATATTTACCACACACATCATCTGTCCAGACGTGACAGGGTAACTGTTAATATTATTACATCTTTACCACACACATCATCATTCCAGAGGTGAAAGGATAACTGTCAGTATTATTACATCTTTACCACACACATCATCAGTCCAGACGTGATAGGATAACTGTCAATATTATTACATCTTTACCACACACATTATCAGTCCAGACGTGACAGGATAACTGTTAATTTTATTACATCTTTACCACACACATCATCAGTGCAGACGTGATAGGGTAACTGTTAATATTATTACATCTTTACCACACACATCATCAGTCCAGATGTGATAGGGTAACTGTTAATATTATTACATATTTACCACAAACATCATCAATGCAGACGTGATAGGATAACTGTTAATATTATTACATCTTTACCACACATATCATCATTCCAGACGTGACAGCATAACTGTTAATATTGTTACATCTTTACCACACACATCATCAGTCCAGACGTGACAGGATAACTGTTAATATTATTACATCTTTACCACACGCCTCGTCAGTCCAGACGTAACAGGATAACTGTTAATATTATTACATCTTTACCACACACATCATCAGTCCAGACGTGATAGGGTAACTGTTAATATTATTACATCTTTACCACACACATCATCATTCCAGACGTGATAGGATAACTGTCAATATTATTACATCTTTACCACACACATTATCAGTCCAGACGTGACAGGATAACTGTTAATATTATTACATATTTACCACACATATCAGTCCAGACATGACAGGATAACTGTCAATATTATTACATCTTTACCACACATATCATCAGTCCAGAAGTGACAGGATAACTGTTAATTTTATTACTTCTTTACCACACATATCATCAGTCCAGACGTGACAAGATAACTGTCAATATTATTACATCTTTACCACACATATCATCAGTCCAGAAGTGACAGGATAACTGTTAATATTATTACATCGTTACCACACACATCATCAGTCCAGACGTGACAGGATAACGTTTAATATTATTACATCTTTACCACACACATCATCATTCCAGACGTGAAAGGATAACTGTCAATATTATTATATCTTTACCACACACATCATCAGTCCAGAAGTGACAGGATAACTGTCAGTATTATTAAATCATAACCACACATAATCAGTCGAGACGTGACAGGATAACTGTTAATATTGTTACATCTTTACCACACACATCATCTGTCCAGACGTGACAGGATAACAGTTAATATTATTACATATTTACCATACACATCATCACTCCAGACGTGAAAGGATAACTGTCAATATTATTATATATTTTACACACACATCATCAGTCCAGACGTGACAGGATAACTGTTAATATTAATACATCTTTACCACACACATAATCAGTCGAGACGTGACAAGATAACTGTCAATATTATTACATCTTTACCACACACATCATCAGTCCAGACGTGACAGGGTAACTGTTAATATTATTACATCTTTACCACACACATCATCAGTCCAGACGTGATAGGATAACTGTCAATATTGTTACATCTTTACCACACACATCATCAGTCCAGACGTGACAGGATCAATGTCAATATTATTACATCTTTACTATACACATCATCAGTCTAGACGTGACAAGATAACTGTTAATATTAATACATCATTACCACACACATCATCAATCCAGACTTGACAGGGTAACTGGTAATATTATTATATCTTTACCACACACATCATCAGTCCAGACGTGAAAGGATAACTGTCAATATTCTTATATCTATACCACACACACCATCAGTCCAGACGTGACAGGATAACTGCCAATATTATTATATCTTTACCACACACATTATCAGACCAGACGTGACAGGATAACTGTCAATATTATTTCATATTAACGACACACATCATCAGTCCAGACGTGACAGGATAACTATTAATATTATTACATCTTTATCACACATATCATCAGTCCAGAGGTGACAGGATAACTGTCAATATTATTATATCTTTTACAGAAACATCATCAGTCCAGACGTGATAGGATAACTGTCAATATTATTTCATATTAACGACACGCATCATCAGCCCAGACGTGACAGGATAACTGTTAATATTATTACATCTTTACCACACACATCATCATTCCAGACGTGAAAGGTTAACTGTCAATATTATTATATATTTTACACAAACATCATCAGTCCAGACGTGATAGGATAACTGTCAATATTAATACATCTTTACCACACACATCATCAGTCCAGACGTGACAGGATAACGTTTAATATTATTACATCTTTACCACACACATCATCAGTCCAGACGTGATAGGATAACTGTTAATATTATTACATCTTTACCACACATATCATCAGTCCAGACGTGACAGGATAACTGTCAATATTATTACATCTTTACCACACATATCATCATTCCAGATATGACAGGATAACTGTTAACATTATTACATCTTTACCACACATATCATCATTCCAGACGTGAAAGGATAACTGTCAATATTATTACATCTTTACCACACATAACATCAGCCCAGACGTGATAGGATAACTGTTAATATTATTACATCTTTACCACACACATCATCAGTCCAGACGTGACATGGTAACTGTTAATATTATTACACCTTTACCACACACATCATCATTCCAATCGTGAAAGGATAGCAGTCAATATTATTATATCTTTTACACAAACATCATCAGTCCAGACGTGATAGGATAACTGTCAATATTATTACACCTTTACCACACACATCATCAATCCAGACTTGACAGGGTAACTGGTAATATTATTATATCTTTACCACACACATCGTCAGTCCAGACGTGAAAGGATAACTGTCAATATTCTTATATCTATACCACACACACCATCAGTCCAGACGTGACAGGATAACTCCAATATTATTATATCTTTACCACACACATTATCAGACCAGACGTGACAGGATAACTGTCGATATTATTACATCTTTACCACAAACATCATTAGTCCAGACTTGACAGGATAACTGTCAATATTATTTCATATTAACGACACACATTATCAGTCCAGACGTGACAGGATAACTATTAATATTATTACATCTTTACTACACACATCATCAGTCCAGAGGTGACAGGATAACTGTCAATATTATTATATCTTTTACACAAACATCATCAGTCCAGACGTGATAGGATAACTGTCAATATTATTTCATATTAACGACACGCATCATCAGCCCAGACGTGACAGGATAACTGTTAATATTATTACATCTTTACCACACACATCATCATTCCAGACGTGAAAGGATAACTGTCAATATTATTATATCTTTTACACAAACATCATCAGTCCAGACGTGACAGGATAACTGTCGATATTATTACATCTTTACCACAAACATCATTAGTCCAGACTTGACAGGATAACTGTCAATATTATTTCATATTAACGACACACATTATCAGTCCAGACGTGACAGGATAACTATTAATATTATTACATATTTACTACACACATCATCAGTCCAGAGGTGACAGGATAACTGTCAATATTATTATATCTTTTACACAAACATCATCAGTCCAGACGTGATAGGATAACTGTCAATATTATTTCATATTAACGACACGCATCATCAGCCCAGACGTGACAGGATAACTGTTAATATTATTACATCTTTACCACACACATCATCATTCCAGACGTGAAAGGATAACTGTCAATATTATTATATCTTTTACACAAACATCATCAGTCCAGACGTGACAGGATAACGTTTAATATTATTACATCTTTACCACACACATCATCAGTCCAGACGTGATAGGATAACTGTTAATATTATTACATCTTTACCACACATATCATCAGTCCAGAAGTGACAGGATAACTGTCAGTATTATTAAATCATAACCACACATAATCAGTCGAGACGTGACAGGATAACTGTTAATATTGTTACATCTTTACCACACACATCATCTGTCCAGACGTGACAGGATAACAGTTAATATTATTACATATTTACCATACACATCATCACTCCAGACGTGAAAGGATAACTGTCAATATTATTATATATTTTACACACACATCATCAGTCCAGACGTGACAGGATAACTGTTAATATTAATACATCTTTACCACACACATAATCAGTCGAGACGTGACAAGATAACTGTCAATATTATTACATCTTTACCACACACATCATCAGTCCAGACGTGACAGGGTAACTGTTAATATTATTACAACTTTACCACACACATCATCAGTCCAGACGTGATAGGATAACTGTCAATATTGTTACATCTTTACCACACACATCATCAGTCCAGACGTGACAGGATCAATGTCAATATTATTACATCTTTACCATACACATCATCAGTCTAGACGTGACAAGATAACTGTTAATATTAATACATCATTACCACACACATCATCAATCCAGACTTGACAGGGTAACTGGTAATATTATTATATCTTTACCACACACATCGTCAGTCCAGACGTGAAAGGATAACTGTCAATATTCTTATATCTATACCACACACACCATCAGTCCAGACGTGACAGGATAACTCCAATATTATTATATCTTTACCACACACATTATCAGACCAGACGTGACAGGATAACTGTCGATATTATTACATCTTTACCACAAACATCATTAGTCCAGACTTGACAGGATAACTGTCAATATTATTTCATATTAACGACACACATTATCAGTCCAGACGTGACAGGATAACTATTAATATTATTACATCTTTACTACACACATCATCAGTCCAGAGGTGACAGGATAACTGTCAATATTATTATATCTTTTACACAAACATCATCAGTCCAGACGTGATAGGATAACTGTCAATATTATTTCATATTAACGACACGCATCATCAGCCCAGACGTGACAGGATAACTGTTAACATTATTACATCTTTACCACACACATCATCATTCCAGACGTGAAAGGATAACTGTCAATATTATTATATCTTTTACACAAACATCATCAGTCCAGACGTGACAGGATAACTGTCGATATTATTACATCTTTACCACAAACATCATTAGTCCAGACTTGACAGGATAACTGTCAATATTATTTCATATTAACGACACACATTATCAGTCCAGACGTGACAGGATAACTATTAATATTATTACATATTTACTACACACATCATCAGTCCAGAGGTGACAGGATAACTGTCAATATTATTATATCTTTTACACAAACATCATCAGTCCAGACGTGATAGGATAACTGTCAATATTATTTCATATTAACGACACGCATCATCAGCCCAGACGTGACAGGATAACTGTTAATATTATTACATCTTTACCACACACATCATCATTCCAGACGTGAAAGGATAACTGTCAATATTATTATATCTTTTACACAAACATCATCAGTCCAGACGTGACAGGATAACGTTTAATATTATTACATCTTTACCACACACATCATCAGTCCAGACGTGATAGGATAACTGTTAATATTATTACATCTTTACCACACATATCATCAGTCCAGACGTGACAGGATAACTGTCAATATTATTACATCTTTACCACACATATCATCATTCCAGACGTGACAGGATAACTGTTAACATTATTACATCTTTACCACACATATCATCATTCCAGACGTGAAAGGATAACTGTCAATATTATTACATCTTTACCACACATAACATCAGCCCAGACGTGATAGGATAACTGTTAATATTATTACATCTTTACCACACACATCATCAGTCCAGACGTGACATGGTAACTGTTAATATTATTACACCTTTACCACACACATCATCATTCCAATCGTGAAAGGATAGCAGTCAATATTATTATATCTTTTACACAAACATCATCAGTCCAGACGTGATAGGATAACTGTCAATATTATTACACCTTTACCACACACATCATCAGTCCAGACGTGATAGGATAACTGTCAATATTATTACATCTTTACCACACACATCATCATTCCAGTCGTGAAAGGATAGCAGTCAATATTATTATACCTTTTACACAAACATCAACAGTCCAGACGTGATAGGATAACTGTCAATATTAATACATCTTTACCACACACATCATCAGTCCAGACGTGATAGGATAACTGTCAATATTAATACATCTTTACCAAACACATCATCAGTCCAGACGTGACAGGATAACTGTCAGTATTGTTACATCTTTACCACACACATCATCAGTCCAGACGTGATAGGATAACTGTTAATATTATTACATCTTTACCACACATATCATCAGTCCAGACGTGACAGGATAACTGTCAATATTATTACATCTTTACCACACATATAATCATTCCAGACGTGACAGGATAACTGTTAATATTATTACATCTTTACCACATACATCATTTGTCCAGACGTGACAGGGTAACTGTTAATATTATTACACCTTTACCACACACATCATCATTCCAGACGTGAAAGGATAACTGTTAATATTAATACATCATTACAACACACATCATCAGTCGAGATGTGACAAGATAACTGTCAATATTATTACATATTTACCACACACATCATCAGTCCAGACGTGACAGGATAACTGTCAATATCATTACATCTTTACCACACATCATCAGTCCAGAGGTGACAGGATAACTGTTAATATTATTACATCTTTACCACACGCATCATCAGCCCAGACGTGACAGGATAACTGTTAATATTATTACATCTTTACCACACACATCATCAGTCCAGACGTGACAAGATAACTGTTAATATTATTACATCTTTACCACACATATTATCAGTCCAGACGTGACAGGATAACTGTCAATATTATTACATCTTTACCACACACATCATCAGTCCAGACGTGACAGGATAACTGTTAATATTATTACATCTTTACCACACGCATCATCAGTCCAGACGTGAAAGGACAACTGTCAATATTCTTATATCTATACCTCACACACCATCAGTCCAGACGTGACAGGATAACTGTCAATATTATTACATCTTTACCACACACATTATCAGTCCAGACCTGACAGGATAACTGTCAATATTATTACGTCTTTACCACACACTTCATCAGTCCAGACGTGACAGGATAACTGTTAATATTATTACATCTTTACCACACGCATCATCAGTCCAGACTTGACAGGATAAATGTCAATATTATTACATATTAACGACACACATCATCAGTCCAGACGTGACAGGATAACTATTAATATTATTACATCTTTACCACACACATCATCAGTCCAGGCTTGACAGGATAACTGTTGCTAGTATTACATCTTTACCACACACATCAACAGCCCAGACGTGACAGGATAACTGTTAATATTATTACATCTTTACCACACACATCATCATTCTAGACGTGAAAGTATAACTGTTAATATTATTATATCTTTTACACAAACATAATCAGTCCAGACGTGACAGGATAACTGTCAATATCATTACATCTTTACCACACACATCATCAGTCCAGACGTGACAGGATAACTGTTAATATTATTACATCTTTACCACACGCATCATCAGTCCAGACGTGACAGGATAACTGTTAATATTATTACATCTTTACAACACACATCATCATTCCAGACGTGAACGGATAACTGTCATTATTACATCTTTACCACACACATCATCAGTCCAGACGTTATAGGATAACTGTCAATATTATTACTTTATTACATACTATTATTATTTACTCTCTTCAACGAGCCGAACAAGGACCTGCACCGGCTCATACAATCGCAGATCTTCGGCGGTTCCTCGATCATCTTCGCGCGTCATCACGAGGCCGACGTAACCGTTCAACGCCGGAACGAGTACGGCGAGTCGGCGGGGACTTGTCGCTCGATCGTGGGCTTTGACGGTAACAGTCTCTACCTCTGGGCTATCAGGCAAGCCATGCCGACGGGGTGGTATACGCGCCGCCGCTGGAGAACGCCCTTCGGCCGGAATGCGTGCACCGCTTCGGTCGTATGGCCGTGCAGTGGCTGACGTGGGAGGGCGAACGGAAGGGGGTGCGCATACGACACCAGCTCAACGGGCGCGAGAAACGAGTCGGCAAGTATCGGGTCGTCGTCTGGTGCGGCGGCGATATTACCGTGTGTACCATATCGTCGAG
The DNA here is from genome assembly GCA_963995525.1 of Escarpia spicata. Classification (NCBI taxonomy): domain Eukaryota; kingdom Metazoa; phylum Annelida; class Polychaeta; order Sabellida; family Siboglinidae; genus Escarpia; species Escarpia spicata. The sequence continues at coordinate 11,919,151 of OZ023216.1, forward strand.
AACGTCCCGATCGCGTGACTTCGTCGCTACGATTTCGGCGATACGGTCTCCGCCGCGCGACGCGAGGGCGACACCGACCCCGACAAAGCCATCATCGCCGATAAGTTTAAGCTTCTTGGGAACAGTTCCTATGGGGAAACTATATCGAGGGTCGATCTCCACAGGGATATCAAATACTGCACGACGGCCGGCGCCTCGATGCTCGTCAACGATCGACGCTTCCGGCAGCTCGACGTTGTCGTACCTGACGGTCTCTACGAGGTGGCGCTGAACAAGCGAACCGTCCGGTACGCGCTGCCTATCCAGATCGGTTACTTCGTGTACGAATACGCCAAACTACGTATGCTGGAATTTTACTACGATTTCATCGCTGCCTACATCCCGCGTCCCCTGTACCAGTATTGCGCGATGGACACCGACTCAGCGTATTTGGCCCTCGCGGGCCGGGACGTCGACGAGCTGGTGGAGGAGGCTAAGCGCGAGCATTACTTTCGACACCGAGGAGAGTGGTTCCCGGCGGAGTGCTGCGACGATCACGCGGACGCGCACGTGCAGTGCCGACTCGCCGGGCGACCGTGGGACGCCCCCGTCGAATGTTGCGCGAAACGTTGCAAGTACGATAAGCGAACGCCGGATCTCTTCAAAGAGGAATGGTCTGGTCGCGGTATCATTCCGTTCTACAGTAAGACCTACTACTGTTTCGGCGCCGGCGGCGGGGATAAGTACATCACGAAGGGATTGAGTAAGCGTCAGAACGACATCGTCAAGGACGTCTTCCTCGACGTGCTGCGCGGACAACGGAGCGGTAGCGGCTGGAACCGCGGCTTCCAAGTGAAAGAATCGCCCGTGCTGACGTACATTCAGGAGTGCGTGGCGCTGAGCTATTTCTACGCTAAACGTCGCGTGCTCGACGACGGAGTCACCATAGCGCCTATACTCGTATAACTACGAACCCTACCCCTCTAAGGGGACTACGACGAACCCTACCCCTCTAAGGGTACTCTAAGGGGCGCCCTAGGTAGGGGTAGGGTGTATGTATGTATGTATATAGGGGATAAAACTGCGAAAAACGGATGAGTTTTAATCGTCTTTTATTCGTAAGCGAAGCGAAAATAATTATAATAATTCAACGCGGTTTTAGCCAGTCGAATAAGAGACAGTCGTTAGCCACCCTATCGGGGCCGAACAGGCACTGGAAACCCTTTAACGGCATACCGCGGCATCGTAAGAGCAGGTAGGCGACGCAATATTGTCCGCATACGTTAGATACCCCGCTCTGCAGTCTCTTGTCGTTGTACGTCCACGAGTCGCAGTTACGGCGAAGGAAGGCGCGGAAGTCGGCGTGCAGCGGTGGCAGGCCGTACGAATCGAAGTAGTCGCCTCGCCGGTCGACGTCCACGCAGACGGCCACCCAGTGTTTCCCCGGTTCGTTACCGTCGCCGGTGTTGCACACGAAAGCTGTCGGATAAGCGGTGAGCCGTCTTTTCGGTAGCTCGTTTAGGCAGGACACCGACGACGACGTTTTTAGCGAACGCTTCGAGCTTCAGGCGGCGCATCAGCTGAAACGTGTCATGATGACCACTAGTAGTCGTGCACAACGTACCGGCTCTTGTCGATCTCGAGCACCGTTTCGAACTCCCCTTACACGACGACGTACACCGTTCGGGGTAGCGCCATTGCGAAGTGTACCTCCACGCGTAGACATTGAAATGGTCGCCGTCGCAACAGTCGGGCGACAGGTCGAAGCCGAAGATGGTGTAGCCGGAACCGAAGTCGTTGCGCGACAGGTCGTTCCCCTCGTCCTCGTACGCCTTTCCCGCTGCCCCGAAGACGTGCATGTAGCTTCGGATGTAACGTCCGTGCGCGAAGTTTGGCTGCAGCGGCTTGTTCGGTACTTGGCGTCCGTCGACGTAGAGAGCGAGGAAGTTTATGCCGTTGTGCTTCGCGTTAAACGGGTTTTTAGCGTAGGCCCCGTTATAGGCGTCGTTTTCGTTCAGGGCCAGGAACACGCGTTTCGGGAGGACGCCCAGGTAGACGTTCTCGTGCGTATGAGACATCCTGCCCTGCGGTACCGAGAACACCTTACATTCTACTCGACGTAGCGGGTATTTGGCCGACCCCCGCGCCAACGCTTTAATGTGACCGAGTTGGACGGACGGATTCACCTTAGCTTTTCGCACTTGCATGTAGGTCTCCAGCAGCACGATATTCCACCCCGGATCGACGTTCGCTCCTATGAGCGCCAGTCGAACCATTACGTCGACGCCGTTCAGTAGGTACCGGTCTTGCATGAACACGTCGACGTGCAGGCGTCCCACCAGCTCCACGTCGCGACTGTCCCGTGTGAAGAGGCGCCGCTGCGCGTACCCGTTGTTAGCATTCGCGGTCGCCTCCATGAACCCGGCGGTGTCTTTGTACCACAGATTGCCCCCGAGCTGCGTTATTTTCGCGTCGGTACCGGAAATCAACAGGGTTTCGATGTAGGCCCGGTACGGATACGTATTGGTCGACGGCGTCACGAACGTGCCGTTCAGCGACATGTCGACTTGACTGAACATCGAATGCAGAAAACTGTTGAACGGGGCCACGACGCTGTCGTTCGCGAGATCGGTACCGTCCCCCTGGACCACTTTGACGCGGGCGTACAGTCGTCTTCCGATCCAGGAATGAGGAACTCGATAGTCCCGCCAGTGTCGAGGGCCGTCAGTGGCTGGTGATCGACCCACTGACCGCTCTCTATGCACGGCGAACAGGTCCAGTTCGCTCCTTAGACCTTCGCACGACTGTCTTTGCACGAATGCCGTTCTAGTTGGTGAATATGTCGCTCGATGTCTGTTCCTTTCGACGACGTTTCTTCTTACTGGAAGTCGCCGCTATACCCGGCGGTTTTATGACTTTTCGTCGTCGCTTTTTCGGTGGCGGCGGCGGCGTATTCAACAGCCCGTCGAGAAGGTCGGCGCCGGCCTCCTTCGCGCGTCGTTTTACCGACTGTTTCAAATTCTCGCCGGTGACGACGTCCCACGCCACGCGCACGCCCGCATTGAGAGCACGCTTTCCCAGCGCCAGGGATCCCCTCTTGATAAGCGACATGGCGCTTCGAAACAGGCTCCCGAAGAGATTGCCCAAGCCGTGTCCCCGCTGCCCTCGGCCGCCGACGAAGACCGGTAGATTGTAGCCGACCTGTCGAGCGTAGTAGTCCTCGTACACTTTGCGGCCGGCTCTCGCCACCGTCATCTTCAAAACAGTTTAGATTTACAGCGTCTGATGTGAAACGTCGACACGAGTTTCCCCTGTTCGAATGGTATCGGTTGACCGATGTCGTCTCTTATATCTATCTCGACCGAATCTAATTGTCGCCGCAGGAGAGGTACGTATTGGACGCGGTCGAAGACCTCCGAAATAATGATCCCGTTCGTACCGTAGACTGGAAAGGCTCGAAGGAGCGGGGCGAAAACGTCACCGACAATGCGCGGTTCCACAAGGTCCGTGTACACGTCCATGGTGTCGACTCCCCGATGCATGTCCACCGTACGCGAGCCCTCGTACTCGTAGCCATACGCGACGAGATCGGTGCTGATGACGACGCCCGCGTGGCTGGCGGCGGTGTCCTCAGAGCTGGGACTCGCGATGACTTTCGAATCGAAGTACGTTCTTCAGATGGCTCCGGTGGAGTATGTTAAATTCGACTCCCGGCGATAGATGCAACGTCATCCGGTTAGAGATGGGGCTGTAGAACAGGCGAGCCTTGAGTTTTATCGGTGCTCAGTCTTGTCAGTGTCGCGTTGATTTTGTGCATCAACTCGTAGGCGCTGTTGTAAAAGCCGTGAGGGATGTTGCCTTGCCGGTAAATCGGAATACCGTCTACGGAGGTGTAAACCCCTCTCTCCCCCGTCTTGCAAGACAAGAAGATGTACGCGTCCTCCTCTCTCACGTTGTACCATGTATGCGGGTATTGTAGCGTCACCAGTCCGCATTCCCACTGCCCCGACAGGTCGATGCGTTGCGGTAGATTCGTGGTGTAGTGAGTCAACGTGTTTTCGGGGCACGCCTTCATAGACGCGTTGCTCGGAAGCGTCAGGTAAAAGTCAGACGATGCCATCGCGTTTCATAGACGGAATCGGAAGTAGGTAACCGAGACAGCTACTCAACACCGCCGTCCACAGGTTGGAGTCGCCCTGGCCTCTCGTTAGATTGTATATACTGACGACGATAACCGTGTACAGGACGTCGATCTGACACAGGAAGATGATCTCGGCTTTAGGGCTTTCGTTGCCGCAGAAACGCCATGGAACGTGTTCGCGGACGTCGTGGACGACGTCGACGGCATCGATCGCATCGACAGAGACGGATAAGTCGGCGGCGGTAGACTCTGCTGATGCGGTATCGGCGGCATCGGGCATCGGTGGCGGCTGTCGTCTCGTCGGTCATCGTCGCACGACAACCATCCAACACTACGGCATCCTACCTTTTATAGTCCACGAGCGCCTTGGCATCGATCCAGCTGTTGAAAGAAACTGGATAACCGCTCCATTTCACGAGTACCTCCGCACCGCCTCACTTACGGCGTCGACGACGCTGTAGAACGGCCTCCACGCGATACAGTTTATCTTTCGGGACGACTACTCGTTGCAGCTCCGGTTCGTAGAAGATGCCGTCTAGTAACGTCCCGGCGTCGTCCTTCAATCGTTAAACGGGAGGCTCGGACGGATGCATTTCTACGACGGTGAAGAGCTCTTCGCTCCAGTTAGCCATGTACCCTTTCTTGAACCGACCCTTCGCCTAGCTCATGCGCACGCAATTTCCCTCTCGCAGTTTCGGATTGCAGCCTCGACCCTCGCCGCCGTACAACCGTTGCCACACACTCTCCTGGTTCGCGGCGTTGACACTCGCCGGCGACCTACCGATGCTTCGATGGTAGGCGTTGTTGTACGACCGCACGAAGTCCGGTAACGGCTCTACCTACATCAGCGTCTGATGATGTAAAGTACCTCCACATGCGCGTCTTTAATGTCCGATTGAATATTTCCACGACACTCGCTTTAGTCTCCTCGTTATGCGTCACGAAATGGTGGACGCCGTATTCCGTCAAAAGTTTCTGAAAGGGTCTGTTGAGAAACTACTTCCCCTTATCGGTGTGCACCGCGTTCGGCGGTTGCTCTTGCTGCTGCAGCAGGCACTCGAAGGCCGTAACGAGCGCCGGGCCGGCTTTACTCTTCAACGGGACGCACCACGCCCGCTTCGAAAAGACGTCGATCACCGTCAATAGGAACGTTATACCGTCGTTGTGCTTTTTCAGTTTAGCTACGTCGACGAGATCGGCTTGCCATTGCTGGTTTCGACCGCCTACGATAACGCAACGTCGTTTGAAACGTCGTTTGACCGGTTTGTGCAGGGTGTGTGTGTCCTGCGCCGCTAGCCACTGCTTCACGACCGGCTTGCGTACTACAGTTGCCGCCCGGTACAACGTGTCGACGCCGTAACTGCCCGCCTGTTTCGGGTCGAAGTAGGCGCGCTTCAGGCGGCGGTCTTCGTCTCGTTGAGTGCGGCGGCGCTTTCGTTGCGTACCACGAGGCCGCCGGGACACCATGACCACGACGACGACGACGATCGATCGATTTACGACGAATAATATACACATATATAAAGCCGACGGTACCCACTCCACCAATTCGGCTTCCCCGGTAGCCAACAGGGCGTCTTTCAACTTTTTTGTCCGTTCGAACTTGCTCATCAACAGGCTCTTCATACACCTGACCCTAATGGCATCCCATTCGGCTCCCGTTCTCTTTTTCTTGATTCCGTAACTTCGTCGCTTCGCTATATAGGCCGACCTCGACTGTTTGATGTACTCCGCGTTTTCTCCGTCTTCGTTAAACATTGCTTTTCTAAACTGATAAGCGTGCTCGACGGATCTGAAACCCCGACCGTACGCCGCGACTCGACACGGATAAAAATTCGACAGGAACGACGCCGAACCACCGAAACGTATAGGCCCCATACCATCTAGAGACACTACTGACTACACCTCATGTTTAACAACTATATAACCTCCTTACACATAAGTGACTGATTACTCATTCTTGCACTAGAGGCGCTACCGTCTACGTTATCATAGCATAACCACTAGAGACGCTACCGTCTACGTTATCATAGCAAGTATATCCACTAGAGGTCATCGCTTATGCAACCGTACTTACATGAACCCGCGGCGACTATAAAAAGGGGTCAACCAGGCATCAATCAAACTTGTTTTATAAGTAAGATGTCAAAAAGCAATTAAGATAAGAAGTTTTTTATAAGTAGATTTTTATGACAGGTCATTACTCATTTATTTTTTATAAGTAGGGAGCCGATGGAATGACTGAGCCAAAACCCTTTGATGTCCTTTGATCTTTATTCGCCGCCGATGGAACGACTGAGCCAAAACCCTTTGATGTCCTTTTATCTTTATTCCGTGCACCGGGGCGAGATGCCCACCATTACTACTGGCATTGTACTTTTATCAGTTTTGCATGTACACCAGGGAACATCTATGATAAACATCAGGTCTTCGCGCATACTCATTAAAACAATACAGCGAAGATGGTTTGTCTAGTTTGTGTGAACATGTTTGGAGCAGAAAACCTGCTACCATTTGTATAGAGTATTTGTCGTGAAAGCGAGAATAACCGCATTCCTTTGTATTGTTTTACCACCTTTCGACTACGGAGATTGTAAAAAAAATTCACAAATCCTTCGCGACCCAGTGCTTATGCTAAGCAAACTCTCCGAAAGTACCCGTATGAAGATATTTTGGAAGGTATTAAATAATTTTACAGACATTTTTTTAAAGTAAATGAAGCTTTTACTACTACTGCTACTAAAGTGTGAACATGTGTAATGCAGAACATTTGGTATCATTTTGAAGCAAGTATTGGTCATAAAGGCAAGACTAACAACAATCGTTTGTAATGTGTTACAACGGCAACAGCTTTCAGGTAGCATACAGTGGCGGGTGCTGTAATAAATATCACCAACAAAATGGTAAAACCAGTTTGATATTCAAACATACGCCACACAAAAAGGTTGAAGTGGTGTTCACAGTGTATAGATTTAAGCCTACGTTCAATATTATGTTAGGTAAGTGAACACAACAAAATGCTATGGTGTGACAAATTTTCTTTTTAAAATATGAGTTGTCCAATTTGTCACACAAAAACGTTTGCCTTTGTACACAAGCACAGCCGTCTCAACAAACACGACACTTATGTTATCTAACTTTACACATATCGAAAACTTATATCATTGCCTTTGCCGTACCTCGTGGCCAGAACTAACATGAGCAACCTAGAGGCATTCACTATCGTCGAACAATAGTTTTGCTACTGCGACTTACTTCTTTGAAATCGTCCGTCCTTGGAGTACACCAATCCACGTCTTGGACACGTTCCCATGATTGTAGTAGTTTTTTACAAAATTTTGGTTGCACAAAACATGCCTTTTAGTAATGCTTGGTGACTGAAAAGAGAGCCCAAAATCCACGACAGACTAAATGTCAGTGCACTTGCGCATGTGCACATGACAGGTGACTGGTCAACAAGATTCAAGTTCATGAATTGGCTGTCTGTCGCCTCGTGTCAGGAAACAAAAGCCAGTGTACTGAGTAAAGGGCGCTACGTGGTATGTACGTGTGCGCGCTCGCGCGCGCAAGTTTGTGGGTTTGAGCGCGCATGCGTGTGTGCGTTTGTGTGTGTCTACCTTAAGGTCGTATACTTTCTAATTTGTAGGTGCATTTTGCCATCTTCTACTTTACACTTATTATCTCTGTTCTTGTTTGACAATGCTCTCTGTCGTGAATTTGGGTTTGAGACTTTTAACATGTGTAACTGGTCACTTAGAAAGGATGTAATTGTGATCTGGTTGACCGACTCCAGTAACTCCGGACACGTTAATCAAAACATGCCGTTTTTACAAATATAAGAAGAACTTTGTGCACCATAGACACATATTCTAACGCTGCATAACTTACTTTATTCAATCTGAGCAAACGAATGGTGACAAAATTGATTGTTGGCGAAATGCTTAGCCAACAAAAGACAACAGCGTGACGAAGACGCGCGAAAACATTTTCTGAGACGCGAGTCGGAATGGCAAGCTAACATAACATTTTATTTTTGCGTACGTATTTCATAATATATTTAATATGCGTCAAGCCCAACGCCCTGCCTCATGTTCCACTTGTGATGTCAACATAGGCGGTCCACAGAGGTTTCATTTTAGTACATATTTTTGTTACATGATCAGTTAACCAGATGACGCACCAGCAAATGACAACAAAATAACTGATATGTAGCTACGTCAATTTTACATGGATATACATGTCATTAGCGGCGATAACTAACAATATGTTTACGTGTTCGACTTGCGAGTGTGTCCGACTGGCGGGTACTTCACTATACAGCCTGGCTAAATCGGAGAGCTGCTACCGTTCCACGTAGAAATTCCTGACCAATTGATTGATTGATTGCATTTTATTTATCCCAACAGCAGAATATGGTGCCGTACTTGAGCGTGACAGACCCAGGTTCGGCGGTCGGCTCATAGTTGCGCTTTGAGTAAACGACGGTGTGCGACATTGGACGAAGCTGGACTTCGCCGCCTTTCTCGACGACGAGATTCTTGAAAGTGACTCTTTGTTCATAGTTATCTCCATATTATGTTTAGTCCTGATCTTACAACAGGACTGCAAATTCATTTTGTTATAAGCATTCAGTGGTGTACTAGCTACACATTTTATCAACTGAAATATTTGTGAAATAACACTGAATATAGATCTAGCATTATTAAGAATTCAAAGACATTTAGCGAAGACCTTGTAAAGACAACAATAGTAACTTTTTAATAACATCGGCCCATTATTATTTATTCATTCACATGTTTTATATTTTAAAGCTTCTGTATTTATTATACTGTTTTTAATATTAAAATGTTTATTAATTAAACAGTGTGCTTCACGTAGGAATGGTATACATTGAAAACACACAGAAAGTTTTCTTTCTTAGTTAGTTATTAATCAGTATCTAAGAATTCATGCAACCTCTCAACAGGAATCATGACGAATGTGCATGACATTGTGATCGTGCACCACCAGACGGCTCTGGAGCTCTGGAGACGCAGAAAAGATGACATTGTAATAATACAAATTGTATTCACCATAAACCTTTTTTTCAAATTTACTTTGTATCTTCCTGGTGATGATTAGTTTAAACAAAATACATAACGAGGAGTATATAAATAGTGTGTGTCTTATATAATTAGATGTGCTAGAAAAATCAACCAAAAGATTGTGGGCATCTATAGAAAGAAGAAGAGTATAAAATATAGTAATGTTAAAGTAAATTGTGTAAAAAAATATTTAAGTTATTCATGATCTTGGGGGACAACGTTATTTAAACCAATGTGGTTATAATTCCTACTAGAAATAAAACCTATACTAAAATAACCTTCTTGATCCGTGCACATTATTGATTCTGACTTACATTCTAATTATAACAGAACAAAAATACAATTTAACTTCTACTGTTAACCATCGAATTTAAATATAATTCCATGAATGTGCTACATTTTCTTATGCAGTATAATGACATTGGAACCGGTGCTGGTTATGCAGCCACCGGTGGTTCATACAACGAAGCTGTCGCTGGTGGTGGTGCCACCCATGGGATGACATGAGCACCGACCGGGTTTGGAAGCGGCGGTGAAAATAGAATGAGTGTAAATAAAATCAAGTGGAGCTGGTGGCGCAGGTGATGGCTACTTACAACTGAATGTTCCCGGGACACTCTTACTAGAAAGTGAGGGGTCACTTCGAAATGGATAACCAATGATTTTCATTGGTTTTTTGAACGATTGTTTTATGGAACATTGCGATTCAATGTTTGTTATAGCATCCACACTGGCGTGATGTGTCCTTAGGACATTTTGCCCGTACACTATATTGATGCAGATTCATAAAAAATATGTAACTATCATGATCTTTCATCTGTTAATATTTTCAAAAATAAATTATTTTGTAGTTTGGAATAAAAAACTATTAAAATGTGTAGGTAGACAATCGATCGTCAGATCGTATTGCCAACATGTCTTTTAAGAATTGGAGTTCACTAAAAGAGAATATTAGGTTTTTAAGATAATTGCAAGACTTGACATGTGCCATGTGAACTTAGAGCAGGACTCGCTGTGACCATGATCTTACACATATCTTGCAAAGATATTAACATTGACCATTTTCAACAACCAACTAATGTGTACATTTCTTTTCACGATCAGGTAAAATCACCGCAGATGGCGCTGACAGCTCTGGAGCGACCTCTGGTGGTGGATCTGGTGGCACAGTTCTCGTCAACGCTGTAGATATGAAAGGTCGTGGCCTTCTGTCGATGAATGGAGGTCAAGGTTATGGTATTGACGGTGGCAGCAGTGGTGGTCGAATAAAGACGCAGTTAAATAATTGGTAGTAACTACTTCAACTCCTGATTTACATAGCACTGTTACATTTCTGAGTTATGATAATAAAATGTTTATTTGAAATTCTACAAAAAAATATTTTTAAGAAATGTGAAGCTTTAAGAAACTTTTTTTAAACCTGTTGTAACATTTTATGTATGCCATCTTCAATAAGACATTTACACTAGGAGAGTGCTATATGTAATAATTGATATATTCATTGTCTTATTTTACCAAGAAAGTTCATTTATATTGGAAATTACTGAATTATTTTTATCTTTACTTACAAATTCTGTGCAGTATAAAATGAAGTAACAGGATTGAATGACCCCCACATGTTCAGAATAGAATATTTCATTTAGTTGTTATTTATTCTTTTGAACAAAATTCAATTCTATCGAAACTGTTATTCGCTTTTAATTCTTTTCTTGGCTTGCTAATTTGTGCAGTGTAAAATGGGGATCGAAATAACAATGACTTGCATGTGTTAAAGGTACGACTTTGATGGTGGGTTTGCGGCGGAGGCAATGACAACAACCCGGACACAGTGAAGGCCGGCCCAGGCAAAGTCTACATCGGACACGGCCGCACATAGAGCAACCGACTGAACAAACTGTTCACAGAGGGCGACACTGTCTGGAACCTGCAGCAACAGACACGCACCGAAATAACGGGAGACGCTTCAATGGACTTTGACTAGGATCAAGTTCAAATCACAGGTGAGTGGTATTCCTAACAAGTAATGACTGATGCTAGTGTCCTCTGAAGTTGTAGGACTTGAAAGTTGGATTGAACAAAAATGTATTTGAATTTAATATATATGGTCATAAACATAATTTGAATTGATGAAATGAAGTTAAATTAGGACACTCAAAGACGTTAAGTATAGAAAGTGAATACTAGTGATAATAATTACATTTGTTTAGTACACAATTACCTGGATTATGTGTACAATGGAACCTCACTATTAAGGTCATGCTGGGACTCGGCAAAAGTGACATGAATGGCGAGGTGACCTTATTTTAGCAAGACATTTCCTACACATTACTGCTATAGGGATTATCCTAGTGTTACCTTAATTGTGAGGTGGCTGTATTACTGTGGTAACTATAAAGTGAGGTTCAACTGTATTTCAAAATATAATATATTTAATAACATAACATTTAACTTATTCAAAAATATAATAGAAATAGAACATGGTGACACGATGGCTGTTTACACATATATATGCACACACAGAATAAATATAAGAAAGTGAAGACTTAGCTCTTACTATGACTACCCTGTTGTAGGCTACGCCCTCAGTTGTTTATGACATTGCGTATGTCGTAGCTATGCGGGAACAAACAGCAGACCTTCCAGGCCGAGGTGGTGGAAGGGTTCATCAGCCACCTGCGTGCCACCATCAACGACCCTCCATGTACCTCTCAACATGACCATAGACGGCACTAAGCTGGTCTATGACAGCATATCAGACTCACCTTTAATTATTTAAAGTCATGCGTTTAAATAATTAAAGGCATGCCTTTGGTTATTTAAATACGCGTGTGTAAAGTTAAAGGCGTGGTTGTAACATTAAGATAATGCCTTTAATTAATTAAGTACGCATATGTAAAGTTAAAGGCATGCATAGAATTAATTAAGTACACCTATTTAATTGTAACCAATCAGAACCTGCGATGTGTATTAACAGAAGTATGTGTCGCTATTTCCGATTAGTTACAATTAAATACCCGTACGTAATTAATTAAAGGCATGCCTTTAAATAATTAAATGCGTGCTTTTAATTGTAACCAATCAGAACCAGCGAATAAATTCTGTTAACACGCTTTATTTTGCTCTGATTTGTTACAATTAAATAAGCGTACTTAATTAATAAAAAGGAATGCCTTTAATTGTAACCAATCGGAACCAAGCATACAACATTCTTACGTGACAGTTATGCTATCTTTGCCATTTTGTTTTATGCCATGGCTAATATATTTAATGCTCTGTCAATCATAGAATTATTAAGGACGATTCGTTAGATTGTGGCCGATGTGGTAAGATCACACTCGCAGCACACTGTTGGACCACAAGAAGCTATACGGCGAATATGAGAGGTCACAAGAAATCTTACCAGAATCGACAGCCTCGTTGTGGAAAGAAATGAAATGCAAGCACTATTAAGCGATTGCAACATAAGTAATAGGGTAAATTCGGGTATCGTGAGCATAGCGGATAAAATGAGCACCCCCTGCAGCTTAAACCAAACATGCCAGGTGCCGCCACCTGTGTTTTTCTTGAAGCACGTCGTCTGCAAACCGCCAGCACCATTTCTATCGTTTGCGCTGCCGAATATTTTCCGAGGTGAGGTCGTTTAAAGAAACTGTGCACTTTTCTTACCATATCCACCAGTACAGCGAATGTATTCTATTTCAAAATGTGTATCATTACGATGCGCAAATGATGTGTAAATTAAACCTTGAAGCTTGTTGCGTATTGTAATGAGCGATAATGCAGCCTCTCGCGGATTATAGTTCGCCATATTATCACCTTGCGGCGTGCATAGCGCTGTGGCTATATGAGCAGGCTTTCTGGAGGTATTATGAGCACGGTGCTCATATTAGCCGATAGGGTGCTCATATTAGCCTAGGTGTTATTGGCTTTGTTTACCTACCACCAGTCTGCATTGCAATCAGTTGAGGCTACAATTATATTCAAAACAATAGTAATTGTTATCCAATGGTAATTCGTAGTATATGCTATATTTAAAGGGGTTCATATAGCAGCAGCAATCTTTTTTTAAAAAGTTTTCCAGTTTTTGAGGTATTGCTATTTGTTTTATTATAGGCTATATTTCTAAACAGCCCAGAAGCAATTTCTTTCTGCTGCTATATATATATATGAATCCCTTTCAAACTTGCAATAATAAACTCTCACACTTGTTTTATCAGATGCCTAATATGAAGAAGAAGGTTGAACGCGTGAAATGGACATCATCAGATATGCAGTCGGCCGTACGTGACGTACTAATGTATCAACGGTCACAGAAATCAGCTAGCCAAGCGCACAATATACCGCGACAAACCCTGAGATGGCATCTCGAGAAGGCACATGCGGGTGAGGGCGTCCACAAGTGTCTCGGCCGCAAACCGGTACTCTCCATAGATCAAGAAACAGAGGTGAAAGCCACCATATTTGAAATGGAGGCCAAACTCTTCGGCTTGACGCGAGATGATGTGAGGCACTTTGTATTCAAATTCTGCGAAACAAAGAACATAACAAATAAATTCAACCAAACATCTCAAAGGGCTGGAAAGGACTGGCTGAAAGGCTACTTAAAACGGCATCCAGACATGAGTCCGCGAATCCCCGAGCCAATGTCGATTCAGCGAGCCTTCGGCTTTAACAGAACGAAGGTTGATCGGTACATGCAGCTTCTACAAGCCACCATCTTTGATGAGGATGGGACGAGGGTCATCCACGAAGGCTACATATTCAACGTGGAAGAATCCGGTTACACTATTTGCCATAAGCCAGGGAAAGTGCTGGCGAAGAAAGGGAAGAAAGGGATCGGGGCTATCACCAGTGCGGAGAGGGGAAAGAATGTTACAGTTGTCGCTTGTGTTTCGGCGACCGGCGCATACGTCCCACCGATGATGATCTTCCCCAGGGTTCGCATGAAGCCGGAACTGCTTGACGGGTCGCCTCCTGGCACTGTTGGGTACGCAAACAAAAGTGGTTGGATCAACGTTGAGTTGTTCGAATGCTGGATCGACCACTTCATTGAAGTTGTGCAGCCAAGCCACCGAGCATCAAAGGTGTTGCTCATCCTAGATGGCCACAGCAGCCACACGAAGAATGTTCGACTGATCAACAAGACCAAGACAAACAACATCATAATCATATCACTGCCGTCCCACTGCACGCACCGGCTTCAGCCACTCGATGTGAGCGTGTTCAAAAGTGTTAATGTCAATTACAAAAAAGGAGTGCAGACATGGCTGCGCCAGCACCCTGGCCGGTCGGTCACAGAGTTTCAAATGGCAGCTCTCTTTGGGTCGGCTTACATCAAAGCTGCTACGGTAAGTAACGTGATCAGTGGCTTCCGGAAGTGTGGGATAAACCCATTCAACCCGCACATCTTTTCGGATGCTGATTTTGCCGCAGCCGATGTGACGGACACGCCAAATCCCGCTACTGGCCTACCTCTTCCTGAGCCGAACCCCACTCCAGCGCGCGACACGTCAGTTGCTCCGAGCTTCACAGCAGCGCGCGACTCGTCAGTTGCTCCGAGCTTCACAGCAGTGCGCGACTCATCAGTTGCTCCGAGCTTCACAGCAGTGCGCGACTCGTCAGTTGCTCCGAACTTCACAGCAGTGCGCGACTCGTCAGTTGCTCCGAGCTTCACAGCAGTGCGCGACTCATCAGTTGCTCCGAGCTTCACAGCAGCGCGCGACTCGTCAGTTGCTCCAAGCTTCACAGCAGCGCGCGACTCGTCAGTTGCTCCGAGCTTCACAGCAGTGCGCGACTCATCAGTTGCTCCGAGCTTCACAGCAGTGCGCGACTCGTCAGTTGCTCCGAACTTCACAGCAGTGCGCGACTCGTCAGTTGCTCCGAGCTTCACAGCAGTGCGCGACTCGTCAGTTGCTCCGAGCTTCACAGCAGTGCGCGACTCGTCAGTTGCTCCGAGATTCACAGCAGTGCGCGACCTTCCGAGTCTCTGCCTGATTATCAGGTAGCCTATGTCTTTTACTATAATTTTTGTCGTTTGGTAAAAATAAAGTTAGCATTGTAAGCGTATGGCAGTTATGCCTATTTCGTAATAACGATGAAGACGACGGCGGTGACGTCAACAAATAATAATGACTATAACAATAACAGTTGCCTACTACTATGAAATAAGAATTAGCCTAAGTACCATTATGGTCTAACATAAATCACACTTTAAAGCCTACTAATTGAATTTGGAACTGTCTGCAGCATTGAGGCGGATGTGCACGTTTCCGATGATACACGCAAGGAGAACTGCGATCCAGATGGTGAAGGCCTATCGTTTCAACGACTGATTAATTGTTCACCAGCCGTTCCCAGGCCTAAGATGGCTGAAGGCGCCAGCAAGAGACGAAAAGTAGCTCACGCCGAAATTATCACGAGTTCGCCGTACAAGCAGAGTGTGATGGCAATTGGGCCTAGTCCTTGGAGCGCTTCCAAAACTGAAAAGAAGCCACCGAAGACCAAACGTGTCCGTGTGAAGAAAGTAGCTGTTAAGGGACTTCGGCTTAAAACCCCATGTTATAAGTGTTGCGTCGATTTCGGGGACGCATTAGATCACAAGCGAAATGAAGACTGGATCCAATGCAAACCATGTGGTGAATGGTTCTACGAATCATGCGGCAAAGAATTTGGAATATTCGACGATGACACATTCACATGCCAGGGTTGTTTTATACATTTTCTAGTTACCATTTATAGGCCTAGGCTACGTTCAATTTCTTACAATACCGTTATTCTTCCACGGATCATAGATCTAGGCCCTAAAGATACATTATGAATTTTGTTGATACGTTTCAATGTATTATCCAGTAATTTAATTAATAATGCGCCGAGGAATCCGGATTCATTGACGATGACACTTTCACGTGCCATGGTTTTAAAACGTTCCATTCTACAGTACTGTTAATCTTCTAGTTAAGATATATAATGGATAAGTTTCCGTGTATTATCAAGTAATAATAAATGGTCATAATAATAGCCATCGTATATCTGATAATTATTAAACATGAGTCATACACACCGTTTAGAAGCATGATCGTATTGCCCGACGCTTCGGGTAATATGAACACTTTTTTCAAATAACTTTTTTTCATGCTGTATTATTTTATTAAAACATACAGCGAAACCAATGCAGTTTCTAGAAAGAGTTTGTAAAGGTCAACACTACGCGCCTTAAATGGAGACATTCGGATATATATTTAGCAAAATATTGGCCGAAAACAAAACTATGCTCATAATGCCCGACCTTACCCTATACACTATATAAATCGCAAACACAAAATGAATACATAATAATGGTATAGCGCCTATGGTTATGCTAGATAGTATAATTTGTATCTCTCAAACTAAAGCTGTTAAATTTTATCGATGCTAAAGCCGCGATGTGTGCTATGTATACTGACCGTGCATATTTTGTTCACTCTCGCAAATTGGACACTGTTAGCGTATGCCTTGAGATCTTACTGAATTGTAACATTTATATTAAGCAAAACCACTGCATATAAGACCTCATTGTAATATTGTACTGGCATTTATCTGGTTACTATAATTCCTTCCAATGATGCAATGTTCCTTCAGCAGGCTTCGGACAATCGTAGAAAGTGGTAGAGGAAAGACGACCCACCTAACAAAAAGGTTTTTGTGAAAAAGATATGCGATAATGAACTTTCTTGAGGATTGCATTGTTTAGTTATTACAAAAACAAAATTGACGTCACCGCTAAGGGTAAAGCGGTCCCTTATCGTGGCGTAAAACGCCCTCTAGCAATATTGACTAGAAAACTGATTTCTTTCACGAAAAAAAATAGAGCAGTTATGCATGTTATAGGTTGAATTTTGCAGCATTTTATTGACCCGCTGGAAAAGGAAGTGCCAGTAGTTGAACATCTTCAGTACCAAGCACCAAACGTCAGAGAAGCATCAGGGCAGGAGCGCTTTGACGTAACTGAGCAGCATCTGAAAACTCTCCTAGAGCTTGGCTTATATTACGGTTGAGATTTAGAATATGAATATGGTTTTTGACCTGGGCGTCTTTTACGATATTTGGATTACGCCAGTCTATTTTCATAAGTACTTCACTATAAACAGCTTTCCTAAGTCTATTTAAAAAAAATATAGATGCAATAGGTGTTATAGATTTAGCACACAGATATATTTCTGAAGTAGTTGATCAGTTTCTGTTAAAAAAAAACATAAAACATTAGGACGCACGATTTGTACTCCCACCAATAAATGGTGGCTAAACAGTAACAGCGTGCAGGCGCGACCGAGAGACCACGTCATACGAACATAGTCATATAATTACTACATAAATTTAGAAGTATCCCTACGTAATCGACGTGCTGGTCGTTTATAGCAGAGCGTGGCAAAGATAGATCGGCCATGATTAGGTGCAACAAAATGTTGTTAGCAGCATGATCCTTACCATTTATGTTTGGGACTTGAAACACATCCTCCTCCTCCATCCTTCCGACGTTGAACATACACGCTCAAGGACCAGGACATCTATTTGTAGCAGTTTTGTTTTGTTTCACTTGCTCTGATGTTTCTGTGGTTCCGATTGGTTACAGTTATAGGCATGCCTTTTTATTAATTAAGTACGCTTATTTAATTGATTCGCTGGTTCTGATTGGTAACAATTAAAAGCATGCATTTAATTATTTAAAGGCATGCCTTTAAATAATTACCTACGCCTATTTAATTGTAACCAACCGGAAACAGCGACACAAACTTCTGTTAATACACATCGCTGGTCCTGATTAGTTACAATTAAATAGGCGTATTTATTTAATTAAAATTAATGCATGCCTTTATCTTTACATAGGCGTACTTAATTAATTAAAGGCATTATCTTAATATTACAACCACGCCTTTAACGTTACACACGCGTATTTAGATAACTAAAGGTATGCTTTTAATGATTTAAATGCATGACTTTAAATAATTAAAGATGAGCCTGACCAACTTAGAGCCGTCTATGGTCATATTGAGGGGTACATGGAGGGTCACGTTCTCACCCACGTGGAAGCTGATGG
Source organism: Escarpia spicata (assembly GCA_963995525.1). Lineage (NCBI taxonomy): Eukaryota > Metazoa > Annelida > Polychaeta > Sabellida > Siboglinidae > Escarpia > Escarpia spicata. Next base: position 11,937,428 of record OZ023216.1, read on the forward strand.
TGGCACGCAGGTGGCTGATGACCCCCTCCACCACTTCGGCCTGGAAGGTCTGCTGTTTGTTCCCGCATAGCTCCGACACACGCAATGTCATAAACAACTGAGGGCGTAGCCTACAACAGGGATAGTCATAATAAGAGCTAAGTCTTCACTTTCTTATATTTATTCTGTGTGTGCATATATATGTGTAAACAGCCATCGTGTCACCATGTTCTATTTCTATTATATTTTTGAATAAGTTAAATGTTATGTTATTAAATATATTATATTTTGAAGTACAGTTGAACCTCACTTTATAGTTACCACAGTAATACAGCCACCTCACAATTAAGGTCACTCTGGGATAATCCCTATAGCAGTAATGTGTAGGAAATGTCTTGCTAATAAGGTCACCTCGCCATTCAGGTCACTTTTGCCCAGTCCCAGCATGACCTTAATAGTGAAGTTCCATTGTACACAGAATCCAGGTAATTGTGTACTAAACAAATGTAATTATTATCACTAGTATTCACTTTCTATATTTAACGTCTTTGAAAGTCCTAATTTAACTTCATTTCATCAATTCAAATTATATATATGACGATATATATTAAATTCAAATAATTTGTTTTCTCAATTCCTACAACTTCAATTGTGTGAGGACACTAGCATCAGTCATTACTTGTTAGGAATACCACTCACCTGTGATTTGAACTTGATCCTAGTCAAAGTCCATTGAAGCGTCTCCCGTTATTTCGGTGCGTGTCTGTTGCTGCAGATACCAGACAGTGTCGCCCTCTGTGAACAGTTTGTTCAGTCGGATGCTCTATGTGCGGCTGTGTCCGATGTAGACTTTGCCTGGGCCGGCCTTCACTGTGTCCGGGTTGTTGTCATTGTCTCCGCCGCAATACCAACGTCAAAGTCGTACCTTTAACACATGCAAGTCATTGTTATTTCGATCGCCTTTTTATACTGCACAGATTAGCAAGTCAAGAAAAAAATTAAAAGCGAATAACAGTTTCAATAGAATTGAACTATCATCGCAACAATAAATAACAACTAAATGAAATGTTCTATTCTGAACATGTGGAGGTCATTCAATCTTGTTATTTCATTTTGATACTGCACAGACGTGGTATGTTAAGATAAGACAAATGCAGTAATTTCCAATATACATGAACTTCCTTGATAAAACAAGATAATGAATATAGACATTATTACATATAGCACTCTCCTAGTGTAAATGTCTTATTGAAGATGGCATACATAAAATGTTACATAAGTTTTTAAAAACGTTTCTTAAAGCTTCACATTTCATTATTGTTTTAGTAGAATTTCAAATAAATATTTTATTATCATAATTCAGAAATGTAACAACGCTATGTAAATCAGGAGTTGAAGTAGTTAAACTACCAATTATTTAACTGTATCTTCATTCGACCACTACTGCTGCCACCGTCAATACCATAACCTTGACCTCCATTCACCGACAGAAGGCGAATGGACCTTTCAGATCTACAGCGTTGACGAGAACTGTGCCACCAGATCCACCACCAGAGGTCGCTACAGAGCTGTCAGCGCCATCTAGGGTGATTTTACCGGATCGTGAAAAGAAATGTACACAATAGTTGGTTGTTGAAAATGGTCAATGTTAATATCTTTGCAAGGTATGTGTAAGATCATGGTCACAGCGAGTTCTGCTCTAAGTTCACATGGCACATGTCAAGTCTTGCAATTATCTTAAAAACCTAATATTCTCTTTTAGTGAACTCAAATTCTTAAAAGACATGTTGGCAATACGATCTGACGATCGATTGTCTACCTACACATTTTTAAATTGTTTTTTGTATTCCAAACTACAAATTAATGTATTTCTGAAAATATTAACATATGAAAGATCATGATAGTTACATATTTTGTATGAATCTGCACCGATATAGTGTACGGGCAAAATTTCCTACGTACACATCACGCCAGTGTGGATGCTATAACAAACATTCAATCGCAATGTTCAATAAAACAATCGTTCAATAAACCAATGAAAATCATTGGTCATCCATTTCGAAGTGACCCCTCACTTTCTAGTAAGAGTGTCCCGGGAACATTCAGTTGTAAGTAGCCATCACCTGCGCCACCAGCACCACTTGATTTTATATACACTCGTTATATTTCCAACGCCGCTTCCAAACCCGGTCGGTGCTCATGTCATCCCATGGGTGGCACCACCACCATCGACAGTTTCGTTGTATGAACCACCGGTGGCTGCATAACCAGCACCGGTTCCAATGCCATTATACTGCATAAGAAAATGTAGCACATTCATGGAATTATATTTAACTTCGATGGTTAACAGTACAAGTGAAATTGTATTGTTGTTCTGTTATGATTAGAATGTAAGTCTTAGAAGCAATAATGTGCACACATCAAGAAGGTTATTTCAGTGTAGGTTTTATTTATTTGTTTAAATAACGTTGTCCCTCAAGATCATGAATAACTTAAATATTTTTTGTTACACAATTTACGTTAACTTTACTATAGTTTACACTCTTCTTCTTTCTATAGATGTCCACAATCATTTGGTTGATTGTTCTAGCCCTTATTTAACAAGATTTAACAAGATTGCCACCCAGAGAATTAACTCTAGGTAGCAGGTGGACAAGGAAGCCCTTGGCTTATCGAGAGTCCGACCTTTTTATCTATGTGTATCCCGCCCGTCTGAGGTATGTGTCGATTTTATTTTTAAACATATCTAATTATATAAGACACACACTATTTATATACTCCTCGGTATGTATTTTGTTTAAACTAATGATCCCAGGAAGATACAAAGTAAATTTGAAAAGGTTTATGGTGAATACAATTTGTATTATTACGATGTCATCTTTTCTGCGTCTCCAGAGCTAAGTACAAATACTTATGTCGACCGCGATAATGTCCTACCGTGAGTCCAGCCTCTGGCCCAAGTCCTGATCCAGAGCCACCTCCGGTCAGACTGACGGTCGCTCCAGGATGCACACGGATCTCATTACTGACTATGGACAGCTGCGATCCAGAGACCGTAGTTGAGTTCGAGGGCTCTGAGAGAGACTTGTCAGATCCGTGAGTATCTGAAGCGTATCTGAAGCGATACGCGCCTGTATCAGACATCATGGTGTAGGATCCGTCCTTGAATGTCGCCGTACGCATCACGCTGGAGAACACAACCGTCTGGTGGTGCACGATCACAATGTCATGCACGTTCGTCATTATTCCTGTTGAGAGGTTGCACGAATTCTTTGATACTGATTATTAACTAACTAAGAAAGAAACCTTTCTGTGGGGTTTCAATGTATACCATTCCTACGTGAAGCACAATGTTTAATTAATAAACATTTAAATATTAAAAACAGTAAAATAAATACAGAAGCTTTAAAATATAAAATATGTTAATAAATAAATTAAAATGTTATTAAAAAGTTACTATTGCTGTCTTTACAAGGTATTCGCTAAATGTCTCTGAATAATATTAGATCTATATTCAGTATTATTCCACAAATATTCCAGTTGATAAAATGTGGAGTTAGCACACCACTAAATGAATTTGCAGTCCTGTTATAAGATGAGGACTAAACATACGGAGATAACTATGAACAAAGAGACTGATTACTGACCTGCAAACACATTGTTCTTGCCGAGGAAGGTTGACATGAGCGGCAAGTGAATTTCTCCTACTTCTTCAACGTGGGGGATTGCCGTCTCTGTCAAGGAGGTGTCGGCAGTAAATATCATCTTGTCAGGGACGTGACATGCAGCCACGCAGAGTGTGCGCTATCAGCTTCACGCCAACTCTGAACACACGCAGCTGTACGTCAGACCCAAGAAGTTCGTCGACAGTGATCTCCGTAGTTACCCTCCTGTAGGGATGTATGTGCTACATCCGCCCCTGACACTCCGGTGTTGTCAATCATGTGCTAGGGGATGTTGCGTACATGACATTAAGGAGGGTGGTACCGGCACCACCAACTGTTGGAGGATGAACCAGCCCGCACTGTCACCTTGCTGGTGAAGGTTGACGTCTGACTGATCTTGAAGTATATACGTCCGGCATTTCTATTGCTGCCCAAGAAACCTGCGCCGCCGGTGACATCGACCATGCCAGCACCATCTACGTCAACGTTATTTACCACCGATACCACCACCACCGGCGTCGCCACCGTTTCAACCTCGAGCACCATTCCTTTAGTGCTTCAGGAGAATAGACTGTCAAAGTGAACAATGCTTCCCTCGTCGATTTAAAAAAGCTGTTTGAGATTGTTCATAAATATCCCCAACTACAGTAGGCCTGCTAATACAACTTGTGTGTATGCATGATTATGGGCGTGCATACATGTGTGTGCCAGTCTTGTACAACCCATGACTATGCAGTGGCGAAATCTAGAGACCAATGCATTATGATGTTTGGTCTACATTCAACATTGTTCAAAGCAACCCCATAATTTGACCAAATGTATTATTTCTTAAAATATTGTCTTCGCTTTAGTTGATAAACTAAAAAAGCAAGACATGTTATTTTATTTAAACACATGTTACACAATGTTAAGAGTGCATTTTGAAATGTACGGGTATAGAGCTAGGAGTTTCATGACAGTTTTCTGTCATGTTTTGGGCAAAAATGTTTGGATTGGAAACAAAAACAATTAGCTCAAACATATTGACACATATATTGGTTATTTGTACTGGGAATGGTTCAGTAATGTCATAGACAGTCTGAAAGTTCTTTATATGCAGATATTAATAGTATTATGTTTTATTTAATATAATTTGGTGTTCGGTTGCCCAGCTGCTTAAATTTATGCCAGTTAAAGGAAATGAAGAACAAATTGGTTTATGTTTGTAAGATGTTATACGCTTCATGAGTAAGTTGACGTCGATTCGGCGTCCCCAGACCCGGCGCCCAGGTGTCAATGCACCCCCTTTCCTCCGGATCACTACGTCACTGTGTTTGGGTTCTTCTATGGCCTGGTAAGCGTTTTACCAGTAAAGCCTATAATTATGAAGAACACGTGGAAGCAGGCTGGAGATAAAATTACTGTAAAACAGCCCAGCTCACTGTCCGTAAGAGAGAGTTGATTGAAGCGACCAAATATGTCTGGGTATTCGAAATAATTATAACACCGCGAGTATTATAATGGAGGAGGAAGGACATAGATATGCTAGAAAGAGTGCAGAGGAGAGCAACTAAAATGATACCAAATCTGAGGGATCTTAGTTATGAAATACGCCTAAAAAAATGCGGTTTAACAACACTAGAGACCAGGAGATTGAGAGGAGATCAGATAGAAGTGTTTAAAATATTGAAGGGTTATGAAAATATTGATAGAAATATGTTTTTCTCAGTTAAGAAAGATAGAAGGACTAGAGGACATGATCTTGCATTAGCAAAGGAGCAGAGTAGATTGGATATAAGAAAGTTTTAATTTTCACAAAGGACTGTAAATGAATGGAACAGATTACCTGCTGAGTGTGTGGGTGCTAGTAGCGTGAATATGTTTAAAAATAAACTCGACACATACCTCATACGGGCGGTATACACATAGATAAAAAGGTCGGACTCTCGATAAGCCAAGGGCTTCCTTGTCCACCTGCTACCTAGAGTTAATTCTCTGGGTGGCAATCTTGTTAAATCTTGTTAAATCTTGTATTGTGGATATCTTACGTCCAGTTAGTCATTATGTTTTGCTAACATTATCAATGTTGAAGGAATTATTTCATGCAAAGCACACTTTTGTTGTAACCTACGAAAGGGGGGCAAATGGCAAGACATCGTGTTGCATCGTTTGACAGGTAGAATGCGCAGATTAAAGTAACATTTGTGCACAGTAAACACTCTTCTTAAAGACTACATAGTGAATAGTGTAAACATAGTTGACTAAACTATTTCAAAAAGCTAATAAGATTATTTTCAGTAGTATTAAATAAATTTTGATATGGCGCTTTACAAGCGGCAAGTCAAGGCAAAGCGACACTTCGTGTGCGATAACTGGATTTTGTCTTGTCCGACTGTGGGAAGTCATGGGCAGATACTAAGGAAAAAGGATTCACCTTTCAGTGCGTGGGGTGTTGGAAGGTGGAATGTCTGCGGAAGGAGGTAACTAGGTTGACATATATTGTGAAGGGATGGTGGTGAGAATTAGCAAGGAGACAGGTGAAATGAAGACAGACAGGGAGAGAGTTGGGAAAACGGTGAGCCTGGAGGAGCAGAGTAGTGACAAGAAGACTGAGGAAAGGAGACTGAGAGGACAGAAGGTAATCAGAGCAGGAGAAGTTGAAGAATCGACGGCAGGAAACGTGACAGGCGTGAAGTTGACAGTAGAGAGTAACCGTAGAGAAGGAGGTAGGAGGGGAAATACGACGGGAGAGGAGAGAAGAAAAAGCAATGGGAGGAAAATTGACGGAACGAAACAAAGTGAGAGTAAATGTGACAGAAGAAAAGTCGATAAAAGGGACGATGACAGGAGGAAAGGTGACAATAGAAAAAAGCGACAGGAAAGAATGGAACGGAAGTGAATGTGACAGGAGAGAAGACGACAGGGGGATAAGATACAAACTGGAGAAGGAGCTACTTTGAGGCAGTGATTGAGGGGGCAATGAAAAAAGAGAGGGTGTTCATGGGCAACTCTATTCTGAGAAAGAGAGATAAGACACCAATCGAGGGGAGGACGTCTTTGTTTACCGGGGGCTAGGATAGAACATGTGACTGAAAGGGTAGAGAAGATATTGGGGCATGGCAAGGGATGGTCCATACTGAATCATGGGCCGCCACCGATGTATTAGATTGTAAGAAACCACCTGCATCTTATAAATTAGATGGACAATACGCAGTGTGTAAACAGAATCGTTAGAAATAAATTAGCCAGTTCTAAACAGAGTGGACGCAGCCGAATGGAATGCACTGGATAATTAGGAATGTGTAAATTGTATAAAAACAGTATTGACACAGCTCGGCGCCCCGGTAACATAAATCAGGGGCGGCGCATCATTAATCCAGAATTGTATAAGCAAGGTATGCAGGACGGTTCGCAGCCTGCAGGTGTGTAACATTAATTCAGCCGGTATTCTCCACCAGGGATCGATTATCATTTATTTTGCTTTGTGGAAGTTGCAGTGTGGAACAAAGGAATTCAATAGAGGGTACACTATAATTCACATTCTGTAGATTTAAAGAAAACGCTCATCCTGCCGGATTGACAGGCAGGACGTGGTTAGGTTATACTGATGTCCTTGCAGAGACGGAAGCCTTAATAAGTGAAGTACGCATGTCTACGGATGCATAAACACGCATGCGCGAAGAAGGTTTGCCGGGAAATAAAGTAAGGTTTTAAAAGAGAGGTGGATTAGATCATCTGGAGGAGAGGGGGCGGCGAAACTCTCCACAGGGACGGTCGAAGATGTCTCTGGCATTTCATTAGAATCTAAATTACAACTTTAATATGGGACTGTTTGCCCATACTTTGTTTCTCTTAAAATGACCGGCAGACTTTTTTACATTTTAAACGTAGAGGCTCTGGAGGCGGCGGGAATGTAGTACGGCTAAATCCAGAGTCTTGATGTTACTTAGCTGATGAGTTAAGACAGAATTTACATTATATCGACGATGTTAATGATACTATCCGTGAATAATATCGGGGGTGTACATTAAGTCCGATTCTGGCGAGCGTAAACTAACCTCACACCACACACACCTTCTCCTGTGAGGTCGGACCCCAAGACGCACGCAGCACATGAGGGGGTCCAGACTTTACAAGATGCCAATTTGGGACTGACAGGCTATGCAATGTTTAGGAAGAAGGAGAGGTGGAGTTATTTTATATATTAAAGAATCTATCCAGGCTTATGACATAACATTAGAAAGAGAAGCAGTCAGTACAACAAAAGAGTAATGGGTCCGGTTGCAATACATCGCTCATCTCCGATATTTAATGTATTATAATAATAATAATAACACAAGTTTATTAGCAACTCAACTGAGTTGGATTCACAGTATACAATAAAATACAACTATACATTGGAACGTCATACAGTATTAATACACTGAAATGTCATACAGTATAAATACCATCCTTTTGCCCTTCATTCGTTATTGGCAGTTGTGTAATCCCCATGGTATAAAGGAGTTACGGTATCTGTTTGTTCGGGTTATTGGCTAAGGGTACACATTACTCTGTCTGATGTCATATTTGGTACGCCTTTTGTCAGGCAGCAGATAGTTTAATCTGTGTGTACTAACTTTAATCTTATTGAAATATTTTTGGCAAAGGCAGTCCCGTCTTGCTTTCAATGTCTCCAATTTAACATACCTGAGTATCTCAGCGTAACTTGTTGCAGGAAAAATACACTTTAATGCTCTTTTTTGTATCATTTCAATACTGTCAGATAAATATTGTGGCAAGTTAGTGTGCCATACGGGCCATGCATATTCTAAAACAGGTCTCACAACACTGACATATATAGTGACCAGATCATTCTGGCTAATTCCTACTCGCTTTAACTGATACAACATGTACAATCGTTTCCCGGCCTTTTTCACTATATTTTCGACATGCTTATTCCATGTCAGATCCTGTGAAATTGTAACACCTAGAAGTCTGGCATGGTCTACTTGATCTAAATCTTTTCCATCGATCGTTATATTCGGGATAGTGTTTCGAAAATTGCGGTCTTGTGCAAAACAGATGATCATCTCTTTTGATTTTCCTAAATTAATGTTCATATAATTCTGTTCTGTCCACTTAGCGGCAACGTCAACCGATTCTTGTATAACAGATACACCCTTTCTGTCGCATACTTCGAACAATGTACTGTCATCTATATATTTAGATAACGGAACAGGCGTTTCTAAATCATTTATGTAGACTAGAAAACATTTAGGTCCAGACAGGGTTCCTTGTGGTACTCCCCCATTGGATGTGGATGCGAATATTCATTTCCTATTTTTACTTGTTGAATTCTGTCCAGTAAAAATTTTGCTATCCATCTTATAATATGTGAAGGCAAACCATACAACTGTAGCTTTTCTAGTAACAAATGATGATTAATAAGGTCAAACGCTTTGCTAAAATCTAGCATTACAACACGGACATAATTCATTCAGTGCTGCAATTTGTGTTTGATAAAAATTGTACTTAAGTTTCGAAGCGGCGCGGTTAACCTTATTACGCAATAATGTGTTGTTGTTTGTGCACATAGTAGGCAAATCGATCTATGTCAAACCAGGTCTCAAGTCGAGCAAGTCAAGCAAGTCAAGCCTCCAGTTATCTGTAATATGTGGTTTAGGTCCCGTCCTCGACCTTTGTCCGTCGCACGTCCGTAGTAAATCTAAAGCCCGGCGCACACGAGAGCTATTTGCTGAGCAAACGGTCACGCGCGGCTGTTGGCTTAGCTGATAGCTTTCGCCGCGTTTCACCGCACACGGCGAGTAAAGTGCTGAACTAACCACTATATATCAAGTCACATGACTACATTTTAATCACGTGAATTGTTAAAAATGGTGTGTTAAGAATCAAAATCATTTATTTGACCATAAAATACATATTATATACAACAAATAAATGCAAATAAATGTATGGTCAGGGAGACTCTCATTAAGGCATTATTTATGCATGCTGCTAACATAAGAGCCACTCTGTTGTAAAATGTATAAATTTAATACAAAGTTATAATATAACAATAATGTTTGTATTTTATAAATAATATGCGTTAATTTACAGTGTCTAACACTGACTAACTCACTAACATTAACTAACCAGAGGATTTCTACACCGAGCAATACGATAGTGAACAGAGTACCATAATTCACACGGACCCGAAAGAGGCTCCAGAGATAACACCATGGGAGGTGGAATCAGCGCTAAGAGATATGAAGAATGGAACGACATCACGCAACGACCATGTAAACATCGAAACATTAAAAACAGGAGAAGATACCGTCTCAAATTCACTGGCTAAGCTGTGTACTAAATAGACGAATACTCACCGCATGGAAGAACGCAAAGATGGTGATAATCTTCAAAAGGGAAATAAGAAAGATTGACAGAACTACAGACCGATATGTATGTTATCAAACAAATTACTCACAAAGATACTAATGTATAGGCTAGAGAATATGTTAATCGAAAACCAACCACAAGCGCAAGCAGGATTCAGAAGCAGGTACTCGACGACAGACTGCATACACGTTGTAAATCAACTGTAAGAGAAGTGCTGAGAATATAATATCACGCTCTGTATCGCTTTCGTCGACTACGAGAAGGCTTTGGAGTCGATGCAAACTCAAGCAATACTGATCTCCCTTCAAGAACAGGGCATAGAATACGTGCACATCGAACGCCTGAAAGACATATACACCAACATCTCGGTGACAGTCCACCTACACATAAAGAGCAACAAGATCAACATCAACAGAGGAGTACGACAGGGTGACACCATATCGCCGACGACATACTCATATGCGATACTACACCGCAAGAACTACAAAAATGCTGCAGGAGCTAGCTGATGAAAGTGAAAATCAAGGTCTGAAGATGAACATTTCGAAGACAAAAGTGATGCTAGAATATGACACACCAATATATATATATATATATATATATATATATATATATATATATATATATATATATATATCAACACCACGCAGATAAAAAAAAAACGTTGAAAGCTACGTCTATCAGGGACAGCGATATAGTATCAGAGACAAAAACCAAGACAAGGAGATTCAAAGAAGAATCACCACCGGCTGGACAGCATTCGCCAAACACCGCGACATCTTCAAGGGAAACTTGGGAACCTGCTTGAAGAGACAATTCTACATCTCATGCGTACTTCCAGCAATGACACACGGCGCGGAAACAAGTGCACTCACCATCCAGCCAATTAACAAGCTAGCAGCCGCACAAACAAAGATGGAAAGAATTATGTTAAACATCACATATCGGAAGAGAGAAAACATTCACCTAGGTAAGAGAGAAGACAAATGTCATAGACGTGATAGAACAAATCAGAAGACAGAATTGGTCCTGGGCACGGCACATCAGCAGACTATGAGATATCCGATGGACATCGCGTGTCACAACCTGGAGACCTTACTAAGGGAAAAGATCTAGAGGAAAACCGGCGAGACGGTGGAGAGACGAACTAGACGAGTACTGGAAGGGCACCATGTGGCAGAGGATGGCGCAAGACAAGCATATTTGGAAACGACCTCCTGAGACCTTCGCCTAACCACGGGACACTACGGCTGCACAATGATGATGATGATGATGATGTTGCCAGTTTAACACATTCCAAGGGTGGGACAACCCCGACACCTGGTGGTACTGGTAATGTCATGCCGACATTCTCCTCCGGAATGCGGGCACATAGATGGTTCACGTGACGTCTCCATATGCGTCCATCAGTCAGACTGACAGTGAACGATACTGGACCAGTGCGCGTTTGAAGGATTCCGGGTAGCCATTTTGGTTTAGCTGCAAAATTCATGGCCCAAACTGCATCACCTGCAAAGAATGCTCGCGGCATCCTGATTCTCTCGTGCAGTGGTTTTGTTTTGCTTAACACACGATTTTCCACGCCCGGGTACAGGATATCAAATCTGAATGGTGATTATTTTGACATTAGCATCTCTGTAAGCGTTTGACCTGTTCTCGTTTGACGCGTTATGCGATGTCGTGACAGGAATTGATACATCCTGGTTTCGAGATCACTACTGTTGATGTTCTTTAGACCGTCTTTGATTGTTTGTACGGCTCTTTCTGCGAGCCCGTTGTTGGCTGGGTGGTGGGCGCACTGCGGATGTGGTTGTTGCCATTGCTCCTGCAGAAGTTCTGAAATTGTTGGTTGGTGAAAGCAGTTCCATTATCTGACACTAGAGTGGATGGCAGCACATGCGTCGCAACTTTTTGACGAAGCCGCATTATGGTAGCTGCGATAGTCGAGGATGTCATGACATGCGCACCAATGTATTTTGAATGAGCATCAGCAATGACCATAATGATTTTCCTTCGAACCGACCAGCGTAGTCGATATGTACGCGATGCCTGGCCACTCCCACGGGGTGCAAGTTTGCATTTGCTGGCAACTTGCTGTGTTCTTGACATACACCACAACTACGCACATTGAGTTCGATTTCGAGTCCTGGCCACCACAGATAGCTGCATGCTAACGCTTTCATTCTCAAGACCCCCAGGATGGCATTCGTGAAGTTCATTGAGTAGTTTCTCTCGTACTAGTGCTGGGATGATAACGCGAGATCCCCATAGCAAGGACCCTTGCTCTACGGACAGTTCATCCTTCCGTCTCCTCTATGCTGCAAAAAAAATCTTGTCAACATCAGATGGCCAGCCTTACATAACGAAGTTCAACACTTTTGACAACATTGGATCTCCAGCTGTTCACCGTGCTATTTCGGGCGCAGTGGTTGGTGTGTCATTGACAACTGACAACGACAGGACCACTTCCTCTGGCACCGGAACAGGAGCTGTCTTCGTTGGTAACAGTAGTCTGCTCAGACCATCTGCGTTGGTGTTCTGCACACCAGGTTTGTATTGCAGGTGATACTGATAGTTCGACAATGTCAACGCCCATCGCTGTATTATCGCGCTCGCGAGTGATGAGATCATCCTGTCCTCCTTCAGTAGACCCAATAACGGGCAGCGGTTTGTCTGAATGACAAAATCTCGGCCGTAGACATATTTGTGGAATTTGGTGACGTCAAATACAATAGCAAGGCCTTCTCGCTGGCGCGAGTGTCTGTGATGCGAATGCGATAGGTTTGTTCGAGCCATCCGCCACTTAATGTGATAGCACAGCTCCGATGGCATATGGCGATGCATCACAGCTTAACACCAGTGGTAATCGTGGATCGTAATGCACCAACACTTGCGACGATTGCAGTAATGCTTTCGACTTTTCGAACGCTTGCGATTAAGCTGACCCCCAGTGCTATGGAGTGTCATTTTGCAAACAACTCTCATATAGTGGTGCTAGAACTGCACTGAGGTTCTTCAGAAACTTGTGGTAATAATTCAACATTCCCAAGTAGCTTCGTAGCTCAGATACTGACTTCGGTTCTGGAGCATTTTGCAGCGCGATTTTGCTTGTGCGCACAGTCGATGACCCAGGTAGATCCAAGATTCTTGCATGACACTTCTCTATTGTGAGCCGCAGACCAGTTGTTTGTCGTCGACTCCACACACTCAGAAGATTCGCTCGAGCTTCTTCGAGTGTGCAACCAAACACAAAGTTGTCATCAAGATAGACTGCCACCATCGGTATCCCTTGTTCCATCGCGCGTTGGAATATACTGGGTGTAGATGATACACCATAGCAGAGCCGTGTATTCTAAAACAAGCCTTTCAGAGTAGTGATCGTGGTTAGCCTCTATCACTCCCAACTGAGAGTCACCTGCTGGTAGGCATGATTGAAGTCCAGTTTGGGATACACCACACCAACTGCGAATGTTGAGTAGAGATCTTCGATATTTGGAATCGGATGCTTGTCAACTTTTGCAGCTGTGTTCACAGTACGTTTGTAATTACCACAGATGCGCACTTCTCTATTCGCTTTCAAAACCGGTACGATAGACGCCGCCCAGCCTGAATGCTCGAAGCACGGCTGACCAGTTCAATGTCATGCTCTCTTGTCCCTACAGATCAAATTGGGATCATTGTCAGTCACCACCAAACAAGACAGAGTGTACGCTTGTTCCTGGTGACGCACCTCCACTATCACGCCCCCTGTTGGCTGTATCATGTGTCTAGAATAAGTTCGCAAACTGTGCACATTCTCAGTAGTTAGCTGCAAATTATATAATTGCATCAGTGTCAGTCTCCATCATCACTGGCACGCCTCTTATTGTCACTGCACACATATATGATTTGACACCACTGCCATGGTTCACTGAAGTGTGATACATTCTCTTGCTGTATTCATCGTACGATACATGTGGTACCGACGTACGATACATGTGGTACTTTGTACAATATGTGTTTTCGTTTGCTGCTCGACAAACTCTCGATGGCATC
>OZ023216.1:11951663-12019163 GCA_963995525.1 Escarpia spicata
GGAGCAAAATATTCTCTACGCTACTACGCTTAGTATCGTCAAATGTCGTTCCATCGACGATCCCTAGTAACTCATCCAAGTCGAACACCACATCGCCAGCGTAGTGTAGAAGCGTTGTTTTCTTTTGTACATCGTCTCTTAACTGCTTTGCCACAGTAAAGTTTACGAAACGTTTTAACCATTGGTCCCAACGTTGAGTCGCTGTCTCAGCTGGTTCGGTTGCAAACACGGACAATCCTTCGTGTTCCATGACTGCTAGGAGTACTTGCTATCCTCGTCGCCAATTTATTATGTCGTCATTGACATTAACACCATGTGGGAGGAAGAAACCAGATTTTATTATGTCGCCATTGACATTAACACCATGTGGGAAGATGAAACCAGATTTTATTATGTCGCAATTGAAATCATGGCTGCACCACATCAGTACGACAGCCTCAAAACAGGGGTCTCCAGTCTCCAAAACACGGGGTAAACTGAAAAGACGTATCACGTTTTCGGATCTAAAAGACACCACACTACCCCATAGACAGCACAAAATCTCCAACACTCACCCTAGAAAACAAAAAAATATCCAACACCCCCACCTTCGAGCGCGAAAATGTCCGACACAGGCGACACTGGACAACGAAAATCTCCAACACTACTCCTTCGTCGACGATATTTATTGGAAATGTCAAATAACGCACTACTAAAATCAACCACGCCACGGGCCTGAATAGCTTCGCCACAAAGTTTCTGTCTGACCTTTGTGGGATGTCGAATTACTCGAAAGCGCTGTCCATTCATCGAACAGCGCACAGCTTGGCCACGCCCCCCTCACATGTGTTATCGAGGCGGCGATACAAAAGGAAACAGACTCGACAGGCGTCATTCACGTTATCAATGACCCAGTCTGCGAAGATGCTGCGAGTGTCGAGTGCCGTTCGTTTAGCCGGGAGAATATCCCTGTCACAGCGGCATGCCGTCGCTTGTATGTCCTCTGTACCTGCCGCAATTCGGGAGCCTAAGATAGAGCACGCAAAGGTAGGTTAAATTACACTGTATCGTGGCTGACACACCTTTTGTTGGCGCTAATTGTTGTGTTTCTAAAAATGTCTCCCGTGCCCTGGGCCCGGCGCGGCATAGAAAAAGATGAGGCTGGACGTTGATCTTCCATGTCACGTGGCATGATGTCCATGATATATATGTCATTTCTTGAATTTACCAACATGCAGGGGCATTGACACGTTTTAGATAACTCTGAAAACTTTGTTTTGACGATGCATGTGTAACGTTAAAATTAACTGTATTGTGATTTTGGTATATTCTGTAGCTGGTATGATATACAAAATTGACGCGCCAGGCCCAGGGCACAGGATATATTATAATCATATAATACCTGGTATCTGTATTCTATTTAATTTAAAACAACATTTATTTCACTTACATGTACATGTATATCACAACCCCACATCGTTCTGTATGAGTCGGAGTAAATGGATAAACAATTTGAATGTTGTCTTCTCTATGACTGAGCGATTGACACGCTCCCCATGCATACAAGGTCAGTCTGTGCTAGATCTAGGCCACGTACACAGCTGGTGAAGGTATCAGTGAAAGTACTAAAACATACATCAGCCAGACACCAGAATCTCCAGAGATGAACCATTCTCATTTGGTGGTCTGTAGGGTGATTTTTGTTTGGGGGTACGTTAGACAGGCGCCCCCCCCCCCCCAAAAAAAACCTCTTGGGCTCCCTGCAGTCTCCATCCATCTTCTCATAGTTTTTTCTGTTAAGAAACAAGTGTTCCTTAATCATTCTGCATCATGACTTTTCGTAAGTACACAAACATTTATAAGTCAATGATATAACTTCAAAACCTGAAGCTTGTGTTATGTAGTCGGGGTAATTTGAAGTGTAATACACGTGTTATGCAATGTGACACTCATGTGGCCCTCCTACCAACAAGTAGGCCTGTGTGCACCGGGATTTCTACAGTAGGCTTGTGTGCACCGGGATTTCTACAGTCCTGTTCACCACTTGATGCTCTATTACATAACACTATTTGTGGTTTTGCAAAACATGCATTGTACCATTGAAATATTGATAGATTTTACTTATAAGGTTATGCAATTGTATAAATATTGTTAATGGACCGATATTGTTTACATGGGCAAATACATTTTGTATATTTTTAATATATATTTCAAACATATTTACACTTTTAAACTTATTTCTGTGCAAATTTATATTATGTACTTGAATAAGCGTTTTGTAACCTGAAAATAAAAGTATTCATACATACAGTAAAACCTGTCCATAATGGTCGTCGGGACCGCGCAAAATTACCGTTATAGGCAGGTTGCCGTTACGGAGAGTTCCATAACTTGGATATTCATTAGGGGAGCCACGGTATTATATATGGCTACGTTGACGTTCGCTAGTTGGAACTGTCGTGAGAAATACAAACCTAGCGTTAACAATGATATTAAATAATACACTGCATTACTTGCTGTATTTAATTGATGTTCCTTTTTCTTTCGGGTCATGTTGAAATCAATCACGCCCTCCAAGTAAAGGCGAACAGAAAAAGCTTTGATGTACGTCCAAAAGGAAACACGAGAGTGATTGCAAGCGTTGACCTAGATTTGTTCAGTGGGATTATTAATACAATTTAAGCTACCCCGAGCCATTTTAATATTTACCTAAGCAGTTTCTCCAGCTATGCCAAGCCGCCTAGGTAAATATTACAACGGCCTGCTTCAATGGATTCTCTTATCAATACAATTAGAGCTACGAGCTATTGTGATATTTACCTAAGCAGTATCTCCAGCTACACCAAGCAACATAGGTAAATATTACAATGCCCGCTTCCATCTGTGGCTCATGGCTTCTCTGAGCTCACTTTGGACATCAAAGCTGATTCTACTCCTCTTTGCTGGAGTAAAGTATATATATATATATATATATATATACAGTAAAACCTGTCTTAGCGGCCACCTGTCCATAACGATAACCTGGATATAAAAAAGTCTGAAAGTCCAGAATGACCTCCTATTAGTTTGCACTACCTGTCCATAACGGTAACCTGTCTATTGCGTATAACGGTCAGTTAATTTAGACTCAACCATTCGTAGTCAACCTAACGCTTGCGAGCAGGTCAACTGGAACCCATTATTTGCCTGAATATATATGTATATATGTATATATATATATATAATAGGACCGAGCGAGGGTAACACGTGTAAGCAAACTGAAGTACCCTTATTTATAATGTGGTCCTCAAATATTGATAATAATAAATACATAATATTTATACACCTGTATTTTATATATATATACATTACAATAAATAAACAGTCTTAAAAGGACGTAGTCTGTTCCTAATTTGTCATGTATTAATTAATATAATGTTCTTAAGACTATACTAACTATGCTGAAGGTTTGCTGCCCGCCAAATTGTGTTTAGTAACTCCGTAACAACGTTCGTAACCTGAAGACATAAGCACGGGTATATGTTCAAATATTCAACAAAACATCCAATTTTAAAACAAGCGTTATTGGCAATACGGCCAAGTTGGGCTGAGTTAACTGCTATATCCTTTGATATTCAACGATGGTCACTTTACCACGGTCAACTAGCAGACTTCCAGTTAGAAATTACTACGCCTGCTAATTCCGGCTACGTTCCTTTAAAATATGTAATGACAATATACAAATGTTACTATTCAGATAAAATATGTCAACTATTTAGACAGAGTTATTAAAATGTTATTAAAATGTTTATGTTTTGCAGCTCTTCATAAACAATGAATGGGTGGACTCGGTAAGCGGCAAGACTTTCCCAACCATCAACCCCGCAACGGAGGAGGAAATATGTCAAGTGGCGGAAGCAGATAAGGTGGGTGAAGGTGGCTCCCTCTGGTGGTCCTGCACTTATGTTATCGATGTTGATTTGATCAGTGCAGAGTTTGAAAAGCTGTCAACTACAATTGTAAGTAGTTACAGTTGGTGTATTAAAAATTATGACTGCCGTTAAATTGCAATTTAACTTTGTAATTCATTGTTAAATTATGTCCTTAGATTTCTCCTTTATTGCTAAGGTTGGATATTTTATTTGATGGGCTAAAATAAATGTTTGACATGCCATTGGCAAAAACAAGGTTTTGATAGAAACCATCAGATTCTGTTTTATTTATTAGCTTCGTTAGTTCTACTTTCAAGAGATCAATATATTTTCATGAATCATATTGCAGAAGTAGAAATGCACTTGTTATACATTTACATGTATATACTAATATGGGTGATTAGCAACCATTCAACAAAGTCGTTGCTTATTTTATTACATTTGTCATATTCATTTCGTTCATTGTGTCATTCTGCTGCAAGAGCTATTGGTACTGCTCTTACAGTTCTCTACTTCACAATGTTATCATATATATGTGACAAAATGTCATAATGTTTGTTTGTCTGTTTGTTTTGTTAGTTACCTGGTCTCTTCGGTTCTTTCTGTGAGTGCTACTTCAAAAATATCTGCTTTGGTTTCTTTTCCAATATATTACATCGTTTTTAAGATCTTTTGTTATAATCTCTCAGGCACTTTCATATGTGATAGCAACCAGCATATCAATTTACATTCAACACTTCTATAGATCATCTATAGGAGTGGTCTACTTCCACTTGAAATAAACGTTGGAACCAGGACTCTTTCTGTTGCATTTAACGTTGAGCCATTGCCCGGAGTTAAAGTTCTTTGTAAACCAGCACCATGTGAAGAATTCGTATCTACATATAGCAACAAAATGTTATTAGGAAATGGTTCATTAGTCTAGGCTGAGAGTAAATCTCGAACCCCTGCTATGAAACGGGCAAAAGTAATTATTGAACATTGCTAGCTTTGTCAATATATTTAGTTATTGATTATAAATGCATAATATTTGAAGTGTTAAACTAATGAATTAATCAACTGTATTCATGAGCTTACATGCTTGTTGGAGAAGTTGATTTGTGCGGATTATTTTATGCTATATGAGGCATGAGGCAATGTCAGCCGGGACCAAGGAGGAGGGACCAAAAAGAGTCAACTTAAGCGAAACTCACTTAACCGAGTTCATGCTATGAGTAGTGCAGCGCCCTGTACTCAGAAACTTATATATAGCTCATTGCAAGGCTAGACTAAATGGATGCAACACGCGATTTCTCAGAACATCTCTGACGACACAGGACATTCACAACTGACAGCATTGTCTGGTTAGTTGAAATCTCATTCCCCTCACCCCTGATTAAATATTGATATTGTTTCGCATCATTGCGGTGCCAGTGACCGTATCACACCAACCCAAATACCGATATTCTGCTATTTTATTTACTGTGGGTACAATACCATCTCGAACGCCATAGTTTCTGTTCCATTCTACGTCCTACCTCCTGCGGTCAAACTCAGAAGCCAACTCAGTAGCGACATTCAAATAATTGCTAAGACAATATTAATTTGCATGCAATGGGTGTGTAAGCCAAATCACCTGAAAACATGTAGAATACATTCAATCAATTATCACTCACCAGTGTAATCACAGATTGTATTATGCACTGAGTTAAAGCAGCTTGAACATCAACTGGTTTAGCTCATCGGGAATCTTGTTTTTGATGACCAGATATGCAGTGTAAACATTAATATCCACAGTTGGTTTAATAAAAATGTACTTATTCTTGTTTAAATGTCTGAAATAATTGACTTGTGTTGTTACATCTTGGCCATTTGTAAAAGTCAATTCCTGGGCCAACAAATAGCTATCTAACCACTTGGCTTGCCGGCTTTGTGGTTTTGGGGGAAGTACAATGAATGTATACAGAATCAACGCAGAAACATTTGCATAATTGTATCACACATTCATGTAGTAATTCCAGTTTTGAGAATCACCTGGATTAATGTTTCGGAAAACATTAAATAAGATAATCATTTGTCTCGTGACTTCACCAAAACTAAGCTATAATGTCACACAAACAAGCTAGCTTATTGCAGTGGATACTATGAAACGAATTTGAAAAAGAGAGAAGTGAAACCATTTAGTTAAAGCACCTTTAAAATCATCATAATTATGTGCGAGTATTCACTCATGCACACTCTCGTATTTGTTGAAGCTTGAAATGTGATACACAGTCGTGACTCTCAGACCCATGGTTGTTTTTACAATGCAAACCTATTTTCTGAGTTGGTGAATCAACAGCCGGTTAAATATATTATTACACACCCTCACCTAGCTGTGTGCGGTTGTTTTCTAAAGCTTCGACACCACGTAGAAAAGTAGTAGTGTTTTCCTGAGCTTTGAAAACAGGTATTGTCTGTTGGAAACTGCAGTGTGTACGGCCCGTGAGTTATGTTCACACATTCCATGCTAACAAAAAAGTAGCATTTGTTTTAGTTATAATTCATATGTATGAACATGGTAACTTCAGTATTGTGTGTAAGACGTATTCAGAGTGATATGTGCCCCCTCCACTGGCAGCATTGCAAGCCCTGGTTAATACCTGGAAGCGCTCGAGATGCAAATTGTGTACGAGGAAAATCTTAACATATCCACATCCATATATGGTAGCTCGATTATAGTTATATATATATATATATATCTCGAAATATATATATAAATATATATATATATATATATTTAGATTTTTTTATCCCAGGGAACTGCTTCAATGACAGTCTTAAGAGCTCATCAGCCCATTTTGTTATATCCCTGGGGACCACCTCACTGACAGTCTTAAGAGCTCATCAGCCCAATTTTGTATATCCCAGGGAACCACTTCACTAACAGTCTTAAGAACTTATCAGCCCAATTTTTAGATCCCAGGGGACCACCTCACTGACAGTCTTAAGAGCTCATCAGCCCAATTTTGTATATCCCAGGGAACCACTTCACTAACAGTCTTAAGAACTTATCAGCCCAATTTTTAGATCCCAGGGGACCACCTCACTGACAGTCTTAAGAGCTCATCAGCCCGATTTTGTATATCCCAGGGAACCACTTCACTAACAGTCTTAAGAACTTATCAGCCCAAATTTTAGATCCCAGGGGACCACCTCACTGACAGTCTTAAGAGCTCATCAGCCCAATTTTTTATATCCCAGGGAACCACTTCACTAACAGTCTTAAGAACTTATCAGCCCAATTTTTAGATCCCAGGGGACCACCTCACTGACAGTCTTAAGAGCTCATCAGCCCAATTTTGTATATCCCAGGGAACCACTTCACTAACAGTCTTAAGAACTTATCAGCCCAATTTTTTGATCCCAGGGGACCACCTCACTGACAGTCTTAAGAGCTCATCAGCCCAATTTTTTATACCCCAGGGAACCACTTCACTAACAGTCTTAAGAGCTCATCAGTCCACTTTTTTTCACTAACAGTCTTTAGAGCTCACCAGCCCAATTTTTGTATATCTCAGGGGACCGCTTAAATAACAGTCTTAAGAGTTCACGTCGAATGAACCAACTTACCCAAGGTTTGAAAGTTCAGCGAAAGGAATCGCTCAAGTGTCCTCGGTAATATGGCGGCGACTTTTTTATTTTTTTAAATGATTCTCTTTAATGATGGGTTTCATTATTCAATATCTTGGTGAAACAATATCAAGATCTCATCCATATCATGTGTGGTCAGCCTTTCTGCCACTCGTTTTCACGCATTACCGTCATTGTTGTCTATTATGTCGGCTTTGTGTGCATAGTTAGTGTGTTGTGACAAAAAAGGTGACACGTTTCACTACCTCAGTCAATTGCTTTCTAGCGTTTGGACTTTGGATGCACTTAAGGCACACTTAAAGGTGTTCACCTTCTGTGCAGGTCAACAGTCTGCTTCGGGTTGGTGATGTCAGACCTGTGTGAGTTTAATGTGTTTGTGTTTATTAAAGTAGTTTTCATAAAGAAGATAAGCAGAAAAATTTTATAACATCTGATCATATACTTATGATAGTGTGTGTAATGAACTTATATAATTATTTATAATGAAATTGTGTAAAGCCCGGCATAAACATCATGATGTGACCGGGTTTTAGTGTTTTAGACAATTTATCGTGACGTTATGATGCTCCCCTTGCGACACTTCTCTTGACGGCAGTCCTTATCCAGTCTTTATCGCGTCGTAGAATATCAACCATGTTTTATGTGAAAGACAAGTCATTGCAGACAAATCGTCGCGTCGTTACGTGTATGCTTGTAAACACAAATCATCGCAGACAAATAATCGCTGGCGCGTTCCATCGTGACAAGCATGCCGGTACCATCTGCGTCTGCGATGCATTGGCGATGTATATAATTGCATTCTGAAATATTTTGAGGCACTTAGCCAATCAGGAACTAAATGTAAATATATAATAATCATAACTATACATTTGTAATTTTGTTTACATAGGTCCTATTTAATTATGACAGGTCGCGCCATTGCAAATACAAACACTGTTTTAATATTGTTTTAATAACATTTTGAGGGGATTGTTTTTTGATACTTACAAACGGACTCGAAATAAAACTATATTCATTATTTTTAAACACAAAAAGGACAAGAATTAGTACAAATAAAAGATGGGTTCATTCGGGATATGAACCCCGGACCTATTGCACCCGAAGCGATAATCCTTCGTAATCCTTATAACGACAATGAAAATGGTGCAAGTACCGCTTGACATCTTGACCTAGAAGAGGAACTAACATATTTGTGACAGGAGAGACGCTGTTTATGCAATGCTACATCAAAACAATACGGTAAATAATTGCGACCATTTACTAATTGATGAGTTTTAGCCGCTACCAGCAAGAGTGCATACATCAACCCGTCGCAGCCGCATGTCGCATCGTGAGTTGCGTCGTGACATGTATGACCCCCTCAATGACCAGGTTTCTCACATTGACCATTGCATACTTACTGGGGGGATGCGTGCACATGCACCCATGTATAAGTATTTACTACTGGTATAGCGTTAGCCTATTATCCTGACCTTTATCAGTCAGTAGGAAAGATCGAGGTCAGGTTACGCTGACTGGTCGAATCTTTCAAGTTCAAAGTGCATGCTATGATACAGTATTTCCTGAATAAGCTTCGTTATTGTTATTTTGTTAAACAGACCGACCTATCTGGGTCAAGCTTAAGATCAATACAGGGTTCAATTAAAGATGCCTCCTTAATTGGAGTTTTTCATTGAATGCATTTTGTATTCTTTTTTTTCGAAAAGGGAAGTATATCTTGTTTCCACTACACGTTTGTTCAACCTATTTTATATGGATATAGACAGATTACCAGGCAGAGCATTAACATTAGCGACTGGGGGTGGGGCTTACACAAGTGAGTATAGGACAACTGTGTCGCCATCTAACAATATATAGTTGAAGGTGACTGATAGCAGTTGAAACACCAAAGGACAAAGTAAGCTGCCTATGAAATGTAATAGAGAATAGAAAAGTGAAGATTTGAGGAGCACAGGGAAGAAATAAAGTCACATAAAAAATCACGGAAATAAAGTCAAGAATTTTTGCTTGGGAAAAGTTACAGAAAATAAAGTGACCGCACAATTTCATTCAAAAACTAAATACATATTTAGAGATTTGAAAACAGTATAGCTTAATATCAAGATGAACAATCCAAAACAATTCTGCCATATTCTAGATTATGAAGTTTGATGTATGATTAAGATTAATGTTCTGAAGAAACTCTGACATAGATTTGCACATTTGTATTGACATATGAGCAGAAACAGTATTTATATGTGACTTTTTTAATTGAAATTATGCAATGAATTTTAATTATGATCTTTAACATGACTGTTCACCCAAAGGTATTTTATGTATGAACTTATACTATAAATACAAAGCTATATTTTAAATACAAAGAACTAGCAGTAGGTAATTTGTGACCTTTACATGTGGCTTTATTTCTTGTGTTTTTGTGACGTTCCTGTGACAATTTTTTTGCATTCATGGAAGTGGGTAGTGGATTCGCCAGTGCAGGATCATTGATGGAATATCTATACAGTATGCCATATAATATATAGACTACTGGATTTTTGCTGCACGATTTCTTTAAGAATATCTATTCTATATATCATTTCCAAAAATGGATTTGGCCATAACAATTCTAAAGAAATCTATAGAAACCGAGGTGACCACAACAATTCTATACAGAAATCTATACAATTCTATAGAATGTGTATGACCATATAAATTATTATAGAATTTTGTAGAAATGCTAATTCTATAGAATTTTTTAATGGGCTGGAACAAAGAGGAGAAAAATAAACGAAAAGAAGGAAGTTAAATAGCATACTGTTCGTCAAATCTAGGTGCCCGTGAACTGAAGATGCAGCTAGTGTATAATTATAATCATGTGTGGAAGTATTCCATCCAGCCCACCGGTGACAGTGTAATAACTTAAGTCCTTACGGCACCTGTGGCATATAATCCATGGTTTGTGGCAATTCGGTAACTGGCTCAGACATGAGTGCTCGGTTTGAAAGTCAAGTGGTATTTATGTACAAGTACCAAATCTGGAGTAGGGCAAACACCGCCCCGCCCTGATAGCACAACTACAGCGGGCCGACAGCGGGTCGAGAGCGGCAAACTTATCGGCCCGCTATTGACATCAGTCTGCGGGTCGAGGGAGATTTTTCCGACAGCTCGCCTTCGGGCCGAGTGCGGCTTATAGTCGGATGCCGATACTGTGCCGATGGTTAGCTGCTCATAGGCCGACTGTGCCTAATTTTTTTAAATGTGTGTTTTCAAGTTATACGACTAAATTATACACATACACTTATGTGCATTAGTCTCGTGCATTTTCACTGTAATGATAAAATGAGGATAACTTGATACACATTCATCAATTTATTGGGATTAACTGGAATTTGGAGGTTCAAAACAATCAAATAATATAATGATATATCATTTAGGACATAACAAATGTAAAACTGTTTCAAAAAGAGAATGTGTGTCGAATATCCTATCCAATTATTACAGTATAAACTAAAATTAAAAACACAAACTACTCCAATGCACATAACAAACAGATAATTGAATACCAAGAAAATAAAAAGCAAAGTTGCAATTGGTGTCCGTTGATTCATGCGGCACGTGGCAATACAAATATTTGTTTAAAAGGTTGCTTTGTCTGGAATATTAACATACATATATTTAATTTATTCAATGAAGGTACCACATTGTACAATGCCTAGTATCTATAGAATGTGTAAAATATTTAACATATTGTCTCACGATAAGGTCACATCAAAATAATTTTACTTTACTTTTGTAATTTCCGGTTTCTCACTAGCACACAGATTTTTTAAATAATTTCCACAAAACTTAGACACCTTAAGACTTTTAAGTTGTTGATTGTTGATGACAGGCGTTAGCACTTCCATCAGGATCAACACACACACACATTTATATGGTCTAGGGCCTAAACTTACGTAAAGGCTAAAAGTAAACAATGTAAATGACATAAGCTATGTGGGTCATATACTGACAGAAGGCGTCTAGTGTTAGTACGTCATCCGTCACACATTCACACTCACAAACACAAGGACAGCATTTGTAAATTTTGTTTTGACGCTGATGAGACACGATCATCTTCTTCATCATCATCATCCATTGCGCGGCTACAGCACGTTCTATTTCTTGCAGGTCCTCATCTGGCTAAGAAAGTTCTAGACTGTGCTGCCTCTTACGCCAGCTCTAACGCTTGGCATGTTTTAGGAATAAATAACACATTTCCACAGTATCAAAATGTGTCCTTACGAATTCATGCCACAATTAGTGTATTCAAATAATCTATAAATATACAAAGATTTACAACAGAATGTCTAACAATTTACATTCTCGGAGCTCTGCTTTTTCGGTTTCCTCTAACATGTCAGTCTGTTCAAAAATGGCGGTACAGGATAGAGTCCGATAGACTCGCAGTGTACCCCATTAGTGTCCAATGTCACTAGCCGAGTGCTCCAGCCTAAGGATGCCCGAGCAATGATAAATGATTAACGGACCCTGCCCCTGAGGAACCAGCGGCCAGGGAGCGGTTAACAGGTGCTGTCGTGTGCCGAGGATTACCGCCTGTCGATCAGCCGCTCAGATACGCCCTCGGGAGGCGTTGTCGCGCTTACATTTATCCGGGCGTTAAATGTTTATGTGCAAATGTAAGGCAAAGTATTTGGCACCAGTAGATCAAGTAGTGATAAATAATATCCAGTAGTTAAATATGTTTCGTTTGTTGTCGTAATACGAGCGTTATAGTTAAAGTACATAATTATAATTTGCCATTTCAGATTTATGACCAAGTATAAGAGTCACGTGACGTGTGCTTGGAGGGGAAACTGTTTTACGACAGAAATTGTTTATGTCTGTGAGAAGCAAACATTTTATAATTTAGGTATATATATATATATATATATAGACATATACAGTGTATGTATATATATATATATATATATATGTATATATATATATGTATGTATATATATACATATATGTATATATATATATATAATAATAATAATAATGTATTTATTTCAGACAATCATCATGTCCATATATACAAGTACATCAATAAAAGTATGTAAAAAAATAAAAAAATACATCGATAAGAACAATATGTTTAAAAATTATATAAATCCCGGACCCACTGGTGCCGCAGTTTCGAAGTACAATACACATCGCTAGTTTTAATGCTATAAATAATGGGATTCAAAGACATGTCAATCCTATTCATTAAGCTAAAAATAGCCTTTCTGATTACACATTTACCTGAGCTGACATTAGCTGTAGCAAACATGTGGCTAGCGCTACATCTCATAGGCAAATTGTTCAATATTCTGAAAGAGTTATTATATGCAACAACGAATTGCTGAAAATTTACTTTTCTAACGTTCACCCATAACGCACACATATAGATATTACCAAAATACGCTGTAAATAGCTTATTTTTTACAGCAGTTGAACAAAAGTGGAACTTTTGACGTAACATATTACTCTTGGCATACAAAAGTCTCACTTTAGCTTACATGTCAGACTCATCAGACAAGTTATTAGAAATGACATGTCCAAGATATTTACAAGAGGTGGCAAAGTTTAGCTTCTTTCCTCCTAATGTCATTTCTTTAGACAGATTTGACATTCTAGATTCAAAGTACATGACCAGGGATTTACCCGCATTTTATTGCACGTCATGCTCACATCCATATGAGTAACACATGTCTAGTAGTGTTTGTAGTCCTTTAGCAGAAGGTGTAAACAGAAGTAGATCATCGGCGTATATAAGGTGATTAACAACCATGTTACCAAGACTACAACCGATTTGTTTTTGTGCAGTTGTATACTCAGATTATCCATATAAATGTTAAAAAGCAAAGGGGATAACTTCCCACCTTGCTTAACACCACTGCCTACCGAGAAGAAGTCCGAATAGGTATTTCCCCATCGTATGCATACACATTGATTATTGAATTCATTGCTGAGTACTCTTAAGATATAGTTTGGTACATTTCGTTGTTCTAGTTTCGTTAAAAGTTTATATCGGTTGACACGATCAAACGCCTTTGATGCATCTAAAAACGCGACGTGCATGTTTAGGCTTAAAGCCAAATTGATTAGGAGTGGTTTCCAAGTACATTTCCATTCTGTTAAAAAGAACAGTGTCTATTATCTTCGAAAATATGTTCTATAGACATATTGGCCGATAATTCCCTTTGCTGTTTACTCGTCTATTCTTGTCTTTAATAATTGGTACAATAACAGACTGTGAAATTTCTTTTGGTAAATAATCATGCACCAGAATCGAAGACACAAGGATAGACAAAAGCACAGCGAGTTGATATTCAGCGAACTTAATATGTTCTGCATTGATACCGTCCAGACCTGGTGACTTATTTGTTGAGAGTCCATTAATAATATCCATCAGTTCAACTGCACCAACAATCATTCTCTTATTGCCAGTGGAACAATCATAACAAACTTTATCACATCGACTATCCTCCACATCATTAAATAAATGTTCATAATGATGCTTCCACATTGACCCGATGTTTACGTCACCGTGTATATTATCAATGTTTGTCGGAAGTTTTACTTTACTGTTCGTACAATGCTTAATTTCTTTCCAGAATTTGCGTTGGTCTTTCTGACACAACTGTTCTGCAATGTTATCAGCAATGATAGTTTCTTTCTCCCTTTTACATTTTCTGATCGCCTGCTTGAATTTAATTCTGGATAATTTCATAACATTAAAAATGTCACCTTGTCTAGGTTTGCCAGTCTCTTTCCATATACAATAAACATCATGGGCTGCACAATGAAGCTCTTTCACTCACTCGTTCCAACCTGGTACAACATTATACTTATAAGCACCTTTGCGATTTGACCGGAGTGTGTGACCACACCTCTTCAATGTAATCACGATAGAATTGTAAAAGTCATCGATATCATCATGATGATTAACAAGATTTAACAAGATTGCCACCTAGAGAATTAACTCTAGGTGGCAGGTGGACAAGGAAGCCCTTCGACCCTTTTATCTATGTGTATCCCGCCCGTCTGAGGTATGTGTCGATTTTATTGTTAAACATATTCACGCTACTAGCACCCACACAATCAGTTCAAGGTAATCTGTTCCATTCATTTACAATCCTTTGTGAAAATGAAAACTTTCTTATACCCAATCTACTCTGCTCCTTTGCTAATGTAAGTTCATGTCCTCTAGTCCTTCTATCTTTCTTAATAGAGAAAAAATATTTCTATCAATATTTTCATAACCCTTCAATATTTTAAACACTTCTATCTGATCTCCTCTCAATCTCCTGGTCTCTAGTGTTGTTAAACTGCATTTTTTAGGCGTATTTCGTAACTAAGATCCCTTAGTTTTGGTATCATTTTAGTTGCTCTCCTCTGCACTCTTTCTAGCATATCTATGTCCTTCCTGCGATATGGCCTCCACGCTTGAATACAATATTCTAAATGAGGCCTAACTATTGTTTTGTACAGCGGTATTATTAGCTCCTTTTCCTTATACGTTATGTTTCGCCTAATTAATCCAAGGATTTGATTTCCCTTTGAAGCTGCAATTCCGCACTGCTCTGAAACCTTCTTATCAGCACTAATGGTTAACCCTAAGTCCTTTTCTTTTACAGTAGTACTTAGTACAGTACCCCCCATTGTATGTTCTACCTCTTCGTTCCCATCTCCGTGGAGGCATTTACATTTTCCAAAATTGAACAGCATTTTCCACTTTTCAGACCATTTGATCAACCTGTCAAGATCATCTTGTAAATGCTGTCTATTTCCATCACTTTTAATCCTTCCAAACACTTTTGTATTATCCGAAAATGTCAACACCTTGCTTGTTATTTCATCATCCAAATCGTTGATATATATTAAGAATAATATAGGTCCTAATACTGATCCCTGTGGTACCCCACTCAATACCGATTTCCAGTTTGAAGTCTCCCCATCAACTACTACACGTTGTCTTCTGTCAATCAGCCATTGTTCTATCCAGTTTGTTATACCATTTCCTATGCCATGGGCCTTTAGTTTAAGCAGTAATCTTTGATGTGGTACTTTGTCGAAAGCTTTTTGAAAATCTAAGTAGACGATATCTACCGGTGACCTCTCATCTACCCACTTAGTGATGTCTTCCATAAAACATAACATATTTGTTAAGCATGACCTCGCTTTAAAACAAAACATGTTGAGATGGGTTTATCAAGTTTTGTTTAACAAGAAAATCCACTATGTGATCTTTAATTAGTCTTTCTAATAATTTACAAATCACTGATGTTAAACTCACTGGTCTATAGTTCTCTGACTTGTTTCTCGAACCTTTTTTTAATAACGGTATAATCTTTGCTTCTTTCCATTCTAAAGGAACCACTCCCTCTTCTAATGACAAGTTGAAAACTGTTGCAAGCGGTATGCTAATTTGTTCTACAATTTCCAATAGTAGTTTGGGTGGAACACCATCCACTCCAGGTGATTTATTATCCTTCATAGCCCTTATTTTCTTAGCTACCATTTCCGGGGTTACAATTAATTGTCCTAAATAGTCTGAATCTGCCCCCTTGAACTTAGCCACTGGTACTGGCAGTGAACGCTAATTGTTGTTCATAGCTTCTCTTTGAATTTCTAATTTCAGCTGTAGCTTGGTTAAGTGCTTCTTTATAATTGTTGTAGTCTTCATCATTTCCAGTACATCTATATGACTTCCACATCATTTGTTTATACTTAATTTTTCTAATGGCTTCTTTCGATAAGTGTTTCTTTTTTAAATTTATCGACTATGCACTTAATTTAACTCTTTAATATATTCCAGCATTCTGTTGCCGTCTTATTTTTCAGTGTCTTATTCCAGTCTATCTTTGCTAAATATTTCCTCATGTCCTTATACCTTCCTTTGTGGAAATTTCTCCTATACTGCTTTTTACTATTCCTTTCTGATTTTACTTTGATGGTAAAATGTATCTGGTTGTGATCGCTATTCCCCAGTGTCTCACATATCTTGACATTGTCAACTAATTCATTCTGTGATGACAAAACTATGTCTAACACATTCTCACCCCTGGTTGGTTCTAGCACATGTTGAGAAAGGAAAGTATCTTGAACTAAAACTAAAAACTTGTGGTCCTCACTCCCCATACTTTGTAGAGATTTCCATTGTATATGCCCGTGGTTAAAATCCCCCATAATAATACAGTCCCGTTTGCTTACTTCCCTTATAGCGTTTTGTATTTTTTCATTCTCTTCTATGCTTATGTTTGGACTTCGATAAACTAACCCAACTGTTAACATTGAGTTTCCTGTAACTATGTTACACCAAACAGCTTCTTCGCAATCTGCTTCTCTTTCTAATTTTATTTCGTAAGCCTGGATAGATTCTTTAATATATAAAATAACTCCACCTCTCTTTCTTCCTATTCTATCTTTTCTAAACATTACATATCCTGTCAGTCCCAATTCAGCATCTGATATATCGGTGGTGGTCCAATATTCGATTATACCTATTATATGAGGGTCAATATCTTCTACCATAATGTTTAGTTCATTTCTTTTGTTTACTATACTCCTTGCATTTAAACAAACACATTTATATCCAGCTTCAGAAGAGTATTCCAGACTGTTATTTGCTGATTTATTTGTGCTGTCTTTATCTATGCCTCCATTTTCAGGCTTTTCTGTGAGTCCCCCCTGCGAATCTAGTTTAAATAAATGCAACCTGTCCCACTGTCAACAGATCGCAGCAGGTTCTCTGATAAAACTGCTGCCCCCTTTCCACTAAGATGGAGGCCATCTCTCATGTACATATCTTCCCTCCCAAAGTATCCCCATAAATATGTGAATCCCACCCCCTCTTCTTCACACATCTGCTCAACTAATGAATTGATCGCCATCCTCTTGCAGTTTCTATACGTTGTCCCCCTTCCTCCCATTACTGGCAAAATTCCTGACAGAATAACCTGTTCAACTGTTGTCTTCTTTAGCTTCCTCACTAACCGTCTATAATTCTGTACTATCGCAGTTGTTCCCTCCCTGTCTGCATTATTTGTTCCTACATGTACCAGTATAGACCCCCCCTTGCCATGTCCCAATACCTTCTCTACCCTGTCAGTCACATGTTCAGTTATGACAATTGGGATCATTGCATCTAACACCCGGTGGAACATTCAGTTTGCTCAATTCAACGTTCGTGCATTCTCTGTATGCGTCAATATCTTGTGGGTTTAATCTGTCCCACTGTATGCCTTGCTTAATCTCATTAGTATTGCCACTGCCACTAACGCATTCTGGTACAATATCACTGTCTATGCTGAACGATATCGGGTGGTGATCAGAATAAATAACGTCATAAAGTACGGACATGTTAGATAGTCAATCCTTCGCATCAGCGGTACATATGATATGGTCTAGCCATGATGTAGTTCCCCAGGCAGAACTAACGTATGTATATGTGTCTATCGGGAGAGTATCTTGATCACATATAGCCAGAGTAAATTCTTTGCAGAAATCAAGTAAGATATTCCCAAAAACTTATTTCTTGGAAATATCCGCGTTAAAATCACCAACAATAGTGATGCACGAGCTATTAATATTATTAACATATACAGCAATTTTGGACATATAATCATTGAACTTGTCCCTGTTTTCATTGCATTCATAAGGTAATACGTTTAGTAGATAATACTCCGTGTTACCCCAACAAATTCTTATGCCGCATAGCCAGTCATAGCATTGGTCAAGAATGGTGATGTATTGATCAAGGGAATGTTTCCATAAAAAACCTACACTACCATACGGCCTACCAGTTAAAATACCACAAGATGCATCTACAGGAGAAACACCATGTCCCACATAACCTTCGTGACATGTGTTTAGTATATGGCAATCTTGTTTAGTGAGCATAAGCTCTTGTAGGCACAGTATATCACATTCCATTAACACATCATTTAAGAAGGGCATAAAACCTTTAAATCCATTACAATTAAAAGAAATATATATATATATAAATATATATATATACATACATATAAACATACATTTAAACATACATAACGCACGGATAAATGAAAACGCGACAGTCGTAGCTGGTGCTAAATACATTCCCCTAGATACGTGCACGCGCAGAAACGTTACCCGGATATTATTTAACGCCCGTATAAATGTAAGCGCAAAAGCGTGCTTGCTGGGAATTAACATGTGACATGACATACAAAATATCATGTTATCTTTGGTTTGATCTGGGTCACACTGAATTGGTGTGAATTCATCACAGGACACTCAATAAATCATCCCTAATCTCATTCTAATTCATATTTGGAGGGTCAGTCAGATTGTGGTGGCACTGTTAAGTTTTGGTGATGATATCCTGTTGATTTTTTTGTTAGTAAAATGTTTGTGATTTCGGAATAAAATGTTTTTCTTATCTGTAGTACCTTGGTGATATCCAATAATAGTACCTTGGTGATATCCAATAAACTACAAGGTAACAAATGTTTTACCTGTATTATATCATCACATAGCAGAATGTATAGAAGATACCTTCATCAGCAGTTAATACATTCGTACCAACATAGAATCAATGTGCATTTCTCTTTATGGTGTGAAATTATTATCACACAGGATAATCACTGTATAACCTCTGTAGGGCTTCTCTATATGATAACAGTATCAGTACTTTACATGGTCACCATTTATGTAGCACCATTTTACATAAATGATTAGCAATCAAACTTATTATCATTATGCTACGTTGTTATATTTTTTATTATTGTTTTCAGTTTTCTGTGAAATTATTTTAATGCATTAGCTGCTTTTTAAGCATTTCATCTTCAGGTATTTTAATTAGTAATATTTATTCATGGTGAAATGCTCTTATTGGTAATCTTTTTCCTAAAACACCACAACATACTGGTATTGTTATTATTTGCCGCCTGACAAAATCTGATTATAATGACATGACTTAAAGTTACAGCAGATTATTTAAAGTTTTTGTTTTTATTAACAGGCTGACGTGGACATCGCCGTTAAGGCAGCGTCTGATGCCTTCCGACTCGGGTCCCCCTGGCGGCGGATGGATGCATCAGAAAGAGGCCGTCTCATTTACAAGTTGGCTGACGCAATAGAGCGTGACCAACATTATCTAGCGGTGTGTTGCAAACTATCATTATCACATTTCGTTGTCTCTTTTTGGGATAGACCATATCAATGTGGTGTGCCTTATAGGGATGGTAATTATTGGCGGTGTGTTACAAAAAAATCATTATCATATTTCGCTGTTCTTCTTTGTGCATACTCAGTGTGGTGCGCATTACTGGGATGGTGTCATAGGTCTGCAAAATAAAAAAGTAGTAATATTTAGAATACAACAGAATACTTCTCTGCTGCTTTAGACAACATTGAATACCCATCTTGATTATTTATTAATTGTCGTTAAAATGTACAAGTATGGACTTGTAATTTACGTTTACAAAGTAGGTACTTTTTCTTGTACATGGCAATTAGTGTACTTCCACTTGGAATGGTACTTCACCTAATTTGCTTAATTGACCCCAACTCGGGTATTATAAATTATGTTTGTCTGGCATCAGTAACAGTTTGTTCTAATTTTGTGTTGATGCTGAAAATATGTAATCGTGGATTTGATCTTGTCGTTACAGTCACTAGAAGTGCTGGACAGCGGGAAATTATATAGTCAAGCAACTGCGGCAGATATTCCACTTACAATAAAGGCCTTGAGGTAAACTAGTAATACTATTTATCTATATAATAACTTACACCCAACCGTGGAACAACAAACCAACATACTCCATAGTGGCGTCACCTGGGGAATGACTGACAACTCAATTTGTCTAGTGAAACTCCAAATAAGTAAGTTTGTATTTGTGTCAAACAGATCACCGATTGGTAGGTCAGATAACAAAGGTTCAAGGACGTGAATGAACACAGAAAGAGGCTAGTTGACCCCGGCAACTGGGAGGAGATACACAAACAAATAATTTATTTATATAAATATTTATTTTACACCACGAAGCAGTTCCCAGTGTTTCACATAGGTTTGGTTAACTTAAATTATGGAAAAATACTTGTACAAGCAAACACATCATGTTAAGGTAAGAGTAATGTTATAATGATTTAGGTTATGGAATTTTATTTTCCATATATAACGTTCCACTTTGGTAAACAGCAGCGTTAAGATATAAATGCCGTAATGATAAATAAATAGTCTGCTTTTCCACAAATCAGCATCTTCTAATAGTAGGAATGTTTTGCAGAACGTTCGTGGAACGTAATGCTTCAATAACGTTATGAGAACGTTACTAGAACGTTCTAACACACTGTTCGCAGAATGTTCGTGGAACGTAACGCTTCAATAACGTTATTAGAACGTTACTAGAACGTTCTGACACACTGTTCGTGGAAGGTAACGCTTCAATAACGTTATTAGAACGTTACTAGAATGTTGTGACAGAATGTTCGCAAAACGTCCGTGGAACGTAACGCTAATGACGTTATACGAACGTTATTAGAATGTTGTGACACGATGTGCATGTCTCAGCTAACAAAAGCATGTTTCCCAAACCTTATTTTTATGTTACGATAAAGTTAGTCGTAACGCTCTGAGCATTTTTTTTTGAAAGTTTTCTTACCGTTCTAAGAACGTTAAACATAACATTATTGTGTAACGTTAAGAGAACTTTTTTTGGGAAAGTTTTCTTAACGCTCCCAGAACGTTACTGTTATGTTATGATAACGTTAGTGGTAACGTTCTGGAAACGTGTTTTGGAAAGTTTTTTAGCATTCCAAGAACGTCCATAGGCGTGTCTAAAGGGGGCATATGCCCCCTAGACCTTTGTAATTTTGCGTGCACGTAGATGTGACCGTGCCCGTTAGACGCTTGGAAATATGACCCCGTTCATGGTACACTAAGCTGAAATGATGGCGACACGACGGTGAAAAATTGTCAACAGCCCCCCCCCCCCTTACCAATTGAGCCGAAACAGCGGAGAGAAGCTCGAGGCAGCGAAACATTTTCTACACCATTTGGTTCGGCCGCCAGTGGAGGTTTGTGCCCCCACAGACTATGCCCTCTCTGGACACGCCCTGTATAATATATATATATATATCTCATATATCATATATCTATATATGTTATATATATTTGCCCAGTTATTTTCAGTCAAAACATGGACGTACTGTGGGTTTCAAATTAGTAGTCGCGGTTGATCACTTTATATGCTTAATGTATACATATATTCAAAATATATTTTATATCGAGAGCACAATATTGATCAAAATATTATTTGCACGTTGTTCCTATCGTTTATAAATAATATTTAAGCGTTCGTTTGCGGCAATTGTGAATTGAAGAACGTTGTAAAAACGTTCCCGGGATTACGCTCTGCAACTAATGAAGTAAATTATGCATATTATAAAATTATGATTGTTTGGAGATCGATCGACAGAACCACTGACCTTTTTGATATAATGCATGTATAAGCGGATCCAGGGTGGCCGGGGACACGTGCGCCCCCCATACAGACCGTTTGAATTTCCTTTAGCCTGCGCTGGTGTGACTTGCCTCCCCTAGATCTTCAAGTGTTGGTATTACACCACTAAGATTATTTGGAAATACTTATAATTCAAATGTTTTGATCACTTTTGTGTGCGATGCATACATAATTTTACCGACTGTTGTGTCTTGATAATACTCTGTTGTATATACTCTATATATCTGTTCGGTCATTAGCATAAAACAAGGTATGCTCCCGTAACATCCGGGATCGAGGGTCAGAACATTGTGCACGTTTGCGTGTGTGATGTGAATAATTGGTCTTGGCATTTTTGACGACGAGGATGCCTGAATTGTCCGCGAGAGAAGAAGAAATAGTCACAGAACTAATTTCAACAATCGAATCGTCAAAGAAAGCGACAAAAACACAGAAGTCGGACCGAACTCCGAAAAAATATCGACTGACAGCGACGTGCAAGCTTCATCGTCAGCGAAATAGGAATGTCAAGAAAACATGTCAACTATCAAATTCAAACAGAAACACGTACGTAGCATTTCATTTATCGCTTAGTTATGTGACTGTTTCTTCTTCTCTGTGGAGCGCCGTAGCGCAGCGATAAGAGCTGCGGACTCTCGACTGAGACAACGCGGGTTCGAATCCTGTGCGGCGGTGTTGAACCTTGGGCAAGTTCGTTTTGTCGATATTTGTGTACGAATAGTCTTCACGCATTAATTGCAGCGTGGCTGAATGCTTCCCAGAGAAGTCGAGATGGTGTTCGTTTGAACAGGTCTGCCAGGGAGTAAAGTGTAAAGCGCTTTGAGCAGTCCTGAGGACTGGATACTGCGCTATATAAGAACTTACCTTTTCTTTTTACCCGCGGTTTAAACCATTCATATCTAGTGCACTCCAGATAAACCAAACTCGCATAACTTAATATAATATGTCGAATTTCGCTTAATTAAGTTGGTCTTGATCTGATAAGACATAAGTGGAACGTCTGATAACCAGACTGTCTAAAATATTTCCATGCCAGATATTCGACTTATCCAGACTATTCTGTACTATTGTTGTGCATTGTCAATGTCATTATTAACCATGACCAAGCACATTACGTATCTTGTGGTAATGGTACACAAAGTTCAAAGAACCCATCCTGCTTAGAAAATCTAAAGGATATAAAAATGTTTAATGATATGTTTGACGGAGTCCAGAAAATAAAGTATTATTTATGGTAGTATTTTTCCATTGGAACTAATCCATTATTCCTCCATTAATTATTTTAATCGTCTGAACTGCTGCTTATCGCCTGTTTACTGCTCTGTATTGTTAACATTAAGATATTGTAATCTGAAATGTGTTACTTCATATAGTGTTTCTCATCCATTTCAGAAATGTGTACACACATCCACAAAAAGTCGAAAGTTGATTAAATCGAGGAAGACATTGCAAGAACATTGAAATTTATGCCTCACACTAGAGTCACAGATGGGAGAGTTACCAAGGTATTTGAACTTGACTTGCTGTTTCAAAATTCTTCTGGGGGCTGTGATCTAGTGGGGGTCGCATACATATGACTACAATTTACCTGGGCAGTGCTGGTCAACTCTGCTAGTTGGTCAATAATACATCATCAAACCATATTCTTTAAAAAGGCAATTAAATTAAAAAAATAAGTTGTGTTTTATTCATGTATTGGCATTTAGAATACATTCTTATTCGACAGATGCCAGCGATCACGAAGGTCCAGAAGTTCAAAGAAGGTGACAAGGAAGAGTAATTGTTGTAACTGGCATGTGTAATAAATTAATGGAGACCCATGTATAATTGTTTCATTGCTCTATATTTTCAGAACTTTCTGGAAACGTTAAGAAAACTATCCAAAAAAACGTTTTCGTGACGTTACCATTAACATTATCATAACATAATAGTAATATTCTGGGAACATTAAGAAAACTTTCCAAAAAACGTTCTCCTAACGTTACACAAAAACGTTATCTCATAGAACGTTAAAAAACTTTCCAAAAAAGTTCTCCTAACGTTACATAATAACGCTCTCAAAACGTTACGACTGACGTTATTGTAACATAAGAATAACGACATAATGACATATGATATCATAACATGAGATTAATAAACACTTATATTTCTTATATGTGCCATGTCTGTACGTGGCATTGGAGATCACGGCCCTCTAAGCCGCACAGTTTTTTGTATTTGGTAGCAGTTGACCAGTTATGGTTAAAAAAAAAAAAAAATTATAAATTTTTTTTTCTTCAATACGTTACGGTAAAATGTACGAGTAGTGAACTGCACATATGTCAGAGTAAAAAAGTATGTGTCTTCGAGTAACAATGGACGGTAAATCATTGCAGCTGCTGCGTGAGTCAAGGTAACATCGCTGACTAATGTGTGGTCACAAGACCACTAGTCTTGCAATCAGCAGAGTGAAAACGTCTGACTGGCTATGCGATAATTACATGGTCTATGTCATATTAAAACTATTCACCAGGGGTATTTGTCATATGGCTTTATGTCGTTTTTTCACGTAACTCCGTTTGAACAAACTTTGTATTTGTACGAGTGCTGTGGGGTATCGAAATGTATTTTGTTAGAACATCATGGGGCCATCAGCTGCATTCTGGGGACCGTTTCACTCAGATAATGATCTCAATTATAATTATAACTGATCTCATTTTATTAATATAAAATCTTTAATTAATAGCTTTAACATAACTAACTTCATTCTTTCTACATTTTTTCTGTAGTTTCTTTTTTGTAGTTTTTTTATGATTATATTAAACTTTTGATCAAATTGAGATTGTACAGCGCTTTGAACATTTTATGGAAATTGCACTGTATAAGTTGTAGTATTATTATGATTACTATTATAAGGAAATTCCATTATTCAACATAATTCATTGTTAATTAAGGGAATTTTTCAAAATGAAAAATCCGCTGTATCGTCCAGGATACTATTCTCATAACACACTGACGGAAGTGTTCTAGTAGCGCAATGGGTGTTGACAATTTTCACTACATACAAGATCACTGTTAAGGAACGAAGTTAATTTTAAAGTGCAAAATCTGAGTTATGAAAAGTGAAATGATCCCCTCTAGTCAGGA
Source organism: Escarpia spicata (assembly GCA_963995525.1). Classification (NCBI taxonomy): domain Eukaryota; kingdom Metazoa; phylum Annelida; class Polychaeta; order Sabellida; family Siboglinidae; genus Escarpia; species Escarpia spicata. The sequence goes on from OZ023216.1 coordinate 11,976,802, forward strand.
ATGGACAGCTGCAACAGAATTTGGACATCGTACTTTCAAGTTGAGCCTGACAAGGAACTCGGCTACAGACGTAGCAGTTCTCACTTGGAACCATGGAACCTTGAGCTTAATAAGTCATAAAAAATAAGTCATAGGAAATAAAGTCACATGAAACAATTACAACTTTAAATTTAGAGTTCTTTATATAATTACAATATAAGTGAAAATATTAAATACATTCTAGTGAATATTCATTTTAATAATCAAAATTACCAAACATTACAAAACATTGAGTACATAGCTTTGTTATAAAGGTCACTATATAAATCTCATTTGTTATGAAATGTCAATGAATATTAATTATAATTTGGAATCTTCATTATAACCATGCATTAAACTTAGTTGTGTTCAATTATCAGTGAGAATATGCGACAGGGTTTCTTCAGAATATTCATCTTAATTTTCAAACCTTGTTTTGTTGAATTATCACTGGAAACTTGCAAAACTGTACGTACAGTAGTGTATAGTCTTCGAATAAAATTATGTTGTGACTTTATTTCCCGTGACTTTATCCTAGCCAAAAACGTGACTTTATTTCCATGATTGTTTTCCTGCGACTTTATTTCTGCCCATTATTATACTTGATGTGTTCGCAGTCTTAAAATAGTCTCCATGGATGTTACCATTTACATTTAACATTGCATACCTCTTTTCCCATTATCTTTCGTGATACCCTGCCAGTCTTTCTTATGTTGTCTAGTTAATACAACGACATGATGAGTTATTTCCAGTGGCTACAGTTTGTTACAATGTTTACTAAATTAGCCCCAAGATATTGACTGTGTCCTTCTCAATTGAAATATCCATCGTGTGCCTAACAAAATCTTCATAAATCCATCAAAAATGGATGTCGAATATATGGTGCATTTGTGCATTCTGTCGGTTATTTTATTGAAATTATTGCCACAAAAGTGTTTCTTTTCGACAAAACTGTAAGGCAAATGTATAAAAGTGTCAGCTGTACGCATACATGTTTCGATTGTGACGAACACAAACCGCAATGTACTGGATACATCAATATTCCCACAAAGAAGTATGTTGTGGCATCTTCTATAAGGTGCCCGAAGGCTTTGCACGTGCGAGTTTTAACAATCTGTTTGGACAGTGATACTGATAGGTTCCAGCTATGATTTATGTCAGTTGGCAGCGAATTCCAAAGTCGAGGTCCAATCACTTTGAAGGAATGATCACCGAAATTAATAAGCTTTGTTCGCAGCACTTCTAGTAGATGTTGTTTGGAGGAATGTGTAAGTCCTGTAGGGATGTTTCTCTTCAACAGCCACACTAATTACTGTAATCACTGCCAACCACACGTGTTCTCCCTTAATTAGCACTGGTGGCTATATGATACACTCACGTTAGGATCACACTTATGATCTCATGGTATTCGCATTGGCACATTTTTTATTTTATTTTATGATTTAAACATTTTTTGAAACGTGTTCTGATAGTTTTTAGATAATGCGTGTGATGGCAGAAGATACAGTTATTTACCATAACTGATTGATATACATGTAATTGTTTCAATAACTGTAAATCAGTTACACACTTATTTGAAAACCTGAATCAATAGCAAGTGCAGCATTTACCTGTAATCAATTGCACATACAATATTACAGTTATGTAACTGGGACATCTACAGTCAATAAGTATCAGGCCATATTATACACAACAGTCATGCTTATCCACTTAATTTGTACAGGAACCTCACAAAACACGATTCTTTGTTATCAGTTGGCAATACATGCCAGTAGCAAGTGGTGAAATCTGTAGTTGTTTTGTCTATAAGACCAAGTTGGAATGTGTATTGTACTGAGTTGTGCTAAGTGGTATAGATTCCAATCAGGTTTGTGGTTTCAAAGGATTTGTGAAGAAGCTCTGATAAGATCGTTATACCAATAAGTGTTCGTATACTATTTGATTCGTATACTATTTGGTTACATTTTGGCAAAGTCACATGTTGACAATTATGAGGAGCAACAGCAAACCGGTCGGTCGACACGCTTGGTACAACCTCACTGATATGATCATTAGCCGTCTCTGTGGTGCCATCCTTGTTTTCTTCTCCTACTATGCGTCGTCTGTATGAAATGAAAAACAATTAAACTTACAGACAAACATGCATGTACACGGCAGTTCAGTTTTTTTTTAAATTGTATATCTTATGTATTATATTTACAGATTATCATACAATGTAAAGTATTTTTGTTTATCTTATTTATAATAATTATATTTCAATAAATATATTGGTATTATTTATTATAATCATGTTACAATAAAGATGTTTCATTTAGCAACATAGACTACATCATACCTTTTCTATGTCGCAAGTGGGCATACTGTTCGTGGATGTCTCTGTGGCGTCGTGGCAATGTTCCAATCAGATACTGACGGTACTGCTGTATCAAGCAGAAGTTCTTGCTGTCTATAACCTTTGACATCGAAGTCAGTTGGGAGAAAGCGTAATGAGCCCACCTTTGTGTGAAGGACACTGAACTGAAAATAAAGCAGAACACACCATTAATATGGTAATTTGTAACGCTAAAGTGCGATTCGCTCATATCATGCCACCAGTAGTACATATCTAATAAACATGTTGCCCCTAAAGAATTACTTCAATGGATAATAATCGAAAATAGTACCATTAAAGAAAATATGCCAATATCACGTTTCTATGAAATTCACATACCTCTTGTGGATATTAAAACGTTTTTTTTAAACATGCCGTAATTAATCAAATATATAGTACTGCATTGTCGTGCATTGTAAACAAACATCAATTATTGCCCACCGACGATCGATGCCGATTTAAGTTACATATTTACCTTAAATGCCTGTCCTGGATCACGCCGAATCCTCGCCATCTATGTTAAGAATCTTTCTCGATCCATCACATTGTTCGGAAATACATGAAAACTTATAGGAACAGAACATCCACTGCGTAATCTACTTTTGCACCCATGAACACAACAGTAACACATGGCGTTGCTAGGGCTAGGCTACGGTCGGTTGTGCAACTGCCCTCGTTTTCGATCTAAGATGGCGCGAGTGTGGGTTAGGTGAAGGCGCACAGCCTATTCTACACCCGAGCCAAAAGTAACTATGTAGGCCATATTCCATCAGATCTGTGATTTTAGCAAAAATGCATACTTTATAATATATGTTATCTTTCAATGTGCAGTTTATTTTCCTCAATAAATTGTTTCGTCATAATTGTTCTTGCTAAAATATCAAGTACATTTATTGTATCATAATTATTTTAATATTCTCACAGGTATTACGCTGGCTGGGCTGACAAAGATCATGGGAAAACTGTGTCCGTGGGTACGTTGACTTACTGTGTTAATTTCTAACACAATGCTGGTTCACTGAAGGGAAAGCATAAGTTCACATTAAATGTTACATGCCAGAATGAACTGAGTATTAAGTCACACATTATTCTACACACGAGCCAAAAACAGCTGGTTAGATCATGTCCCATCAATTTAGTGATTTTTGCATAAATGCATACCTTATCATCTTATCTTCAATGTACAGTTTATTTCCCTTGACAAATAATCCAAAATTAATCAAATACATGCATTTACAAACCCATACATTAACAACAATAGATAATTTGACTCAAAAATGATTTCGTTTCTGAAAACATCGCTTTTAAAATTTTGCTTCAATTTTATCAACAACAACAAAAACTACTGAAGATATTTCAACAAGTGAGGTGTCATTTCAAAGCTCATCACCTATGGAATCCAACATGTACACAAAATGTTATTACAATTTGGCAACTTAATACCCACAGGTATGGCAATTCACACATGCTTTAGTAGGCTTTCTATCCCTGCTAGAAACCCCAGATTAGATGAATACATATATTTTGGGGGGAAAACATAAAGAATTGGTACATATAAAATTCATAGGTATAAAACAGCTTTTAACAGTTAGAAGTTAGATAACATAACAGCAAAATAAGGTAATAAGTTTAAAAGTTAATATTTAAGTTATAACAATTATAAGAAATATTTTAAAGAAATATAAAAAATATATATTACAAGAAAAAAGTGGGCAAGGAAGCCTTTGCCTTATTAAAAGTCCCAAATGTTATATATATATATATATATATATATATATATATACATATACATATATATATATATATATGATATTGATTGATTTTACTATGAAACATATTCAAGCTGCTATAATTGTTGTGCAATTGGCAGATAAACTGTTTCGTTAATACAGTCCTGTGAGAATTAATAATTTCTGATATCCATCTACACTGTTCCTTCAAATGTTATTTTATGTCCTCGAGTCCTTCAATGTTTTTCTATGTACAATTGTTTCCTAACTATTCAGGACCTTAAAATATTCTAACTGATATTATAATATCCGTGTCCTTGGCGTTATTATTACCCGGTACATAACCTACTTTTTTAGACGTTTTATATAACTAAGTTTTGGGTGCTCTACTCTGCAGAATATCTATAGGCTGTATGTATAACGATTCTTGAACTGATATACCTTAGTTATGATAAATGTTTAAAAGAAATAACTGACTGGTGTATTTTTTATCCTGTTATGGCCATCAAAATAATAATTAATGTAATCAGTACAAATACTGCGTTGCATTAATTCACTGGAATCTAAAAGGGAATTTCACATGTGTATTGTTATAATATTAGAGCAAACAATAAACATTAACTCAAGGAAAGAACACATATTATTTAAAATTGCTTTGATTGTTCTAAAATATGGATAATAATTTAAATAAATGTAGCAATTATTTGTTAATACAAATTACAGTTTTCTAATGTTTTCCTCATTTATACTATAAAAAAACATAAGGAAATCCTGTCCTTATTTGTACTGGCTCTCCATAAATCTTGGATAATTATTTTATTAATTAAATACACATGCATCACAAGCATTCATATTTGAACATACACGTGCCAAATATGCGTGCATACATAGTATAATTGTAGGTAAACATTTGTAGCACATTTGCATTCATTAAAAATTCGATTCAGTAGGTTAGCCAGGCAGAGGACATGTGGCTGTTTCACACTGTTTGACCACTTGCCAGTGATCTATTGACCTAAGCAAGAGAACTAGGTTAAAGCTGCATCCTTAAATAAGTTAGCCCTCACGAACCCGGTTCTTTCATGCCTAAACAGGTGACGTGGGAATAGTTTAAATAATATTTGCGGCTGATTTAATAAAAAAGGGCATTCATTTGTTTAAATTGTCAATAGCATTCACTTTGGCCATTACATCTTGTTGCTGTTTTTACAGTTGCTGGGTCGATATTTAGTCTTCAACCCACTGAATTTATCTATCACATAGTTTTTGAGATCAAGAATAATTGACTACATCAATTTAGAAACACCCGCATAATTGTATCGCACATTCAAATAAATAATCAAATTCTGAGAATTGCTTGAATTAATTCCAGGGTAGCAAATGAGCAAGTTAGTTGTTCTTTTTCCGGCTGGTATATATTTACCATCAAGGCTAAGATTCACTGTGTATATAGTACAGGAATTTCAGTTCTGAATTTGTCACGTCACATACATAAATACACAAGTGAGAGGGCTGTGTGTTTCAGACGGAGATTTCTTGGCGTACACCCGACATGAGCCAGTGGGAATTTGTGGACAAATTATACCGGTGAGTTACCCCTAAAACCGTTGTAAATTCTGCTTTAACATAGGAAGATCCAGCATCATATTATGTAGCTGCACATATGTCCAAATCTGTTAGTTGTTTTTTTGCTAGATTCACACGTATTGTTTTCCAGGGGTGTCATGTAACGAAGTAAAACTACTTCGTTACTCTACTTGAGTAGTTTTTTCAAGTAACGGAGAGTAACGAAGTACTATTTATATTAACTACTTTTACTTGTAGCGAAGTAGTTTTATTTAACGTAACGCTACTTTTTACTTCGTTAGTTTCATTTACTTCGCGATATATTTTCGTTAACTTTTCTTTCTGAACTACGTCGACCTGTTGGCATTCCGCCCGTCGACAACATTTCATTAAACGTATTTAATTACAAGAAATTAGAGCGTTGGTAAACTATGTTAACGCGGTAATAACTGTCACTTGACTTGTGTTAGTATGGTCAAATCATTAGGAACAGTAAATGTGGTGCGATGCATTGTTTGTTTTGCGCCGACATTAATCGAATCGTTTCGCTTCTGACAGTGGTGGCTTCCGCGAATAGGCGCCTTCGGCGGGTTCGCCTAGCTTCAGCGACTTGTAAAGTGCAATTGAAATTCACACCTTGCATAATAATGGGATTGATATGTTTAATGCAGCGCAGTAGGGAAGATCAGTTTGCTAACACTGCGCAAATATGATCTTTTTGTTGCGATAAACGCAAATTTGCTTGGTGCGCCAAACTTTGAATTCGTCAACCGCATATGAAACGGCGAATCGATCGCAGTATTATTCGGCACGGTAAATGTGCATTCTAAATTAATGTTTTGGTACTGATTGAAAGACGAAGTTAAGCCAGCTATGAGCGTATTTATTATAGTTTTGCAATCTTTGGTCAACCTTAGTACTGCATTTGTGAACTCAATTGCGTGTTCAGCTGCTGAGGTTTCATTATGTCATCGGTACCATATTATCGTTCAGTTCACGTACCGTGGACTGTTAATTCGTAATCTATTTTAAAACTCTACAACATATATGAATTTTATTCAGATCAACATTCAACAGTGTACGTATGACATTTAAACATAATACACACTGACGTTGGCTGGCATCTTAATAAGCTTCATGAACTGCGTAATTATAGATAGCGCGGCCTGCACAATAACTGATTTCGACCTGGGCTTCGACGGCGTTCTTGGTCAGTTGGTGCAGCGACCGTGGCTGTCGTCGTAGCTAGCGCCTATGGTGGCAGATATCGCAACACATTTCCGTGCCCCACTGTCGAATTTGCGAAAACAAAATATAGTTTTCTATAGAACATTATTCATATACATAATTCATATATGTTGGAGTTATAAACAGTAATTATTTTCAGTCTGTCTTCATTTTTTTTTTCGCCGATGCAGTAATTATTGTTGGTTACTTGCCTGACAAAACATCTTACAGTTCTACTTTTACTTCTACTTTTACTTCAACTACTTTTGGAAAGTAGTTTTACTTTTTACTCAAGTAGGATTTTTAGACGCTACTTTTACTTCTACTCAAGTAGTTCTGATCTGAATTACTTTTACTTCTACTTAAGTATAAAATTAAAGTAATTCAGTCACCCCTGTTGTTTTCACAATTTTTATTTGCCACCAACAATTCCTATCCTCCAGATGGCGCCACATACACACAGATGGCGTCACATACACACAAATGGCGTCACATACACACAGATGGCGTCACATACACACAGATGGCGTCACATACACACATATGGCGTCACATACACACAGATGCAGACGATGGTTTCGCAGAGTAATTGTAAATGATGTAAATTTGAAAAAGGTTTTTGCATTAACTCGGTTACATAAAACATCCCTAAGTGATCAGTGCTTCTTGGAACAGTATCAGAAAGTGTGTATAATTAATGAACAATCGATTTGCGTTCATCTTTTATACGGTACAAATCCTAAAACCAGTAAGAACTCTAGGCCACAGACAAATCTCAAAAACATAAAGACGTTACTTTTCTTCTGAGGAGTAATTGGTGAATCCCTAAAAGTTTGACATCCGAAATTAAGCTGTCCAAGATGAAAACGATTGATTGCCGTTAGAGGTGAAATCACATGATGAGTGGTGAACTCACCCGCCTGAATCAGCCATGCGTGCAACAAATAGTTCAACTTTATTTTGCCTGCTGTTGCATTTCAATTTTTTTTAGCCAATAAATCTCAACTGCCTAAGTCTTCGCGTCTACAATGTGGCCCAGTTATTAAGCTAAATATCTACCATGCACACGTTGTTGGACGAATGAATGATCAGCCATTAAATCAACTTCAATATGTCGGTGTCGATAGAATGCTCTGAATACAGTACAGTTTATACAAACTTTTTCACTTTATGCTCGCAGGTCAGTTCAGTTAAACATTTAATCACAGTTTACTCCTACAAAGTCTTAAACGGACTTCCATTAGGTCATGCTTTACATCCTAAAATAGGAGTTTCTTAGGAAAGGTTTTAAAGCAAAATTGTCTATTCCACCACCTGGAATCAGTCAGTTGTGCTAATTATTCACATAGTCAGATGTACTTCATCCCACTTTACAGTTAGGCGTGTAGGAATCACCAAACTTCAAAAAAGTAATGGCAGATAGGAACCCCTGCCTCCATAATAAGAGCCAATTGCAGCTGTTTACTGGTTGAATGTTTTGTTTACAATTTTAAAATTTTGCAGGTAAAACATTTAAATTGCAAACAAGCCAGAGTATTATACAATATAATTTTCCTGTAAAACTGTCAGAGTTTACACCTCAACAGACACATTGATATATCAAGCTTCAGCTATCACAGCAGTCATCCTCGTTTCATCCTCCGGAATCCTTACATAAATGCAGCTCTTTGTCAGGGGAATTTTAATCCTGTGTTAAACTGTCCAATTTAAAAGCCAACAACAGTCCATCAACGGGCATGTACAATGTCGTCTTGTATCAACTTTGGTTTGTATTGAGCGTCATACTCACTTCCGTTTGTTCAAAAATATCTGTGAAAATGGTGTATGTGAGCCGAAATAGTCACAAATCAGGAAGTTGGTATAACAGTGGCGCCAGATGGTGGACTCTTTGTTGTGGAAAATTAAATCGCACCCGCTATTCTGCTCACGAGTGAAAAGTAGCAGTCATGTCCCATCAATTTTGCGATTTTGGCAAAAATGCACACTTGATAATCTCATCTTTCAATGTCTGGTTTATTTTCTTCAGCAAATAATCCAAAACTAATCAAATACTAACATCAGCAAGGTTTTTTAACATAGCCCAATTTTTTTATTAGTTTTGTCACTGGAAATGCTAAACGTTGATTTTATAAAGCTTGCTTCTTTTTGAGCAAGGTATTTTGAAGGAGGTTTAAAGTGTATAATCAGTGGAATCAGTTTCAACATTTGCAATTTAATACCCAATTTGCTGTGAGAGGCCACAACAGATCGGACCATAAAGTACATTTCACAAAACTGGAAATGCTAAAATACATTCACAGAGGTGAAAGTATCAATTGCCATTGTTTTCATGTTTTTAGAAACAATAAACAATTCACCAGTTTGATTAATGCAATTTTGAATTATTATTTTGGAAAGTGTTTTTGTGTATATTTTCGATTGAATTGAATGGTTTGTGATTTGGCATGTGAACTCCTAACTTTGATGTTGTCTGTCTCAAAACCACACATAACTTCCCAACAAATTGACTTGCACAGAAAACATATTACAAAACTGAAATTTTACCCTTTTACACGACGCTCAAAACCGCCCAAATGTTCTGAACCGTTGCGATGTGTGTCTGTGTTTGTTGTGTAGTGGAACTTTCCCCTCTTGATGCAAGCATGGAAGCTCGGTCCGGCCCTGGCGATGGGAAACACAGTCGTGATGAAGCCAGCTGAACAGACGCCATTGACTGCTCTTTACGTCGCTGGACTCGCTGCGGAGGTAAACACCAATTTCCCTTGAATTCTGAACAACTTAAAGGGAGATAAACACCAACTTCCACTGATGTCAGTACCACCTAAAGGGAGGTAAACACCACTTCCACTGATGTCAGTATCGTTTTGTAACATTGCAAGTTTTGCTTATGTTAAAGATAATTGAATTCTGTCCAAGATGGTGCTAAATATAATAATCAACTTTTAACTGAAACGTGCACAACACGACACTTAGTGTCTGTGGTTGTTTGCATAGACTGCAGTGCATATCTACAAACGTTTTGTCTATTGACATTTGCAAACAGCGCACCTTCAAAAATGTCCTTGTTTTAAATGTACACCCATTTTCTTTGGTTCCCAAAACGACTTCATTTTCTCATGCTAAAAGATGACAGTTTTGTTTTCATTCACGAGATGGCGTCACACAACACAAACCTTGTTGTTGGTGCTGGCATTGTCTGAGATGGATATTCACTTTTGGTCAATTATTTGTGGCTACTGTGAGCGTAAAGCATGTTATGAAACTCAGTAACTAGCAAAAATGCCCATCTTCCAGATTGCCCTACAAACACTCAAACAGAGAAAATGGTTTCCTAGAGTATCCGTTAAGGACGTTTGTTATTTTGTAAATTTGAATTGTTTTTCACATTAAATTCAAGGTACATAAAATGTCTTCAATTAATCCGTGGACCGTTTACGTGGCTCGGAACAATCACAGAAACCACGTGTAATGTTGCGAACAATCAATACAAATCTGTCTAATATCCAATGCAAACCATAATTAGTTTGAAAAAAACCTTAAACAATGGGGAATTCTAATAAAAAAGGATTTTTTTTCAGGTGTTGTGGATCCAACGAAATAAATGCGTTTTTTTCCGAGGTATGGATTAATCCTGAAAGTTGTCGCCTGAGGTGCAAGCCGTTATGATGGAAAAGAGTCAAATTCTCCACACACACACCTGTGATAGCTCAGTTGTAGTCATATAATTTGTGTGTTTCCTGATTCTAGGTGGGGTTTCCCCCCGGAGTGCTGAATGTCCTGCCAGGGTACGGCCCAACCGCCGGGGCAGCCATAGTTCAGAATCCCGCGGTCGACAAGATTGCTTTCACCGGGTCAACGGAGGTAAGTAATGATCCGGTGTGACTTCATCACATGACCTCAACACGTGACTGAATCCCCATGACCTGTGCAAGTACAGTAAATCAAGGCCTTGAAAGCCTGGAATTCTAAGTTTTCAGAAATAAAATGGCTGACACCCATAATGTTCAGTTCTCTAGTACATGTTATAATAAACTTATGAAATAAGTGTGGTGTAACTACGATGTGTAAACGTAAGTTGCTTTTGGAATGGACTTTAGTAAAGACAGATTGGTCAGATAGTATCAGAGGTGGTCAATAAAAGTCACATTGACAGAAGTCATGATTGACAGAAGGCATGATGTGTTCACAGATTGTTCCGCTAGTGTCGTAGATGGTTGACAGAAGTCATGTTGTGTTCACAGATTGGTGAGATATTTTTTGTAAAAGATTGACAGACGTCGTGTTGACAGAAGTCATGTTGTGTCCACAGATTGGTCAGCTTGTCTCGGAGAGAGCCGCCCGTCAACTGAAGCGTGTCAGCATGGAGTTGGGCGGAAAGAGTCCTGCCATAGTTCTCGCTGACGCTGACCGTGAGTGCTGTTACTTTGTGACACACACATTTGTGAAACATGGTCCTTGTGACCATTTCGCTAACATTCTTATCAGCTTATAAGCCCAATTTTGTTCTTTCAAGTTAGCAACAAATTCTTTTTTTTATGATGGATTTTCCGGAGGAATTATGTTAGTGGGTGTAGACACAATGGTGCCACCTAGCAGGAAATAAAATGAGCTAACATATAATGATCATGATTTAATTCCGGGGAATGGCCATAACACAAGTGGCACCAACTACGAGGAATTAATGTGCAGTCTAGAATTACCACGATGTCATTTTCGGGAGCAGCCACAGAAATACTGGTGCCACTTATACTGTGTTCAGTACTAATCAGTCTACATTGTTACAGTGGATGCGGCCGTTGCGAACACATACCTTGGGGTATTCTTAAACGGGGGTCAGTGTTGCTGCGCTAGCTCGCGCATCTTTGTTGAGGAAAAGATATACGACGAGTTCGTTGAGCGGTGCGTTGCTAAAGCCAATGAGCAGAAAGTTGGAGACCCATTTGAGTTGGGCAACGACCAAGGGCCGCAGGTAGGACACATTTTAGAACTGTCACATGTATAATATGCACTTTTTAAGTACACAATGAAGGGATAAAAATAAGTGTTATATAGTGGAACCTCGGTATCAGCCACGGGACTGGGCAATATATGTGACCTTAATAGCGAGGTGACCTTAATACTGAATATGTGGACTGACGCATCACGGGAATTGGAAACATCGCCATAGGCCTGCCTACATGCCATTTTATCAGCAACGAACATTAAGCAATGAAGTACACATTGTCATGTGTTTGATGTAGCGTGTGTTTTATTAAAGGATACAGTCACGTATCTGATGAATTGGTCAACAGGCACTTTGTTTACAATTAACATAAATTTAGATGCACGCTCATTGGCATCGCCATAGCCATACACATTCACCACGCACACACCGCACGTTTGCATATTCGTTCTATTGATAGCGTTGTTTTTGTTAGAAATCATTCTTGGTAACATATATTATTTGCTGACATGAACCTAATTTTGATATTTGCTGATTATGATAGAACAAGCGTAGTCGTGAATGCCAACAGAGTTTCAACATTCGAACTGTTAATTTTAGATTAAGTTTTATATTATCCACCGAAGGCGCCAGGGGATATTTCGGGAAGCCTATTATCACCGAATCACGCCAGTAAAATAAGACGATAATATAGTTTTATCAACAGTTTAGCAAAACACATATTTTGTCAAAATCAAGTCACCTTTGCTACTCAAAATGGATCTATTTGGTCGTTAAACAAACCCAGCAGAGGCTTAAACAAACTGCAAATGAGCCTTTTTTGGTACTATTAAATGAAAAATCCCAAATACTAGGACCAGAAATGCATGCTACTATAAAAACAATTCATAACTGCAGTGTCTCTTATAAAGTTTTTCGTACATTATATAGAACATAAACTAGAACAATAAGTTAGTTTAGTTCCGACTTAACATAAATGATGTTTTACAGAACGTAGCCAAAGTGTGTACACAAACTCGTATAACCAGATGACTTATGTAAGGCCCTCTGTGATAGAGACTGTGGCTCCACCTGGGGAATGAAACTGAATCAACATTGTTGTGAGTGTGTAATATCGATCCACAAATCAACTCAAATAAAAAAGTAATAGTTAGGTAAAATTGTAAGACATTAATAAATAAATGCATGTAAGTAGGATATAAATAGGTTAAACATTACAAGAATTAGTTAGGCATTTAGATGTAAAGTAGGATATACAATACTTGTGTAATCAGGTGTTTACTGTGATATTGTGTTTGGAGATTGACAGTGATCGACACCAGAAGATTCTGCAGCTGATAGACGTGGGGAAGAACGAGGGAGCCAAGCTGTGTACGGGGGGAGGAAGGAAGGGAGACCACGGGTTCTACGTCCAGCCAACGGTGTTTGCTGACGTCCAGGACAACATGACCATAGCCCGGGATGAGGTGACCAGTTATGACTATATAATTTTATATCTGACCAATTATGATTGGCCATGATAAAGTAATTAAAAAATTACTAAAATATGTATATTATACAGAACTTTTTATTAATTTTAGAGAAATTATACCAACGCTGAGTTATAATTTTAATGAAATCAATTTAATTACCTTACATTATAACGTCTATCGAAGTTATGCCATATATACAAATATGTTGATTTATATTTACCAGTATGCAAAGGCATGAGAATGCAGGAGGTTGAAGATATATTTAGGCCGCCAATATTTTGGGAACGAGTTTTGCAGTTTTGCTGAGCCTCAGGGGGTGCATTTGGAGGTTTTAGCTGAGCCTCAATGTGGTGCATTTGGAAGTCTTTGCTGAGCCTCAATGTGGTGCAGTTGGAGGTTTTTAGTGAGTCTCAAGGGGGGTGCAGTTGGGGGTTTTGCTGAGCGTCAGGCCCCCAATATTCACTATGTTCGGACATCTGTGATATATATATATATATATATATGCTAGTCAGTATTTGTCTTCCACGTTTTGTTGATTTCTCTGCCACAGATCTTTGGACCGGTGATGTCAATCCTCAAGTTCAAGGGTTTGGACGAGGTCATAGATAGAGCCAATGATACGATGTACGGACTGGCTGCTGGTGTATTCACGCAGGACATTGATAAGGCAATGCACTTGTCGAATGCCCTCAGAGCAGGAACCGTTTGGTACATAATCTACTTTTTTTTATTAATATTATATTTAATGCGTTTATTTAATTTATTCAGTTTTATGTAGAGTGCCCTAGAGCATTTTGTTTTAAGTTGAATCAGGAATTTTTGATTATTATTATTATTACTTGTGTCTATTTGTTTTCAGCACTTGGCAACGTTCTAGTAATATAACTTATATATTATATATACAGTGTGTATACATATATGTATATGTGTGTGTGTGTGCGTGCGTGCCTGCGTATGTGTGCATTCCTAGATGTTGCATAAGCAGAGCAGTTACGCATATAATGCGGCTGGATTACGCGGCGAGATAGGAAAAAACTCCTAAAACAATGTACTCAAATTCAAAATAATTGTGTTTTCAAAAGAATTAGATTATGATTCTGTTTATACTGTATATTCTATAGCCATGAGAGTCCAATAATCTCTGCAGAGGGAGAACCCAGGATTCAGAGATGTTATGTTACTCCCTTCTCGATAAATAATCATAATGTTTATATTTCATATTTTTTTAGGATCAACACCTACGATGTCTTCGATGCGGCTGTTCCTTTCGGAGGGTACAAAGCTTCAGGACACGGGCGTGAAAAGGGGCAAGACGGCCTCCATGAATACACAGAAGTGAAGACAGTAAGTGGTTTCTCACACATCTATAATTTCACACTATCCCCGAGTGACCTTAATTGCAAAGTGGTTGTATTACTAAGGTGACTGTAAAATGAAGTTCAACTGTAAATAATAATAATAACTAGTAATTACAACAAAAAACATATATAATGTTATATACGTTTGTATAGATTAAATATCCAAAAAGAGTAAGTCTTATATAGCGCAGTATCCATTCCTTAGGACTGCTCAAAGGACTTTATAGTTCATTCCCTCGCCTGTTCATTTGATCACCATCTCGACTTCTCTGGGAGGCATCCAGCAACGCTGCATTGACTGTGAAAAACTATCTGCAGTCCGTTCATACATTACACAATATAATTCAATATAAGACCATGACTGATTATTGACATAGCAAATAGCTTGCTTGCTTGCTCATAATGTTAACTAAACCATTTAGTTAAAAGGAACTAAAAACAAGGCAGCAGCTAAATTGAGGCAACACACTTAACGACTCGGCCACAGAGACTGACGGAATAAAATGTAACAGAATTAAGGGTTGTACTAAATTGTACAACTCTTCCTTCATGTAACGTTATGATATCATCTAACGTTACTTTCAGCAGTTGTATACAATATGTGTGTGTGTGTGTGTGTGTGTGTGTGTGTGTGTGTGTGTGTGTGTGTGTGTGTTTGTGTGTGTGTGTGTGTGTGTGTGTGTGTGTGTGTGTGTGTGTGTGTGTGTGTGTGTGTGTGTGTGTGTGTGTGTGTGTGTGTGTGTGTGTGTGTGTGTGTGTATGTTGTGTGTGTGTGTGTGTGTGTGTGTGTGTGTGTGTGTGTGTGTGTGTGTGTGTGTGTGTGTGTGTGTGTGTGTGTGTGTGTGTGTGTGTGTGTGTGTGTGTGTGTGTGTGTGTGTGTGTGTGTGTGTGTGTGTGTGTGTATGTTGTGTGTGTGTGTGTGTGTGTGTGTGTGTGTGTGTGTGTGTGTGTGTGTGTGTGTGTGTGTGTGTGTGTGTGTGTGTGTGTGTGTGTGTGTGTGTGTGTGTGTGTGTGTGTGTGTGTGTGTGTGTGTGTGTGTGTGTGTCGCTTCATTTTTTTCAACAAAGTTGGTATTCTTGTAGAACCGTAAAATAAATGCTTGTTCCTCTATAATGACTAGTGTTTATAGTACATCGGAATACCACACAATAACTAATTCGGACACCTTGCTTCGACCCGACATATATTGTTGTAAACATGCTGTGAATGTATTGAAAGTACTGGCATGTTGCATTATATTCGCGCCTCTGACGTCACACCTGGACGTACTGAAAAACGTGCCAACAATATGCGTATTCGAAGAAGGCCAGTTGCTTTATTAGAAAAAAATTATTGTCTTGGTGGAAATGGAAATATACAGAAAGATGTAATATAATATGAATTCAAGCAATGGCTATTGTATTCTCTTTAATATAAAACAAGCTGTAATCTTTCTTGTTGACATAGTACATTTTGGTTTGGAATCCATACTTTTTACATGAAATACTACCTGACTATAAAATATACCTACATGAAAAAATTCACCTGCATAAAAATACAGAGTACCACCGACTGCCAGGTTATCTACATAAACCAAATCTGCTAAGTTTTTTTTGGTATCTGCTTAGCATTAAAAGTGTTATATATATATATAACCTATGACAACAATTATGGTTGCCTTTCACATTTAAATACGTGGTGAAAACAATCCTTTGAAATAAACTCAACGTTTCCATCTGAAGGAAAGCTATAATAAAACATATTACGGCTGTACACAAAATAAAAACAAGCTGTATCCTAAACAGGAAATCAACACGATCTGGCACAACTGAAATTCTCATAGTGTATTTAAATTAAGGAAGCCATTATATGTATCATCGAACTTGTGTGTTTCTTTGTTATTTTGTAGGTTTATATAAAGGTACCTCAGAAGAACTCTTAAAGGTTGCGCAGAAACAAGGCGAATAGAAGATGTGTTGCCAATGCATCAAAGATGTGTTGTCAAGGGATATAATCAAGATGTATTGTCAAGGCAACCAAGATGTGTTGTCAAGGCAACCAAGATGTATTAATCCCTGGCTATATGGTGTACACCACTGAAACCATTACTAAGTACCGTTAATAATTATAAAATATGATTGTGTTCTACATTGTTAGAATATGTTATGTAACAATGCTTGACTAGTACGTATGAGTATGCCCGCCAGTGTCATATTATGTACGCGTCCAGCGGCTACGAGTGGCGTGACTACCGTTCATTGGCAGTGATGTTAGATCTAAGAATAAACAGTCCTTGAACTTGAATAAAGTGTGTTGGAGATTTAGTTCGTGCGAACGTAAACAAGTAAATATACAACAATTACTTTCCTTTATCGCTTTAACACTATCAACATCGGCAATCGTGTAGAATCCAGACCCACCTCTATTTTGCCGTTATAACTTGTGTTTTGCCTTACTTTGATACCTCAGTGCGTTAGTTTCATTACTCAACATTATCCCAGGCATATTTACGTTTAAAAATATTGCGTGTTAGCGCACTTTTGAGGCATAAATAACGCCCCGGTTTGTATGAATATACGCCGATACATCGCTCATTTTACGAGCGCGAAGCGGTAACGCACGACCTATTGAAGTCCCCGTAACATCTAAATTTATAACTAAGTTCACGTATTAATGCCCTCTAGTAACCACTTTGTCTCTCTTTATATATATATATATATATATATCACTCTCTCTCTCTCTCACTCAGTGAAAATTAGCAAAAAGAGCAAACAGAAAAAATGGACAAGGTAAAAAAGTGAACACAAAGACCAAGTAAACAAGATAAAAGTGGACACATAGACCTAAAAGAACAGACAAGGCATAAAGGTGAGCAAAATGACCAAACCGATCAAATAGACAAGGTAAATTGAGCAAAAATAGTCCAGTAGAAATTGATGATGACCCGGACATTTTGGTTAAAAGGCCAATTTTTGTTTTAATGTGATCAGCAGGGTTTCCTGAACCTCAAAAAAAACACCAAAATCAATCTTGGGGAACTTTGTTTTTACCCCAATCCTTATTTTGGGTGTTTCGGTTCAATTTTGAAGTAACACTTTTTGTTTGCGTTTGTTAATCATATGTTTAACTGTTTCATTTATTGGTTAATACGTTTGTAATGATATGTATACTGGTCTATTAAGCCACACATTAATGATGGAGTTTAATCAATCAAGTAAGTAGTTAACAAATTAATTAATTAATTAATAATATATTTCTTATATAGCACTCCATCCCAACGTTGTTCTGGGATTTAATTAACATCTTAACTAAGATCACATGAATGTCACTTTTACCCCAAACAGTGAATGGTATAGCATTCAAACTTGAATATAACTAGGAGAGATCATAAATGTTCTACCTGTAATCTTCTAATATATCATTTGGTAAACATCATCATCAGCATTGTCATCATCGTCACTGTCGGGTAGCTGTACAAGAGTTGGGCCGTTTGCGCACTGTCCTTGACATTTGCAGTGGACGCCACAGGCAAGACGCATCTTTGAGCGGTTGCAAGACACATACAATTTATCTTGGTGCTTGCAAGAGCAACGGATCTCTTATAGAAGATGATCGGGTGCTGGTTTTGTGTCTGTGCTGACGGGCACTACTGAGTGTGCGTCAAAGTGGAAGCCATATTGTTTCTTTCTGTCCAATACCGTCTTCAGATTAACTAAAAGTAGAAACCTGTAGGTGCACTCTGAGTGGATGGAATTAGACTTGTCAATGGAATTCTTTCAACGGCGACATACTTTGATGAAATTATGTGCATATATCGTAGGTCGTCGAGACAGTTGCTTTTGGTGCAAAGCGAAACCACGTACCGCTCCCCAGCTGTTACAATGTCGGCGCTCGATGCAGTGTTACTGCCGAATATGGCAACAGGTGTTCTCAGCTCTGTTAAAGATCCTAGAACTTTCATGTGTTTGACTTTGCCAGTACCATAGATAGCTGACGTTGTGTCACAGCCTCACATAGCGTGTGCAAATGGCAAGCACTTACACATCTCCTTTCCGAGAGCATGTTGACCAGTGCAGATACTGATTAGTCTTTATTTGGTTTGCATGTAAATAGAGGACTTCTCAGGCGCATGGTAAAGCAGGATTACAAACAGATATGTATCATTACAACGGATACATACGATCTCGTGGGATTCTGCAACTTCTAGGGTTCAATTCGCAATTGTGGTATCCGCATATCCTTCCTCGCCAGCGTGACGCACCTCGATACCTTCTTTCAGCTGGTAAGTAGAGAGGGGATTAATGAGTTGCTGTTTGTTGTGCTTGTTTGAAAGAAAACTACTTTTGTCTGAAAGCACCCGAGTGTTACGTCCAACCAACACATCAGTGGAAAGGATCTTGCCCAATTTACGTCGCTTCTGATCGGGTTCCTTGGTGGTGAGCACTTCATACCTGTCGAACACTATGAACCAGGCCCTATCGTGTGCTGCCAAGTGGAGAACATGCAATACTTCATGAAAGGTACCTGTCTTTTTGGCCAGGGTATCTGACGCAGAACGGCACATCCATCCACAACTGTGGCTTTTTCGTCAATTCCATAATTGCAGACAACATGGGGATCGAGAGTAGCGATGTACGAAACTAATATAGACTTCACTGGCCTTCGCATTGTGTCGTTGTCTGGAATAAAGCTGGGGCTACGGCTGCTAGCTCATGTGAGAAGACATTGCGATCTGGTGGTCCAGAAGTATATGCATTGGCCAATAGTCTCTGGTGCAGCTCCGTCGACGACATGCGCATGTCTTTTCCATCTTTCAGTTTGATAGTTTTCCTCATATCTGCGAAGGTTTTCACTCGGTCTGACTTCCTGAGAACGAGGTCTCCGTACTTCTGACCTGTGATTTTCTGGTGGATTTTCATTCCAATATCCACAGCTTGGTGTACATTGACTTTCTCATCAGCTATGACCTCAGTAGCAAGATTTTGCAGGTGCTCGTCATTGTCGTAAAAAATGGGTTGTGACTTCGCAGAAATGTCAGGAATTTGACCAGATCAATTTGATGTCCTGTTTGATGCAACAGTGAGTTTGATAATCATAACCTCTCGAGTTCGTACGAGTTGGCATACATTCAGATACAACAACCTGGTTTGTTGCCTCAGATGATTTGGCACATTTTTTAGGCAGTGTAAGTCTTTTCCACATTTGTATGGACACAATGATCACTTGCATTATTGAATTATTCAGCCAACCCATCACCTCGTAGTTTTGACACCGCCACCAATGAATATATCCCTTTCTTTCTAAGTTTAACCATTAAACCACCACCAACTTCTTAACAAATGACACGTTGCTCCATATCAGTGACCCGTTCCTGAAAAAGATGTATGACTATTTTCTAGGCAATCTTCATAATGTGACTATGTGTACTATTATTATGGGTAATATGTTCAACAACAGTTGCTAACTTTACTTTATGTAATTACTAAAACAGAGATTTCGGATTTAACAAGCTATCTTACTAACTATGAATTTTTCACTAATAAATCAACCACGATCTACCGTTCAGCCTTAGCTACAAAATTATGAACAATGTCATGTTTGGCTTACCATACCACACATTTTCAAATCGCTCTAGCATATAAATGCATAATAATCCAGAACAATCAGTATAAAAAAAAAATTATTCTAACAATCTGTAAGCAAGTAACTAATACAATAGCTGTTATTTATTTAGAATATAGGTCAACTGCGTAAAATGTATTGAGGGGGTTTACGAAAACGGTTGTTCTGTTAAGTACTACGCCGGTGTTTGGTTAAATTAATATATATGTGATATTATCGCTCGGGTTTGGATTTTAGAACATTGGCTTTCGATACACAATTGTAAGATCTAATCTTGTGGCAAACACTTGATTTCTTATATTAGCGAGTTAATGGATACATAAAATACAAATCAATACGATTAAGTATCCTAACCGTTAACTTGCTGGCCAGTGGAAGTCAGTGCGCCAAAACTCATTTGCATTTATGTATGGACAGCTAATAAAAAGAAAATGTTACAAAAAATGACTGACAGGGTACGTATATAGTTAATGAAAAAAATCGAGGTTCCCCTGGGTTGATTTTTTTTTTTTTTTTCTGGAAGTTCAGGAAACACTACTTAAACAAAAAATTGCTTTTTAATAAAAATGTCCGGGTTTGGTAAAAAAATGTGCGGATTTCTACTGGACTAAAAGGGAAATTATACAATATAAAAGTGAGCAAAAAGAGCAAATAGACAATATAAAAGAGAACAAAAAAGATTTTAAAAAGGCAATAAGAGGAAATAGATATGATAAAAATAGGGCAAAAACTGTAAAAAGAACTAACATACCAAATAAAAGTGACTGAAAAGACAGGTAATATTTATAGTCATACCCATCGTGTGTCTGTTAAAATTATGATCTTTTTCTAGATGTGTGCCTCTTCAACGCTTCAATATCATTGTGTGGTACTTCGTTTTGTGTTTCTGTTGTTTCGTGTTTCATATCTGTTCAAGGTTTCATTTTTCTAAATGTCTTGGTAGATGACAGTCGTGATACTAATATAAACCAAATATTATAAAATACAGAATCTACTTATAATCGAGCTAGCGTATGTTTGCGGGTAGGCTCTATTTCCAAATTTGACGGCTTGAACCTTGAGTGCCAAACTTTCAGGGATTATTCTACGTCCCCTAGAACAGGACGTAATAGCCACACATAAAAAACACATCCCGTGTGTGTATGAATATATATAATATATATAATATATACATATATATAATATATATATACATACATATATTCATACACACGGGGTGTGTTATATATATATATTATTATATATATATATATATTATTATATATATATATATTATATATATATATATATATATATATATATATATATATATATATATATATATATATATACTTATCTCAGGCCACTGGACGATCGCGCTTGTTTTGTTTTGTACGCATACGTGTCGCATCTAGTAACTGTTAACATTATTGAAAGTGTAAAAGTTTAAGCTATTGTATTATATGTAATTGGTGTAAATTTTGCATGCATACCATCTACTTGAACGTTTCTGTTTTCTATAACATTCACTTACCGGTAGGTAGACACAACACGGCTGCGTTTTTGAAGATAATATTATATATGTGTCGTTTTAATCCACTCTGCTATGTGCAAGCAAATTTGCGAAAATAATTACTATGTATTATGTGAGAAGAGTTATATACAGTAAATGGAAAGTCATTGAGTCAAACAAAATACTACTCTAGCTATAGTGGATCTAAGGTGTGTGGTTATGTTAACAATTTCATCCTAGATGTCATGCACCTCATGCGCTTTCAGCAATTAAGAATTTAATTGAAGTTTATCATGATGGCTTACGAAGTTGCGACATACACCTTATATAGCAAGGAGTAAAATCAATATTTCGTCATATTGTATGTGACCTAGACTAAAGTCGGAACAGTTGCATCTGATCGGCAAAACGCGACAGCACATTACGGGCGAGATATAAGAAGGTGGCCGTCTTAGACGGAGGGCCGTCTTACCCCACCTTCCCCTAGTTGAAGTCTCCCTTGGAGGGATATGTTGGAGATGGTTTTCGTGGTTTAAATTAACCATGAAATTATGCGTGTCCAAGGTCTAGAGTTCCTTTGGTGTAGGCCCCTCCCTATCCCAATACAGACGACGAACTGGGGTCTGCACGATGTTTCTGTTGCATTTTTCGACGTCAATAATCCGACGGATGCCACCTTGGCATCCTTGCGCGTTTGTCTATTTAGACCCATGTTTTCAGGGTATCTGGTTATGATTGTGTCAGGGAACAAATTATATTATGCAAATATGTTGCATAAAAATGCAGTGCTCTGACCTCTCCAAACTCACAATTTTCCTCGGCGAGTGGTAGGCACTATATAACGGACCGAATTAAATGCCCCCCCCCCCCTCCGTCCACACACACAAATGTAACATCTCAAAATATCTACATCACCCCCTCACAACGAGGCCTGTCGTAGAGCTGCCAAGTGGTGCAGTAAGAGTGAACTGAAGGTCAAACAAGGTAACCGTCAATTTATGATTTTTGAAATTGTGCTCTTCCGCAAAGGTCTTAACATTACAATGGATGCATGTTGACTTAATTTAATTACAATGTCCAAAAGTTTATCGTCTCCCCGTCAAAATGAGATACGATGTTGAGCTGATTTAGAATTCATTTCGCGATCGTCGATCAGCGTGTCCATTTAGAACTCGTCTTGGGATGGCCGATCAGCGTGTCCATTTAGAACTCGTCTCGCGAATGTTGATCGCCGGCGTGTTCTACTCGGATCATTTCGGCCGCCTTCTCCGCAATCATAATGGTAGGTGCGTTCGTGTTTCCCGACACAACGAACGGCATCACAGATGCATCGACGACTCTCAATCCCGTCAGGCCCCGCACCCTGCAGCACAAACACACGCTCACTGGTTGTCGCTTCTACGTCTATGTTGCATAGACAGCATATACACAAAACACCACCAGTTAGTAACTGTTTTTTTTTAACAGTATGTGTGTGTGCGTGAGCAAGTGTGTATGTGGGTTCGTGTGTGCCTGCATGCGAGCGTGTTTGTATTGTGTTCGTTGACAGTTATAGTTTAATTAAATCATTATATATAACATTACAAAACACGTTCAGGTAGTGTTGCAATGGTGACACGCCATCTATCATTCTAACTCATATCTAATCGACGTAACAGACCAGTACCTCTCTGTACGGCAATACATCCCACCACCAAAAAGTATCGTTCATCAAAACCTTTCAGAAATTATGTTTTGGGAGAAAAAAATTGATAGCAAGCACACTATATTGAATATTTGTTAGATATACCGAAGGTAGAAGTCAGGATACAATCCGGAGAACATCGGGCATCGTCAGCAAAAAGCAAAATACGACCGAGAATGAACTAACTGGCGCAAAACCGTCGACCGTGACTTCAGTTGGTCATCAGCAAGTAGAATCGACAGGATGGTAGTGGCTGATCGATCCAAATGGAGCCTCGTGCCATTGTAGACTGAATAGAAGCGAAAGTACATGAGTGACAAGGTAAATAAGTAAAAAATAAACAAATTAAAATGTACCGAAGTTGAGGGTCGACGACGGCACTAGGGTCGTTCCTGGAACCCATCTTGCACGTTCCGACTTGATGGAAGAGCGTGAGGGATGTCTGGGTTACGTAGCAACTCCAGTATTCGTCGCTGTCATAGTCGTGGTGTTTGCAGTCGGGGTGCACTCTAGCTATGATGGACGCACCGAGAGCCTTGAAGCTTTTCGTGGAGAGTAACTTCTGCGTTGTTCTAATAGCTGAAATCAAAGAAAGTGTTCTTATTCAATATATAGTCTAATCTTCTCACAGCAATAAGATATTTTTTCAGCAATGTCTATTGCTTTAACGTTAGTGACATTTTCGAACGGAGCTATGCAAATCTGCAATGTGATGTGCAACAGATGGCCAAACCAGAAAAGACAGGACAATAGTGCAATATTTTCCTTTTTGCTTTTGTTAATTTTAACGACCGTCGCTGTGGTTCCCTTATATAAGTTGTTTTCTAGCCACGACTGTCGCTGGAATTTAAGCAACGCCTACATTCCATCGTTAGCGGCGCTTTTCTAACAGAGCTGTAGTTCTAAACGGCAAGTTTACGAAGCTTTTTTGTAAACGGCGTGCGGGTAGTGATTTGTAGTTATAAACGACTAGGGCTATTAACAGTATTTATTCCCACAATGTGTGTGATCCTCTACACTCCGTATTGATTCCCACAGTCACATCTGCATAGTGCAGACTTACTTTTATGGTTTTATTTATACGTACTTACATACATACATAGTTACATACATATGTACATAGTTACCTACAAACATAATGCATACCTAAATACCTAAATACACGCATACACGCATACACGCATACACGCGTACACGCAAACACGCAAACACGCATACACTCATACACTCATACACTCATACACTCATACACTCATACACGCATGCACTCATACACGCATACGAACATAGATGCGTATATACAAATGCAACTACAAACGAGGAGAAGGATAAATTTCCGTGCAAGCACTCAATAATATAATCTTGATCCAATGGCTGTTTGCAGTTGTGAAAGGTGGATATTAAATAATGCAGCAAACGAACATAGTGTAGAAGTATTTAAAGTTAAACGAAATGACGACTGTTTCGTTCAGTGAACGAAAACGTTCAAATGACAAGGTGTTTCGTGTCAGATCCGCATTTGTCTTGTTATTTCTTATACAACTTATTACACGCTCTATACGTTAGCAAGGGCAACTAATTGGTGATTAAGTCCGCCCCCCTCCCCGTCCCAATTCCAGACCTTCTCAGTTTTATAGACAACAGCCACGACGTGGCGGACATTTTCTTGGATACACATAGGGTAGGACAATATCTAAGTAAATATCTAAGTAAACTGTTCTTATGAATATTTGGGAAAACAATGGCAATTTAAAACAGTCGTAGAAAATCGTAGTTTTGTTACATGTTTCATAATATTCATTCAACGTGAGTCACTAACATTTCTTGCTTCCGCCAAACATATGTAAGGCACTCACTACCGGTAGCATAATGGATGAAGGGTCTGAAGACGAGCAACATTTGAAACAAGTTACTTTTCCTTTCGGAGGATGGGTAGTTTTACTAGTTCGTTATACGAAGGATGCACACTTCGTTTAGACCGACCTTCAACGATGATCTTTACGTCAGTCTTGTCGCACAGATAGTTCGTTTCAGTGAGAGGAAGCATGAACGGGTCGGTGGTGTTGAGTCGAACCGTTCCCGTGCTACCCGGATGTAGGTTGATGGCGCACACTATAAAGCCGTGCTGTCTCTCAATGTTTCTGTATAGTGCGTCGAATACCTGCGAGAACGTATCGATTTAGTAAAAACTTGCCCATGACTAAACGAACTGGAGAGGACTCCTACGCATAGAGCCATGCGAGCAGGCATAGTCGCAACAGCGACTACCTGCGAGAGATAAGTATTATACTAACTGGGCGGATAAACTGGTTTAGTAGGACATTTAAAGCATGTGTCTTCGTTAACGGTGTGTATGCAGTCAACACTGAGTCGGAATAAAATCTACCAAACATCGGTTGTGTAGTTCCGCCTTTATTTTGAATGAGAAAGTAAACTCACTTCAACTATCAAAAGGGATAATTGCAAAAAGGCTCTTAATTCAATAAGACAGTCTAACTCTAACGTGAATACTACACTCAGTTAAGTTGTTCTTTATGAAAAAGTATTACTTCGCGTCGTAAATTGGTCGCTTTCCATACAGCTTCGGCTTCCTGTTCGTCATTTCCCGACGTCCTCAACTTATCAGTGAAGAGCAGTTGAATGTAAGGGTAGAGTGCGTCATCGGGTTGGTGTTTTGAACGGAAGAATGCAGTTGCTTCGGGGACCCCACGTCCGAGCTTGTCTAGTGATTAGAACAAACCAATCACAGTATAGTAGACAGCTACATCTAGGACACCACGACTGATCATACCTAAATATTAGAACAAGTTGATATAATCTGGTCGGAAAATACGAAAAATGAGCTTCTATTAGTTTATATATGTATAAATACATTGTATATATGTATATGTGTGTGTGTGTGTGTGTGTGTGTGTGTGTGTGTGTGTGTGTGTGTGTGTGTGTGTGTGTGTGTGTGTGTGTGTGTGTGTGTGTGTGTGTGTGTGTGTGTGTGTGTGTGTGTGTGTGTGTGTGTGTGTGTGTGTGTGTGTGTGTGTGTGTGTGTGTGTGTGTGTGTGTGTGTGTGTGTGTGTGTGTGTGTGTGTGTGTGTGTGTGTGAGTTTAGGAAAATTGGGTAGACCACCTTGTCAACTTAATTTGGAATGAATCAGATTGTGATATCTGACACTTTCTTGTCCCGTCATTCTGACTTACAAAATGTTAAAAGAAAAATGGCCGCAACATAGGTCATTTCCGCTCACACTTTGCATATCTTGAGTTTAAACGGAACCCCGTACAATGCTTCAACCATGTGTACAAGTATGACCATAGTAAAAGTGCTTCAACACACGCGTGAACACATACTCGAAAGCCATATATAACTACTCTAATAATTTGATCATTGCCTATGTCGTCCTTCTTGGATTCAAAATAAAAACGTTTATATTATATACATGAATTAGTTCAATAAATACCTCGCATAACGTAAATAAACATGTTCTCACCGCCAAAGCTCTGGTACTCAGCGTCAGTCAGCACCGATCTCCTATCATCTTCCGTCAAACTGATGTTGGCTGTCGTCGAAACCTCGATCAAAGCAGGGATGATATGGTCGTGAAGATTGTCACCAACTGGTAGGTCAACGATAACAGGCACCTGGAAGGTCGGGAAGATAGCTCCAAAGACAACATTTCTTAACTCATTTCCATATGTATGTTCATTATACGCCGGTGTTTTAAGTTAAAGGGAAACAATATCCACAGTGTTCGGCCAATACACATATAAGAATTATTACTAACTGCATTCACTTGTCTGTGGTTTCGGTGAAAATGTTTTTTGAGTTACTCTGTTTGTTGGCTTTGATGATCGTGATTGTCACTTACGCTTACTTTGAAGTGTGTTGTTTTTGTTTCTGTGTGGTTTTCTCCGTTTACTTAGCCACTACAACAAAGGGATCGGCGCACACATCTGGCACCAAGGGAGACGTTGACTGCTAATGGGTTGTTTATTATACCGTTATCTTATTTATTTAATTTCGGCCAACATGCCATACGCTTACCAAATATACACAAGGGTGTAGCGACTTGTAGACCATTTAAAATATGGTTGTGTTTGGTGGACATACGAGTTTCTCCTGCAAATGGTTCTTCGGTCCAACCCCGGAGAGCAAGAGGATGTGAGGCGAGCCGATAGCCCCTGCCGACAGAATCACCTCCTTCGACGCTCTCGCCCGTTGTCTCGTGTTGTCTCGCACAAACTCTACACCCACGACGTGTTTGCCTTCGAATAGCAGCTGCGACAGATTCGAACTCAAGAGAAAGGTTCACTCACTGAGGAGTGCATATTAATTATTATTTAATTTTATAGTAAAATATACGTACACTCACACACGCACACACTCAGACGTGTGTGTGTCTGTGTGTGGGTGTGTGGGTGTGTGGGTGTGTGTATGTGTGTCTATGTGTGTGTGTGTGTATTTGTTTGCGTGTGTGCTTGCAGCGCGCGCGATTTTTGTGTGCGTCCTTGTCTGTATTTGTACGAGCTTGTCTGTGTTGTGATTACATTTATATTCACACATGCAAGCACACGCACACACGCACACACGCACACACGCACACACGCACACACGCACACACGCACGCACATCCACACACACTCACACGCATGCACACACACACACACACACAGGCACGCACGCACACACACACACACACACACACACACACATTATTGTTTGTATTGCTTGCAACACTGAATATGTGACTGACCCTTGTGACGTGTGCCTTGGTAGTTACGTGCAGGTTTTTGCGGCCTCTTGCGGGTCTCAGATAACCCTTAGCCGCGCTCCATCGGAGTCCCTCGTACGATGTGCTTTGTGCGTAACCCACGCCTGCAACAACGACCGCGACATGAGTGGATTGTACCCAAAATAATGATTATCCTTCAGTAATCCACTGAAGCATCAGCACTGGTCACATTTAACCTAAGGTTCCACGCTATGACAACTTGTTTGAGGAAGTGATGTTCCCAACTTAGTTTAAGTAATATATACAATCTTATCTCAACTAAATCATTTGATGTGTATGTGACATCGCCCCAAATAAATTATGGTCAGTTAATCACTGGCACATACCGAGCTGCTCCTTCCCGTTCATGTCGACGTATTTGTAGCCGAGTTCAGCCCCAGCTTTGACGAACGCCTCGGACAACGGTGTTCCTCTCACGTCCGTCACAACGAGCGGCCCGTCTTTGCCGTGGTACTCTGTCAACAACCATACCAACAAATACATCCAAAGTACACATACACGGCTCTCACGTTAAGTGATCGCACATCCCTGTTGAAACATTGAACCAATGGTAATTCATTTTTATATTTTAGAAGCAAGAGCAATATTTTGTAAGAAATGTTGTGAACGGCTTGTGAAAATAAGAAAGTCCATTTGATGACAGCAAGAGGAGAATGCATTCATAGCAACACAATTTGATAACTGCAAGTATAATCAACGGTAAATTCTTATGTAACGCAATATGCATCCTTTGGACTGCTCCAAACCCTTTAAAGTAGTCTTCAATACCTAGCAGACTTGTTCAATCGAACAACATTTCACACGCGTGAACTGTGCAATATATTTCGTTTGGTGTGCTTCGTTTTAACAATCTCAGGATGGTGTTGCCTACATTTATTTGGAGAGCGTTTAGTGAATAACTCTCCTCTGGGTGCAAGTCGGACAAGACGACTTCAAAATGTGGACTATATGTGTAGTGATAACATCTTAGTAAGGTTTCTATTGTGATTAGCACATATTTTCACCTGCATCTCCATCGCCTTTGTAGCTTTCTGACTTGATGAAGTACGGGAGAACTTCTTCGTAGCTCCATCCATCACAGCCTCGTTTTGCCCACTCGTCGAAGTCGTGTCTGCTTCCTCGGACGTATACCATGGCATTGAGGCTACTACCCCCTCCCAATACCTTGCCCGTAGGTAGGTATACTTGCTGCGGCAGAGAGACATGTTGTTAAATAAAGCTTCTATACATTTGTATACAGGAACTGGAACATCTTTATTTGACAGACAGTAAATAAGCAAACAAAACGCATGTAACAGCAATGTCAAAAAGAAGACATTTCTGTCGGGAGACTCGCACTAAGGCATAAAAATATGCCGTTGACGTGAGAGCCGCCCACCCACTTGTAATTGTAACTCAACATTCCTACAACTTCCAACGTGGTATACAAATCAAATTTGAGTTAAAGATATGCAAGTGCTTAAAAATCAAAAGACAGTGCGGGATGTAGAGTAGCGAATGAAGAAATTTAGGAACGTGTTTATGTACAAATTTATGAAAAAATGTCAAACATTGACGAGTAAAGATATCGTCCAGTTTTAATAGATTTACATATTTCATTATAGGTTCTGTGTGTGAGTTATACGTACTTCGTGAAATTATTTGGATGACCCTTTCCTGCAATATAGAAAATCTATTTGTATCAAAACCCATGACAAAACACTGAACTTGAGGTGTGACACAATTAATGAATTATACATAGTCTTTAATGAATATCCAGGTATATAGTGTTTTAGTTTATTCATAATTCTCAGGGTTCGTGATATTTTATTATATATCTTTTCAATTTCGGAGTCCAGTCTAACGTTTCTTGAATAGTAGTGCCTAAAAAGTCAAATGTGTGTACACACTCTATCGGTTTACCATATATGTTTAAAGAAAATTCTATACCGGAGGTATTACATTGTGGAAAAACATATATATAGTTTTGCTTGTAGACAGATAACCATTCATTAATATGTCTTATTTAATCGTTTACATTATCACTATATATATATATATATCCCGAAACTAGGTAGACAATTTATATTTAAACATTAGAGGATGATTGCTTCACACAAACTTACAATATTATATGCTCCAATGTATTCTGTGTGTGTGTGTGTGTGTGTGAGTGTGTGTGTGTGTGTGTGTGTGTGCGTTCGTGCGTGCATGCGTGTGTGCATGCTTGGGTGTGTGTAGCGTGTATATTTGTGTGAATCTTTGTGTGTTTCAGAGTGTTTATATCCATATGTGTGTGTGTCTATACGTGTAGTGTGTGTGCGTGTGCGTGCGTGCGTGTGCGTGCGTGTGCGTGCGCGTGCGTGTGTGTGCGTGTTTGTGTGTGTTTGTGTGTGTTTGTGTGTGTTTGAGTGTGTTTGTGTGTGTTTGTGTGTTTGTGTGTTTGTGTATGTTTGTGTATGTTTGTGTGAGAGTGTGTGTGCGTGTGTGCGTGCGTGCGTGCGTGCGTGCGTGTGTGTGTATGCGTCTGTGTGTAAATGTATATATATGTGTATAAGTGTGTACGTACGCGACTGTGTATATTGAGTAGCGTAAGTAAACGAATGGTGTAAATAGTACATCAGAAAATATTAACTTTCACATAGGGTGATAAATTACTCTTCCCGGTACTTATTTGTACTAGTTGTAAGTATTACATTTGACAACAAAACTGCAGATTTCTAGTAACGGCGGGCCACATATATAAATGTGACACGATTAGACTGTTGATACGCCAATGTATTCCTTCTCCATTTGCAATGTCATGCTAGAGATAGCGTGACAGGTTGTTGTTTTTAATCCGGCCAGATTTTATTCCGAAAACTTCACAGAACTTACTCGGTTATAATATGATGAGCAACAACATTTCTGCGGCGTTGTAATACGGGACCAGTCGTGGGAAGAGGTGATCAATTCCATCCACTTTCCCGGTATTTGGATGTCCCTCTCTCCCTCCTCCTCCCCGCCAGCCTCCAGCAGAAGCACGGAGCGGTCAGAATCCTCAGACAGCCGAGCGGCCAGCACACAGCCGGCCGAGCCACCGCCCACTGCCCACACAAAATCTCCTGTTATGTCGGTGCAACATAGGCTATGTTTACGAAAGCCACAAATAAGTTAGTTTCAGGTTTAGCACAATGACGTGTTACCTTCGTACAGGGAATTCTGAATAAAGTAACGATCTGAAGTGCAATATTGTTGGTGTGCCATTTACAATTCGTATTGAAGGACCAAGGTGCGTTACGCGTATATACCAAAGCAAAGGGGCCACCCTCTATTTGAAGCACGGGTATGTTCTACCATCTACCATGTTAGCATGCATTTTGTCCTGGTGTTTGCTAAAGACTTATGAAGAAGAATTGGAATCACTTGAAAGTAACATAATTTCAGTCACGTGGTTTCTCAGCTAATTCGTCACGTTTTTCGGAAAAAGGCCAAGTCACCTATAATGTAGTCGTAAGAACGATCCTCTTCTGCTTTCACCACGAAGTATGATAAGAGTAACACAGTAACGCTGACAGCGACAACATGGCATCTTGTATGCATGGTCAGCGATACTGGATCTGTAAGAGAGAACAAATTGTCAATTATTTCCATTAATATTTGTACAGATTGTATATAGTGTTGTGACGAGACAATACGATGGAGTGTACTTCGACTTTCTAAAAAGAAACAAACGGCAAACGAGTTTACGTTTCGTGAACTGGCATATCTACAAGAATCAACATCAACACCAAGACATATCTACAAGAATCAACATCAACACCAAGACATATCTACAAGAATCAACATTAACACCAAGACATATCTACAAGAATCAACATTAACACCAAGACATATCTACAAGAATCAACATTAACACCAAGACATATCTACAAGAATCAACATTAACACCAAGACATATTTACAAGAATCAACATTAACACCAAGACATTTCTACAAGAATCTACATTAACACCAAGACATATCTACAAGAATCAACATTAACACCAAGTCATATTTACAAGAATCAACATTAACACCAAGACATATCTACAAGAATCAACAGCAACACCAAGACATATCTACAAGAATCAGCATTAACACCAAGACATATCTACAATACTGTACATCTACTCAGATCTTCAAAAACGACCAAACGTCTACTTTTGCATAATTGCTTACTTTACTTATTCCTCTTCCCGCCCACTGGCACATAGGGCGGAAACAAGTGTCCTCCACCTCGTTCTGTCTGCAGCTATTTTTACAGCTTTGCCCCAGCTTAGATGTAGTTCTTTGAGTTCCTTTTGTACCATCTTCATCTTCTTGTGGTATGTTTTTCGTATTGTTCTGTCTGGTAATTCTGAGCACTTGCTTGTTGGAGTCGTTTTGGGCCCGAATATTATTATTATATTTTAGAAGGCGTTTTATTTGGGAACGTAGGTGTTTGAAGTCAAGTTCTGTCATACGCCATCATTCCGAGCCATGTAGAAGAGTGGATAGAACACAACTTTGGTATTGTCTCAGCTTTGTTCTTCTAGAATATATTGTTGATCTCCAAACAGGTTTCAGTCTGAAGAAAGCACCTCTTGCCTAGTTCATGCGATTCTTGTTGTCAACATGGGCCCCTCCATCTTTGCATACTGTGCTTCCCAGATAGGTGAAGATGTATGTGGATTGCAGTTCTTCGTAATTGAGATAGATCAGTACCGCATTTCTCTGATTTCTTCCCATCACCTTCAATTTCTTTCTGTTTCTTTTTAGTGCTAAGTTATGGCTGATTTCCTTGGTTGTACTTGTCTTTTCCTGCATGTCATGTCTTGTATGAGACAGCAGTGCAACATCATCAGCTAACTCAGCTTCCTTGATAAATTAGAACATTGTTCATCGTATCCCTATTGTTGGTCCTTCGGTTGTTTTCCTCGTAATCCAGTCTATGACAAGGTTGAATAGGACTGCTGACATCACACCCTTGCCTGACCCCTGGTTATACCTTGAATGCAAAATATGACTGTCCTATGATGCATGCATAGTTTTCGTAGAAAAGCTTTATTTGCATAACATTGGTAAATAGATAACAGTTTATGTGTTCTGCTTTGAATTAAATGTTTGTGTTATGATGCACCTTTGATATATCTGTTTTATTAATGTATTGATCGTTACTTTATTATAAACACGCACAACTGAAAAAAAATTTAGTCTGTCACGATGATATTATTCTGTATTCTTTTGCACCAATGATGATTTACATAAACTTATACACATGAATAAGGAATATAAACAATTTTTCTTGCTTCATTCCAGTTGTTCCATAATGTGTGATATAACTGTGTTGTCTACTATGCTCCTGTACTGAACGTTATGTAAAAATAAAGGTTATTATTATTATAGATCGCAGTGGTGCAGTACGACAGCGTCGAGTCTCAAACGAGAGAACCCAGGTTTGAATAAGATGTTGCCGTTCGAACATTGGACACGTTCGTTCACTCTACGTTGCTTCAATTCATTCAGTTTTATTAATGACTACCTGGCATCTGAGAGTGTTGGATAGGCATACCTTAATTATGTACGAATAGTCTTCGCGCATTAAATGCACCGTGATTGAATGCTTCCCAGAGAAGTCGAGACGATGTTCGGTTTAACAAGTCTGTCAGGGAGTAAACTGTAAAGAGTTTTGAGCAATGTTAAGGAATGGATACTGCGCTATATAAGAACTTATCTTTTACGTACCTTTTAGAGCTCCGTCAGTATCAGGCAATGTTCACTTAAAACGAAACATTATTTGTTATTGCTAACTTCCGCGACCTACCTGACCAGCCTCTCTAATCCGACAACTGTTTTTAAACGGACAATTGTTTCTCAGCCGATCGGCTGGCCGCTTAAATAGTGGAATTCTACGGTAAAAAACAGCGTCCTCTCTAGCACACTTTGCACATTACCAAGTAAGTGGATACTGTGGACAAGAACTTATGTAACTCTATATATGGGTCTGGTGTTTAGACTCTTACGTGTTATATCACATGTTTGAAGCCTGTCCAACTACTTACGGAACTTTCCACCAGTGTAGGATTGGCTGTGACATACATGTATTGTTTATCGACACTCCCAGTTGTTCTGGGTCCTCCATCCTGGGCCTTTTTCCATGCCCTACCGGTCCGTCTATCATTCAACTATGTTTCCTCTCTCCCGGACATTCTTACTCTCTCACTCATCCCCTCATTCCCTCGCTCCCAGGCATCATTCTTCTTTCCCTCTATCCTTCCCCTATCATACAAACACATTAGTTAACTTGGAAGTGTTGTTACCTGTGTAGAAACATGTAGTCTGAATCCTGTCAAAAATACCTTCAACCTAACCCTAACCGTAACTTCCCAGCCAGCACAGAACCCTTGCTCCGAGGGCGGATTTCAGCGGCTGGCAGGCGGCACCAATCGACATTCGCTTGCCGATGACAGCCTGCTTGCCAGCCGCGCATGAGGCGCTCCCGTTTGCGGGAGGTGATTTATTAGTTCTCGGGCCGAGGGAGGCCCGAGCACTAATATCTGATGCTCCGTACATGTATTACGTGTATCAAGTTTCGCTTGACAAGCAAGAGAATGTTTCCCGCGCTGTAACGCATCGTGCGGGAAGTGTAATCTTAAACGAAACTAAAATTCGCACATTTGTGTTCTTATACTTACAAACAAACCTCCACAATATATATTTACTGTAAACACGGTATGTTGAATTCATATAAAAGCATAAAAATGGAAACTATTATTAGTAACAAATATTATTAATTATTAATATTTTACTGCGAGTCCACGCCGTCCATATTTGAACACTCAGTTAATTTTTACAGTTACACGCGCGACTAACTTTCCCCAAGACAATGTACATCTTTAGAAATTAAAATTAGAAACTTTCATTTTTCATATCCAAGATCATGTTAAATTACCTGGTAGAGGCTTTCGTTGACGTGTCACGCCGACTTCATCAATACCTATGATGCTGAATGACGTCATCGTACACGTGAGGCAGTTCGTAATTGCCCTCGTCTCTGTTGATGGGTGTTTTGGTTTTTCTGATCCAGATGGCTTCTTTGATATGCCGAATTCTTCTGTTGGGTTCTTTGTCTACAATGTTCACTCCCTCCCAGTCTATGATATGGTTTTCAGTTGTCGTATGGTCTGTAATGGCGGATTTATTGATGGTAGACATCAATCTTTTTTTCCCGCTCCTTGTGTATTTCTCATTTTTCGTGTTGTCTACGTCCTTTCTGTGTTCCTCCATTCTTGTTTTGAGTAGTCTTCCTGTCTCCCCAATGTACTCAGCACCACAATTCTTGCACGGTATTTGGTACACCAGTTCGCCCTGTTCTTCTAGCTGTACTTTGTCCTTGGGATGTACCAACAGGTGCCTGAGGGTGGTGTGGGGACGCATGGCCGTTGCTACTCCATACTTTTTCAGTACTCGATGTACTCTCTCTGAGACCCCCTCTATGTATGGGATGACTACTTGGCTCCGATAGTTTTTGTCCTTAGTCTTTTTGTTGGTCTTTTTCTTCTTACTGCTATCTGTCACCTTTTTCAAGGCCCACGACGGATAGCCACATACTCTTAGAGCTCCTCTCAGGTGTTCCACCTCTTCTTTCTTGTCCCCTCCTCCGAAGTTATTGTCTCACACATGTTCATAAGGGTTCTGACAACTCCCAACTTCTGATGTTTGGGGTGGTGGGATGCAAAATTCAAGTATTGGTCAGTGTGCGTCTTCTTCCTGTACACTGTGGACTTCACACTGCCATCTTCTTTTCTGGTGAACTTTGCATCCAAGAAGGGCATGCTGTTGTTCTCTTCGTCTTCCCGCGTGAAAATGATGCTACCTGTGGGGTCTACAGTGTTCATGTGTTGTTGTAATTTCTTTGCCTTTCCTGTGTGTACCAGGCAAATTACATCGTCCACATATCGCTTCCAGTTTCTCGGTTGGCAATCGACTGGTGCTGTGGCTATGATTTTCTGCTCCAGGTCCTCCATGTACAGGTTCACAACAATGGGGGACACTGGACTGCCCATGGCTACCCCAAACTTCTGTTGGTAAATTTCTCCTCCAAATCTGAAGTATGTCGTCTCCAAGACAAATTTCAACAACTCCATAATGTCGTCTACGTTTATATTCGTTCTCTTCTTTAGTGTATTGTCATTCTCTAGTCTTTTTCTGATGATTTTGCAAGCTTCTCTGATTGGGGTCTTCGTGAACAGTGACACAACGTCATATGACACAAATGATTCTCCTTTTTCCATTCTCAGCTTTGTCATTTCTTTCACCAATTCTTGTGAATTTTCCGTATGGTGTTCTGTTTTTCCAACAAGTGGTTGTAGTATGTTGGCCAATTCTCTGGATACTCTGTATGCTATTGTCTGTGTGTAGTCGACAATTGGTCTGAGTGGCACCTTCTCCTTGTGGATTGTTGGTGATCCATACATCCGTGGTACTTTTTCTAGCGTAGGATATAAGTACCAGAACTGATCTTTGGTGATCTTCCCCTCCTTCTCCAAGGAATTTACCATTCTGATGAGTTCTGCCTTATATTTCTTGGTCGGATCCTTCTTTAACTTCTCATATGTCGCTTCGTCACTTAGCATTTCTTTCATTTTTTCCTGATATTCTTTCGTTTCCATGATGACTGTGGCCTTTCCCAGTCGGCGTGACACGTCAACGAAAGCCTCTATCAGGTAATTTAACATGATCTTGGATATGAAAAATGAAAGTTTCTAATTTGAAAACGAACTATCCTGAAGAATGTTCAGTAATCTTTAGAAATTAATTTGTGAATTTTTGGTACATATGAAATATAATAATTTTGGCATATTTTTTTATGCACACATTTCGATTATTTATTGTCAAATCTCGGCTAGCATTGTAACATTATTTACGCACCAAAGTTTCCCGTAATCTACGCAAACCATGTCTACGGCAAACGGCAAAGTAATGCCGTGGAGCGTTTTGATGCGCTAGACAGTCTCGATTTACTGTCACGCGATCGACAATATTTTATATTAGTTACGAATAATTAATTTATCAGAGCAGAATTACATTGTTATATATATAATATATATATATATATCATATAGTCTGTGAAATCGTTTAATTAATAGTGGACTGTCCGGTCTCAGTTGTTTCGGGTTCGGCATTCAATCGTTCACAATAAACGTTATTTGCGTGTCCTAACTTCGGTAATTTTCCAATTCTGCGAGCTACTTGGTAGTTTGTTTAGATATCTCGGACATAGGTCATTGATTAGGACTATTTAGAATTGTCATATGTTGACCATTGTAGTGGGAATGGCAAATGTCATTGTTAAACTGAAGTATGATATAAAAAACAGACCAGTGGCAGTGGCAAATGTAAATTAGGCCTAAGGGTTGTTGGCATTTTGCAGTCCATTTTTGTTGATCAGAAATGCCTGATAGGACGAGGAGAAGGATAATTAAGGGCAGAGTTGTTGAAAATATGGAATTTTGCAGGCAATTGCTTACACGTACAAATACTGATGGATATGAACTTAATGAAGACGTTTCTTCAGGTTCAACTCTTGTATTTGAAAGATATTCAGTGGCCACAAATCAAAATTCCACTTGAAAAATGCGCATAGCATGCACAGAATCCCACCCATACCAAGATCGTGCAACATTTGTCTTTACTGAAAACCAATCTTCAGGTGTTTTATCTCAATCTGAACTTCTTTATGGATATAATGAGATTAAGATGAAACGAAAGTGTCACTGAACAGGATGTGTTTAGTTGACGACGCCTTGTGTCAGTGAAACTAATGATGACACTGACAGTGATGACGACTTTGAATTATATGATACTTATATTGCTAACAAAGATGAATATTTGTCTCGTGGACTAGGACCATGGGCTTCTGATTTCGATATTCCCCATGCAGCTTTGGTCATGCTGTTAGACATTTTGCCGGCTTTACATCCACATCTTTCAAAAATATCCCAGAACACTGTTTGGAACTGCCAGGCAGTACCAGGTACATTGCATTTCTGAAGGATCTTACTATAATTTTGGTATTGCTGCGTCTATGAATCAGGCCATCTCCACAGTCGAAACATCAGGCTATGTGGATGCACAGTCGATCATCATGCAATTAAACATTGATGGACTGCCCTTGTTTAAAAGTTCGCAAACTCAATTCTTTCTTGGCAGAGTTGTTGACCCTTTCCCCACTAACCCTTTCATCATTGGCATTTACCGTGGACTGAAAAATGTTGAGGAGTTACTGCATGAGTTTGTAACCGAGATGCAGTTGATAGAAACAAATCAACTATGTGGATGGTTTTGGAAACCCTTTGCAGCTACGCATATCATGCTTCATTTGTGACACACGAGCGAGGTCATTTGTGAAACAAGTGAAAGGTCATTCAGATTGCCATGACTGTGACAAGTGTTCACAGAAAGGGGTTTGGTTTGACAAAATGATATTTCCAGATGTTAATGCTCCTGTCAAACAGACGTCGACTTAAACCAGCACACTGATGTAAGACATCACATTGGTGTTTCACCACTACGAGCTCTGTCCCTGGGAATGGTATCCCAGTTCCCTTTAGATTGTATGAATTTGGTTTGCCTTGGAGTGGTGCGGCGCCTGCTCTGGCTGTGGTCAAAGAGTCCCATCCACAAGAACATCAGAATAAGTGCACAATCAGTACGTCGCATATCCCAAGGCTTAATTAGCTTACACAGATATATCCATGTTGAATTTGCCAGGAAACGCAGGTCCCTAGAAAAAATGGACAGATGGAAGGCCTCAAAGTTTAGACCATTTCTCTTGTATAACGGACCTATTGTTCTGATTGGTGTCTTGCGTTAACAGTTATACAGGCACTTTTTGTTGCTCTTTGTTGGTATATACTGCCTTGTTAGTCCCGTTTACTATGCGAGTCACTGCCAATATGCACATGAGCTTCTCCGTTTGTTTCTTAGTCAAGCTGGACAGTTGTATGGGAGGGATGTGTTGGTGTACAATGTTCATGGTCTCATCCACTTGGCAGCTGACGTTCGAAACTTTGGTCCTTTGGACAGTTACTCTGCTTTCCCTTTTGAGAACTTCTTGGGAAAGTTTAAAAAACTTGTCCGCAAACAAAATTTTCCTCTGCAACAGTCATTCGCAGATTGTAAGAGAAAAAAAACAAATCAACAAATATAGGAAAACAACACTGCAATGGTCCTTAGAAATGTCATAACTTGGGCCCTGTTCCACATCAGTTTGCACAATATTCACAGTTTAAACAAGTCTTTCCTAACAATCTGATGTTCTCATCAGAATGTGGCAACAATAGTAATAAAGTCCGAAATGCATATGCTCTTGTGAGGAACATTTTGTCCATGGATAAAGAACAGCCGCGATGACACTAAAATATACATCATGATAAGTGGAACTTCTTATAACTATGAGTAATAGGTTCAACTAATCCGGAGTGCACTGTATAAACGTGTGTGTGTGTGCGGTCGTGTTGTTTATACAAAAGAGAATATTGGTTTATTTCAGGTATCCAAAGTGCATCTATTCTGATACCAGCTCTGACACCGATACTGATATTGATGACGATCAGGGTGAGCTAACTACGAAAGACAATAAAGTTTGTTTTTATAGGATCTTTATTTGCTCGTACTGTTTGCTTTGTACAAAAACCCAATTGTTGTTTTTAAACCAATTTTATTGAATTGAGTCTGCTTACTAAAGTAAAAAGGTAAGTTCTTATATAGCGCAGTATCCTTTCCCCAAGACTGCTCAAAGCGCTTTACACTTCACTCCCTGGCAGACCTATCCAATTGAACACTATCTCGACTTCTCTCACGCCTACAAACTACGCTATTAGCCAGTATCTTGTAGGCGTAACTTTGGTAAAACTGGTTATGGTTTACTTTTATTGGACCAAATATCCCTTTAAAGGTTCCTTTGAAGATTGTTAAAAGTCTTACAAATTTCCTTTAAATGTTTTTATTTTTGTAAACGTTATTCCTATTGTGCTATAATAATCAATGTAATGCTTGCAGATGCCAAGGGAAGTCCACTGCCATCTCCACCAGCACAGCGCCAGTTTCTTGATTCGCTGTCAGGCAACTTGTAAGTAATTATATTTTAATGGTTGGTCCATTATATGCGTTAGTCGATGGTGGGGGCACCAGAATTGAATTCTTTTGCAGGTATTTAATAGATGGGGAATAATATAGATTGACAGCGCAGAGACCTTGATAAACATCAAACGCTGATTTCTAAAGTGATTACTGCTTTGTTAAGACATTTGGGCAGTCAATATGTGTTATAAAATTTCTAGTTTGTTTGTACTGTATAATATGATTTTACAATAAAAACTAACAGAATAGGAACATAATACGTCCCTTTAAATTCCTTTTTTTTTCAAATCGTGTACTTAGGCCTGTAATACTTGCATATGTTATGGGAACTTCACTGCCTTCTCCACCAACACAGCACCAGTTTCTGCGTAAGTAACTATTCCGTTGTGCTGTCAATTTATGTGGCTAATTTCTTATGATACTATGTTTTCGACTGGTGTGTGTTGTGGTGACGCAGTAGAAACGGGGCAGCTTCTAAGTCCTTCCAGTGTGCCCTGTTACTGCTGGAATTTTTGTTTAATAATAATTGTATTTGTTCTCTCTAAAGCATTTACAGAAAATGCTCACCTACCTGAATAATACCATAGTTACTACCAGAAAGTGAATTCTGGAGATGACTTAATTATACATAATTTCAAGTCATAACTATTGTATAACTGTATCTTTGGAGATTTGTTTAAGTATATTATAACTGTAGATACCAAGGACAGACCAACTTCATCAAACATGCATCTGGACGTGCATCATGCGTCACCAGGTGATGCAACTTGTAAGCGACTATTTTTATAGTAGTATCTTTATAATGCATTGTGAAAGATCAGCTTACATATATATACTGATGGATGTATATCTCGATTTAAAAATCGCAATGATAAATAGAAAAAACAATTGCTGAGATTAATGATTAACACCTGATGACCCCATCATAACCATGTTAAGTGTATGCTTGCTTCACAGCAACAATTTGTGATTTATTCATATAGTATATTTGTCAATTGATGTAGTTATCTTCACCAAAGCAGGAATAAGATTAAGATCCGACACAAGTCATTATACGTATTTCTCGTATTAAAACCAGGTCTTTTTGTTATAAATACTATTGTGCTTTTTCAATTTTCATTGTGTTTTTATACCTATAGCTTGGCAAGCAAGGTTGTTTTACATCCTCGAAAAGCAAAACGCCGAGACAGCCCAGATGAAGAGGATGCTGTCAAGCATCATGAAAACGATGAGCGAAGCACTACCAGAGGGGATGCATTTTCCTCTAGGGTCTGAGGAGGAACGGACGTTGAAGGAACCCCCAGAAACAAAAATTCAAACAACGTTTTGTTGAGTGTGATACACTGCACTACCATAGTGCAATAACGTTTTGTTGAGTGTGATACACTGCACTACCATAGTGCAATAACGTTTTGTTGAGTGTGATACACTGCACTACCATAGTGCAATAACGTTTTGTTGAGTGTGATACACTGCACTACCATAGTGCAATAAAAAAGACAATTAAGTAGTCAATCTTTTCAAAATATCCATCATAATGAAAAAGATAAATTAAGATCCTAATTATATCAAACTTGATATTATTCATCAGTCACCTCATATATGAAATATTTATTTGATACATATTATTTCATATTTTGACAACATTTAATTTTGTTTTCTGTGCATATACATACATCACACAAATA
Source organism: Escarpia spicata (assembly GCA_963995525.1). NCBI lineage: Eukaryota > Metazoa > Annelida > Polychaeta > Sabellida > Siboglinidae > Escarpia > Escarpia spicata. Next base: position 12,018,858 of record OZ023216.1, read on the forward strand.
TGATGCAACTTACAAATATCAAAAGTCATGCAGAATCCATTAATATGAACACTGTTGGATTGTCTAATACTGGCAACATGCAGAATGTTTACCAAGCAATTGCATCGTATTTGGTTGTAAACAATATTTTTTGGCAAAGCTCCTGCATTAATGGTTAACTCTTTATGGGTTAATGAAGCCTCATACACCCACAAAAGTACCTATGAGTAATGACGTCACCACCTTCTTACTAAACAAAGTATTTGGCCAGCAATTGTCACTGAGCTATTGCTGGATGTGAAATAATGGAAAGAGTTTGTTCAGAGA
>OZ023216.1:12026663-12079163 GCA_963995525.1 Escarpia spicata
CGAGATAATTTCGGTCGGAAGTTGCAAAATTCCACTGTTTCGGAATTCGGAACAGCTTTGAGAAACATATCTCTAGGCAGGAGGGGGTGGGAACAGAGACGGCCCTTCTCTGCAACGTCAGCCGCTCCGTTGCACAGAAATCAGCCTGTCCGTACCCCGTCAGCCGTCCCGGTCCAGCGGACATTCGAGGGTCACGCCAAGACATACCCGAAGATTGACGCCCAGCTTAGACAACATTCGGCACAAGGTACGGTAAGCCATTCCGGCAATGGGGCAAGGATTAATGTTCGACCCCTTGTCTTTACCAATTCAAATGGTAGGAACGTTCGGGCCCAAAATGTCAAGGGTGTTGGTATCCCACCACCACCCCCAGTTAGGTCCCGACTTCCAAATTCGGGTAGGGTCGCCGCGTTTGGACAAAATAATCTAACCAATAGGGTTGGCTATGCCAAGGCAGGACCATCTAAAATGATGTTTCAGAAACATCGGGCGGCCCACCATAATAAACAAAGACAATTTTGTCCCTCCTCCGAAGACACGATAGGGGACATAAGACGTTGGGACGACCCTGCTAGCAATGCTTTCGCTTGTCAAGTCTGCTTTCAGGATGCCTTCAACAACGCTTGCTTCCCGTCCGGGACCCACGCACTGATGTTTGCCAAGGCGGTATATTACGACATGCCAGCAGCCGCCGACGCCATTTTCGCTGTTTGCACAACGACGGAGGTAAACAAGATAGCAAGGATTTTCCCGGCTAACGACAACAAGTGGAGTCGTCGAGCTGAGGATATCCTGTGGGAGATCTTCCAGTGGAAATTCGACCACGCCCCATCCTTCGCGAGAAGACTAGACACATCGGAAGGAAATAACTTCATCAGTCATACGTCTGACAAATACAGGAGCACCGGACACGACGGACACGGAAGGAACATGTACGGGAAACTACTGACGCAATTCCGTGACAGTGTCCAGGGCGAAGAAAGGATAGGCAAGCTTTCGCGGAAAAACTCAACCACCCAATCAACACAACCGTCGACGAGAGACAGCATTGACGAGAACAATACAGCTACCGACGGTGAGCACTCTTAGTGCGAAACAGAGACAACACCTTCGCCAAGCAGTTCTACGCCCACGAAAACAAAGCCACCACGCAAAACAGCAAAGGGAGAAGGTAATTATCAGCTCGTCGACTACACTACCAACGGAACGAAGCAGAGGTATGGCTATAACCCCTCTCACATTGGCACACAAGCCCACTGGCTTCACGCAAGCACCGCTCTACTCCACTGTCGTATCCACTCCACCCATTTCATATCTCTCCTTGTCCACGGCTAATACACCAGGGACCAAGCCCTCTCCTACTCCGACTGCAGGTCGTAAGCGGCAGACCACTTCTCTATCACCGGGGCCACCGCCGTTGTGTTCTACTACCATCACCACTCCCCCTTTAGCAGCTGCTATCGCCACACCATTCCTGCATCAGGCCATACGTGAGCCTTCTAACGTTTCTGCCACCTCTTCCCCATCCCTGTCTCCCAACTCCTTCCCGCCACTACCGAGACAACCGTGGTCTCCGGAGCTTCCACCCCACTCAAAGTCTCATTCTTTCCTACCTGTCTCCAGACCACGGATGGACCGCACCATAATTCACAGACTACCCCCTTCGCTTACTCCTGCACAACGATTCTCTACTGCATGTGCCCTCCACACATAGAAGCACAAAGTGCAAGACATCCAGCTGGAAGTTACCGATAATCACAACACGTGTCGTTATTCTGGGTGACTCGAACGTTTCTAGGATTACAGAATCGGAGGAACGAGACATCCAAGTGGACAGCTACCCTGGAGCCAAAAGTAGGAATCTCGAACAGATGATGATGCATCCGGCAGAGACGGACGGCGCACATCCAGAGATTGTGATCCTATCGGTGGGAATCAACGACAGAGCGAACAAACCAAGTGTGACGACCATCCTTAATTTGCGAAGGATGGCGGCTCGAGCAGGCAAGTGTTTTCCTCACTCAGTTATCGCCATACCCGAAATAAACTTTTCTGACAGATTACCTCTGGTAGAACAAGAATACATTATGAGAACTTCGGAGAGCCTACTAGACATTAAGGGCATTGTTGTAATACCTCAATTAGAGGCGTCATCGTTCAAGACAGACACATCAGATAACATTCATTGGACACCAGAAACAGCGAACAAAATGCTAACACATTGGTTGTGCCATTTAAACTAAGAAACATTTAGGGCACCCATACCGCACAAAACACATCCAGTGATCTGCGCAATCCCACGATTATGAATTTAAGCCATCTAGTGTTATATGAAACACAGGCGGAAATCCTAAATTTCGGATTACAATTTATACCAACACCTCATACAAATGATGCAAAAGACACACAGGCGTCTATCAGGCGTTCTGCTAGACATATCCAACTACGATATTTTTCACGGAACGAAATCAACCAAATTAAAAGAGAACTTTACAGTAAAATCAACCTGGAATCCGCATTGCCACAACGAGGACATTAATTCTAAATTGGAACAACTGAAAGATTCTAGCTCGATAACTAACAAACACCGGAACAGTGTTGGTAATTTGTCAGAGTCGCAATTGGCGTCGATTTCGGCACTCAAGAGAAACCCATCTATTATTAATAAACCTGCTGATAAAGGCTCGGCCACAGTAATCATGTCTAAAGAAAACTATGTCGCAGAGGCGAATAGACAGCTTGCGAACAAAAAACATTATGCTAAACTAGACACACCGGTCTATCCACAAGCCGCAGTCCGCATTTCAGCGACACTAAGCAGATTGCGACAAACAGGCTATATATCCAAGAAGCAACGAGATTATTTAGAGCCACCGGATACAACTCGACCACGTCTGCTCTATCTATTACCCAAGATTCATAAGGCTAAAGATAAATGGCCTCAGTCTCAAATGCCTCCAGGACAACCGATCATATCCGATTGCAACAGCGAATCATATAAAATGGCTGAGCATATTGACTATTTTAGCCCCATTGGCAGTAACACATGCTTCGTATGTTAAAAACACTACAGACTTCATTGATAAAGTGACTAAAATCGAAATTCCTCGTGATGCTCTACTGTTCTCCATGGATGTAGAAAGCCTGTACACCAATATTGACAATATTTCGGGGACTGAAGCAGTAAGACAGGCCTTTTTACGAAACCCGGATTTTGACCGCCCAGACGCAGACATTTTAGAACTACTTAAAATTTCCTTACAACACAATGACTTTTTATTCGGATCAAACTGGTACCTTCAAATTTTCGGCACTGCAATGGGGAAACGATTTGCCCCCAACTATGCCAATCTTTTTATGGCTTAGTGGGAGAAACAAGCACTAAGGAAATGCAACAAATTACCATTAATCTATTTACGATACTTGGACGATATTTTCGGAATCTGGACACATGGGAATGATGAATTCCTTGTTTTCTTGGACATACTAAATAGCCATCAAAATTGCGTAAAATTAACGTCAGTTACGAGTAAACACTCAATAGACTTCTTGGACACTACGATCTTTAAAGGCGAACGCTTTAATTCGACGGGGCATCTTGACAGCAAGGTTTACTTTAAACCAACATATACACATAAACTACTGTACAAAGACTGTTCCATCCGAAACATACCTTCTCTGGTATCCTCAAGTTGCAACTATTACGATTTCACAGGATTTGCAACAATAAATCAGACTTTGAGGAAGCCGTACAAACACTTTTTCATAGCCTGAGGCAAAGGAATTATACATCGCGTTTTTAAGGCACATTAAAAGCACTACCCTAGCGGACATTAAAAATCAGACCAGGAAAGAACAAGCGGTGAAATGTCAGGTGAAAAGGTGTCTAGCCTGTACGGTATTTGTAGATTTCACACATATTAACAACACTAGGAGGCCACCACAGGGCAAAAATCAACAATTGCGGTACATCCAGCGTGGTTTACCTAATTACCTGCAACGCCTGCCCCGCAAGATACGTGGGTGAGACTGGCAATCAACGCCGAACACGTCTAAATAATCACAGATCGGACATACGATTTCACAACGACACACAAGTGGCCAAGCATTTTAACGGAACCGGTCACTCAATATCCGATTTGCGAATTACAATCTTGGAATCAGAGCCATTTTCTGACGTCGCCTCACTGGAAACAATTTACAGACGGAATTGTGAATCAAAATGGATTACAAGACTTAAAACTATGCAGCCAGGGGGACTGAATGTTAGAGAGGACTCTTTTTATATTATACCTTTTGTGATTCGCTTCTCCCACCAGGGACTAACAATTGCTAAACTAGCTAAAGCCACCTATAAACTGCTTCAAACCGCGTATCCAGAAATATACACGCCGAGATTTATAACAGCATTCTCAAAGAACAAGAATCTGAAAGATATGCTGGTGGCCACCAAATTATAATGAACAATGGACTTCTACAGAACAATGACCCTAGCGTTTAGGACACTGTGAGACGTCGTAGAGTTAGTGCAATTGTGTAGGTGTTAGGGGGATTAGGCTGCATGTGGGGTTGTAGGGTTGCAGCAGTGCTGGCTCGTACGGCTTCACATGTTTCCGTCTCCTGTACAACTATGATAGGATAGATATATTTCATGCACAATTTAATGGCTTATTGTGATTTTACAGGTTTACCGTCCGAAATAATTACTGAATGCCCATGTTTTAATTATTAATAAAAACGACACGTGTTTGTGGAGGTGTGGGGTTGTCAGCAGTAGCGGCACTGTGGGCAACACCACAACTTCGCATTCCCGTGTTTACTTTAATTTCAGCGCATACCTTCGTACGGCACAGCACTTTTTTTTAATAGAGCATCGTCCCCCTCTGATTCAGAAGAACACCATCGTGCCGCAAATATTCTTTCCATCTTGTAGCGAACCCTCTGTGATTGTATATGTATATGTGTGTTTAAACAAAATGTATTCATCTATGTTATTTAACAGGACATATGAGGGTAACCCCCGGTTACTATCCACAGCCTTGTTCAATTGGTCATTGTTTAATGTTCAGTGGCATTGGAATGTAACGGCTGAATGCATCCCTGTGTCATGACTGGATAATCACGCATTCTCGTCTACGTTGTAGACCGATAGTCGTTATTTAGATGTACTATTAATCATACATGTTTTTCTTTTTTAGGTTTAATTTACAAAAATAGTTTTGCAGAGAAGACCATCTACCCGAAAGGACTAAACTGATTTTATCAGATGTCTGGGTTTAGGGTTCACATTCGCCACCTATACTCCGTTGCCAGTGCATTAGGGTCTTCGTTCATGTTCCAAATCCTTAACAAAGGATACATGAGCCCAGTACACACCATTAGTTGGTGTTTGTTCTCTAAAACAGAAGACCAATTACGAGACCCGCCCGGGAACTCGACGGTTAATGATTTTTTGAATTTCTTCCTAGGAACGGTTACTCCAAAAAGACAACCATACTAGTTTGAGCTCACACATAACTCTACAGATAGACATCTCTCTCTCAGCGACGTGGCATTATTAAGTAACAGCAATGATAGGATCCCAAACAAGAATTGTGACGGTGTAATATATTCAAAAGACAATAGCAACACACCACTTGGCTTTCACCCCTCCACCCTAATAAACCTAACAATAAACCGACCTCGGTGGGGTATTCGACGACCGGACACCCTAATTAGCACACGCACTTTCCTTACAAACTTGGTACAACTAGATTACAATGACGACACATTGGCTCTGGGCAGGTTCCACAGGGTACACCATAATTTGTTTCGAATTCAACGGGCACTGATTGGCTAAACGACGTTAACCTATCACCATCTTGCACGTCTTTGGGATCCTATATAATCGCAAAACATGTCTCGTCGTTAGAAATTCAAATTACCTTGATAAAGACTATTCAGTCGAAACCGGTCGGTAAATTGAGAGAGAAATTGAACTTGAAATTCGTAGTATGGCTTATAATCGCCACAACAAGGGCACTCGGAATAACGCAGACGCCCAGACTGGTAGCAATATTAACTTGGCTAAACTCCTATTCCAGTTGCTACAGATGATCCATCATATATCGATCATGAGTAAACAAGCAGAAGGCTCTCCTGTTAAAGCCTTCTTGCATAAAATATCTGAGTTGAACCATTTTATCAGGCCAGCTAGACAGAATTCAGATATCATCGAACGGATTCAAACCCTAAATCGATCTTGGGCTAAACAGGTAGGAGTGATTGTTCACGACCACTACCTCACCACGCTAAATTCAATCCTTTCGACATTAAGAAATACTCGTGCCTCCAAGGACGAGATGTCCAGGGCCCGTCATACGGCGCTCGGTTGGGCTCGAGATAATTTCGGTCGGAAGTTGCAAAATTTCGGAATTCGGAACAGCTTTGAGAAACATATCTCTAGGCAGGAGGGGTGGGAACAGAGACGGTCCTTCTCTGCAACGTCAGCCGCTCCGTTGCACAGAAATCAGCCTGTCCGTACCACGTCAGCCGTCCCGGTCCAGCGGACATTCGAGGGTCACGCCTAGACCCACTCGAAGACTGGCGCCCAGCTTAGACAACATTCGGCACAAGGTACAGTAAGCCATTCCGGCAATGGGGCAAGGATTAATGTTCGACCCCTTGTCTTTACCAATTCAAATGGTAGGAACGTTCGGGCCCAAAATGTCAAGGGTGTTGGTATCCCACCACCACCCCCAGTTAGGTCTCGACTTCCAAATTCGGGTAGGGTCGCCGCATTTGGACAAAATAATCTAACCAATAGGGTTGGCTATGCCAAGGCAGGACCATCTAAAATGATGTTTCAGAAACATCGGGCGGACCCCCATAATAAACAAAGAAAATGTTGTCCCTCCTCCGAAGACACGATAGGGGACATAAGACGATGGGACGACCCTGCTAGCAATGCTTTCGCTTGTCAAGTCTACTTTCAGGATGCCTTCAACAACGCTTCCTTCCTGTCCGGGACCCACGCACTGATGTTTGTCAAGGCGGTATATTACGACAAGGCGGTATATTAAGCCATGGGTTACGGAATGGTTTAGAGCACCAGTACCCAAAAGACAGCGCGCTCACACGAGTGGTGTTTTGAACCTAGGTAAAATATTCCGTAATAAGGTTAACCGCGCCATTTCGACACTTTAATAAATACTACTTTCATCAAACACAAATTGCAGCAATGTTTGAGACAGGATCCCACGAATGGTGGAAACATATAACAAAAATAATGGGACAAATGCCAATTCGTGCATTCAAGGCCTCGCTAACAAAACAACGGACGGTGATTGTGGTTTACTAGCCAACGAAATGAACGAGTTTTTTTATCCGTAAGTGAACATTTACCTCGCTTAAATAAGGATAATCAATTAGTCAGTGTTATGACAACTCTCAAAGCATTACAGAATGTTAAGGTGAACAAAGCTACATGGCCTGATAGCATTTCTGCTTGGGTGTTAAGAAATCACGCAGACGCCCTCGCTCCTCCATTAACTGCTATTTTTAATAAATCAATGCGAGAAGGAGGACTTCCTATGGAATGGAAAATGGCGAAAATAAACCCACCTACGTTGATTGAAAAATACTTTAGACAAATATCACTAACTCCAATAGCTGCAAAGGTGTTTGAGCCAATCGTAATGAAATGGGTGGATGACAAAATTTAAGGGAAAAGATTCTAGCTCATTTGGTGGAATTGGTGGAACATTTAGAAAATACGTTTTTTGTCGAAATGGTGCATATGTGGTATGAGGCGACTCATAAACTGAATTCTTATGTCCGAGTTGTCATGCTAGATTTTAACATTTGAAAGGTTTTACATCATTAATCACCATTTGTTACTGGAAAAGCTACACTTGTATGATTTGCCCCACACATCATAAGACGGATGGCCACATATATACTAGACAGATCTAAACAATTAAAAATACGAAATGTATATTCGCATTCTGGTCACCCAAATGGGGGAGTGCCACAAGGAACTATATCTGGACCTAAATGTTTCCTAGTCTACATAAATGATTTAGAAACGCCTGTTCCGTTACATAAGTATGTAGACAACAGTACATTATTCGAAGTATGCGATAGAAAAGGTGCATCTGCTATGCAAGGATCGGTTGCCATTGCTGCCAGGTGGACAGAACTAAATGACGTGAAGATTAATTCATAAAAATCAAAAGAGACGATCATCCGTTTTGCACAAGATGGTAATTTTCTAAATACCATACCTAAAGTAAAGATCAGTGGAATGGATATAGATCAAGTAGACCATGCCAAACTTCTAGTTGTTACAAGTTCACATAATCTTACATGGAATAAACATGTGGAGAATATTGTGAAAAAGGCTGGGAAACGATTATACATGTTGTATCAATTAAAACGAGCTGGAATTAGCCAGACTGATCTGGTGACTGTATATGTCTGCGTTGTGAGACCGGTGCTTGAATATGCATGCCCCGTGTGGCATATTAATGTACATCAATACTTGTCAGACAATATTGAAATGATACAGAAAAGAGCGCTAAAATGCTTTTTTCCTGGCACAAGTTATGCTGAGATACTTAGTTATGTTGGCTGCAGACTTTGAAAGAACGACGAGACTGTCTGTGTGAAAAATATTTCAACAAGATGAAAATTAGTACATACAAATTAAATCATCTGCTGCCTGAAAAAGACACACCAATTATGATATAAGAGCGAGTAATACGTATACATTGCCAAGAACCCGGACGAACAGATATAGTAACTCTTTAATATACGGCAATAAACATTATATGGCGAAAGAGAAGATAGTATTACTAATGTGTAACGTTTCACTGTATTAATTGTATTATTTTATCGATTGTGTAATGTGAATCCAACTCATCTGAGTTGCTAATAAAACATGTTTTATCTTTTATCTTATCTGAATTCAAACTCGAAACGTGTCGAAGATAATCATTATACAGTTACATAACTTGGGCGGCATGACATCTGCTAAATTAAACATTCCCGCATACAATTGTTGATTTACAAACTTAGCCTTATATTCTTGTCATAGAGAAATACATTTCAGGCCAGAATTTCAACAACAGCAAATATGATGGAATGTCCTAACGCTCCACGTGTTCGGCATCCATTTTAATGCTTGGTGGACCAAGCAGTTCACATGATGGGCATGTCAACTGTTATATAACCAATAGAGACATGCATTCGGCGAGGAAAGATAGCTTACAATTTTGAATTGGATCATATCTACAGCGTGTGATGTAAATATACATTTGTTTTGTTCATTTCCGTTCTCGACACCTGGCGGAGTACTACAAGTAATCGGGCGAGGCTTTTATTCCATCTTTTGTGCTACCCAGCCACATATAAATATATAGTAAACAATGTCACGTACAAATGGTGAACGTTACTATGAAGATGATGCAGACCACAGTCATCAAGTTGATGAGCGAAACATGGCGACCCGCAGCGGTAGCGCCGTCTGGTGTCGGTGACGTCACTGGGGTGCAACAGTACATTAGTGGAACGGGCAGGGACAGCCGCGATGACGCGATAGAACATTGACGCGTCATCGCCTCGTCGCCATTGTAACTCAAAAGAGCGTCGTTTCTGCGAAACAACAGTCCACATCAATAGTGTCTGGAAGTAGCAAAGTAAATTAAGAAAATTTCTTAGACGACTATTTCCAATACAGATTTGGTGAATAAATTGATATACATACGGAGTGTCAATACATATCAATTGCTTGTAATAATAGATAAACGTAAATGATACTCAAACACACGCACACAATAATATACCTGAAATATATCTATATATATATACATATATATATATAATATATATTTCAGCTGTATTATTTGTTGATTAATATCATATATATATATATATATATATGATATTAATCAACAAATAATACAGCTGAAATATATATATACATATATATATATATATATATTTCAGCTGTATTATTTGTTGATTAATACCGTGGTATTTAAACTCTTTTGCTATATATATATATATATATATATATATATATATTATATATATGATATTAATCAACTAATAATACAGCTGAAATATATATATATATATATATATATATAAATATATATATATGTATATATGTATAGTTTCGCTAAACCAGTACAATTAACAAAGATGTGCCGTCGTTCACGATTTCGATCAAGTAGTTGATAAATTATAACAAACACACGAACGCACACACGCATATGCACACGTACGTACATACACATAATCACACACCCACACATACACTCACACATGCCACACACGCACGCAAGCGTGGATGGACACTGCATACACAACACACACAGCACGCATACATACATTGTACACGCACACACGCATGCACACGCACACCCACACGCGCGCGCACACACGCACACACACACACACATCCACGCATATGCACACGCATATGCGAACATTCTCGCACGCGTGCACACACGCACACATACACAAGCACAAGCACAAGCGCACATACGCATACAAGCAACTATGCAAGTATGCGCGTGCACATCAGCCCACAACACTGTTCCCAAATTCGGGATTCCATTACACTAACAAATTCTCTTACCTGCACCGAGGATATGACCATCACCCGAGTTGTGCCTCTGGTGGCGTTCGGAGGAAGTCCTACGGCTGTGTTTCCGGTGGCTTCTGTCTTCTTCGTGTTGCTGCTGCCGGGGCAGAACTGTAGTCATCAACGGCGTCAGCATCCTCCGATGTGAAGCTCATTCTGACGGAAATAGTTTTACTCTGATCGGGGTGACCGTTTCCGTTCACGTGGTGACAGCCTTGCTTCGCCTATGCCACGTACAGCGTCACCACACGTGGCTGCGAAACATTAATTAATTAAATAAATAATTGCACGTGATTTGATTCACAACCTACCGAATGAACATGTGTTCCCGAAAACTTATGCATACGATACTATTGATGACGCAGGTTTTTTGGTAGTTTTGAATATACTGGATGCTAGAGCAACAGTTAGGCCTACTTTCACTGTCGTGAGTATGATCGTTTGTAAAATCGTTTTCATCGATACTGGAATACATTGTAAATATACTGCTAACTAAATTGTCTTTAAAGACCCGACACAGAGTAAGCAATTTATAAGTTGCGCTCGCGGAATGTTTAAATTGCAAACAATATTCACATACAAAACAGTCACTCTTACCTGTAATTGGCATTGACTGCAGAAACACGCGTCCCTACCCGCAACTACATTTGTACGATACAGACACACAAACAGGCAGACAGATAGTATTTATTTTGACCATCATAAGTACATAAACTACAATATAACATTCATTGTAAGTTCAGGGAGGCTCCCATTAAGACAATTATATGCCGCTATCAGTTAGAAATATGACAACATGATTCATAGTTCTTGATAAAGTATTTTTTTGTATAAGTGGAAAAAACATATAAACTATGTGTATAAATTTTATCAAGGATGATGTTTGGAGCATTGTTAACAGTTTGTATAATGTTGTGTCTGATGTACTTTTTTGTATATTGATGATTAACTCTGGGAATAAATAAGTTGTTTTACCACGTGTGTTGTATTGGTGAATTGCAAAGTTATATGTGTATGGAATACAACTGAAATATTCTGGTATAACCTTGTTGATCAATTTGTAATAAAATTTGAGCTGTTTGAGTATATAGATGTCATCCAGCTTAAGAAATTTACATTCTTTGAAGATGGGATCTGTGTGAGAAGTAACTATTCGCACTGCTTTCTTTTGAAGTTTAAAAATGCGATGGGCTTGATAACCCCACACCAATATGCCATAATTAATCTTGGGAAGAATGAACGAATTATACATTATATATAATATATTCTTAGGTAATACATGTTTAAGTTTATTTAAAATTCCAATTATTTTATTGATTTTATTTGCTGTTTTGTTTATATGGCTGTCCCAATTTAGGTGCTGGTTTATGGTGATACCTAAAAAATTAAAATCATGTACACATTCAATATTTGTCCCATCTATTTCTATTTTAGGAAGTTCGATTTCCATTTGGGGCGTGTGAAATACCATGAATTTTGTTTTTTTAATGTTAAGAGAAAGTTTGTTTGCCTTTAGCCACCTGCATATATTTTCTAATTCTTTATTTATATTTTGATTTTGGACTTGGCCATCCGGAGATTGGAATTTATTCAATGTACTAAAAAGAGTGGTGTTGTCTGCATACATTATGAATTTAAAATGATCACTTGAAAATATTATGTCATTAATATATATGATAAATAGAAGGGGTCCTAAAATAGACCCTTGTGGAACACCAGTGTTTATGGCAGCTTCTTCCGACTTGTAAGCGCCAATTTCAACATATTGCTTACGATTGTGTAAGTAGTTTTTACATAGATCTAGTGCTGCACCATTTATTCCACAATAATTTAGTTTTTGTAATAATATGTTATGATCAATTGTTTCAAAGTCTTTAGAGAGGTCTAGGTATATGTTTATTGGGGTTGCTGATTGGTCAAGTTATTGGACAACTCTGTCTATTATTTCTAGAGTGGCAAGTTCCGTAGAATGGGTTTCCCTAAACCCGTATTGATTCTCATAGTATAAGTTATTGGAATTTACGGTGGCTGGGAGAGGACATAGCAAAATTTTATTTTTGGGGAGAGGATATAGCAAAATGAAATTTTTGTTTTCGAATTTTTTATGGTGGCTGGGAGAGGATGTAGCAACATTTGATTTTTAGTTATTTTTATCTCGAGATCTCGACGTTTTATCTCGAGATCTCGAGTTCTGAAAGCGAGGCGAGTGAGAAGGACGTCATGATTCATGGTCTTGGATGCGGAAAAGTCGTTTGAATAGTAAGTTTATTAGCTGAAATCATTTAGACTGGTATAATTCGTAAGGCACACCATATGTCCATTATGACAGTTCGTGAGTGTGTAGTAGGTGGAGTCGTAGCCTTACGGCAAGTTACGCCACGGACACGGTTTAAGTTAGAAGATAGGTGATCGATAGACGATAGCTGGGCCTGGGTTGGTATAGTTGTGGCTTAGGACCATACATGTATAACTTATATACGGTGTCGACTTATTGCTATAAGCTGACGTCAAGCCATTCGATCAACGCTAGATATTAAAATTATTGTCGAAAACGTCACATGACATTTGCCTTGCTACGAGGTTTGCGCTGCATACGCTAGATGGCAGCATTTAACAGTTCTCTAGCAGACAACACTGGAAGAAGAGGAAAATGTCAAAACTTGTTCCTATTTTGGCAACTGGAAAACGCAAAGCAAATTAATACAAGCTTGTATTATCCTCTTTGAGCAGCGGTAGTAGCATCAGCATTTGTTTGCGGTCGCCTCTGAACTAGCACGTGGTTCTTGCACATGGGAAGTGGTCAACCTCATTCAATTGTCAGTGTCAGTGAACGTTCCGCTCGCGTATTTCACTCCATCTATTCCTGGCGAAGGTGATAGGATCAACAATATACATTAGTCCACTGACAATAATTATAAATCGACTGACTTAAGTCAATTTTAGCTCATACACACATTATGTCACGTTATATGTGCACTGTGGCTACTCCACATACAATTTAACCATTAAGACTGTCACAGTTTAAATAGGGTTGAAACAAAAAAGGGCCCACGCACATTTCGGATTTCCTGAGCGCAATATACTGAACTGTGTGTATCTGGTACTTCAGTTCAGAAATATTGATGTGAGAACTACATTGTCTTCAGGGATTTGTGTAACCCAACGTTTGAGGTTAGGGATTTATGTGATCTCACCCTAGGAAGACATGTACCATATTTTACACAAACGGCCGCCTCCATCTCTACCAAGTCATGTGTCAGTCAAATCTCTGTGTGACTCGTTTTCTAGTCATTTCAAAGATAAAATAAGTCTTATACGTTCTGCTTTTCCATGTCACACTTTAAGTACTGTAAATGTTGACTCCCCACAAGTAAATTCTCCACTTGTATTGTTTGAGCCCGCCACAGTTGATGAAGTGAGGAAAATAATAATGTCCTCCCCAAATAAGTCATGCTATCTCGATCCATTACCAACCATACTACTAAAAGCATGTTTTGACTCTTTACTTGGTACAATGACGAATATCATGAATTTATCACTGAGTTCGGGTAAATTCCCAGATGATTTTAAACACGCACATGTAAATCCTGTTCTCAAGAAGACTTCTCTGCTAAAAGATGATTTCAAAAATTATAGGCCAATTTCTAATCTTAGCTTTATTTCTATGATACTTGAGAAAGTCGTAGCAAGCCGTCTAAGGTGTCATATCAGCTCAACTTGTTTATCCAGTGTGCTCCAATCAGCAAAAAACAATTTCATTCTACAGAGACTGCTCTCCTAAAAGTGCACAATGATGTTATATTAAACATTGATAAAGGCAAAGTAACTGCACTTACCTTGCTTGATCTTTCTGCCGCCTTTGATACCATTGATCACAACACTCTTGTCAAACGTTTATCAATGTGGTATGGCATATCTGGCACAGCTCTGACCTGGTTTTCTTCATATCTAACCAATATACATCAATATATAAAGATAGATAATTACTTTTCAACCTCACTCCCCACTTCATGTGGCATTCCCCAAGGTTCCGTCTTGGGCCTTTGCTTTTCACTCTCTACACTACGCCACTCAGCTCTGTAATCCAAAGTCATAACTTGGATCATCACCTTTATGCAGACGACACACATATCTACATTTCCTTGGCCACGCCCGATACAAGTCACTCTCTAAACCGACTCAACGATTGTCTCCAAGATGTTTTTTCATGGATGACCGATAGTAAATTAAAGTTAAATGCAGACAAAACTGAATTCCTCATCATTGGTACCCCACTGCAGCGAGGTAAACTTAATGACTTTTTTCCAACATTAATCCTGAGTCAAAATATCACACCAGCAGCGGCAGTACGAAATCTAGGAGTGACCTTTGATTGCGACTTCAATTTCAGACAACACATATCCCAAACGTGCCGTTGCAGTTTTTATTATATCCGTGATCTTGGCCGCATTCGCCGACATATGTCGCTTTCTGTCGCTACGACTATCGCAACAGCTCTTGTTAGCAGCATATTCGATTATTGTAATTCCCTCCTTCATAATATTGCTATCAAGGATATTGCAAAACTACAACGCGTCCAAAATTGTTTAGCAAGGGTAGTCACACAATCTCCTCGATTCTCCCGCTCAGTGCCACTTCTAAAATCACTGCATTGGCTCCCCGTGCGATATCGCATTATGTTTAAGATCTACACAATCACCTACCAAGCCCTTTCATCCAAACAACCCAGTTATTTACACTCAATGCTCACACCAGCTAGACAAGCCAGACAACTTCGGTCATCTAGTTCGAAGTTGCTATCTGTTCCTAAAGTTAAGACAAAGGCTGGAACTCGAGCTTTTTCAGTTGCCGCGCCAACTATATGGAATTCGCTTCCCGTTAATGGTAAATCAGCAGAAAATATTGTTACATTTCGTCGTCACCTCAAAACCTATCTTTTCAATATCGCCTATCCTCCCTAGCTTCCTAGCACATCCATCCATTTGTTGACGACTTTCGCCTATCACACGAGTTCGAGAATGCTTAATCCTTTGGTTTTGGTGCGCCACTGAGCTCGGATTGTCTGAGGATATTGGCGCGGTAGAAGTTATTTATAATTATTATTATATGCAGGTCGTCTAATAAATTCCACAGTGGTTCTCCAATGAAAACCAATTTTCGTGTAGCAAAATTTCGTATATGTGGCTGTGCATTTCTGGGAAGCCTATAACTAATTTTCCATTGGTGGTTAATAAACCTTGATCAATGTTGCTTGATATGCCTTAAAAGAAACCTAATAAAAACGTGCATAGAAATGACAGTGCTGTCACATTGTTTTATACAGAACACAGTCACTGTTGTCTTTGCTCCGTTGTTGTCTGAGTAGGACCAACATTCATCTTTCCTGATTTGTCTACCATTTGCATTGTATTTGTAATTTAAGAAAACCTGTCGCATGATGGAACCTGACGTGATGGAGTCTGGCAGTGGCATGTACGAATACCTTGCAAAAAGAAATGTGACGGCCAACATATTAACAAAAATGAAGGAAGAAAAGGTACACATTTGAGCCCTTGGACAAATTTTGCTTATTATTTCTAATGTATTTTTATACTATATTCATTCAAACCCATTGCTGAGATGTTGAGGTGAGAACCTGACATTGTTTTTTCAAAAGTCAATAGTTTTGGAGGTAGTTGTACTTAAGTCAATAAAAAAATAAGGAATATGGCTAAATGAATAATTATTTAAAAAATTCTATCATAAAACCCTTCCTCAGTTGATACCCCCAGAAAAATTGGACAAGCATGTTATCTTTTCCTTATCACCCTGGTACACTTTCAAACCTATATTAGAACATTACATATAGGCCATGAGCCAGAGGGTTTGTTGGTACATTTTAGGGACGAATGCTCATAGTGATTTTTGGCTATGACTACATCCCTAGAGATGGAAAATAGGTGATAGAATTGCAGCACTCCCAGCTTTCTATGAGAAATCACTCTTTTTCATACTATCCCCATATCCGCGACAACAAGTTTTCTATGAAATTGCTAATGGGGGCCCATACACAAACTACTATGTAATATTTACTACACATCTCAGAAGAATGAAAATTGGACAAGATGTGGTATATGTCCTGCTTTACAAACATATCAAAATGATTTTAATTCCTTGAGAATTGTGGATGTTGTGGTATTTTATCTACCACATCTCAAAATGCAATCCACAGCATTCAGTTTTTCAACAAAAATTACTTAAAATATTCTGGCTAATAACCACATGTATCCTCATTCGAGGTTCTTATTGCACCAGAATATTTGCTTACATCCCCAGATATGGAAAATATGTGATAGCATTACAGTACATACAGGACTTAGTGAATTAAGCATGTGAAATGTGCACAGTGCATAGTGTGCATTACTACAGCTACAAGTCAATACTGTGTACCTGTATAATTTGAATGTATACAACAAGTCCATTGTATGTAGGTTAGTGTTACAGTCAGAACTTTAGGTGGCGAAAATAAGAAAATGTAATTTTATCTCAATGACAACAGCTACAAATTTCAATGTCATGATAATACATATAACTGCAATAAACTGTACAGACTGTGTCTATGTAATAAAAGCTGAAATCCAGTGACCATTCTGTTGCAACAAGAACCTTGAATGTGGATACATGAGGTTATTGCCAGACATTTAAGTGATTTCTTTTGTTGAATGCCTGAATGGCGTGGATTGCATGTTGAGACGCGGTAGATAAAATGCCATAAATTCCACATTTCTCAAGGTATTAAAACCATTTTCACATGTATATGACACATGACACTTCAGCCATGTTATTTACAATTATCACACCCATAAGATGTATAATAACTATTGTATAAATGTGCGTGACCATGCCTTCGGCAATTTCCATAGAAAAATAGTTTTCGCCGAAATGGGGAAAAGATTAAAAAGAGCAATTTCACACAAAAGAATGTATGTACTGTAATGATATCACATATTTTCCATATCTAGGGTGTAAGCCAACATTCTGGTGCAATAAGAACCTCGAATGAGGATACATGTGGTTATTAGCCAGAATTTTAAGTGATTTTTGTTGAAAACCTGAATGCCTTGGATTGCATTTTGAGTTGTGGTAGATAAAATACCACAACATCCACAATTCTCAAGATATGAAAATAATTTGATATCTTTGGAAAGCATGACATTTAAACCACCTCCTGGTATCCAATTTTTGTTCTACTGGGATGCATAGTAAATATTCCAGAGTAGTTTGTGTGTATCTCCCGTTAGCAATTTCATAGAAAACATGTTGTCGCGGATATGGGGATAGTGTAAAAAAGAGTGATTTCTCACAGAAAGCTGGGAGTGCTGCAATGCTATCACCCATTTTCCATCTCTAGGGATGTAGGCCTAGCCAAAAATCACTATGAGCATTCGTCCCTATAAATGTACCGGTTGCCCAAATTTTGGGTCTTGGCTCAAGGCCTAATAGGAAAGAACATTTTTCACTCCTAATTGTTATGCAAGTGTTCCATTTTTCGTTACTTCGCTCGTATGTATATGTGTGTGTGTGTTTGTGTGTGTTTGTGTGTGTGTGTGTGTGTGTGTGTGTGTGTGTGTGTGTGTGTGTGTGTGTGTGTGTGTGTGTGTGTGTGTGTGTGTGTGTGTGTGTGTGTGTGTGTGTGTGTGTGTGTGTGTGTGTGTGTGTGTGTGTGTGTGTGTGTGTGTGTTTGTATTGGGATCAGCTTTGTCATGTTGTAAGTTGAATGTTGAACAGTGTCCAAAAGAGAACCCCATTGGCCACTAGAAATAATCAAAATAAATCAGCCATTTGCAAAATGGCCGCCGAACCTCTTTAAAACGGCCGCCATTTTGATTGTGTTTATTTCTTTATTATTTCACATTGATGAATTCGCTATAACTCTGATGACTGACGGGATGCTTGGCCAATACCTCTGTATGGGAGATCGAGTGGCATTGGTAAACGAAAACTGGCCGAACATGTTGGAGACAACCAGCCAACCAGGAAGTCGACACTTCTACAAAAGCTCCGGAAAAAATTAAAGCATCAAAAGAAGGTGCTAGTGAGGAGGCCAGCAGTTCGAATGCCGCAAAGAAGTATCGGCTAATCGAAATTGGCTGGTTACATTTTGATGAGAATGTCGGTGCGTACAGGCCAGTACGAATGAAAAAAGGAGGAGGAACCAGGTCAAGGCGAGTAGACAAATCTGCAAAGAAAAAGGACCTTCTTACCATTGCAATAGATTTGTTTTTCCCAGGAGGAGAATCCAGTAAAGGAACTAGGTCGAAATTCGATTTCGATCTAGTTGACTTCAAAGAATGTGAGATCGATGCAGAAATTACCGTCGGTCAGCTATATGAAGATACAAATAACAGACTCCTAAGGTTTTATATTCGAACTACTCCTTGTGAATCGGAGGAGGAAATCAACTCGCCTCTGCCTACTCTTCCATGGTTATCTTGCCAGGGTAAATCTGCCGAATGTGCATCGTCCTCCTCGGTTGCCGACGTTGTTGAAAACATTGCACGTTTTGTAAACACCGCTACCTGTAGCAGCACTGCAGAGTGTCAGACCGCACCTCCTCTTGGTGTACGCCAAGCGGTTGATGACCTTATTGAGGAAGTCAGTTTTTCACATGATGCCTCATTAGACTCCGGGATACGATTCGGGCCAGTCGAAGCTGGGGAATTTTGGAACCCCAGTGTCACTATTCCCTACGAACCTGCTGACCATTTAACACCACGAAATTTGCGTCTCCGTGATTAGTCGTGGAAATAGCCTCAATGAACTGACCGAAGCGTTCTCAGATCCAGCCATTCTAAATGACAATATATCGATAAGGCGCAAGGGCACAAATGGTGAACTAGAAGCCGGCGTTGGAGAAGGTGTAGCAAAGAACTGTTTGTGGGAGGAGTTCTACAGCCGATACACTCTTGGTAATGACGTGAGTACCTTAGTACCTTACTTGCGCCACGATGTTCACGAGTCCAAATGGAAAGCTGTAGCGCGAATAATCTTGTTCGGCTGGAAGGAATTTGGCTACATCCCGATCGCACTGGCCCGAACGCTTACTGAGCATGCTCTGTACGGGAAGGCGTTCTCTGACCTTAGAGAACAATTCCTCCAGTACGTGGACACTGTCGAACGAGATATTATCCGAGTTGCACTGAATAACTTCGAGAAGGCTGAAGAAGTAGAGCTTGAAGACTTTCTTGAAACCCACAATTGCAAGCGGGCTGCAACTGCAGTAAATTTTGCCATGATTATAGACGAGATGGCCTATAAGGAACTAGTGCAAACGCCGATGTATGTGATCGAGTTTTGCAGCCAAGGATGGGGCATCTTCAATTCGAAGAACGAAACCGTCTGTACGAAGGATTAGTTCCGACCAACAGGAAGGTTGTGAAGTGCATTGAATTTCCCCCGGAGGTTTCCGAATCAGAGAAGACGGTGTCCAAATTGTTGCAGAGGACTTTCAGAAAAGAAACTCGGCGACTTGGTGCGATTCGAGAAACGGCCCATTGGTCATACATGTGGAAATGTGTTGGAGGTGCCAACCAACTACGAAAACTACCCAGACTTCCGTGCTGATTTTGATCGCATTCTCGAGTCTAATGTTTGGGTGATGGATATTAATTAATAGAACCGAAATGTGGGCGACTGCACAACGTCATCAGCGTGTTTAACAAGGCAACGAGACATGCAGTTGACCCATAGGCATATGGGTCTCATACGGATCCCGAGTGTGTAATCCTACAGGCCAGCCCTCATAATATGGGCCCATGGACCAAATGGACGTGCTGCCTGGCAATAAGTGTTTTCGTTTCGTTTAATTACGTTCGCATGTTACAATGGACAGCATGCACTGTGTTTGGTATGTATTTTTGCTATGTCCTCTCCCAGGAACCGTTTCGTTTAATTACGTTCGCGTTTTACAATGGACGGCATGCACAGTTGAACATAACCAAACATGAAAGTCTTCGGGGTGTGTGGTAAAATGTGAATTAGCTTACGAACGTAATCCGAAGTTTCAGTTTAAGCATTATTAATTGGTAATTTAGGGTTTGTTTAATGTGTTTTACGTACACATAATTGAACAATAATCAATAAAGCAATTACTCGATAAATATTGATTGTTTGCTTTTTCCTTATTCATTCAATTTATACTAGGGGTGTCACACTAAAATTAATCAGTAATCAAAGCACAATTTCATTATGTTAAATTGAGAAAGCATTTTGATACGGAAAAATTACATGTACACACACACGCACACCCACACACACACACACACACACACACACATACCGTTATATAAAACTTTGATTTCAGAAAGTCTTGAATATTCCATAACTGAGACAACATCAGCGTTTCATCAAAATGTCATATCCTAAAGACTTTAGACAGGTCTCTCCTTGATTAAAAGTCATGCAGATTTATCAACTGAATTTTGATTTACCCAGAATAAGTAGGTAAACGTGTACTGTACTGTGTATGTTGTACAATTCACTCAATACCTCCGATTTATATCCGAAGTAAATGCATACCGTCATCACCAAAATGTGTATTTTAGGCTAGAGCTACATTCACGATGTCTCTAAGAGTTTTGTACAAATGGATAGCCTCATGTGGATTGCTGGGGAATACAAGTCCATTCTTCTCCATCAAGATACAGCATAGCTCAAACATGTCCTCATCGCATGGATAATCAGACTTAAATCTACAATGCTCCTGGTAAATCCTGATCTTGGTGTGGTCCACTGGACGAAAATAATCGTCAGCTTCAAACAACTCGGGTATGTTGTACATCATAAACGGCCGTCCGTGATTAAGGTTCATCTTGTTGTATTTCCTGATCTTGTGAACGTTCCAAAGATGAGATACTTCACACAATTTATCATGAAATGGAGAACAGATTATTTGTTTTATGACCCGATTAATAGTATAGAAATGTAAATATTTTTTAAAACACAGGCATCATAGTCGGATATTGATTTCTTTGAATATGACCGTGCATTTTGGGACGTAATACTGAACAGTTTGTATACTTTCAAAATTACCTTTAGTAATATCCTTGGGGTACCAAGTATGCACCAACATTCAACCATTGTTGTTTGCATAAAAATTAGGTATATATATATACAAACTGTACCATTGACTGCATGTACATTTGTATATTCATCATTGAGATGAGGGTGATTACGTGTGACACAATTACAGTATGACAAGAAAGAATGGCCTATATAGAGGGTCTACATATACAAGAATTGAAACGCATGATTTAAAATCACTTACTTGTATCAAATCCAGAATCTCACTAACTCCTTGTCCAGTTCTTCCCCGCCGAAATGACCTTGGCCTTGTAGCTCATGGAATAGTGCCATCCAATACTCGGAATTCTCTTTTCGCAGTATTCCCCACCATGATTCAATTCTTTGGTTGGCAGTGCTACGACCGTATTGGAAAGATCGCTCCTCATTGCCTTCGTCATTCTCTCTAAGAAATGTTTGCATTTGTTCGACGTGTCCATTTTCCGTACCACGATCTGCACGTACAAGCTTTGGACAACAGCTATAGTTCAGAACAGCTCTGGTGTAATGTCCGCCAATAACTGCCGGGTCACTGCTTGTTCTGTATGCTTCCAGCCACAAAATGTACCTTGAAAAGCCGTCTATGCAACCGTTGATGCAGATTCCAAACGGCTGAAGTTTGTCATATGAATCTATGTGCCACACGTAATTCGGCCCTTTGACACTGTACCGATGGCGAACTAGCCTCCTCGCTCTTCGTAGTTCCAAGCCTTCCGGATCAAGAATACCAAGAAGTATTCTGACCGTCTCTTTACTGACCACAAGTCCAATGGTAATGCACTTCAAATGCATGAACCTATATCCGTGTAATTGCCCTGAGGTTGCAAGCTGAATCCGGATAAAGTCAACTACTTCGTCAAAATCAGTAAAATATTTCCGCCTATATAATTGCAACCTAGCGAGAACACGCCTCAACTGTCTTACACTTATACTACAGCTGAATCTTCTTGATAGAACACACCGTATTTCATGCTGACTTTGTCCAAGATCAGAAGATTTTCACGGTAGCATCCATGCTGGCTTTCGTCCTTTGATCAGCCGCTTTTAGAATTCGAGATCTCGAGATTAAACGTCGAGATAAAAATATTGACAACAAAATTATTTTGCTATATCCTCTCCCCCCCAAAAAAAAATTGCTATGTCCTCTCCCAGCCACCGTAGGAATTGAAATGTTCGTGTATTTTATTAAACATAAATCTTTCAAATATCTTGGAAATAGCTGGTAAAATAGAAACTGGACGATAATTATCAAAGATTGTCTCATCACCATTTTTAAAAAGTGGAATAACTTTATAATTTTTTCATTTATCTGGAAATATGCCAGTTGTTATTGATTGGTTAATGATTAGAGTGACTGCTTCACTTATTTCATTTTTTATTAGCTTTAGTAGTTTGGTTGATAGACCATCTTTACCAGAGCTAGATTTTGGATACAAGCTATCAATTATGCTAATCGTTGTACTATTGTCTATTGGCTTAAAGTTGAAAGTCTGTATACGTCTCTCTGTTAAATGGTCTTTGTAAGAGTTATCTCCAGCATTTGTTATTTGTGATGCAAGTGTAGAACCAATATTGATGAAAAATGAATTAAATTTATTTGCAATAATAATCTTGTCAGTTACTTTTTTCTCATCAATTTGAAATAAATCAGGAAATGTTTCTTTTCCTGTCTTTTTTGAATAATTTTTTTAATCATAGACCACGTTTCTTTAATATCGTGCTTATTTCTTTCAAAACTGAATTGATAATATGCTTGTTTGGCTAATCTAATATTTCTTTTAAGAATTGTATTATATGTATGAAAATTGTTATTGAGCGAAACATATTCTGCTGTACCTAAATGAGTATGTTTAAGTTTTGAATACAATTTATCTCTAAATTTTATAGATCTAATGATACCTTGTGTAATCCAACATGACTTTTTGTGTTTTTGTTTATTATATTTAATGATTTTAGTAGGTAAGAATTTATCCATAGCAGTAGTAATACTTTCATCAAGGATGTTGTAATTGTCATTGGGATTAGTATCTCTATCCTTATTTAATTTATTATAAATATTTTAACGCATCAATTCTATTTTAAAATGTTCAAGGCTGTCAGTATTTTGTTTTCTAATTCTGATAAATGTAGGGACATTTGTAACAGTTGCATTACAATCAAGGCATATAAAATACGGAAAGTGATCAGAAATGCTGCTGATTAAAATGTGGCAGCTGATTTAAAAAGACCTTTTGAGTGTTTGCAGAGAAAATTATCAATAAGCGTGCAGTTAGTATTTGAAAAACGTGTTGGTAAAGTAATTTTTTGGAAAGAAACCATGTGCTGTGATTGTATCAAAATATTCACATATTATGTTTTTTTCTTAAATTTTCAGTAGATCAATATTATAATCTCCGGCTAGTATTACTTCACCAGTTAGGTTTTGCAGATGATCTAATTTAGGGCATAATTTTTCTATGAATGTTTGGTAATTCTCAATGACATCTCTAGGAGGTCGGTGTATATTTCCAAGGATGCTTTTTTCTTGACGGTGTTTGATGTTATTTCAATAAATTGTCCTTTCCGTATGTTTGACTTTGTATAAATATCTAACAATTTATAGTTGTAATTTTTATCAAGAAATATTGCTAGGCCAGCGTGACCACTACATATTCTGCCTTGTGATATTAAATTGTATCCATCAATTTGTAATAAGGAGGTATCAGAATCATCCTTAAGCCACGTTTCTTGTAAACAAAGAGCGTTGATTTTGCAATTATTGTTTCTAAGTATGTCTAGCTTAATAACAATTTCATCAATTTTTGCGTTTTGACATTGACAGTTTAGACTTAGTGTTGTAAATTTGTCCTGTTTGTTTTTTATGTGATTAATTAAGTCGTCATCATTAAAATATGGTGACTGGTGAATTAGATTTAATTCACCATCTTCATCATTTGTATATATTTTTTAAATATGATTTAAAGAATTATTTTCTATACCACCGTAACTTCCTAACAAACGTTCAGTATTGATAATATTTAAAACAATATATTGCTTGTCAAATTAACAAAAAATAAACAGCATGACAAGACAAATTTTACTGTTAACAAAAAACAAATTTTGGCAAAATCATATATATAACGCATGTAACGCACATGCGTCTGAAAAATACATTTAAAAGAGATTCCGCATGTTCCCCATTAGTGCATTTTAAACTAAACTACAAGTCTGGCAAAGCCTAC
The DNA here is from genome assembly GCA_963995525.1 of Escarpia spicata. Taxonomy (NCBI): domain Eukaryota; kingdom Metazoa; phylum Annelida; class Polychaeta; order Sabellida; family Siboglinidae; genus Escarpia; species Escarpia spicata. Next base: position 12,051,615 of record OZ023216.1, read on the forward strand.
AACTGAGTCGGCGTTCAGTCTTTCGTGCAAAGAAGACACTTTCACAACGTCCCAAAACATTTAAAAATACATTTTTAGTTCAAATAAAATTAAACTACCCCTTTTCAAGTTCCTCCATATCTGTAAGTATTGCCGCGTTATCCAACCTACTTGATGGACGGTAGTTTCCATGTGATCTACTCTATACTGATGAGCGAATTATACAGGTGATTAACACGTTTTGTTGTTAGCTCCTAGGTCAACGCTTCCAGGTTGTCTTGAAGACGACATGCAACTTCTCACATCATGGTGTCCGGACTCTCCGATCGCATATATTATAATGTATGTCGTGATCGCTCCACAACATAAACGAGACTAACAACTCGGCCAGGAGGTGACAATCTGTAGACGCGAACTCTGGCGCGTCTAGGCGTCGTGTCATCTCATTTCGTTCTACAGGCAACACGATTTTGTCATGTTTTTGAACACATTGTTGACTTGAAATAATACGTCCATCCCATTACCACCCCGCCACCTGTTGGACTATTATAGAACTGCATTCATGGGTAACTGTTTACACATCCAGAGATTCATTTTGTTGACATCATCAAGATGCTTAACTTAGGCCACTGGACGATTGCGCTTGCATTAAGCCATGGCTTGTACGTATACGTGTCGCATCTAGTAACTGGTAACATTATTGATGTGTAAATGTTTAAGCTTCTTCTTCTTCCCCTTCCTCCCTTGCGGGGTGGGGTCCACGTCACTTGGTAGCTTCTTCTACTTTTCCTATAGGTTCTTACCACCTCTGTTTGTCTGTCTCTCTGTCTCTCTCTGTCTCTCTTCTCTCTCTCTCTCTCTCTCTCTCTCTCTCTCTCTCTCTCTCTCTCTCTCTCTCTCTCTCTCTCTCTCTCTCTCTCTCTCTCTCTCTCTCTCTCTCTCTCTCTCTCTCTTCTCTCGTCCGCAATGACCATCTGTTCAAGCTAGCCCTCCCCAGGTCTCGTTTGATATTGTCGTTCCTTCTCAGCCTTGGTCTTCCTCTCTGTTGTCTGCCACCGTCTTCTACTTTCCACGCTCTTTTCGACAGTCTGTTTTCACCCATTCTTTGTACATGTCCCGCCCATCTCATTCTGTTTCCGGCTACTTTTCTCTTTATTTTTTTCATTCCAATCTCTTCTCTCAATTTCTTCATCTTCCTTCTATCCTATCGCGTTACTCTACATATTCTTCTGACCCAGTTGTTTTCTGCTACCTGTAGTTTCTCCTCCTGTCTATTAGTGCCAGTGTCCAACACTTTTCCTTTCAGTTGTTTCTTCAGTTTTCTGTCCAACATAATCTCGTCTACCCTCTGCCATGCTGCTGCTCCTGCTTGCACCCTCCTCTGTATTTCTTTACTACTCTTTCCATCCTCACACACTGTACCGCCCAGGTATACAAAGCTGTTCACTTGTTTAATGGTCTCTCTGTCAACAACTACATGCAGATCTACCTCCTGATCACCTGTCCACATTACTTCAGTCTTCTCCAGATTCATTCGGAGGCCGTGTTTTCTGAAGGTGTTATTCCATTCTTCCAATGAGTTCTGTAGTTCCTCTTTCTTATCAGCCACCACTGCTAGATCGTCTGCATACAGTATCTTCTTAAGTTCTTCCTGCTCGATATTTTTCCACTGATCAGGTTCATCACCATAATGAAAAGCAGGAGATTTAAGGCACTTCCTTGTCTGGGTTCTACTTCCATTCCAAATTGTTCCGATGTTTCTCCTTCGACTCTCACTACCGCTGTTGTCTCCTTCTACATTTCCTCCATCATTCCGACTTCTGCTTATCCAACCTCCATCCATCTCATGACTGCAAATGCGAGTTCTCTCGACATGATGTCAAATGCCTTTTTCAGATCTACAAAGCCGAATGCTACATCCTTTATAAATTCTCGATAACATGCTGATGGCAAACATTCCATCATCAGTTCCTCTCCCTTTCATAAATTCCAGCTGATTCTCTCCGATTTTGTTCTCCACTATAAGCCTCACCTTGCGCATCCAGTATCAGTGTCCCGTCGCTTCTCTTCATTGCTGATGTTCGAATAGTATATATTAGCTGTCTCTGTTTCTATCCCTTGCAAGTTTCAAGATCAGTTTTTCCCTCCATCTTCTTCAATCCTATCACATAATTCCTGCTGTTTTTCATTTCTTGCTTAAGCAACTGCCTTATTTGCTGCCTTCTTTTTCTCCCGGTACTTCTGCTTCAGCCTTGTCTTGTCTTCATCATTCGCTTCTTCCACACACTTCAGTGCCTCATCACTCGCTTCTTCCACATACTTCAGTGCCTCCTTTTTTTCTCGTAATGCTTGTTCAACTTCCTGGTTCACCACTGTTCTTTCTTCTTTCGGCTTTGTGTGGGTTTTTTTTATGTTCGACCACATATCTCCTCGGCTGTTTCTAACAGGTCCTTCCTTGAGTGCTTTCCACTCTGCTTCCACATCCTTCCTTTGTTCTTGTAGTAGCCTGAACTTCCTCTCTACTTCGGTTTTGTATTGGGCCATCACCTCTCCTTCACATTTCCATCATTTGATTACCTGTGTTTGTTTCCTCCTTCTCTGTTTGCCTCTTCCTATCTACATTTCATAAACCAATGGTGTATGTTGGCTCGTTATGTGCTCTCCTGCCAGGACTTTGCAATCCCTAACCTTGTTCAATTGGCTGCTTCTATCAATTAGTTCTCTTCTGTTATTTCCATTTCTGTATGTGACCCTGTGTGATTCCTTCTTCTGAAAGAAGGCGTTTACCACCACTAGCTGATTTCTGCCTAACATCTCGACCAGATCTTGTCCCACTCTGTTTCTCGTTCCATATCCATATTTTCCTAAGGTATCCTCACTGTTCTGTCTCTTTCCTACATGTGCATTTAGATCACATGCCACAACCAACATTGTCTCCGGCTCCACATGCCCAATAATTTCTTCCAGGTTGTTTCGGAATGCACCCTTGTATTCTTGAGTTCTCCCTGTCTGTGGTGCGTAGACCGATAGTATGCACATCATCTCTCCTCCAACTAACATCCACACTGCAATTATCCTGCCTTCCCATCGTTCCACCCTGATGACTTCCTTGCTGTATTCCTCCTTCGTAATCACTCCCACTCCATTCTTCCTTCCATTTTTTTCTGAATACAGCATCTTAAACCCTTCTCCCAAATCCACTGCCCGGTCCCCTTTCCACTCGGTTTCATGTACCCCCATCACTGACAGTTGCCGCCTCTTCGTTAGCTCCACCACCTCCACTCGTTTCCCCGTCATTGTTCCCACATTGAGGGTGGCAAACCGGACTTCGCATGAGGGTCGATGCCGGCTGTTCGACCGTCCAGGTCTTCGCTGATTTCTCGCTAGTGCCTGGGTCCCAGCGCGACGATTCCTCCGCACGCGGTAGCCAATCTCGTTATTACTAAGTAACATAGCATATAATTGAGGTCATTTATTCGAGCCACATGGCGCTGTCCATGCTGACCCATGTGTGGGTTTGTCTTCCAGGTTTTCCTTCCCGTAAGTCAATGTCTACCATGACTAGTGGACTTGATCTGCCCATGGTTTTAAGTCAGTGTTTTCCTTCTCCTAGACCCACCGCCTGTCAAGGCTAATGTGTTGGGTCTACCCAGGTTTTAAATCAGAGTTGTCCTTCTCCTAGATCCCTAGCATGTTAGCCGGGGGCCGTAAGGTACCCAGTTACCACAGTATACCACAAGGAGATCATGCTAGAGTCTTGTCTATGGAGAGGCTATGTACCAGCAGGGGAGGCTTGCGCACTCGTGTCCATTTTCGCCCCAGTGAGGGGGCTAGCTGGCGGTCGCAGCTGATAGCGAATGCGAGAAGTGTATGCACTACAAGCTACTCACTACACTGCGACATTAGATACATCACACAGACCTTTGCTCACACCACACTACATAAGCCCTGGTTTGAACGCATACGTGTCGCATTTAGTAACTGCGTGTCAACATTACTGATTACTAAATGTTTAAGCAATTCTACTAGATTTAAATGGTGGAGGTATTGCATGCATACCATCTACATGAACTTTGGTGTAACATTCACTCGCCGGTAATCACAGATAGATACAACACAAATGCCTTTTTCAAGATAATATTATATCGGTGTTGTTTTAAAATCTACTCTAATACGTGCAAGCAAATTTGCGAAAACAATTAGTATATAGTATTTGAGAAGAATAAGCTATATACAGTAAAGTGTAAGTCACTGAGTCAAACAAAATATTACTCTAGCTATAGTGGATCTAAGGTAAGTGTTTATGTTAACATTTTCATCCTAGATTGCAAGCACATCGGGCACTTTCAGCAATTAATCTACGAACCCTCGCAAAAAAGTAGCGCCTTATTATTGTTTTTTTAAATTGTATTATAAAATACAAATTAAATTTGATTGATGTTTTTTCATGATGGCTTACGCAGTTGCGATATTCAGCTTAGGTCAGCAAGGAATAAAATAAATATTTCGATTTTTGTCAACAACTGCACATCGCCACGTGTGGAACGTCATATTGCATGTGACCTAGACCAAAGTCGGAATAGCTGCATCTGATCGGCAAAACGCGACAACACATTACGGGCGAGATATAAGAGGGTGGCCGTCTTAGACGATGGGCCGTCTTACTCTACCTTCTCCTAGTTGAAGTCTCCCTTACAGGGAATTGTTGGAGACCGTGGATGGTTTTCATGGTTTTAATTAACTCCCCTAATTTACTGTTTGGGATGTGTGCAACAATAAATAGCGAACTAAGCATATTGCAGTCACTTTTGTGCTGTAAGTGTTTTACTTATACTAGGGTGGGATCAACTGTAGTGAACGTAATGGGGATTTTTCCTAATCGCCATCAGGATTGAGTTTCGTCTTTCAACAAGCACATCCTTAATATACAATGTTTGCATTGCATGCGGTGGTTTCAGGAACCACTGTATAATCCATTAAATTACACCTGTTTTAACAATTTAGTTCTCGATACGCTAGTGTTTCCAGCACATCAATATAGAAGACGACGTTCCTTACCAGGATCTGTCGGCGTCAGTCTCATTGACACTGTTCTGCTGCCTTTTATAATGTTGGTATTAGTCCAGGTGTTACCAGTCATGCAAGCTTTGGGGGTCTGCCCGATGTTTCTGTTGCATTTTCCCACGTCAATAATCCGACGGATACCACCTTGGCATCCTTGAGCATTTTTTAAAAATTTAAACCCATGTTTTCAGGGTATTTTGTTATGATTATGTCAGGGAACAAATTATATTATGCAAATTTGTCGCATGAATATGCAATTTAGCTCTCACCACTCTAACCTTACGATTTTCCTTAATACCTCTTCAATAGGCGAGTGGTAGGCACTATATAACGGACCGACTTAAATGCCCCCCCCCCCCCCGGACACACACACATGTAATATCATCTGAAATATATACATTTCCCCGTCACAATGAGGCCTGTCGTAGAGCTGCCATGTGGTGCAGTAAACGTGAACGTAAGGTCAACCAAGGTCTCCGTGAAATGATGATTTTTGAAATTGTGCTCTTCCACAAAGGTCTTAACATTACAATGATTGCATATTTACTTTATTTAATTACAATGTACAAAAGCTTATTGTCTCCCCGTCAAAATGAGATACGATATTGAGCTAATTTAGAATTCATGTCACGGTCGTCGATCTGCGAGTTCATTTAGAACTCATCTCGCGGCTGTCGATCGGCGTGTCCATTTAGAACTCGGTATTCTATATCAATTTAGAACACAATATTCTATATATATATCAATATATTATTTTGATCAGCGTGTCCATTTAAAACTCGTTTCAATGTTATTGATCTAGGTGTCCATTTAAAACTCGTCTCGTGGTTATTGATCACGGTGTCCTTTTAAAACTCGTTTCGCGGTTATTGGTCAACTTGACCATTTAGAATATTTGTCTAGCGGATGTCGATCGGCGTGTCCATTTAGAACTCGTCTCGCGGATGTCGATCGCCGGCGTGTTCGGCTCGGATCATGTCGGCCGCCTTCTCCGCAATCATGATGGTCGGTGCGTTCGTGTTTCCCGACACAACGAACGGCATCACAGACGCGTCAACGACTCTCAATCCCGTCACGCCCCGCACCCTGCAGCACAAACACACAGTCACTGGTTGTCGCGTCTACGTCTATGGAGTTTAAATTGAGAGAATCTGTGAAAGTACTAAAATATATTGTTATTTAAGTTTGTCTCGCATGTTGCATAGACAGCATACACACAAAACACCACCAGTTGATAACTGTTTTTTTTTTACTTTGTGTGTGTTCATGTGCAAGCGTGCACGTGTGTATGTGCATTCATGTGTGTTCGTTGACAGTTATAGCATAATTAAATCATTACAACATTATGAAATACGCTCAGGTAATGTTGTCATGATAACACGCCATCTAGTATTCTAACTCATGTCTATTCTACATAACAGACCAGTACCTCTCTGCACGGCAATACATCCCACCACCCAAAACTACCGTTCTTCAAAACCTTCCAGAAATTCTGTTTTGGGAAAAAATTTAAATGTTGTGGATTGCAAACACATTTTATTGAATATTCACTGGATATAACGAAGGTAGAATCCGGAGAATATCGAGCATCATCAACCATAAACAAAAGACGACCGAGAAAGAACTGGCGCAAAACCGTCGACCGTGACTTTAGCTGATTATCACGAAATGGAATCGAGGGGATGCTAGCGACCGATCGATCCAAATGGAACGCAGTGGCAGCCTCGTGCCATTGCAGACTAAATAAAACGTAAGTACATGAGTGAGTAGGTAAATAAGTATACAGAAAGGTTAAAAAAAGTACTGTAGTTGAGGGTCGACGACGGCACTAGGGTCGTTCTTGGAACCCATCTTGCACGTTCCGACTTGATGGTAGAGCGTGTTGGGTGTCTGGGTTACGTAGCAACTCCAGTATTCGTCGCTGTCATAGTCGTGGTGTTTGCAGTCAGGGTGCACTCTAGCTATGATGGAGGCACCGAGAGCCTTGAAGCTTTTCGTGGAGATTAACTTTTGCATTGTTCTTATAGCTGAAATCAAAGAAAGTGTTCTTATTCAATCTATAGTATAATCTTGTCATAGCAATAAGACATTTTTGTCACCTTCAATGTTAGTGACATTTTCGAACGGAGCTATGTCAATCTACAAAGTGATGTGCAACAGATGGCCAAACCAGAAAAGACAGCACAATAGTGCAGTATTTTCCTTTTTAATGCTTTTGTTAATTTTAACGACCGTCGCTGTAGTTCCCTTATATATGTTGTTTTCTAGCCGCGACTATCGCTGGAATTTAAGCAACGCCTACGTTCAATCGTTAGCGGCGCTTTTCTAACAGAGCTGTAGTTCTAAACGGCAAGTTTACGAAGCTTTTTTGTAAACGGCATGCGGGTAGTGATTTGTAGTTATAAACGACAAAGGTTACTAACAGTATTCCGTAATTATTCCCACAATGTGTGTGATCCTCTATAATCCGTATTGATTCCCACAGTCACATCTGCATAGTAGAAATATACTTTTATGGTTTCATTTATACGTACTTACATATATACATAGTTGCATACATATGCACATAGTTACCTACAAACATACATACATAAATACACGCATACACGCATACACGCATACACGCATACACGCATACACGCATACACGCAAACACGCATACACGCATACACGCATACACACATGCATACGAACATAGATGCGTATATACAAATGCAACTACAAATGAGGAGAAGGATAAATTTCCGTGCAACCACTCAACAATGTAATCTTCATCCAGTGGCTGTTTGCAGTTGTGAAAGGTGGATATTAAATAATGCAGCAAAGGAACATAGTGTAGAAGCATTTGAAGTTAAACGAAATGATGACTGTTTCGTTCAGTTTCATCTGAAATATCTACATCTCCCCGTCACAACGACGCCTGTCGTAGAGCTGTCATGTGGTGCAGTAAGCGTGAACGTAAGGTCAAATAAGGTCACCGTCAAATGATGATTTTTGAAATTGTGCTCTTCCACAAAGGTCTTAACAATACAATGATTGCATATTTACTATATTTAATTACAAAGTACAAAAGCTTATTGTCTCCCCGTCAAAATGTGATACGATATTGAGCTAATTTAAAATTCATGTCACGGTCGTCGATCTGCGAGTCCATTTAGAACTCAATATTCCATATCCATTTAGAACTCAATATTCTATATATATTGATCAGTGTGTCCATTTAAAAATCGTCTCTCGGTTATTGATCAGCGTATCCATTTAAAACTCGTTTCGATGTTATTGATCAAGGTGTCCATTTAAAACTCGTCTCGAGGTTATTGATCACGTGTACTTTTAAAACTCGTTTCGCGGTTATTGGTCAACGTGTCCATTTAGAATATTTGTCAGTGACATTTTCGAACGGAGCTATGTCAATCTACAATGTGATGTGCAACAGATGGCCAAACCAGAAAAGACAGCACAATAGTGCAGTATTTTCCTTTTTAATGCTTTTGTTAATTTTAACGACCGTCGCTGTGGTTCCCTTATATATGTTGTTTTCTAGCCGCGACCGTCGCTGGAATTTAAGCAACGCCTACATTCCATCGTTAGCGGCGCTTTTCTAACAAAGCTGTAGTTCTAAACGGCAAGTTTACGAAGCTTTTTTGTAAACGGCATTGCGGGTAGTGATTTGTAGTTATAAAAGACATACATTCCCACAGTCACATCTGCATAGTAGAAACATACTTTTATGGTTTCATTTATATGTACTTACATACATACATAGTTACATACATATGTACATAGTTACCTACAAACATACATACATACATAAATACACGCATACACGCATACACGCAAACACGCATACACGCATGCATACGAACATAGATGCGAATATATAAATGCAACTACAAATCAGGAGAAGGATAAATTTCCGTGCAAGCACTCAATAATGTAATCTTCATCCAGTGGCTGTTTGCAGTTGTGAAAGGTGGATATTAAATAATGCAGCAAAGGAACATAGTGTACAAGTATTTGAAGTGAAACGAAATGACGACTGTTTCGTTCAGTAAACGAGAACGCTTAAACAACAAAATCAACGACTTCTTTTATGGCAGAATAGTGAGGTGTTCCGTGTCAGATCCGCATTTGTCTTTCTATTTCTTATACAACTTGTTAACCCTCTATACGTTAGCAAGGGCAACTGATGGGTGATTAAGTCCGCTCCCCTCCCCGTCCCAATTCCAGACCTTCTCAGTTTTATAGACAACAGCCACGACGTGGCGGACATTTTCTTGGATACACATAGAGTAGGACAACATCTAAGTAAATATCTAAGTAAACTGTTCTTGTGAATATTTGGGACAACAATGGCAACTTAAAACAATTGTAGAAAAATCGTAGTTTTTTTTACATATTTCATAATATTCATCCAACGTGAGTCACGAACATTTCTTGCTTCCGCCAAACATATGTAAGGCACTCACTACCGGTTGCATAATGTCTGAAGGGTCTGAAGACGAGCAACATTTGAAACAAGTTACTTTTCCTTTCGGAGGATGGGTAGTTTTACTAGTTCGTTATACGAAGGATGCACACTTCGTTTAGACCGACCTTCAACGATGATCTTTACGTCAGTCTTGTCGCACAGATAGTTCGTTTCAGTGAGAGGAAGCATGAACGGGTCGGTGGTGTTGAGTCGAACAGTTCCCGTGCTACCCGGGTGTAGGTTGATAGCGCACACCATGAAGCCATGTTGTCTCCCAATGTTTCTGTATAGTGCGTCGAATACCTACGAGAACGTATCGATTTAGTACATACTTGCCCAGGACCGAACGAAATGGAGCGGTCTCCTACGCATCGAACCATGCCAGCAGTCATAGTCGCAACCGCGACTAACAGCGAGAGAGAATTGGTATACTAATTGGGCGGATAAACTGGTTTAGTAGAACATTTAAAGCATGTGTCTTCGTTAACGGTGTATGTGCAGTCAACACTGAGTCGGAATAAAATCTACCAAACATCGCCCGTGTAGTTCCACCTTTATTTTGAATGAGAAAGTAAACTCAATTAAACTATCAAAAGGGATAATTGCAAAAAGGCTCCTAATTCAAGAAGACAGTCCAACTGTAACGTGAATACTATACTCAGTTAAGTTTCTCTTTATGAAAACGTATTACTTCGCGTCGTAAATTGGTCGCTTTCCATACAGCTTCGGCTTCCTTTTCGTCATTTCCAGACGTCGTCAACTTGTCAGTGAAGACCAGTTGAAAGTAAGGGTAGGGTACGTCATCGGGTTGGTGTTTTGAGCGGAAGAATGCAGTTGCTTCGGGGACCCCACTTCCGAGCTTGCCTGGTGATTAGAACAAACCAATCACAGTATAGAAGACAGATACATCTAGGACACCACGACTGATCATACCTAAATATTAGAACAAGTTGATATAGATCGGTCTGAAAATATGAAATATCACATTTTGCATATCTTGAGTTTAAAGGGAACCCCGTGCAATGCTTCAACCATGTGTATAAGTATGACCATAGTAAAAGTGCTTCAACACACACGTGAAAACATACTCGAAAGCCATATATAACGAATAATTTGGCCATTGCCAACGTCGTCCTTCTTGGATTCAAAATAAAAACGTTTATAGTATATACACGAATTAGCTCAATAAATACCTCGCATAACGTAAATAAACATGTTCTCACCGCCAAAGCTTTGGTACTCAGCGTCAGTAAGCACCGATCTCCTCTCATCTTCCGTCAAACTGATGTTGGCTGTCGTTGAAACCTCGATGACGCCTGAGAAGATATGGTCGTGAAGATTGTCACCAACTGGTAGATCAACGACAACCGGCACCTGGAAGGTCGGGAAGATGGCATTCTCCAAAGACAACATTTCGTAATTCAATTCCATATGTATGTTCATTCGGTGTTTAAAGTTAAAGGGAAACAAGATCCACAGTGTTCGGCCAATACACATATAGGAATTATTAATTACTAACTGCATTCACTTGTCTGTGGTTTCAATGAAAATGTTTTTTGAGATACTCTGTTTGTTGGTTTTGATGATCGTGAATGTCACTTACGCTTACTTTGAAGTGTGTTGTTTTTGTTTCTGTGTGATTTTCTCCCTTTACTTAGCAACTACCGCAAAGGGATCGGCGCACACATCTGGCACCAAGGGAGACGTTGATTCGAGTCTTGACGTCATTTATCTCCCTGACTATAACTATCAGAGGTGGCAGGCGGTTGACAGAGATGCTACTTTACAGCGGACAGTACGTCTGTACATCCACACTTTGCGAGTACAGTCTGAACTCCCTCAGCTCATGTTTTACCAACGTTGCCTGTGATAATGGGTTGTTTATTATACCCTTATCTTATCTATTTTATTTCGGCCAACACTTTGCTTGGCTCCAACGAATGACTGAAAGTGATTTATTATAACCATTGGAAGACGAACTATGCCATATGCTAACCACATATACTTATGGATGTAGCGACTTGTAGACAATTTTTTTTTTAAATTGTGTTTCGAGGACATACGTGTTTCTCCTGCAAATGGTTCTTCGGTCCAACACCAGAGAGCAAGAGGATGTGAGGCGAGCCGATAGCCCCTGCCGACAGAATCACCTCCTTCGTTGATCTCGCCCGTTGTCTCGTGTTGTCTCGCACAAACTCTACACCCACGACGTGTTTGCTTTCGAACAGCAGCTGCGACAGATTCGAACTCTAGTGAAAGGATCACTTATAGAGAAGTGCATCTTAATTATTAATTAATTTTACAGTAATATATACATACACACACACACTCACACACTCACACACTCACACACTCACACACGCACACACTCAGACGTGTGTGTCTGTGTGTGCGTGAGTATCAACCACACGCACACACGTACGCACATCCACACACACTCAATGCACACACACAGGCACGCGCGCACACACACATACATACACACACACACAAACATTAATTTTGTTATTGCTTGCAAACCCGAATATGTGACTGACCCTTGTGACGTGTGCCTTGGTAGTTACGTGCAGGTTTGTGCGGCCTCTTACGGGTCTCAGAAAACCCTTAGCCGCGCTCCATCGGAGTCCCTCGTACGTTGTGCTTTGTGCGTAACCCACGCCTGCAGCAACGACCGCAACGTGAATGGATTATCCTTCAGTGATCCACTGAAGCATCAGTACTGGTCACATTTAACCTAAGGTTCCACGCTTTGACAACTAGTCTGAGGAAGTGATGTTCCCAACTTAGTTTAAGTAATATATACAATCTTATCTCAACTAAATAATTCGATGTGGATGTGACATCGAGCCAAATAAATTGTAGTCACTTAATCACCGACACATACCGAGCTGTTCTTCCCCGTTCATGTCGACGTATTTGTAACCGAGTTCAGCCCCGGCTTTGACGAACGCCTCGGACAACGGTGTTCCTCTCATGTCAGTCACAACGAGCGGCCCGTCTTTGCCGTGGTACTCTGACAACAACCAGACCAACAAATACATCCAAAGTACACATACACGGCTCTCACGTTAAGTAATTGCACATCCCTGTTGAAACATTGAACCAATGGAAATTAATTTTTATATTTTTGAAGCAAGAGCAATATTTTTAAAGAAATGTTGCCAATGGCTTATTAAAATAAGAAAGTCCATTTGATGACAACAAGGTGAGAATGCATTCATAGCAACACAATTTGATAACTGCAAGTATAATCAATGGTACATTCATATATAACGCAATATCCTTCCTTTGGACTGCTCCAAACCCTTTAATTTAGTCTTCGATACCAATCAGACTAGTTCAATCGAACAACATTTCACAAGCGTGAACTGTACAATATATTTATTTTGTTGTGCTTCGTTTTAACAATCTCAGGATGGTGTTGCCTGCATTCATTTGGAGAGCGCATAGTGATTAACTCTCCTCTGGGTGCCAGTTGGACGAGACGAAGTCAAAATGTGAACGATTTCTGTAGTGACAAAATCTTAGTAAGGTTCTTGTTGTGTTTAGCACATATGTTCACCTGCATCTCCGTTGCCTTTGTAGCTTTCTGACTTGATGAAGTACGGGAGAACTTCTTCGTAGCTCCATCCGTCACAGCCTCGTCTTGCCCACTCGTCGTAATCATGTCTGCTGCCTCGGACGTACACCATGCCATTGAGGCTACTACCCCCTCCCAATACCTTGCCCGTAGGTAGGTATACTTGCTGCGGCAGAGAGACGTGTTGTTATATAAAGCTTCTGTACATTTATATACAGGAACTGGAACATCTTTATTCGACAGATAGTAAATAAGCAAATACAAATCATGTAACGACAATGTCAAAAAGAAGACATTTCTGTCGGGAGACTCTCACTAAGGCTTAACAATATGCAGTTGACGTGAGAGCCGCCCACCCACTTGTAATTGTAACTCAACGTTCCTACAACTCCCAACGTGGTATACAAATCAAATTTGAGTAAAGATATGCAAGTGCTTAAAGATCGAAAGACAGTGCGGGATGTATATTGGTAGGCTAAGTGCATATGTAGCAGTTTGTGTCCGTGCAAGTATGTTTGTAAAGTGCTAAAAAGTGTTGTATGGTATACGTAGAAAAACCATAGAGGCTATTAGTATATTTTATCCAAAATGCTGGGTAACATTTTTCTAACTGAAGTTGGTAGGTAGTATCTAACATATTTTCTGGCTCTCTATGTATGACTATATGGGATGGTAATTTGATGACTTGACCTTGTGGAATAATCATGATATGCAGCGTTTAGTAACAATAGCGAATGAAGAAATTTAAGAACGTGTTTATGTACAAATTTATGAAAGAATGTCAAACATTGACGAGTCAAGATATCGTCCAGTTTTAATAGATTTAGAGATTTCATTATAGGTTCGGTGTGTGAGTTATATTTACTTCGTGAAATTATTTGGATGACCCTTTCCTGCAAAATAGAAAAAACTATTTGTATCAAAACCCATGACAAAACGCTGAACTTGAGGTGTGGCACAATTAATTAATTATACATAGTCTTTAATGAATATCCAAGTAGATAATGTTTAAGTTTATTCATAATTCTCAGGGTTCGTGATATTTTATTATATATTTTTTCAATTTCGGAGTCCAGTCTAACGTTTCTTGAATAGTAGTGCCTAAAAAGTCAAATGTGTGTACACACTCTATGGGTTTACCACCTATGTTTAAAGAGCAGTCTGTACCGGAGGTATTACATTGTGGAAAAACATATATATAGTTTTGATCGTATTTAGAGAGAGCTTGTATACAAATAACCATTCACTAATATGTCTTATTTAATCGTTTACGTTATCATTGTATATATACACACGCGCACGCACACACACACACACACGCGCGCGCACCCCCCACACACACACTACATTGCAGCATATAATATTGTAAATTTGTGTGAAACAATCATCCTCTAATGTTTAAATATAAATTGTCTACCTAGTTTCAGGATATATATACATATATATATATATATATATATATATATATGTATATATATCCTGAAACTAGGTAGACAATTTATATTTAAACATTAGAGGATGATTGTTTCACACAAATTTACAATAGTATATGCTGCAATGTAGTGTGTGTGTGGGGGGTGCGCGCGCGTGTGTGTGTGTGCGTGCGCGTGCGTGTGTGTTCGTGTTTGTGTGTGTTTGTGTGTGTTTGAGTGTGTTCGAGTGTGTTTGTGTGTGTTTGTGTGTGTTTGTGTGTGTTTGTGTATGTTTGAGTGTGTTCGAGTGTGTATGTGTGTGTGTGTGCGTGCGTGCGTGTGTATGCGTCTGTTTGTAAATGTCTCTACTTGTGTATATGTGTGTACGCTGAGTAGCGTGAGTAAACGAATGGTGTAAATAGTATATCAGAAAATATTAAACAAAGGGTGATAAATGACTCGTGCCGGGACTTATTTGTACTAGTTGTAAGTATTACATTTGACAACAAAACTGCAGATTTCTATTAATGGCGGGCCACATATATAAATGTGAAATGATTAGACTGATGATACGTCAAGGCGTTCCTTCTCCATTTGTAAGCTGATGTTAGAGATAGAATGACAGTTTGTTGTTCTTAATCCGGCCAGATGTTATTCCGAAAACTTCACAGAACTTACTCGGTTATAATATGATGAGCAGCAACATTTCTGTGGCGTTGTAAGACGGGACCAGTCGTGGGAAGAGGTGATCAATTCCATCCACTTTCCCGGTATTTGGATGTCCCTCACTCCCTCCTCCTCCCCGCCAGCCTCCAGCAGAAGCACGGAGCGGTCAGAATCCTCAGACAGCCGAGCGGCCAGCACACAGCCGGCCGAGCCACCGCCCACTGCCCACACAAAATCTCCTGTTATGTCGGTGCAATCTAGGCTATCTTTACGAAAGCCACAAATAAGTTAGTTTCTGGTTTAGCACAATGACGTGTTGCCTTCGTACAGGGAATTCTGAATAAAGTAACGATCTGAAGTGCAATATTGTTGGTGTGCCATTTACAATTCGTATTGAAGGACCAAGGTGGGTTACCATCTACCACGGGTATGTTCTACCATCTATCATGTTAGCACGCATTTTGTCCTGGTGTTTGCTAAAGACTTATGACGAAGAATTGAAATCACTTGAAAGGAAACATCATTTGCAGTCACGTGGTTTCTCAGCTAATTCGTCACGTGTTCCTAATGGATACACACTCGCTTGTGGTATGCAAAATTGACGCCGATCGTACTGGAAAAGCGACACATCTACAACATGTCAACTGTACTC
This sequence comes from Escarpia spicata, assembly GCA_963995525.1. Lineage (NCBI taxonomy): Eukaryota > Metazoa > Annelida > Polychaeta > Sabellida > Siboglinidae > Escarpia > Escarpia spicata. The sequence continues at coordinate 12,067,439 of OZ023216.1, forward strand.
TACTTGTTCGGAAAAAGGCCAAGTCACCTATAATGTAGTCGTAAGAACGATCCTCTTCTGCGTTCACCAAGAGGTATGATACGAGTAACACAGTAACGCTGACAGCGACAACATGGCATCTTGTATGCATGGTCAACGATACTGGATCTATAAGATAGAACAAATTGTCAATTATTTCAATTAATGTTTGTACAGACAGTATATAGTGTTGTGGCGAGACAACACGATGGAAATTCGACTTTCTAAAAGGAAACAAACTGCAAACGAGTTTACGTTTCGGCATATCTACAAGAATCAACATCAACACCAAGACATATCTACAAGAATCAACATCAACACCAAGACATATCTACAATACTGTACATCTACTCAGATCTTCATAATTACTTACTTTACATATTCCTCTTCCCGCCCACTGGCACATAGGGCGGAAATAAGTGTCCTCCACCTCTTTCTGTCTGCAGCTATTTTTGCAGCTTTGTCCCAGTTTAGATGTAGTTCTTTGAGTTCCTTTTGTACAATCTTCCTCCAGGTTTGTTTTGGTCGTTCACGTTTTCTTGCTCCTTCAGGTATCCATCTATGATGCTGTCGTCTTTCTTTCTTAGGATATGGCCGAACCATCTTCATCTTCTTGTGGTATGTTTTTCATATTGTTCTGTCTGGTAATTCTGAGCACTTGCTTGTTGGAGTAGTTTTGGGCCAGAATATTATCATTATATTTTCGAAGGCGTTTTGTGTGGAACGTAGAAAGTGTTTGAGGTCAAGTTCTGCCATACGCCAGCATTCTGAGCCATATAGAAGAGTGGAGAGAAAAGAGCTTTGATATTTTCTCAGCTTTGTTCTTCTAGAACATATTGTTGATCTCCAAATAGGTTTCAGTCTGAAGAACGCACCTCTTTCCTAGTTCATGCGATTCTTGATGTCAACATGGGCCCCTCCAACTTTGCATAATGTCCTTCCCAGCTAGGTGAAGATGTATGTGGTTTGCAGTTCTTCGTAATCGAGATAGATCAGTACCGCATTTCTTTGATTTCTTCCCATCACCTTTAATTTCTTTCTGTTTCTCTTTAGTGCTAATTTTTGGCTGATTTCCTTGGGTGTACTTGTCTTTTCCTGCATGTCATGTCGCTATGAGACAGGAGTGCTACATCATCAGCTAAATCAACGTCCTCGAGAAATGAGAACATTGTCCATCGTATCCCTCTTGTTGTTCCTTCTGTTGATTTCCCCATAATCCAGTCTATGAAAAGGTTGAATAGGATTGCTGACATCACGCATCCCTGCCTCACCCCTGACTTTACCTTAAATGCAATATCTGACTGTCCTATGATACATGCATAATTTTTGTAGAAAAGCTTTATTTGCATAAAATTAGTAAACAGATAACAGTTTCTATTTTCTGCTTTGAATGTAATGTTTGTGTTATGATGTACCTTTGATATATATGTTTTATTAATTTATTTAATGATACTTTATTATAAACACGCACTATTGAACAATTTGTTAGTCTGTCATGATTACATTATTCTGTATTCTTTTGCACCAATGATGATTTACATAAATTATACACATGAATAAGGAATATAAACAATTTGTCTTGTTTCATTCCAGTTGTTCCATAATGTATGATATAACTATGTTGTCTACTATGCTCCTGTACTGAACGTTATGTAAAAATAAAGGTTATTATTATTATAGAGCGCAGTGGTGCAGTGCAACAGCGTTGGAGTCTCAGGCGAGGGAAACCCGGTTCGAATATGATGCTGCCGTTCGAACATTGGACACGTTCGTTCACTCTATGTTTCTTCAATTCATTCAGCTGTATGAATGACTATCTGGCTACTGAGAGAGAGTTGGATAGACATACCTTAATTGTGTACGAATTGTCTTCGCGCATTAATTGCACCGTGACTGAATGCTTCCCAGAGAAGTCGAGACGATGTTCGATTGAAAAAGTCTGCCAGGGAGTAAAGTGTAAACTCACTGTATAAGAACTTACCTTTTACTTACCTTTTAGAGCCCCTCAGTATCAGCCAATGTTCACTTAAAAAACGAAATATTATTTGTTATTGCTAACTTCCGCGACATACCTGACCAGCGTCTCTAATCAGACAACTTTTTTAAATGGACAATAGTTTCTCAGCCGATCGGCTGGCCGCTTAAGTAGCGTCCTCTCTAGCACAGTTTTCGCATTACCAAGTAAGTGGATATTGTGGACAAGAACTTATGTAACTTTAGATATGGGTCAGGTGCTAAGACTCTTACGTGCTATATCACATGTTTGAAGCATGTCCTACTATTTACGGAACTTTCCACCAGTGTAGGATTGGCTGTGACATACATGTATTGTTCATCGACACTCCCAGTTGTTCTGGGTCCTCCGTCCTGGCCCTTTTCCCTGCCCTACCGGCACGTCTATCATTCAACTATGTTTCCTCTCTCCCGGACATTCTTCCTCTCTCACTCACTCCCTCATTCCCTCCCTCCCAGGCATCATTCTTCTCTCCCTCTATCCTTCCCCTATCATACAAACATATTAGCTAACTTGGAAGTGCAGTTACCTGTGTAGAAACAAGTAGTCTGAATCTAGTGAAAAGTACCTTGAATGTAGTCAAAAATACCTTAATTCAACCTAACCCTAACCCTAACCGTAACTTCCCAGCAAGCACAGAACCCTTGCTCCGAGGGCGGATTCAGCAGCTGGCAGGCGGCACTGCTCGACATACGCTTGCCGATGACAGTCCGCTTGCCAGCCGCGCATGAGGCGCTCTCGTTTGCGGGAGGTGATTGCTCAGTTGTCGGGCGAGGGAGGCCCGAGCAGTAATATCTGATGCTTCGTACATCTATTACGTGTATCAAGTTTAGCTTGACAAACAAGAGAATGTTTCCTGAACAGTAACGCACCGTGCGGGAAGTGTAATCTTAAACAAACCTTAAATTCGTACATTTGTGTTCTTATACTTACAAACAAACCTCTACAATATATATATATATATATATACATCTACTGTAAACTCGGTATGTTGAATTCATACAAAGCATAACAAAATTGAAAATATTATTATGTAAACATATTATTGATAATCAATATTTTACTGCGAGGCTCCGCCGTCCATATTTGAACACTCAGCTCATTTTTGCAGTTACATGCGCGACTAACTTTCCACAAGACAAGGTACATCTTTAGAAATTATTTTGTGATTTTTGGTACATATAAAATATAGTAATTTTGGCATATTTCCGTAAGCACACATTTCGATTATTCACTGCCAAATCTCGGCTAGCATTGTAACATTATTTACACGCGCCAAAGTTTCCCGTAGTCTACGCAAACAATGTCTACAGAAAACTGCGGAGTAATGTTGGGGAGCGTTTTGATGCGCTAGACAGCCTCAATTTACTGTCACTCGATCGACAATATTTACATTTGTTGCGAATATTATTGATCAGAGCATAATTACATCGTTATATATATATATATATATATATAATGTATATATACATTGTATATATATATATATGTATATATATATATATATATATATGTATATATATATATATATATATATATATATGTATCATATAGTCCGTGAAATCTTTTAATTAATAATAGTCTGTCCGGTCTCAGTTGTTTTGGGTTCGGCATTCGATCGTTCACAATCAACTTTATTTGCGTGTCCTAACTTGATTAGGACTATTTAGAGATTTTTTAGTTTGGCCATTGTGGTGGGACTGGCAAATATCATTGTTAAACTGAAGTCTGAACTGAAAAACAGCAGTGGCGAGTGTAAATTCGGCTTAAAGGGTTTTTGGCATTTTGCAGCCCATTTTTTGATCAGACATGTTTGATAGACCGAAGAGAAGGAAAATTAATGCCAAAGTTGATGAACATACGGAATTTTGCAGGCAGTTGTCTACAAGTACAAATACTGGTGGATATGAACTTAATGAAGATGTGTCTTGAATTTAAAAGATATTCAGTGACCACAAATCAAAATTCCACTTGAACAAGGCATAGAATGCACAAAATCACACCCATACCACGATCGTGCAACATTTTTCTCTACTGAAAACCAATGTTCAGATGTTTTATGTCAATCTGAACTTCTTCATGGCAATAATGAGAGCCTATGCGCCGATTAAGATGAAAGTGTCACTGAATAGGATGTGTTGATTTGACGACGCCTTGTGTCAGTGAAACTGAGGATGACACTGACAGTGATGACGACTTTGAAATAGATGATACTTATATTGATAACAAAGATGAGTATTTGTTTCGTCGACTAGGAGCATGGAATTCTGATTTCAATATTCCCCATCTAGCTTTGGTCATTCTATTAGCCGTTTTGCGGGCTTTACATCCACAACTTCCAAAAAGTTCCCAGAACACTGTTTGGAACTGCCAGGCAGTACCAGGTACATTGCATTTCAGAAGGATCTTACTATCATTTTGGTATTGACCCTTTCCCCACTAACCCTCTCATCATTGGCATTTACTGTGGAATGTAAAAATTTGACAATATAGAGGAGTTTCTGCATAAGTTTGTAACTGAGATGCAATTGATAGAAACAAATCAAGTTATTATGGATGGTTTTAGAAAACTTCTGCAGCTACGCCTCTCATTCTTCATTTGTGACACACGAGCGAGGGCATTTGTGAAACAAGTGAAAGGTCATTCAGATTACCATGGCTGTGAAAAATGTTCACAGAAAATTGTTTGGTTTGACAAAATTACATTTCTAGATGTTGATGCTCCTGTCAGAAAGATGCCGACTTAAACCAACACACTGATGTAAGACATCACATTGGTGTTTCACCACTACGAGCTCTGTCTCTCGGAATGCTATCCCAGTTCCCATTAGATTTTATGAATTTGGTTTGCCTCAGGGTGATGCGGCGCCTGCTCTGGCTGTGGTCAAAGAGTCCCATTCACAAGAACATCAGAATAAGTGCACAGTCAGGATGTCGCATATACCAAGGCTTAATTAGCTCACACAAATATGTCCATGTTGAATTTGTCAGGAAATACAGGTCCCTAGAAGAAATGGACAGATGGAAGGCCACAGAGTTTAGACAATTTCTCTTATGCAGCGGACCCATTGTTCTGAAAGGTGTCTTGTGTTAACAGTTATACAGGCACTTTTTGTTGCTCTTTGTTGGTATATACTGCCTTGTTAGTCCCGTTTACTATCGAGTCACTGTCAATATGCATATGAGCCGTTTGTTTCTTAGTCAAGCTGGACAGTTGTATGGGAGGGATATGTTGGTGTACAATGTTCATGGTCTCATCCACTTGGCAGCTGACGTTCGAAACTATGGCCCTTTGGACAGTTACTCTGCTTTCCCTTTTGAGAACTTCTTGGGAAAGTTGAAAAAACTTGTCCGAAAACCAAATTTTCCTCTGCAACGGTCATTCGCAGATTGTAAGAGAAAAAAGAAACCAAATCAACAAACATAGGAAAGAAACACTGCAATGGTCCTTGGAAATGTCATAACTTGGGCCCTGTTCCACATCAGTTTGCACAATATTCACAGTTTAAGCAACTCTTTTCTAACAATCTGATGTTCTCATCAGAATGTGGCAACAATTGTATTAAAATCCGAAATGCATATGCTCTTGTGAGGAACATTTTGTCCTTGGATAAAGAGCAGCCGCGATGACACTAAAATATAGGTCCTGATAAGTGGAACTTCTTATATACTATGAGTAATAGGTTCCTGGTGGTTCAACTAATCTGGAGTGCACTGTATAAACGTGTGTGTGTGCGAGCATGTTGTTTATACAAAAGAGATTATCGGTTTATTTCAGGTATCCAAAGTGCATCTATTCTGGTACCAGCTCTGACACCAATACTAATATTGATGACGATCAGGGTGAGTTAACTACGAAAGACAATAAAGTTTGTTTTTATAGGATCTTTATTTGCTCGTAATGTTTACTTTGTATAAAAGCCCAACTGATGTTTTTGAAACCAGTGTCAGATAAGTAGAATATGACTGTTGTTCCATTCAGCTCAGCCCACACTAGTTTGGCAGAGTTACATATATAGACATCATATACTGTTCAAGGTGGTTCCTGTCCATTGAAAAGATTGTTTTTGTAATACATAATTTTTTTATTTTGGATTCATTCCTGATCATTAATTATTTGATTTATGAGAATAGTTTGGTTGGGTAGTTTTACCAATCGTTTTTTCAAGGTGCTTGCAGGTAACACAGTCCCCTTGCCTCCAACAACACAACCAGCTCGTACGTGATACTCTTGCAATTATTAAATATTTTTAGTTTACACCTAATGTTAGCTATACCAGCTGGTATGAGCAAATTCACATGTGTAGTTACTGCCTAAACCTCTCAGTGGACACTGTAAGGCTCAATGTACTAAATGTACAGACCTCTAGAGAGTTAGTCCAGCACCATCTCCCAGCACTCTCCCATGGTGATTACTCATGACAACATACTAAATGTATAGACCTCTAGAGAGTTAGTCCAGCACTATCTCCCAGCACTCTCCCATGGTGATTACTCATGACAACATACTAAATGTATATACCTCTAGGGAGTTAGTCCGGCACCATCTCCCAGCACTCTCCCGTGGTGATTACTCATGACAACATACTACATGTATAGACCTCTAGGGAGTTAGTCCAGCACTATCTCCCAGCACTCTCCCGTGGTGATTCCTCATGACAACATACTAAATACATAGACCTCTAGAGAGTTAGTCCAGCACTATCTCCCAGCACTCTCCCATGGTGATTACTGATGACAACGTACTAAATGTATAGACCTCTAGGGAGTTAGTTCAACACTATTTCCCAGCACTCTCCCATGGTGATTACTCATGACAACATACTAAATGTATAGACCTCTAGAGAGTTAGTCCAGCACTATCTCCCAGCACTCTCCCATGGTGATTACTCATGACAACATACTAAATGTATCTACCTCTAGGGAGTTAGTCCAGCACCGTCTCCCAGGACTCTCCCATGGTGATTACTCATGACAACATACTAAATGTATAGACTTCTAGGGAGTTAGTCCAGCACTATCTCCCAGCACTCTCCCATTGTGATTACTCATGACAAGATACTAAATGTATAGACCTCTAGAGAGTTAGTCCAGCACTATCTTCCAGCACTCTCCCGTGGTGATTACTCATGAAAACATACTAAATGTATAGACCTCTAGAGAGTTAGTCCAGCACTACCTTCCAGCACTCTCCCGTGGTGATTACTCATGACAACACACTAAATGTATAGACCTCTAGGGAGTTAGTCCAGCACTCTCCCATGGTGATTACTCATGACAACATACTAAATGTATAGACCTCTAGAGAGTTAGTCCAGCACCATCTCCCAACACTCTCCCGTGGTGATTACTCATGACAACATACTAAATGTATAGACCTCTAGAGAGTTAGTCCAGCACTATCTCCCAGCACTCTCCCATGGTGATTACTCATGACAACATACTAAATGTATAGACCTCTAGAGAGTTAGTCCAGCACTATCTCCCAGCACTCTCCCATGGTGATTACTGATGACAACATACTAAATGTATAGACCTCTAGGGAGTTAGTTCAACACTATTTCCCAGCACTCTCCCATGGTGATTACTCATGACAACATACTAAATGTATAGACCTCTAGAGAGTTAGTCCAGCACTATCTCCCAGCACTCTCCCATGGTGATTACTCATGACAACATAAGTGGCCACTGGGCAGTTCCTGATACTGACTAGATTAAGCACCATAAAACAACAATTAATAGTAATTAATTGTACTACTCAGTGTTATCTAGATTGTTATGTCACCTACCAGGTGAAATACAAGCCTTATAATTGCCCTTCTAAGCCTCATCAAGACTACAACTGCATATTTACAAGCATGTTATCTGGGTCGTCCGGTATCCTCTCTAGGGGACGCACATTCAGGTCACTGCATCTACCAAGTCATGCCATTCCTTACTAAGTCATCACATTAAGACATTTAACCAAGTTTATGTCAATTAATGGTCAGTCTTATACAAAATGATTGTAAATTGAAGTATGACTTAAATGGCTTAAAATATAACTGTTAAACTTACCAGAACAGCAGTTGCATGGTGTTTAGTGGAGGACCAAGGTGGCCCGCAGGCCAGGATAGGGCCATGCTCTACCCCTCCCATATGATTGATAACATACTCTACTTGCCTTGTGGGTTAAATTAGATTTAGACAAAGTGATCATTTATATTATAACGAGGCATCAACCATCAAAATAACTGCAATTAATAACATGATAAATAGGCATAACAATGATAATACATATACAAATGCTCTTTAAAATGTGTAAAATCACAATAATTAATTGAACACTTTGACATACCAAAGGCCATATTGTTCCTTTGTTTTAAAAGATCATCCTTTTATGTTCGGAATTATAAATATCGTGTATATTCCTTTATTTTGTAGAAGGTAAGAAGTAATCCTGAAATGTGCATATAATTCCATTATTATCACCCAGCAAATATACCAACATTTTACAAAATTGCTCATGCTATGTGTTTTGGGGTTGAATTTTTTTAATATTACTTACCCGGTACTCATACATGTTATTTTGTGTGAACATGTTTTGTCTAAATTTTCTTGAATTGAGTCTGCTTACTAAAGTAAAAAGGTAAGTTCTTATATAGCGCAGTATCCAGTCCTCAGGATTGCTCAAAGCGCTTTACACTTTACTCCCTGGCAGACCTGTTCAATCGAACACTATCTCGACTTCTCTCACGCCTACAAACTACGCTATTAGCCAGTCTCTTGTAGGCGTAACTTTGGTAAAACTGGTTATGGTTGACTTTTATTGCATCAAATATCCCTTTAAAGGTTCCTTTGAAGATCGTTAAAGGTCTTACAAATTTCCTTTAAATGTTTTTGTTTTGTAAAAAATATATTCCGATTGTGTTATAATAATCAATGTAATGCTTGCAGATGCCAAGGGAAGTCCACTGCCATCTCCACCAGAACAGCGCCAGTTTCTTGATTCGCTTCCAAGTCTGGCAACTTGTAAGTAATTATATTTTAATGGTTGGTCCATTATATGCGTTAGTCGATAGGTGGGGGCACCAGGATGGAGATCTTTTGCAGGTATCTAATAGATGGGGAATAATATAGATTGACAGCGCAGAGACCTTGGTAAACATCAAACGCTGATTTCTAAAGTGATTACTGCTTTGTTAAGACATTTGGGCAGTCAACATGTGTTATAAAATGTCTAGTTTATACTGTATAATGTGATTTTACAATAAAAACTAACAGAATAAGAACATAGTAGGCCCTTTTAATTTTTTTTTTTTTAAATGGTGTACTTAGGCCTGTAATAGTTGCAGATGCTACGGGAACTTCACTGCCTTCTCCACCAACACAGCACTAGTTTCTGCGGACTCCAAGTCCAGCAACTTGCAAGTAACTATTCCGTTGTGCTCTCAATTTATGTGGCTAATTTGTTATGATACTATGTTTTCGACTGGTGTGTGTTGTGGCGTAGTGGAAACGGGGCAGCTTCTAAGTCCTTCCAGTGTGCCCTGTTACTGCTGGAATTTTTGTTTAATAATAATTGTATTTGTTTACAGAAAATGCTCACCTGAATAATACCATAGTTACTACCAGAAAGTGAGTTCTGGAGATGACTTAATTATACATCATAACTATTGTATAAATGTATCTTTGGAGATTTGTTTAAGTATTTTATAATTGTAGATACCATGGACCAACTTCATCAAACATGCAACTGAACGTGCTTCATGCGTCACCAAGTGATGCAACTTGTAAGCGACTTGACATATTTTTATAGTAGTACCTTTATAATGCATTGTGAAAGATCAGCTTACCTATATCTACTGATGGATGTATATCTCCATTTAAAAATCGCAATGATAAACAGAAAAAACAATTGCTGAGTTTAATTATTAACAGCTGTTGACCCCATCATCAAAATTTTAAGTTAATGCTTCACAGCAACAATTTGTGATTTATTCATACTAGTATATTTGTCAATTGATGTAGTTATCTTCACCAAAGCAGGAATAAGATTAAGATCGGACACAAGTAATTATAAGTATTTCTCATATTAAAACCAGGTCTTTTTTGTTATAAATACTATTGTGCTTTTTTCTATTTTGATTGTGTTTTTATACCTATAGCTTGGCAAGCAAGGTTGTTTTACATCCTCGAAAAGCAAAACGCCGAGATGAAGAGGATGCTGCCAGGCATCATGAAAACGATGAGTGCAGCTAGGGAGGAATTTTTATTACCAGAGGGGATGCATTTTCCTCTGGGGTCTGAGGAGGAACTGACATTGAAGGAACCCCAAGAAACAAAGATTCAGAAAAAGTTTTGTTGAGTGTGATACACTGCACTACCATAGTGCAATAACGTTTTGTTGAGTGTGATACACTGCACTACCATAGTGCAATAACGTTTTGTTGAGTGTGATACACTGCACTACCATAGTTCTATAAAAAAAAGACAATTAAGTAGTCAACCTTTTCAAAATATCTATCATAATGAAAATGAAAAATCAAATCTGATATTATTCATCAGTCACCTCATATTTGAAATATTTATTTGATACATATTATTTCATATTTTGAGAACATTTAAGTTTGTTTTCTGTGCACATAGCTACATCACACAAATACGATGCAACTTACAATTATCAAAAGTCATGCAGAATCCATTAATATGAACACAGTTGGCTTGACTAATACTGGCAACATGCAGAATGTTTATCAAGCAATTGCATCGTATTTGGTTGCAAACAATATTTTTGGCAAAGCTCCTGTATTAATGGTTAACTCTTTGTGGGTTAATGAAGCCTCATACACCCACAAAAGTACCTATGAGTAATGACGTCACCACCTTCTTACTAAACAAAGTATTTGGCGAGCAATTGTCACTGAGCTATTGCTGGATGTGAAATAATGGAAAGAGGTTGTTCAGAGAACTCAAACTGAAGGACGTCATTTTCAGTGAGTGATCATCTCATTTATAGGCATTAAACACCCTATCAAGGACTTTGATTGGCATGCATATCTTTGATTTTATATCTTCATATATTTTTTTTTATAAATATAATTACGAGGATCGCGGATATCATGGACAGAGATATTTGTGGAGTTGTCACATAGCTCTTTCACATACCGTATTTTTTTAACCTCGGCTCCCTTTGGTTATACTTCTTCATCACAAAATTAACTTTCTCTTTCCTAATAACCCTAACCAAGTGAGATTATCAGGTGACTTGCTTGAGGCTTACTACTTGTTTATGTCTTAAAACAAATAAATTTTTATGTCAATATTTCATACGCCGTTCGTTGCAATATCGCCACAAAAATCTGCACCGATCACGAGATCAAGCATGTTTTGTAGGAGTGGTTTGAGGCGGCCTCCGACAGTGAAGGACGCAGGAAGCGGCGGATGGAGAAGGCGGATGGAGAAGGCCGACATGTGCTCAGCTGCACATGTCGGCCGCAGTTCTACAAGCCAGTCGCAGTACCAGACAACTGAACAATTAAAGTGATCAATAATTCATGTAGAAGCCAGTCAGAGATACCGCAAATATTATGATATACATAGAATACATTACATTGTATTGATCTAGGAATTTCACTATACCTTTTGAGGTTGGTATAATAATTATTTACAGTTATTTTAATTATTCGCTTTCCATTTTTTGAATATACACAA
>OZ023216.1:12084163-12104163 GCA_963995525.1 Escarpia spicata
TAGTACATTCAGAATTCACTGGACTAACATGGGCGTTGCGTGTTGTTCAGGGACGTGGGGTAAGACCACATTTAAATTTTACATCGGTGGCCATTATAACGTTTCCTTAATTACCTGCAAAATTTGTCTTCAGGATTTTCTTGAAAATTTCACAGCATATTTAAACTCCATTGACACAAGTGCTGTGGAAAACTCGTAAAATTCTCATACCTCATTTTTCAGAAAAATCCACCCAAACTTGACACCCCTCAATTTCGCCCCAATCTGGTGACGGATTTTGAAATATTGGTGCGTGCTGCAAAATAGCCACTGTGCGAATACGCGAGCGACTAGCGTATATTTATTGCTACCTCGTGAAAGATCTAATGGCGGACGAATCCTTAATGTGGTCTTACCCCAAATAGATCTCCTGAATCTTGCAAATCTTCATGAAAGTTATATTTATGTCAAGCTATACATATAACTAGATTAACCACAAAGGGAAATTTACACTGTCTCAATAACAATTAAAATATGCGTCATAAAACTGTGCACAAATCCAAGCTAAACAACGCCGTGAGTTGGTTTGAACATGCTTATTCGGTACCTTATACCACATATGACGTTTGCCTGCCACGAATGGTACTGAGCAAAACATACAGGCCAACACAGTATCTTACCGATATGGGAGTAAAATATATAGAATATTAACGAAATATATTTTTTGGCCATTTTTCATAAAATGTTGTACTTTTTGGTAAAAAATACACAAAATCATTATTTTAAGCAGCATTTTATTGGACATGCAAGTTGCATATCTTCACGAATTTTGGTATAACGTAATGCCCAAAAACTATGCTAAATAATATGATGTAATCATGAACTGTGTGTAACTCGTGTACGACACCAGTAGGTGTCAAAAGCACAAGCCAAGCATTTCAACAACATTCACAATATTGAAAGGCACAAAGGCGTCTTTTGATGGTAACTACAATTATATTGTAGATAACGCGGTAAAACGCTGGGTATAAATTGAGGTGTATACATAGTACATTACGAAACCAGAACTGGGATGCCCAGTAGTACGAATATCTTGCGTCACACAAATTGTCATCCTAACTCCCTTTAAAATAACCATACTTTTACACAGGCGCAGATCTCTGCTTGATACAGAGGGTCCAAACATCGCCACATGTCAATTATTCGGCCATTATCTATTTCGCTGATGTACACACATTATTGGAAACAAGAGGTACAGCTGGCAAAATAGATAATTTCAGAAAGAAACAAACGTTTGACAGGGACAACCAAGACACGTGATAAAGGTTGCTGACAGTTGTGGCACCCGGTATCTCTCCAAGTACATCAACGAGTCCATTGTCCTAACCATATGTTATTCAAACATCACCAAAAAGGGTACTAAAAAACATTTCCGATGTTAAATATACCAATGATAAAAACAGCTTCTTGTCAGACTAGTTGACGTAAGCCTACAATTAGATTAAGCTGCCTTGCCTTCTGCAAACTTCGGTATAATTCGGTTATATTACAGCTGAAAAGTGCATGACCGTCAACAATGATAGCATGCCAGTCCATGTACACAATTTGAACATATGGCACTTCTGTTAGGTGACCAGTTTTAATTTGTATGGCTAAAATTCGGATCATTGCGTTCGCTGCATATTTGGAGTCACACACTGCTATGATATTCTCAGTCACATTCGGGGTATATTTATGCAGATTCTCATTTGTTCTTGTTGTCTCAGTTAGTGTATGGATGTTACTGTAAAAAACAGGTGCTAGATGCCTGATTGGTAGAAGTGTGTGGACAACCTGCTTCCTACGGTGGCCAAATTTTCACTAAAATTAGGGCTCGATCCAAGTATGATACATGCAAGTGCCATATAATTAGGAAGGACAAGTTGGAACAAGAGAAACACTCACGTTAGTATTGGAGTTAAGAAGCACGCATTTATAGATGTCGCTTACAAAAATATAAATGATATAATTGAGGCGAAATTCATCTTACTGGAAATTACTGGAAATATGTCAATATTGTCGCACCTGATGCAGATTTAAAAGAAACTCCACGCGCTGACACATATGCACTTTTTACACAAGCTGTCGTGGTACTCAGTATCATAGAACATGCTTGGAATGTAGTTTTTAACCTTCACACCACCTAAATTATCACTTTATTTTCCATGCATATCACCTAATAACTGGCTTACTAATGACTTTTAAAACCTCTTTTAATTATTTTTAATAACATTTTGGCGGTTTTCGTAATAAAACGGGTTGTATTTCTAATTTGGGGTAAGACCACATTAAAATTTTACATAGGCGGCCATTATAACGTTTCCTTCATTTCCTGCCAAATTTGTATTAGGCTTTTCTTTAAAATTTCACAGCATATTTAACATCCACTGACACACGTGCTGTGGAAAACTCGTGAAATTCTCATACCTCATTTTTCAGAAAAATCCACTCAAACCTGACACCTCTCAATTTCGCCCCAATCTGGTGACGGTTTTTGAAATATTGGTGTGTGCTGCAAAATAGCCACTGTGCGAATACGCGAGCGACTAGCGTATATTTATTGCTACCTCGTGAAAGATCTAATGCAGTATACATTCAGTATTCACTGGACTAACTTGTGCCATGCCAAAGTGCTCGAAAAAATATCACACATCACACCAAAACGGTATTCTCAAGGGCACTCTTTCGGTCGGTAATAGCGGACCTTAATGTTGTCTTACTCCACGTGAAACGCTGTGCTGTCGTCGTGGATCGTGTGGCGGCTCCGTGTGGGTGGGGTTGGAGTTTACATACAGGGCCGGGTTATTGGCGTAAAGTGATGTGTGGAAGGGTGGGTGATGATGTCCAGTGCTGCCAACTGGTGACTACCGCATTCCTCGTGTGCAGTGCTATCAACTGGTGACTACCATATTCCTCCCTCCTTGTGACGTTTGATCGTCCAACATACTAATACCCCCCTTTAAAGCACCCAAATTGAATTCCATTTTAAAATGTATATAAATATGTAAGTAATAAGTGACCAATTAGTCAATATAACAAACCTAGTCAATTAAACAAACCTAATTAATTTGACAATCGTTAAACAATTATACAACGCGTTATTAGTATATTACAAGTGCTTGTTGTGAACAGAGTTAGTGACATTAACTATTCAAAACCCAACACTCATTATAAACATAATAAACACGTAGCAACTAAATGTTGTTGCAATAGTCATATTTGACCAGGCAGTGCAAGTGCAGTGTGTTGTTGACTGCAGGGGCTGCTGCCCGGCTGCTGTGGCGTACGCGTTCTACATCTTGTAAAACGCCTGCGCGTTGATAGAGGCCATGCGAAGCACGACCAAGCTTGGCAGATTGCGCAGTGCTGCAATATATAGCGCCTGATGCACCAGCTGATACGGTTGCCCGTAGTTATGACCCCGTGGTGACAACAAGGGGGCGTCTGTCTCCAGTACCAGCCGGCATAGATCGATTTGTCGTGTCAGTTCGTCAAACCCTGGCGCGGACACTCCGAACACACTGTTCGTAAATTGCCGTACCCACTGTCTGTAGTCTGCCAGACTACCGGTGAAGACGTGCACATGTATCAGTTGGCGTTGGAGTGTGTTCATCCACAATATCGCCAGTGCCTCATACATGACGCGCGAGAAGGGAACCAGAGACTTTTCCAACTCCTTAGCCAGGGTGATATGCTTCTCAAACGGCTGTCGTTGACTGGGAAGTGAATGTGGTGGCTCCTTTTAGTTAAGGCCGCATTCGCCAATCACAATGCAGTCGGGACTGCAGATCTGGGCCTGCACCCTGTCCCATGCATCCCTGTCAAGCGACTTTGCCAGTCGAGGGTGAACACCGTAAGTGTTTATCTTATCATCATTGTCTGATGACTGACGGTGACACCCTTTGTGACAGGTCGCAGCCAATCGTCTGAAACCACTGCGGTGAGCTTGACCGTACTATCTCCTCGCCAGAGGGAGAAGGCTGTATTCCACGCTTGGACAGGTTCTGTAGCGAAGTCAAATGGGACAGTTCTCTCCTGGGTCCCTAACGCCTGGTAATCTCTCGCCTTCATATCCCTAGTCTGTAGTAGTGGTGGCAGTGGGCGTCCATGGAAGACTACTTTATGTTGTGATTCCCATGGGATGAGGCAAAAGGGACTAGCCATTCTCTGAAGGTGTCCTGCTTGTGGGGTGGCAGCTCCACCAAGATCCTTCCCATGCCGTCCCAATTGAAGAGTGCCACCGAGTGGTTGGGTGGATTCAGCCGAATGTCAACGGCGTGAATGGGTCGGCCCATCATCTCGGCAACTTCGGCTAACATGACCCGCATGGCCATGTTAGATCGGTAACCCTGTTTTCGGTACCATCCTCTCTTCGAAAAGAGGACGACCAGCTCCTCAAAGGTGTGGTTGAAGGCCATTCTTCGCGTACTCTCGAGGAGTTCCATCACGGAATACGCACACCTAGCAAAATGTGGAGCAAATTCCCCTTGTGTCAATCATCCACAGAATGCTCGGCCAGATGAGCCCATAGGGGAGGTAGGGCGCCAAACTGTTGCTCACATAGCCAACAGGCAGTATTTGGATGTAAATTCCAAGGTAAGTGAGTTACCTCGACAGGTAATCGGTGATTGGTGCACTGCTGTTGCACTGCTGTTGCCCTGCTTGTATCTTTCTCCTCTTCCTTGTCGGGGCAGTTTCGGCAGTAGACGGTGCATGTTGCGCCACATCACCAGAAAACAGTTTCCTCCTCCTCCTCCTCCTCCTCCTCCTCCTCCTCCTCCTCCTCCTCCGCCGAGACAAGGCTTTCTGTTTCAAGGATGCTGGTGATAATAATTGGTGATAATAATTTCACATTCATCATCAGAGAAGACGGAAGGTGGGTGATGACAGGCCTATGATCTCTGGCATTTATTTAGTCGCCGTCATCGCTTACCAAATACGATAGGGGGACTCCTACCCTCGAGGTTTTGGGCCCCCTCCACGGCGGGTAGTGTGACAGAACAACTGCCCTTCGCTATTAGGGCTACCCCTGTGCATATGTTGCGTACGAGTAATGGTGGTGCGTGTGAGCTACTATATATATAGTAGCCCACACATATATATGTATATATATATATATATATATATGTATATATATATATATATATATGTATATATATATATATATATATATATATATATATATGTATATGTTTATATATATATATATATATACGTATATATATATATATATATACGTATATATATATATATATATATATATATATATATATATGTATATATATATATATATATATATATATATATATATAAGTAGTATGTTAGGTTTAAGTCGTTGTACAAGCCGTTATCCGTCGGAGCAAGAGCAATCAAGGTCAAAGTCAAAGTCAAGTGTCTAGGTCAAAGGACAAATATGTGGTCAAAGGTCAAGTGGCACCCCCTGGCGGATATATATATATATACATATATATATAGATATATATATATATATGTATATATGTGTGTATTATATATATATATATATATATATATGTATACATATATATATATACGTATATATATATATATATATATATATATATATATACGTATATATATATATATATAAGTAGTATGTTAGGTTATAGTCGTTGTGCAATCCGTTATCCGTCGGAGCAAGAGCAATCAAGGTCAAAGTCAAAGTCAAGTGTCTAGGTCAAAGGACAAATATGTTGTCAAAGGTCAAGTGGCACCCCTGGCGGATAGGTAACGAACTACAAATAACGCACACGCACGCACGCACGCACGCCCCCCGACTGATAGTTGGTGAAGTAAATACCAGTACTGCTTAAATTCGTGCCTCTTATTTTTCCCCTGGCGAATAGGTGGTGATTTGTATAAGTGCCGCCCCTTGAGGAATACTTTGAGAACTATTTTTTGGACAACTAGTTTTACTCTGAGGTCCCCGCATGTAGTTTCTACTACACAGTCCGCACGTATAGTTTCTACTCTGCAGTTCGTGCTTATTCGGCCCCCTCACGTGACCTTTCGGCACACTCATTAGTTAAGCGCGGTGCTCTGCCAGTCGGATCGTCAGTCGGATGTCTTCAACATCTTGTTGAAGACACCTTATTACCGTCCTCGCGATGCAGCAGACTCGAACAACGAGGTCGAGCCGACGAGCTGACCCAACATGCCGGTGATCAACCGCCCTTCCGTGCCATCGGAACCAGAAGTCGTGGACGTGGCAACTCTTGAAGCAACGGTAAGCGCCGAAGACTTTATCTAAATCAGAGGTCTCCTTATCGACAAAGTTCACCAGCATACTCCCTTCTACATAGGGTACAGATACTGCAAGAAGCGTATGATTATCGACGATAGGGGACAATTGCAATGCTAACGACACGATATGCATTTCGTCAGAGTATATGGTTGACTTTATTCGACCTGTGTGTGGCTCTTCTCCTAGATGTGAATGCTGACACGATTGCTGTTATGGATGAAACGATGCAGCCTTACAAACTGAACTCACTGACCGGAACTCGTGTGTATCTCACCATAAAGAAAACCCTACGAGATGTCTACACAAACTACAACGTTACATTCCTAGAGGAGGTACAATAGAGTCCGTACCCTGTTTTACCCTCTCTCAGCTGCCATCCCTGCCGATGTCACAACTTCCTCCGACACTGCCGATGTCACAACTTCTGCTCCTGACGATGCCACAATTTCCGCCGACACTGCCGATGTCACAACTTCCGCTCCTACGATGTCACAATTTCTACCGACACTGCCGATGTCACAACTTCTGCTACTGCCGATATAACAACTCTTCCCCTCCTGTCGCCGCTGGTTCGAACTTTACCAATGACTTTTCTGTGACTGAAATGAAGAAGACGCTTGCACGTCACATAGCATGTAGCGTCTTTGATCTCTCAAGACGACAATGCTCCGGTCGCGAGCATTTCTTCACGATTGCATGTTACCTGATAACATTAACATGCACTTTGACGAGGCTGTGGATGCCATTAATTCAACTGCTGTAATGAAAGACTGGTTGAGTGTTTTGTTAGACGCAGGGCGTGAAGCTATCCGACCTGACGTCCGATCACTTGTGTGATATAGAGAGTAGGTTGTGAGAACCGTTTTCAGAGCAGTGGCGAAACAAAATAAAACAAATGGTTCTGGCAGTAATGGAGGATGACCTGAAAATAAATCTGTCTTGTTCTGTTGTGAGACCGACATGACATACGAACAATTGTGTAGTATTAACACTTGGTTGCAAGACTCTGTTTCATAGCTGTGGCGAAATAATGTTCAGTCTCTGGTTCTTGCACTTATTGAAGGTGACCTGTAAATACGTTTGCGTTGTACGAATAAAATGTACAAACGTTACCTCGTGTAATTTTTTCTTAATATAAATACAGGTCAGTTGCGTAAAGTATGGACACGGGGTTAGTTCATTCGTTTACCTGTATAGTCGCCGGGCCGACAGACTGTGGTAAAACGACGTGTGTTGTCTCTTTACTACGTCATTCTGCCACATTCGAAAACTCACCGCCCAAAAGGATCACGTGGTGTTAAGGTGAATGGCAATCGACGCTCTTTACGATATATCCAAACATAGAATTTGTCTTGGGTCTACCCGATGTGTCGTATTTCGATCCTAAAACGAGAAACTTGGTAGTTATCGACGATATCATGTCGGAAACGGACGAGAGGGTCACCAAACTGTTTACGAGGAAGAGTCACCATTGCAACACGTCCGTAATATATTTAGAGCAAAATTTATTTCCCAAAGGGAAAGAGATTCGCACCATAAGTATAAACGCACAGTATGTGATGCTTTTCAAGAACCCTCGCGATAGCACGCAAGTGGTCAATGTATCCGAGTCGCATAAAGTACATGCAAGAAGCTTTCAGAGAGGCAACGTCCGTGCGACACGGGTATTTGTTTATCGTCCGCAAACAGGTCACTTCGGAAAACTTGCGCCTGTATACTAATATCGTACATGAACCAACCATGCAAATTACAGAACGCCTACCTCCCGAAGATATAAAAAAACACTCGGTGACATTCGTCATTCGACATGTCGGCGCGAGAGAAGAGAAAACATTGTACCTTTGTCTCTTCTCAAAAGCGAACCCTGCTTTAGCCAGATCCGTCATCGACAAGGGAAAGCCCGATCTGGTACACAGTCTGTGTGAGTGTGCACAGAACATTTTAAAAGGGAACGTACCACTAAAGAAAGGACACAAGACTAAACCGCGTAGGTACAAGAAGGGCCTCAGAACCTTGGTCTTGAAGAAAACCGGTCCCCAGAAGAAGAAAGATTCTACAAAAAGTTGGTTTCCTTGCGTCCCTTCTAGCCCCGTTGGTGACGAAGTTGTTGCAGTCGTAACTAGACGACCATGGTGCATACAAAGAAGATGGCTCTGGTCGATCCCCGTATTTTGGAAAACATTCAACCGCAACGTCCTTCGACCAATCCTATTGGGAGTGTTTTGCGACGACTCGATGATGAAAGGCGAGATATATTAGAACGAAGCGATATAGACGAGAGAGAGAGAGAGAGAAAATGTCGTGTTGTATAACCAGGTGTAGAGCCGGTACAACGATCTTTCCGACAAGCGCATGCAGCATCCCCTGCGTGTAACCATCGACACATTTCCCAGCAAAGACGAAAACAAAGTACAATCCCCTACCAAAAATGAAATGATGGAAAAAGAAATCGTAGACAGCGTGCCGAAAAAATGAAATGTGCTGTAAGGTGGAACGATCGTGGTGAGGTGGTGTACAGAAATGTGACGGTTCCGGGAAGTGACATCGTAGACCTCGAGAACGACTTGCTGAGAAAACGGAAGTCGTTTGAACCGGTGGGATGGAACACCTTCGCTCGTAGTCTTAAGCATGTGAACACGCCGATCGATTTAGTGGATAACCCCAATCGTTGGATTTACATGCAGACAGCGTCAGTGGACGACATGTCAAAAGAAAAAAGCAGTCCGTTTCCCAGTCGTGGTCGCAGATGTCTGTCGTCGTCGCGGCGCGCAGCTCATTCGGCGACACCGTTGCAACACTTGCGTTGGGGACCTTATTAATAGTCGTGCACGACACGACAGTGTCATGTTTCTCATTCAATGATATATGAACTATGTTGTATTCACTGACATTGCAGTCCATGCTATTTCATGTCAGTGGCACATGTCTCATTGTTATTATTGAACCACCATCTAGTGACCATTGACCAGACTCTGACCAATTACTTTACAGTGTCTGCCATCTTGCTTTGTGTAAGTGACCACACATTTTTCTCAGTTGTTCGGCCAGTATTAAATTTTTCTCTAATTATAGTCACTGTTTGGTGATATTCACTAGCATATAAGTACACAAAAGACAGCATTATTACATCATGTCTCCTCGCGTAGGTAAGAAGACGACGCGTTCACACGATGCTTAGAAACGTATTTACTACGACACGATATTAACCGGAAGTTCCGAAAGTGTCGATGACCTGCGTCGTGCTTCACGTGTGTCATCGAAAGAGATGAAACGGTGGTTGTCGGAACAAGACACTTTCACCCTACACAAACCGTTGACATATCATTGGAGACGTCGACGTCTAATTTACATGCACTTTGACGAGGCTGTGGAGGCCATTAATTCAACAGTTGTAATGAAAAATTGGTTGAGTGTTTTGTTAGACGCAGGTGTGAAGCTATCCGACCCGACGTCCGATCACTTGTGTGATATCGAGAGTTGGTTGCGAGAACCGTTTTCAGAGCAGTGGCGAAACAAAGGAAAACAAATGGTTCTGGCATTAATGGAGGATGACCTGAAAATAAATCTGTCTTGTTCTTTTATGAGACCTTTGATGACATTAATCCAACTGCAGTGATTACAGACTGGTTGACTGGTTTTTTTACAACAGTCAGGTTTTAAACTATCCGATATGATATACGAACAACTGTATAGTATCAACACTTGGTTGCAAGATTCTGTTTCATAGCAGTGGCGAAATAATGTCCAGTCTCTGGTTCTTGCACTTATTGAAGGTGACCTGTAAATACGTTTGCGTTGTAATAAAATGTACAAACCTTAACTCGTGTAATTATTTCCTAGTATAAATACAAGTCACTTGAGTAAAGTATGGACACGAGGTTAGTTCATTCGTTTACATGTATAGTCGCCGGGCCGACAGGCTGTGGTAAAACGACGTGTGTTATCTCTTTACTACGTCATTCTGCCACACTCGAAAACTCACCGCCCAAAAGGATCACGTGGTGTTAAGGTGAATGGCAAATGTTGTATTCGACGCTCTTTACGATATATCCGAACATAGAATTTGTCGTTGTTCTACCCGATGTGTCGTATTTCGATCCTAAAACGAGAAACTTGGTAGTTATCGATGATCTCATGTCGGAAACGGACGAGAGGGTCACCAAACTGTCTACGAGGAAGAGTCACCATTGCAACACGGCTGTAATATATTTAGAACAAAATGTATTTCCCAAATGGAAAGAGATTCGCACTATAAGTATAAACGCGCAGTATATGGTGCTTTTCAAGAACCCTCGCGATAGCACGCAAGTGGTCAATATATCCGCGTCGCATAAAGTACACGCAAGAAGCTTTCAGAGACGCAACGTCCGTACGACACAGGTATTTGCTTATCGACCGCAAACAGGCCACTTCAGAAAACTTGAGCCTAGACACTGATATCTTACCTGAACCAACCAAGCAAACTACAGAACGCCTACCTTCCGAAGATATAAAAAAACACTCCGTGACACTGGCCATTCGACATGTCGGCGCAAGAGAAGAGAAAAATGTTGTACCTTTGTCTCTTCTCTAAAGCGAACATCATCGACAAGGGAAACCCCGATCTGGTACACAGTATATGCGAGTGTGCACAGAACATATTAAAAGGGAACGTACCACTAAAGAAAGGTCACAAGACTAAACCGCGTATGTACAAGAAGGGCCTCAGAACCTTGGTCTTGAGGAAAACCGGTCTCCATAAGAAAACATGTATTCTACAAAACGTTGGTTTCCTTGCGTCCCTTCTAGCCCCGTTGGTGACGAAGTTGTTGCAGTCGTAACTACACGACCATGGTGCAAAGAAGATGGCGCTTGTCGATCCCCACATTTGGAAAACATTCAACCGCAACGTCATTCGACCAATCCTATTCGGAGTGTCTTGCGACGACTCGATGATGAAATGCGAGATATATTAGAACGAAGCGATATAGACGAGAGAGAAAAGGTCGTGTTGTATAACCAGGTGTTGAGCCGGTACAATGATCTTTCCGACAAGCGTATGCAACAACCCCTGCGTGTAACCATCGAAACATTTCCCAGCAAAGACGAAAACAAAGTACAATCCCCTACCAAAAATGAAATGATGGAAAAAGAAATCGTAGACAGCGTGCCGAAAAAAAAGTAATGTGCCGTAAGGTGGAACGATCGTGGCGAGACGGTGTACAGAAATGTGACGGTTCCCGGAAGTGACATCGTAGACCTCGTGAACGACGTGCTGAGAAAACGGAAGTCGTTTGAACCGGTGGGATGAAAAACCTTCACAAGCATGTGAACACGCCGATCGATTTAGTGGGTAACCCCAATCATTGGATTTGCATGCAGACAGCGTCAGTGGACGACATGTCAACGAAAAAATGCAGTCCGTTTCACAGTCGTGGTCGCAGACGTCCGTATTCGTCGAAGCGCGCAGCTCATTCAGCGACACCGGTTGCAACACTTCCGTTGGGGACCTTATTAATAGTCTTGTACGACACGACACCAATATTACATCATGTCTCCTCGCATAGGTAAGTGGACGACGAGTTCACACGATGCTTTGAAACGTGATTACTACAACACGATACTAACCGGAAGTTCCGGAAGCGTCAATGACCTGCGTCGTGCTTCACGTGTGTCAACGAAAGAGATAAAACGGTGGTTGTCGGAACAAGACACTTTCACCCTACACAAACCGATGACATATCATTTG
The DNA here is from genome assembly GCA_963995525.1 of Escarpia spicata. Classification (NCBI taxonomy): domain Eukaryota; kingdom Metazoa; phylum Annelida; class Polychaeta; order Sabellida; family Siboglinidae; genus Escarpia; species Escarpia spicata. The sequence continues at coordinate 12,096,172 of OZ023216.1, forward strand.
AGACGTCGACGTGTCGTAGTGGGTGGTATAAATCAACAATGGCAGGCCGATCTGGTGGATATGTCACATTTGAAACAGTACAACGACGGTCATACTTTCATTTGGTCGTGATAGACGTCTTCTACAAGAAAGCATGATCTGTTCCTTTGAAGAACAAATCGACGCCGTCACCCACGACAGTGTTTCCTCGGTTGTTAAAGGACAATAGCGGACCACTGGCATTGCAGACGGATAAAGGAAAAGAGTTTTTAACAAGATTTAACAAGATTGCCACCCAGAGAATTAACTCTAGGTGGCAGGTGGACAAGGAAGCCCTTTGGCTTATCGAGAGTCCGACCCTTTTATCTATGTGTATCCCGCCCGTCTGAGGTATGTGTCGATTTTTTTTTAAACATATTCACGCTACTAGCACCCACACAATCAGCAGGTAATCTGTTCCATTCATTTACAGTCCTTTGTGAAAATGAAAACTTTCTTATATCCAATCTACTCTGCTCCTTTGCTAATGCAAGTTCATGTCCTCTAGTCCTTCTATCTTTCTTAACTGAGAAAAACATATTTCTATCAATATCTTCATAACCCTTCAATATTTTAAACACTTCTATCTGATCTCCTCTCAATCTCCTGGTCTCTAGTGTTGTTAAACCGCATTTTTAGGCGTATTTCGTAACTAAGATCCCTCAGATTTGGTATCATTTTAGTTGCTCTCCTCTGCACTCTTTCTAGCATATCTATGTCCTTCCTGCGATATATGCCGATCCTGCGTAGTACTCAGTACAGTACCCCCATTGTATATTCTACTTCTTCGTTCCCATGTCCTGTGTGGAGGCATTTACATTTCCCAAAATTGAACAGCATTTGCCACTTTTCAGACCATTTGATCAACCTGTCAAGATCATCTTGTAAATACTGTTTATCTCCATCGCTTTTAATCGTTCTAAACACTTTTGTATCATCCGCAAATTTCAACACCTTGCTTGTTATTTCATCATCCAAATCGTTGATATACATTAAGAATAATATAGGACCTAATCCTGATCCCTGTGGTACACCACTCAATACCGATTTCCAGTTTGAAGCCTCCCCATCAACTACTACACGTTGTCTTCTGTCAATCAGCCATTGTTCTATCCAGTTTATTATACCATTTCCTATCCCATGGGCCTTTAGTTTAAGCAGTAATCTTTGATGTGGTACTTTGTCAAATCCTTTTTGAAAATCTAAGTAGACGATATCTACTGGTGATCCCTCATCTACCCACTTAGTGATGTCTTCCAAAAAACATAACATATTTGTTAAGCATGCCCTCGCTTTAAAAAACCATGTTGAGATGGGTTTATCAAGTTTTGTTTAACAAGAAAATCCACCACGTGATCTTTAATTAGTCTTTCTAATAATTTACAAATCACTGATGTTAAACTCACTGGTCTATTGTTCTCTGACTTGTTTCTCGAACCTTTTTGGAATAACGCTATAATGTTTGCTTCTTTCAATTCTAAAGGAACCACTCCCTCTTCTAATGACAAGTTGAAAACTGTTGCAAGCGGTATGCTAATTTTTCTACAATTTCCAATAGTAGTTTGGGTGGAATACCATCCACTCCAGGTGATTTAGTATCCTTCATAGCCCTTATTTTCTTAGCTACCATTTCCGGGGTTACAATTAATTGTCCTAAATAGTCTGAATCTGCACCCTTGAACTTAGCCTCTGGTATTGGCAGTGAACTAATATCTTCCCTGGTAAACACTGAACTAAAGTACTCATTCAAGTCTTCTGCCATTAAGAATCCCTCTGATATTATATTTCCAGCACTATCTTCTAGAGGACCGACCTTATCTTGAACTTTCTGTTTGCTTCGAACATACGCATAAAAACTCTTGCTGTCATGTTTTATATTACTAGCTAATTGTTGTTCATAGCTTCTCTTTGAATTTCTAATTTCAGCTGTAGCTTGGTTAAGTGCTTCTTTATAACTGTTGTAGTCTTCATCATTTCCAGTACATCTATATGACTTTCACATCATTTATTTATACTTAATTTTTCTAATGGCTTCTTTCGATAAGTGTTTCTTTTTGGACCGTTTTCCTTGTTTTTTGAAGGGTACAAATTTATCGACTATGCACTTACTTTCACTCTTTAATATATTCCAGCATTCTGTTGCCGTCTTATTTTTCAGTGTCTTATTCCAGTCTATCTTTGCTAAATATTTCCTCATGTCCTTATACCTTGCTTTGTGGAAATTTCTCCTATACTGCTTTTTACTATTCCTTTCTGATTTTACTTTGATGGTAAAATGTATCTGGTTGTGATCGCTACTCCCCAGTGGCTCACATATCTTGACAATGTCAACTAATTCATTCTGTGAGGACAAAACTATGTCTAACACATTCTCACCCCTGGTTGGTTCTAGCACATGTTGAGAAAGGAATGTATCTTGAACTAAAACTAAAAACTTGTGGTCCTCTCTCCCCATACTCTGTAGAGATTTCCATTGTATATGCCCATGGTTAAAATCCCCCATGATAATACAGTCCCGTTTGCTTACTTCCCTTATAGCGTTTTGTATTTTTTCATTCTCTTCTATGCTTATGTTTGGACTTCGATAAACTAACCCAACTGTTAACGTTGAGTTTCCTGTAACTATGTTACACCAAACAGCTTCTTCGCAATCTGCTTCTCTTTCTAATTTTATTTCATAAGCCTGAATAGATTCTTTAATATATAAAACAACTCCACCTCCCTTTCTTCCTATTCTATCTTTCCTAAACATTACATATCCTGTCAGTCCCAATTCAGCATCTGATATATCGGTGGTGTTCCAGGATTCGGTTATACCTATTATATGAGGGTCAATATCTTCTACCATAATGTTTAGTTCATTTCTTTTGTTTACTATACTCCTTGCATTTAAACAAACACATTTATATCCAGCTTCAGAAGAGTTTTCCAGACTGTTATTTGCTGATTTATGTGTGCTGTCTTTATCTATGCCTCCATTTTCAGGCTTTTCTGTGAGTCCCCCCTGCGAATCTAGTTTAAATAGATGCAACCTGTCCCACTGTCAACAGATTGCAGCAGGTTCTCTGAGAAAACTGCTGCCCCCTTTCCACTAAGATGGAGGCCATCTCTCATGTACATATCTTCCCTCCCAACAAAGTATCCCCATAAATCTGTGAATCCCACCCCCTCTTCTTCACACATCTGCTCAGCTAGTGCATTGATCGCCATCCTCTTGCAGTTTCTATACGTTGCCCCCCTTCCTCCCATTACTGGCAAAATTCCTGACAAAATAACCTGTTCAACTCTCGTCTTCTTTAGCTTCCTCACTAACTATCTATACTTCTGTACTATCGCAGTTGTTCCCTCCCTGTCTGCATTATTTGTTCCTACATGTACCAGTATTGTTGAATAGGGGACTGCAAGAGATTTTGAAAGAGGGAAGGTATCTACCATCTTACGACACACAACGAAGAGACCAAGGCGTGTATCGTCGAGCGATTCAATCGTACTCTGAAGACGCGTATGTGGAGGTATTTCACACACAAAACAGACATTAATGTTCCTGGACGTATTACACCACCTAGTGAATTCTACAACGACAGTTAACGTAGAAGTATTGGCATGGCGCTGTCTGAATTGAACGCGATCAATCAAGAAGAGGTTTGGCAAAGGTTGTATAGAAATGAAGGACACACAAAAGTCAAATCCGGTTAAAAGTGGGCGATCACGTAGGTATCAGCAAAGTCAAGAGACAAATCAAAAAAGGTTACTTACCCAAATGGAGTGACGAGATATTAACAGTCAAAGCAGTGTATCGTTTTGACCCACGCGTTTATCGTTTGATTGATGATCAAGATTCACCGATAGAGGGAACATTTTACGAACAAGAACTACAGAATGTGGTTGCGGCAAAAAAATAAAATATATCGTATACAGAAAGTGTTGCAGCAGTGCAAACGGGGAAGAAAGACACAGGTGCTGGTCAAGTGGGTAGGGTATCCCGACTCGTTTAACAGCTGCTTGGATACATCGTCGCTTTTCGCGTATAAAGACTAGTACACACCGGTCGAGCTGTCATTCATGTCATGGAAGATACGACGGACGTTCGATTCAAAAACTCAGAGCTCGAAGATACCGGAAGTATCAGCAGACGTTAGGTGTTGTTTGGACATTCGTGCCCAAATTCGGAAATCGTCTTCTTCTGCCAAATCATTGCATACTGTACACCGTTATAATTGATCACTATCTACAACCTGATTAAATTAGACGGAAACTCTAATCTGTGGACTGCTTTGTTGAGCAGTTGCCTCGGATACCTGTTACCTAATCCGTCTATGAAACACGGTGATCATTTCGTCATTTTTACCTGGCATTGCCCAGCAACATGAGAAGTTACATACCGACAACACCTTAACCCACTACGTCACGGCTTTTCAGCAACGCATTAGTTTAGTCGGTCAGTGGGAGTGCGGGTTGGTCGATATTCTACAACAGTTGGTACAACGTGACAGAAGAGCATGTTTCTTTTGGCATGGTTGGTGATGGTACGATTTATGTGGTCAATATCGAGGTAGGCCGCTACGACAGTCCCCAAGCGTTCATTCGTGCAATCAACAGAAGCATAAAATCACCGAGAAAAGAAAAGCAAATAAAACTAAGCAACAGTGACATCACACAAAAAGTGACAATACACATGATACAAAGCATATCATTCTCCGTGTATTTGTTGAACCTACAGCGTTTGTTAGGTTTAAGCCAGGACGTTTACACCACTCCCGAAAAAGAAGGACCAGATTGTTATTACGTTAAAAAGGCCGAATTTGCGGTAGAAGGAAAACACGGAGACGTGATGTCAAAAAGTTTCGACAATGTACAATATGGCCCCGTCTTGCAGAAAGAATTACGACTACCGAGATCGATATACGAGACGACACGGGACGTTGCGTACCATTCGAGCGCGGTAGAGTGACGGCGACCCTACATTTTCAACGACGCAAGCCATCGTTTTTTGAAACATGAGTCGAAATCATTCTTACGAAGATTATTACATCCAACAAGTCGATTACGGATTGCCCGGTTTAGGTAGTTTATTCTGTGGCCTCATTCGAAGTGCTATGCCACTCATAGAAAGAGGCACACTCGCTTTGAGAAAAGGCATGTTTGGGGGTGGCCGGCGACGTGTTGTCTGGATAGAGCATTAAAGAATCTGCAAAGAGGCGTGTGAAAGAAACCGGAAAGGATATGATCAGTAGTGTGTTAGGAAGCAGTATGCCTCCGGGCATACGCAACGCTCCAAGCGCTATAAAACGCAAGCCTACAAGAACCCTAACCAGTGTCGCCAAGAGTCGCAGACGACAGAAGACGCATCGAGACAATATATTCTGTTAGACATGGATTTTGTCCACCCACCAGTTGTCGTGCGAGAGAGTCAAAAGCGAATTGGACCTGTTTGTTTACCGACAATTCAAACGAGCATTGAACATACACTATGGGTGGCGCATCCACCTGTCGCCTCGACAGATACGGGTGGTCCCATCGAATTCTTATTACCCAGATCGGGAGACGATTACCTGGACGTGGCCAATACTTACCTCTTTGTGCGAGCACGTGTAGTCGAAGGAAACGGGGACGACATCGATCAAGCTGCACCTGTTGGGCCAGTAAACAATTGGATGCATTCTGTATTTAGTCAAGTCGATGTGTCTTTGAACGATACCCTTGTCACACCTTTCACGAATACCTATCCTTATCGAGCGTACTTAGAAACGTTACTGAGTCACGGAGCAGAAACAAAAATGTCAACTGACTAGTGCCTTGTGGTACAAAGACACGGCTGGACACGCGGATGCCACCAATGATGCAAATAAGGGTCTTCAAACAAGAAAGACCTATATTACCCATAGTCGAATTGTCGACATGATGGGTCGTCTACATGTAGACCTCTTCTTCCAAGACAGCTATCAATTGAACGGCGTCGACATGGAAATTCGACTAGTATACAGTAAGGATGCGTTTGCACTCATGGCTGCTGGTGGTAACAATGTTGATTACTTGGTACGCATAGTCGAAGCAATTTTGTTTGCTGAAAAAGCCAAATTGAATCCTGCCATACAGATGGGTCACATCAAAGCGCTACGAAAGAGAACGGCCAAGTATCCGTTGCGAAGAGTCGATTGCAAGGTGTATTCCATACCGCAAAGTACCATGTCGGACACTCACGAAAACATTTATTTGGGTGTCTTACCCAACAGAGTAGTCTTGTGTTGTGTAGACAACGACGCTTACAATGGAGTTTTCGTCAATAATCCGTTCCACGTAAAACACAACAATTTGAACTGTCTTACATTGTACGTCGACGGGCAACAAGTCCCGGCGAAACCACTCCAGCCAAATTTCGGCGATGGAGCCTACGTTAGAAGTTACAGTAATATATTTGCTGGAACGGGAACGATGTTTCAAGACGAAGGAAACAACATCAGTCGGGATGAATTTGGCAAAGGATACACCCTGTTTGCGTTTGACATAACACCAGATTGTTGCGACGGTCCCCATTTCAATTTGGTACATAAAGGCAACCTACGAGTCAAGATGCATGTTAATCAACCCCTCGACCAGATGATAAACGTCGTCTACGGAGAATTCGAGGCTGTTTTGGAGATTGACCGCAACAGAAACGTCGTCTTTGATTACTGGTGGATACGGCACAGATAGAACGACTCCTTGCGGCAGATGCTCACACTAGGACCATTGTTCGAGGCGTACTAACTAAAGAAGTATTACCAACTATAACGACTTATCCGGTGGTGTTCGTGTGCAACACTCATTCGAGCGATGAACCGGGTCAACACTGGATCTGCATGTTTATTGCAAAATACGGACGTGGAGAATACTTTGACTCCTACGGTTTGCCACATCGACACGCTGAATTCGTCGATTTCCTGCAGAGCAACTGCGTGACTTGGACTTTCAACAAGAGAACGCTTCAGAGCCCGCTGTCTAAAGTGTGCGGACAATAATGTGTCGTGTACTTGTTGCATCGACGTCGAGACATACCCATGAAAATGTTTGTGAACATTTTCGGGAACGATTTAGAAAACAATGACTGTCGTGTTTTTGATTTTGTTAAGAGTGTCATGTAATCTTTGCATGCATGTTCTTGCATTGTCTTAATTAAGCAATAAAAAAGTCGACACGATATGTGCGTTTATGAAATTTTATTCAAATACCCAAGAGAAAGTGTCAATCTTAAAAAATCTTGTAAACGTTAACTATATAATCAAAGTTACATCAAATTTATTTAGAGACCCAAAAGAAAGTGTCACAAACAATTACAACACATATATTCTTGTTGTCAGACACCCACGAGAAAGTGTCACAAACAATTACAACACATATATTCTTGTTGTCAGACACCCAAGAGAAAGCTTCAATATTATAAAATCTTGTAAACTTAACTATATACAAATTGACTCCATGTGTTACACAGTCACTGTTAGAGAGTGTGCTACAATCTTTGTTTATTGACACAACTTCTGCAGCAATTTAAGTATACAAAATACTTCGTATATTTTCATCAGTACCCCACTTAAAAAGATAAATCATATAATGGTGATGCAACTGTGACGTGTGTATAAATACATTCTTTAATAATCGACAAAATAGGAGTCGATAAACATAATACCTCATCACGGTTACATTAAGACCGGATGTTACACGGCTATCTCGCGAGTGTACCGATACAAATGTGAAATGTACACTCTTTAATAATTGACAAGTAGGTGTCAGTGGTCGATAAACATCATACCTGATCACGGTTACACCAAGACTGGATGTTACACGGGGAGGAGTAGCTCACGAGAAGATTTATGTACCTGTATATTACACCAGACACGGAGAGGTACATATTCCATCGGCTTGTTCTTGAATATCAGTAAAAACTTAAGCATCCATCACCCGAAATTCACGATTTTTCCCAATCCCACTCTTCCTGGT
>OZ023216.1:12109163-12349163 GCA_963995525.1 Escarpia spicata
GAGCTGCCATGTGGTGCAGTAAACGTGAACGTAAGGTCAAATAAGGTCACCGTCAAATGATGATTTTTGAAATTGTGCTCTTCCACAAAGGTCTTAACATTACAATGATTGCATATTTACTTTATTTAATTACAATGTACAAAAGCTTATTGTCTCCCCGTCAAAATGAGATACGATATTGAGCTCAGTATTCTATATCAATTTAGAATACAATATTCTATATATATCAATATATTATTTTGATCAGCGTGTCCATTTAAAACTCGTTTCAATGTTATTGATCAAGGTGTCCATTTAAAACTCGTTTCGCGGTTATTGGTCAACGTGTCCATTTATAATATTTGTCTAGCGGATGTCGATCGGCGTGTCTATTTAGAACTCGTCTCGCGGTTACTGATCAGAGTGGCCATTTAAAACTCGTTTCGCGGTTATTGGTCAACTTGACCATTTAGAATATTTGTCTAGCGGATGTCGATCGGCGTGTCCATTTAGAACTCGTCTCGCGGATGTCGATCGCCGGCGTGTTCGGCTCGGATCATGTCGGCCGCCTTCTCCGCAATCATGATGGTCGGTGCGTTCGTGTTTCCCGACACAACGAACGGCATCACAGACGCGTCGACGACTCTCAATCCCGTCACGCCCCGCACCCTGCAGCACAAACATACGGTCACTGGTTGTCGCTTCTACGTCTATGGAGTTTAAATTGATAGAATCTGTGAAAGTACTAAAATATATTGTTATTTAAGTTTGTCTCGCATGTTGCATAGACAGCATACACACAAAACACCACCAGTTGATAACTGTTTTTTTTACTTTGTGTGTGTTCGTGTGCAAGCGTGCACGCGTGTACGTGCGTTCCTGTGTGTTCGTTGACAGTTATAGCTTAATTAAATCATTACAACATTATGAAATACGCTCAGGTAATGTTGCAATGGTAACACGCCATCTAGTATTCTAACTCGTGTCTATTCTACATAACAGAACAGTACCTCTCTGTACGGCTATACTACCGTTCTTCAAAACCTTCCAGAAATTCTGTTTTGGGAAAAAAATTTAATGTTGTGGATTGCAAACACATTTTATTGAATATTCACTGGATATAACGAAGGAAGAATCCGGAGAATATCGAGCATCATCAACCATAAGCAAAAGACGACCGAGAAAGAACTGGCGCAAAACCGTCGACCGTGACTTTAGCTGATTATCACGAAATGGAATCGAGGGGATGGTAGCGGCCGATCGATCCAAATGGAACGCAGTGGCAGCCTCGTGCCATTGCAGACTAAATAAAACGTAAGGACATGAGTGAGTGGGTAAATAAGTAAACAGAAAGGTAAGAAAAAAAGTACTGTAGTTGAGGGTCGACGACGGCACTAGGGTCGTTCTTGGAACCCATCTTGCACGTTCCGACTTGATGGTAGAGCGTGTTGGGTGTCTGGGTTACGTAGCAACTCCAGTATTCGTCGCTGTCATAGTCGTGGTGTTTGCAGTCAGGGTGCACTCTAGCTATGATGGACGCACCGAGAGCCTTGAAACCTTTCGTGGAGATTAACTTCTGCGTTGTTCTTATAGCTGAAATCAAAGAAAGTGTTCTTATTCAATCTATAGTATAATTTTGTCACAGCAATAAGATATTTTTTTCACCTTCAACGTTAGTGACATTTTCGAACGGAGCTATGTCAATCTACAATGTGATGTGCAACAGATGGCCAAACCAGAAAAGACAGCACAATAGTGCAGTATTTTCCTTTTAATGCTTTTGTTAATTTTAACGACCGTCGCTGTGGTTCCCTTATATAAGTCGTTTTCTATCCGCGACTGTCGCTGGAATTTAAGCACCGCCTACGTTCCATCGTTAGCGGCGCTTTTCTAACAGAGCTGTAGTTCTAAACGGCAAGTTTACGAAGCTTTTTTGTAAACGGCGTGCGGGTAGTGATTTGTAGTTATAAACGACAAAGGTTACTAAAAGTATTCCGTAATTATTCCCACAATGTGTGTGATCCTCTATAATCCGTATTGATTCCCACAGTCACATCTGCATAGTAGAAACATACTTTTATGGTTTCATTTATACGTACTTACATATACATAGTTAAATACATATGTACATAGTTACCTACAAACATACATACATACATACATACATACATAAATACACGCATACACGCATACACGCATACACGCATACACGCATACACGCATACACGCATACACGCATACACGCATACACGCATACACGCATACACGCATACACGCATACACACATGCATACGAACATAGATGCGTATATACAAATGCAACTACAAATGAGGAGAAGGATAAATTTCCGTGCAACCACTCAACAATGTAATCTTCATCCAGTGGCTGTTTGCAGTTGTGAAAGGTGGATATTAAATAATGCAGCAAAGGAACATAGTGTAGAAGTATTTGAAGTGAAACGAAATGACGACTGTTTCGTTTAGTAAACGAGAACGCTTAAACAACAAAATCAACGACTTATTTCATGGCAGAATAGTGAGGTGTTCCGTGTCAGATCCGCATTTGTTTTTCTATTTCTTATACAACTTGTTAACCCTCTATACGTTAGCAAGGGCAACTGATGGGTAATTAAGTCCGCTCCCCTCCCCGTCCCAATTCCAGACCTTCTCAGTTTTATAGACAACAGCCACGACGTGGCGGACATTTTCTTGGAGACACATAGAGTAGGACAATATCTAAGTAAATATCTAAGTAAACTGTTCTTGTGAATATTTGGGACAACAATGGCAACTTAAAACAGTTGTAGAAAAATCGTAGTTTGTTTTACATGTTTCATAATATTCATCCACGTGAGTCAAGAACATTTCTTGCTTCCGCCAAACATATGTAAGGCACGCACTACCGGTTGCATAATGTCTGAAGGGTCTGAAGACGAGCAACATTTGAAACAAGTTACTTTTCCTTTCGGAGGATGGGTAGTTTTACTAGTTCGTTATACGAAGGATGCACACTTTGTTTAGACTGACCTTCAACGATGATCTTTACGTCAGTCTTGTCGCACAGATAGTTCGTTTCAGTGAGAGGAAGCATGAACGGGTCGGTGGTGTTGAGTCGAACAGTTCCCGTGCTACCCGGGTGTAGGTTGATAGCGCACACCATGAAGCCATGTTGTCTCCCAATGTTTCTGTATAGTGCGTCGAATACCTGCAAGAACGTATCGATTTAGTAAAAACTTGCCCAGGACTGAACGAACTGGAGAGGACTCCTACGCATAGAACCATGCGAGCAGTCATAGTTGCAACCGCGACTAACAGCGAGATAGAAGTGTTATACTAATTGGGCGGATAAACTGGTTTAGTAGGATATTTAAAGCATGTGTCTTCGTTAACGGTGTATGTGCAGTCAACACTGAGTCGGAATAAAATCTACCAAACATCGCCCGTGTAGTTCCGCCTTTATTTTGAATGAGAAAGTAAATTCAATTCAACTATCAAAAGGAATAATTGCAAAAAGGCTCCTAATTCAAGAAGACAGTCCAACTCTAACGTGAATACTACACAGACTTGTGTTTCTCTTTATGAAAACGTATTACTTCGCGTCGTAAATTGGTCGCTTTCCATACAGCTTCGGCTTCCTTTTCGTCATTTCCAGACGTCGTCAACTTGTCAGTGAAGAGCAGTTGAAAGTAAGGGTAGGGTATGTCATCGGGTTGGTGTTTTGAGCGGAAGAATGCAGTTGCTTCGGGGACCCCACGTCCGAGCTTGCCTGGTGATTAGAACAAACCAATCAGACAGCTACATCTAGGACACCACGACTGATCATACCTAAATATTACAACAAGTTGATATAGATCGGTCTGAAAATATGAAAAATTAGCTTCTATTAGTTTATAGATGTATATATATACAGTGTATATATGTGTATGTGTGTGTGTGTGTGTGCGTGTGCGTGTGCGTGTGCGTGTGCGTGTGCGTGTGCGTGTGCGTGTGCGTGTGCGTGTGCGTGTGCGTGTGCGTGTGCGTGTGCGCGTGCGCGTGCGTGTGCGCGTGTGCGTGTGTGTTGGGTGGGTAGACCACCTTGTAAACTGAATTTGGAATGAATCTGATTGTGATATCTGACACTGTTTTGTCCCGTCACTCTGACTTACAAAATGTTAAAAGAAAAATGGCCGCAACATAGGTCATTTCCGCTCACATTTTGCATATCTTGAGTTTAAACGGAACCCCGTGCAATGCTTCAACCATGTGTATAAGTATGACCATAGTAAAAGTGCTTCAACACACACGTGAAAACATACCCGAAAGCCATATATAACGAATAATTTGGCCATTGCCAATGTCGTCCTTCTTGGATTCAAGATAAAAACGTTTATAGTATATACACGAATTAGCTCAATAAATACCTCGCATAACGTATATAAACATGTTCTCACCGCCAAAGCTCTGGTACTCAGCGTCAGTAAGCACCGATCTCCTCTCATCTTCCGTCAAACTGATGTTGGCTGTCGTTGAAACCTCGATGACACCAGCGAAGATATGGTCGTGAAGATTGTCACCAACTGGTAGATCAACGACAACCGGCACCTGGAAGGTCGGGAAGATGGCATTCTCCAAAGACAACATTTCGTAATTCAATTCCATATGTATGTTCATTCGGTGTTTAAAGTTAAAGGGAAACAAGATCCACAGTGTTCGGCCAATACACATATAGGAATTATTAATTACTAACTGCATCCACTTGTCTGTGGTTTCAATGAAAATGTTTGTTGAGATACTCTGTTTGTTGGCTTTGATGATCGTGAATGTCACTTACCCTTACTTTGAAGTGTGTTGTTTTTGTTTCTGTGTGATTTTCTCCCTTTACTTAGCAACTACCACGAAGGGATCGGCGCACACATCTGGCACCAAGGGATACGTTGATTCGAGTCTTGACGTCATTTATCTCCCTGACTATAACTATCAGAGGTGGCAGGCGGTTGATAGAGATGCTACTTTACAGCGGACAGTACGTCTGTACATCCACACTTTGCGAGTACATTTACCAGTCTGAACTCCCTGAACTCATGTTTTACCAACGTTGCCTGTTATAATGGGTTGTTTATTATACCCTTATCTTATCTATTTTATTTCGGACAACACTTTGCTTGGCTCCAACGAATGACTGAAAGTGATTTATTATAACCATTGGAAGACGAACTATGCCATATGCTAACCACATATACACAAGGATGTAGCGACTTGTAGACAATAAAAAAAAAAATTGTGTTTGGTGGACATACGTGTTTCTCCTGCAAATGGTTCTTCGGTCCAACCCCGGAGAGCAAGAGGATGTGAGGCGAGCCGATAGCCCCTGCCGACAGAATCACCTCCTTCGTTGATCTCGCCCGTTGTCTCGTGTTGTCTCGCATAAACTCTACACCCACGACGTGTTTGCTTTCGAACAGCAGCTGCGACAGATTCGAACTCTAGTGAAAGGATCACTTATAGAGAAGTGCATCTTAATTATTAATAAATTTTACAGTAATATATACATACACACACACTCACACACGCACACACTCAGACGTGTGTGTGTGTCTGTGTGTGCGTGAGTATCAACCACACGCACACACGTACGCACATCCACACACACTCACACGCATACACACACAGGCACGCGCGCACACACACATACACACACACACACACACACACACAAACATTAATTTTGTTATTGCTTGCAAACCCGAATATGTGACTGACCCTTGTGACGTGTGCCTTGGTAGTTACGTGCAGGTTTGTGCGGCCTCTTACGGGTCTCAGAAAACCCTTAGCCGCGCTCCATCGGAGTCCCTCGTACGTTGTGCTTTGTGCGTAACCCACGCCTGCAGCAACGACCGCAACGTGAATGGATTATACCCACAATAAAGAGTATCCTTCAGTAATCCACTGAAGCATCAGTACTGGTCACATTTAACCTAAGTTTCCACGCTTTGACAACTAGTTTGAGGAAGTGATGTTCCCAACTTAGTTTAAGTAATATATACAATCTTATCTCAACTAAATAATTCGATGTGGATGTGACATCGAGCCAAATAAATTGTAGTCACTTAATCACCAACACATACCGAGCTGTTCTTCCCCGTTCATGTCGACATATTTGTAGCCTAGTTCAGCCCCGGCTTTGACGAACGCCTCGGACAACGGTGTTCCTCTCATGTCAGTCACAACGAGCGGCCCGTCTTTGCCGTGGTACTCTGACAACAACCAGACCAACAAATACATCCAAAGTACACATACATGGCTCTCACGTTAAGTGATCGCACATCCCTGTTGAAACATTGAACCAATGGAAATTCATTTTTATATTTTTGAAGCAAGACCAATATTTTTAAAGAAATGTTGCCAATGGCTTGTTAAAATAAGAAAGTCCATTTGACGACAGCAAGGTGAGAATGCATTCATAGCAACACAATTTTATAACTGCAAGTATAATCAACGGTACATTCTTATATAACGCAATATCCTTCCTTTGGACTGCTCCAAACCGTTTAATTTAGTCTTCGATACAAAGCAGACTACTTCAATCGAACAACATTTCACAAGCGTGAACTGTACAATATGTTTATTTTGTTGTGCTTCGTTTTAACAATCTCAGGATGGTGTTGCCTGCATTCATTTGGAGAGCGCATAGTGATTAACTCTCCTCTGGTTGCAAGTCGGACGAGACGAAGTCAAAATGTGAACGATTTCTGTAGTGACAAAATCTTAGTAAGGTTCTTGTTGTGTTTAGCACATATGTTCACCTGCATCTCCGTCGCCTTTGTAGCTTTCTGACTTGATGAAGTACGGGAGAACTTCTTCGTAGCTCCATCCGTCACAGCCTCGTTTTGCCCACTCGTCGTAATCATATCTGCTGCCTCGGACGTACACCATGCCATTGAGGCTACTTCCCCCTCCCAATACCTTGCCCGTAGGTAGGTATACTTGCTGCGGTAGAGAGACATGTTGTTAAGTAAAGCTTATATATATATATATATATATACATTTATCTATATATGCGGAACCTACGTAGACAATCTATATTTAAATATTAGAGGATAATTGCTTCACACAAGTTTACTATACCGTATGCTCCAATGTAGTGTGTGTGTGTGTGTGTGTGTGTGTGTGTGTGTGTGTGTGTGTGTGTGTGTGTGTGTGTGTGTGTGTGTGTGTGTGTGTGTGTGTGTGTGTGTGTGTGTGTGTGTGTGTGTGTGTGTGTGTGTGTGTGTGTGTGTGTGTGTGTGTGTGTGTGTGTGTGTGTGTGTGTGTGTGTGTGTGTGTGCGTGTATTTGTATACAGGAACTGGAACATCTAGGTATACTCGTAGGTAGGTATACTTGCTGCGGCAGAGAGACATGTTGTTAAGTAAAGCTTATATACATTTGTATACAGGAACTGGAACATCTTTATTCGACAGACAGTAAATACGCAAATACAAAGTATGAAACAACAATGTCAAAAAGAAGACATTTCTGTCGGGAGACTCGCACTAAAGCTTAACAATATGCAGTTGATGTGAGAGCCACCCACCCATTTGTAATTGTAACTCAACATTCCTACAACTTCCAACGTGATATACATATAAAATTTGAGTTAAATATATGTTGTTGTATGTATGTTGGTTGGTTAAGTGCATATGTAGCAGTTTGTGTCCGTGCAAGTACAGTGTATGGTTGTAAAGTGCTAATAAGTATTGTTTGGTGTACGTACAAAAACATAGATGCTATGTGTGTATATTTTATCCAAAATGCTGGGTAAAATTTTTCTAACTTGGTAGGTAGCATCTAATACATTTTCTGGCTTTCTATGTATGACTGTATGGTCTGGTAATTTGATGACTTTACCTTGTGGAGTAATCGTGATTTCCAGCGTTTACTAAAAATAGCGATTAAAGAAATTTAGGAACGCATTTATGTACAAATTTATGAAAGAATGTCAAACATTGACAAGTAAAGATATCGTCCAGTTTTAATAGATTTAGAGATTTCATTGTAGGTTCGGTGTGTGAGTTATATATACTTCGTGACATTATTTGGATGACCCTTTCCTGCAATTTAGAAAGTCTATTTGTATCAAAACCCATGACAAAACGCTTAAGTTGCGGTGTGGCACAATTAATTAATTATACATAGTCTTTATTGAATGTCTAGTCCAGTCCAGTCTAACGTTTCTTGAATAGTAGTGCCTAAAAAGTCAAATGTGTGTACACACTCTATCGGTTTACCATATATGTTTAAAGAAAATTCTATACTGGAGGTATTACATTGTGGAAAAACATATATATAGTTTTGCTTGTATACAGATAACCATTCACTAATATGTCTTATTTAATCGTTTACGTTATCACTATATATATATATATATATATATATATATATATATATCCTGAAACTAGGTAGACAATTTATATTTAAACATTAGAGGATGATTGCTTCACACAAACTTACAATATTATATGCTCCAATGTATTATGTGTGTGTGTGTGTGTGAGTGTGTGTGTGTGTGTGTGTGTGTGTGTGCGTTCGTGCGTGCATGCGTGTTTGCGTGCTTGGGTGTGTGTAGCGTGTATATTTGTGTGAATCTTTGTGTGTTTCAGAGTGTTTATATCCATATGTGTGTGTGAATGTTTCTATACGTGTAGTGTGTGTGTGTGTGTGTGTGTGTGTGTGTGTGTGTGCGTGTGCGTGTGCGTGTGCGTGTGCGTGTGCGTGCGTGTGCGTGCGCGTGCGTGTGTGTGCGTGCGCGTGTGTGTTTGTGTGTGTTTGAGTGTGTTTGTGTGTTTGTGTGTGTTTGTGTATGTTTGTGTGAGAGAGTGTGTGTGTGAGTGTGTGCGTGCGTGCGTGTGTGTGTATGCGTCTGTGTGTAAATGTCTCTATATGTGTATAAGTGTGTACGTACGCGACTGTGTATATTGAGTAGCGTAAGTAAACGAATGGTGTAAATAGTACATCAGAAAATATTATCTTTCACATAGGGTGATAAATTACTCTTGCCGGTACTTATTTGTACTAGTTGTAAGTATTACATTTGACAACAAAACTGCAGATTTCTAGTAACGGCGGGCCACATATATAAATGTGAAATGATTAGACTGTTGATACGCCAATGTATTCCTTCTCCATTTGCAATGTCATGCTAGAGATAGCGTGACAGTTTGTTGTTTTTAATCCGGCCAGATTTTATTCCGAAAACATCACAGAACTTACTCGGTTATAATATGATGAGCAACAACATTTCTGCGGCGTTGTAAGACGGGACCAGTCGTGGGAAGAGGTGATCAATTCCATCCACTTTCCCGGTATTTGGATGTCCCTCTCTCCCTCCTCCTCCCCGCCAGCCTCCAGCAGAAGCACAGAGCGGTCAGAATCCTCAGACAGCCGAGCGGCCAGCACACAGCCGGCCGAGCCACCGCCCACTGCCCACACAAAATCTCCTGTTATGTCGGTGCAACATAGGCTATGTTTACGAAAGCCACAAATAAGTTAGTTTCAGGTTTAGCACAATGACGTGTTACCTTCGTACAGGGAATTCTGAATAAAATAACGATCTAAAGTGCAATATTGTTGGTGTGCCATTTACAATTCGTATTGAAGGACCAAGGTGCGTTACGCGTATATACCAAAGCAAAGGGGCCACCCTCTATTTGAAGCACGGGTATGTTCTACCATCTACCATGTTAGCATGCATTTTGTCCTGGTGTTTGCTAAAGACATATGACGAAGAATTGGAATCACTTGAAAGTAACATAATTTCAGTCACGTGGTTTCTCAGCTAATTCGTCACGTTTTTCGGAAAAAGGCCAAGTCACCTATAATGTAGTCGTAAGAACGATCCTCTTCTGCTTTCACCACGAAGTATGATAAGAGTAACACAGTAACGCTGACAGCGACAACATGGCATCTTGTATGCATGGTCAGCGTTACTGGATCTGTAAGAGAGAACAAATTGTCAATTATTTCCATTAATATTTGTACAGATTGTATATAGTGTTGTGACGAGACAATACGATGGAGTGTACTTCGACTTTCTAAAAAGAAACAAACGGCAAACGAGTTTACGTTTCGTGAACTGGCATATCTACAAGAATCAACATCAACACCAAGACATATCTACAAGAATCAACATCAACACCAAGACATATCTACAAGAATCAACATTAACACCAAGACATATCTACAAGAATCAACATTAACACCAAGACATATCTACAAGAATCAACATTAACACCAAGACATATCTACAAGAATCAACATTAACACCAAGACATATTTACAAGAATCAACATTAACACCAAGACATTTCTACAAGAATCTACATTAACACCAAGACATATCTACAAGAATCAACATTAACACCAAGTCATATTTACAAGAATCAACATTAACACCAAGACATATCTACAAGAATCAACATTAACACCAAGACATATCTACAAGAATCAACATCAACACCAAGACATATCTACAAGAATCAGCATTAACACCAAGACATATCTACAATACTGTACATCTACTCAGATCTTCAAAAACGACCAAACGTCTACTTTTGCATAATTGCTTACTTTACTTATTCCTCTTCCCGCCCACTGGCACATAGGGCGGAAACAAGTGTCCTCCACCTCGTTCTGTCTGCAGCTATTTTTACAGCTTTGCCCCAGCTTAGATGTAGTTCTTTGAGTTCCTTTTGTACCATCTTCATCTTCTTGTGGTATGTTTTTCGTATTGTTCTGTCTGGTAATTCTGAGCACTTGCTTGTTGGAGTCGTTTTGGGCCAGAATATTATTATTATATTTTAGAAGGCGTTTTTTTGGGAACGTAGGTGTTTGAAGTCAAGTTCTGTCATACGCCATCATTCCGAGCCATGTAGAAGAGTGGATAGAACACAACTTTGGTATTGTCTCAGCTTTGTTCTTCTAGAATATATTGTTGATCTCCAAACAGGTTTCAGTCTGAAGAAAGCACCTCTTGCCTAGTTCATGCGATTCTTGTTGTCAACATGGGCCCCTCCATCTTTGCATACTGTGCTTCCCAGATAGGTGAAGATGTATGTGGATTGCAGTTCTTCGTAATTGAGATAGATCAGTACCGCATTTCTCTGATTTCTTCCCATCACCTTCAATTTCTTTCTGTTTCTTTTTAGTGCTAAGTTATGGCTGATTTCCTTGGTTGTACTTGTCTTTTCCTGCATGTCATGTCTTGTATGAGACAGCAGTGCAACATCATCAGCTAACTCAGCTTCCTTGATAAATTAGAACATTGTTCATCGTATCTCTATTGTTGGTCCTTCGGTTGTTTTCCTCGTAATCCAGTCTATGACAAGGTTGAATAGGACTGCTGACATCACACCCTTGCCTGACCCCTGGTTATACCTTGAATGCAAAATATGACTGTCCTATGATGCATGCATAGTTTTCGTAGAAAAGCTTTATTTGCATAACATTGGTAAATAGATAACAGTTTATGTGTTCTGCTTTGAATTAAATGTTTGTGTTATGATGCACCTTTGATATATCTGTTTTATTAATGTATTGATCGTTACTTTATTATAAACACGCACAACTGAGAAAAAAATGTAGTCTGTCACGATGATATTATTCTGTATTCTTTTGCACCAATGATGATTTACATAAACTTATACACATGAATAAGGAATATAAACAATTTTTCTTGCTTCATTCCAGTTGTTCCATAATGTGTGATATAACTGTGTTGTCTACTATGCTCCTGTACTGAACGTTATGTAAAAATAAAGGTTATTATTATTATAGATCGCAGTGGTGCAGTACGACAGCGTCGAGTCTCAAACGAGAGAACCCAGGTTTGAATAAGATGCTGCCGTTCGAACATTGGACACGTTCGTTCACTCTACGTTGCTTCAATTCATTCAGTTTTATTAATGACTACCTGGCATCTGAGAGTGTTGGATAGGCATACCTTAATTATGTACGAATAGTCTTCGCGCATTAAATGCACCGTGATTGAATGCTTCCCAGAGAAGTCGAGACGATGTTCGGTTTAACAAGTCTGTCAGGGAGTAAACTGTAAAGAGTTTTGAGCAATGTTAAGGAATGGATACTGCGCTATATAAGAACTTATCTTTTACGTACCTTTTAGAGCTCCGTCAGTATCAGGCAATGTTCACTTAAAACGAAACATTATTTGTTATTGCTAACTTCCGACAACTGTTTTTAAACGGACAATTGTTTCTCAGCCGATCGGCTGGCCGCTTAAATAGTGGAATTCTACGGTAAAAAACAGCGTCCTCTCTAGCACACTTTGCACATTACCAAGTAAGTGGATACTGTGGACAAGAACTTATGTAACTCTATATATGGGTCTGGTGTTTAGACTCTTACGTGTTATATCACATGTTTGAAGCCTGTCCAACTACTTACGGAACTTTCCACCAGTGTAGGATTGGCTGTGACATACATGTATTGTTTATCGACACTCCCAGTTGTTCTGGGTCCTCCATCCTGGGCCTTTTTCCATGCCCTACCGGTCCGTCTATCATTCAACTATGTTTCCTCTCTCCCGGACATTCTTACTCTCTCACTCATCCCCTCATTCCCTCGCTCCCAGGCATCATTCTTCTTTCCCTCTATCCTTCCCCTATCATACAAACACATTAGTTAACTTGGAAGTGTTGTTACCTGTGTAGAAACATGTAGTCTGAATCCTGTCAAAAATACCTTCAACCTAACCCTAACCGTAACTTCCCAGCCAGCACAGAACCCTTGCTCCGAGGGCGGATTTCAGCGGCTGGCAGGCGGCACCAATCGACATTCGCTTGCCGATGACAGCCCGCTTGCCAGCCGCGCATGAGGCGCTCCCGTTTGCGGGAGGTGATTTATTAGTTCTCGGGCCGAGGGAGGCCCGAGCACTAATATCTGATGCTCCGTACATGTATTACGTGTATCAAGTTTCGCTTGACAAGCAAGAGAATGTTTCCCGCGCTGTAACGCATCGTGCGGGAAGTGTAATCTTAAACGAAACTAAAATTCGCACATTTGTGTTCTTATACTTACAAACAAACCTCCACAATATATATTTACTGTAAACACGGTATGTTGAATTCATATAAAAGCATAAAAATGGAAACTATTATTAGTAACAAATATTATTAATTATTAATATTTTACTGCGAGTCCACGCCGTCCATATTTGAACACTCAGTTAATTTTTACAGTTACACGCGCGACTAACTTTCCCCAAGACAATGTACATCTTTAGAAATTAAAATTAGAAACTTTCATTTTTCATATCCAAGATCATGTTAAATTACCTGGTAGAGGCTTTCGTTGACGTGTCACGCCGACTTCATCAATACCTATGATGCTGAATGACGTCATCGTACACGTGAGGCAGTTCGTAATTGCCCTCGTCTCTGTTGATGGGTGTTTTGGTTTTTCTGATCCAGATGGCTTCTTTGATATGCCGAATTCTTCTGTTGGGTTCTTTGTCTACAATGTTCACTCCCTCCCAGTCTATGATATGGTTTTCAGTTGTCGTATGGTCTGTAATGGCGGATTTATTGATGGTAGACATCAATCTTTTTTTCCCGCTCCTTGTGTATTTCTCATTTTTCGTGTTGTCTACGTCCTTTCTGTGTTCCTCCATTCTTGTTTTGAGTAGTCTTCCTGTCTCCCCAATGTACTCAGCACCACAATTCTTGCACGGTATTTGGTACACCAGTTCGCCCTGTTCTTCTAGCTGTACTTTGTCCTTGGGATGTACCAACAGGTGCCTGAGGGTGGTGTGGGGACGCATGGCCGTTGCTACTTCATACTTTTTCAGTACTCGATGTACTCTCTCTGAGACCCCCTCTATGTATGGGATGACTACTTGGCTCCGATAGTTTTTGTCCTTAGTCTTTTTGTTGGTCTTTTTCTTCTTACTGCTATCTGTCACCTTTTTCAAGGCCCACGACGGATAGCCACATACTCTTAGAGCTCCTCTCAGGTGTTCCACCTCTTCTTTCTTGTCCCCCTCCTCCGAAGTTATTGTCTCACACCTGTTCATAAGGGTTCTGACAACTCCCAACTTCTGATGTTTGGGGTGGTGGGATGCAAAATTCAAGTATTGGTCAGTGTGCGTCTTCTTCCTGTACACTGTGGACTTCACACTGCCATCTTCTTTTCTGGTGAACTTTGCATCCAAGAAGGGCATGCTGTTGTTCTATTCGTCTTCCCGCGTGAAAATGATGCTACCTGTGGGGTCTACAGTGTTCATGTGTTGTTGTAATTTCTTTGCCTTTCCTGTGTGTACCAGGCAAATTACATCGTCCACATATCGCTTCCAGTTTCTCGGTTGGCAATCGACTGGTGCTGTGGCTATGATTTTCTGCTCCAGGTCCTCCATGTACAGGTTCACAACAATGGGGGACACTGGACTGCCCATGACTACCCCAAACTTCTGTTGGTAAATTTCTCCTCCAAATCTGAAGTATGTCGTCTCCAAGACAAATTTCAACAACTCCATAATGTCGTCTACGTTTATATTTGTTCTCTTCTTTAGTGTCTTGTCATTCTCTAGTCTTTTTCTGATGATTTTGCAAGCTTCTCTGATTGGGGTCTTCGTGAACAGTGACACAACGTCATATGACACAAATGATTCTCCTTTTTCCATTCTCAGCTTTGTCATTTCTTTCACCAATTCTTGTGAATTTTCCGTATGGTGTTCTGTTTTTCCAACAAGTGGTTGTAGTATGTTGGCCAATTCTCTGGATACTCTGTATGCTATTGTCTGTGTGTAGTCGACAATTGGTCTGAGTGGCACCTTCTCCTTGTGGATTGTTGGTGATCCATACATCCGTGGTACTTTTTCTAGCGTAGGATATAAGTACCAGAACTGATCTTTGGTGATCTTCCCCTCCTTCTCCAAGGAATTTACCATTCTGATGAGTTCTGCCTTATATTTCTTGGTCAGATCCTTCTTTAACTTCTCATATGTCGCTTCGTCACTTAGCATTTCTTTAATTTTTTCCTGATATTCTTTCGTTTCCATGATGACTGTGGCCTTTCCCAGTCGGCGTGACACGTCAACGAAAGCCTCTACCAGGTAATTTAACATGATCTTGGATATGAAAAATGAAAGTTTCTAATTTGAAAACGAACTATCCTGAAGAATGTTCAGTAATCTTTAGAAATTAATTTGTGAATTTTTGGTACATATGAAATATAATAATTTTGGCATATTTTTTTATGCACACATTTCGATTATTTATTGTCAAATCTCGGCTAGCATTGTAACATTATTTACGCACCAAAGTTTCCCGTAATCTACGCAAACCATGTCTACGGAAAACGGCAAAGTAATGCCGTGGAGCGTTTTGATGCGCTAGACAGTCTCGATTTACTGTCACGCGATCGACAATATTTTATATTAGTTACGAATAATTAATTTATCAGAGCAGAATTACATTGTTATATATATAATATATATATATATATATCATATAGTCTGTGAAATCGTTTAATTAATAGTGGACTGTCCGGTCTCAGTTGTTTCGGGTTCGGCATTCAATCGTTCACAATAAACGTTATTTGCGTGTCCTAACTTCGGTAATTTTCCAATTCTGCGAGCTACTTGGTAGTTTGTTTAGATATCTCGGACATAGGTCATTGATTAGGACTATTTAGAATTGTCATATGTTGACCATTGTAGTGGGAATGGCAAATGTCATTGTTAAACTGAAGTATGATATAAAAAACAGACCAGTGGCAGTGGCAAGTGTAAATTAGGCCTAAGGGTTGTTGGCATTTTGCAGTCCATTTTTGTTTATCAGAAATGCCTGATAGGACGAGGAGAAGGATAATTAAGGGCAGAGTTGTTGAAAATATGGAATTTTGCAGGCAATTGCTTACACGTACAAATACTGATGGATATGAACTTAATGAAGACGTTTCTTCAGGTTCAACTCTTGTATTTTAAAGATATTCAGTGGCCACAAATCAAAATTCCACTTGAAAAATGCGCATAGCATGCACAGAATCCCACCCATACCAAGATCGTGCAACATTTGTCTTTACTGAAAACCAATCTTCAGGTGTTTTATCTCAATCTGAACTTCTTTATGGATATAATGAGATTAAGATGAAACGAAAGTGTCACTGAACAGGATGTGTTTAGTTGACGACGCCTTGTGTCAGTGAAACTAATGATGACACTGACAGTGATGACGACTTTGAATTATATGATACTTATATTGCTAACAAAGATGAATATTTGTCTCGTGGACTAGGACCATGGGCTTCTGATTTCGATATTCCCCATGCAGCTTTGGTCATGCTGTTAGACATTTTGCCGGCTTTACATCCACATCTTTCAAAAATATCCCAGAACACTGTTTGGAACTGCCAGGCAGTACCAGGTACATTGCATTTCTGAAGGATCTTACTATAATTTTGGTATTGCTGCGTCTATGAATCAGGCCATCTCCACAGTCGAAACATCAGGCTATGTGGATGCACAGTCGATCATCATGCAGTTAAACATTGATGGACTTCCCTTTTTTTAAAGTTCGCAAACTCAATTCTTTCTTGGCAGAGTTGTTGACCCTTTCCCCACTAACCCTTTCATCATTGGCATTTACCGTGGACTGAAAAATTTTGAGGAGTTACTGCATGAGTTTGTAACCGAGATGCAGTTGATAGAAACAAATCAACTATGTGGATGGTTTTGGAAACCCTTTGCAGCTACGCATATCATGCTTCATTTGTGACACACGAGCGAGGTCATTTGTGAAACAAGTGAAAGGTCATTCAGATTGCCATGACTGTGACAAGTGTTCACAGAAAGGGGTTTGGTTTGACAAAATGATATTTCCAGATGTTAATGCTCCTGTCAAACAGATGTCGACTTAAACCAGCACACTGATGTAAGACATGACATTGGTGTTTCACCACTACGAGCTCTGTCCCTGGGAATGGTATCCCAGTTCCCTTTAGATTGTATGAATTTGGTTTGCCTTGGAGTGGTGCGGCGCCTGCTCTGGCTGTGGTCAAAGAGTCCCATCCACAAGAACATCAGAATAAGTGCACAATCAGTACGTCGCATATCCCAAGGCTTAATTAGCTTACACAAATATATCCATGTTGAATTTGCCAGGAAACGCAGGTCCCTAGAAAAAATGGACAGATGGAAGGCCTCAAAGTTTAGACCATTTCTCTTGTATAACGGACCTATTGTTCTGATTGGTGTCTTGCGTTAACAGTTATACAGGCACTTTTTGTTGCTCTTTGTTGGTATATACTGCCTTGTTAGTCCCGTTTACTATGCGAGTCACTGTCAATATGCACATGAGCTTCTCCGTTTGTTTCTTAGTCAAGCTGGACAGTTGTATGGGAGGGATGTGTTGGTGTACAATGTTCATGGTCTCATCCACTTGGCAGCTGACGTTCGAAACTTTGGTCCTTTGGACAGTTACTCTGCTTTCCCTTTTGAGAACTTCTTGGGAAAGTTTAAAAAACTTGTCCGCAAACAAAATTTTCCTCTGCAACAGTCATTCGCAGATTGTAAGAGAAAAAAAACAAATCAACAAATATAGGAAAACAACACTGCAATGGTCCTTAGAAATGTCATAACTTGGGCCCTGTTCCACATCAGTTTGCACAATATTCACAGTTTAAACAAGTCTTTCCTAACAATCTGATGTTCTTATCAGAATGTGGCAACAATAGTAATAAAGTCCGAAATGCATATGCTCTTGTGAGGAACATTTTGTCCATGGATAAAGAACAGCCGCGATGACACTAAAATATACATCATGATAAGTGGAACTTCTTATAACTATGAGTAATAGGTTCAACTAATCCGGAGTGCACTGTATAAACGTGTGTGTGTGTGCGGTCGTGTTGTTTATACAAAAGAGAATATTGGTTTATTTCAGGTATCCAAAGTGCATCTATTCTGGTACCAGCTCTGACACCGATACTGATATTGATGACGATCAGGGTGAGCTAACTACGAAAGACAATAAAGTTTGTTTTTATAGGATCTTTATTTGCTCGTACTGTTTGCTTTGTACAAAAACCCAATTGTTGTTTTTAAACCAATTTTATTGAATTGAGTCTGCTTACTAAAGTAAAAAGGTAAGTTCTTATATAGCGCAGTATCCTTTCCTCAGGACTGCTCAAAGCGCTTTACACTTCACTCCCTGGCAGACCTATCCAATTGAACACTATCTCGACTTCTCTCACGCCTACAAACTACGCTATTGGCCAGTATCTTGTAGGCGTAACTTTGGTAAAACTGATTATGGTTTACTTTTATTGGACCAAATATCCCTTTAAAGGTTCTTTTGAAGATTGTTAAAAGTCTTACAAATTTCCTTTAAATGTTTTTATTTTTGTAAACGTTATTCCTATTGTGCTATAATAATCAATGTAATGCTTGCAGATGCCAAGGGAAGTCCACTGCCATCTCCACCAGCACAGCGCCAGTTTCTTGATTCGCTTCCAAGTCTGGCAACTTGTAAGTAATTATATTTTAATGGTTGGTCCATTATATGCGTTAGTCGATGGTGGGGGCACCAGAATTGAATTCTTTTGCAGGTATTTAATAGATGGGGAATAATATAGATTGACAGCGCAGAGACCTTGATAAACATCAAACGCTGATTTCTAAAGTGATTACTGCTTTGTTAAGACATTTGGGCAGTCAATATGTGTTATAAAATGTCTAGTTTGTTTGTACTGTATAATATGATTTTAAAATAAAAACTAACAGAATAGGAACATAATACGTCCCTTTAAATTCCTTTTTTTTCAAATCGTGTACTTAGGCCTGTAATACTTGCATATGTTATGGGAACTTCACTGCCTTCTCCACCAACACAGCACCAGTTTCTGCGTAAGTAACTATTCCGTTGTGCTCTCAATTTATGTGGCTAATTTGTTATGATACTATGTTTTCGACTGGTGTGTGTTGTGGTGACGCAGTAGAAACGGGGCAGCTTCTAAGTCCTTCCAGTGTGCCCTGTTACTGCTGGAATTTTTGTTTAATAATAATTGTATTTGTTCTCTCTAAAGCATTTACAGAAAATGCTCACCTACCTGAATAATACCATAGTTACTACCAGAAAGTGAATTCTGGAGATGACTTAATTATACATAATTTCAAGTCATAACTATTGTATAACTGTATCTTTGGAGATTTGTTTAAGTATATTATAACTGTAGATACCAAGGACAGACCAACTTCATCAAACATGCATCTGGACGTGCATCATGCGTCACCAGGTGATGCAACTTGTAAGCGACTATTTTTATAGTAGTATCTTTATAATGCATTGTGAAAGATCAGCTTACATATATATACTGATGGATGTATATCTCGATTTAAAAATCGCAATGATAAATAGAAAAAACAATTGCTGAGATTAATTATTAACACCTGATGACCCCATCATAACCATGTTAAGTGTATGCTTGCTTCACAGCAACAATTTGTGATTTATTCATATAGTATATTTGTCAATTGATGTAGTTATCTTCACCAAAGCAGGAATAAAATTAAGATCCGACACAAGTCATTATACGTATTTCTCGTATTAAAACCAGGTCTTTTTGTTATAAATACTATTGTGCTTTTTTCTATTTTCATTGTGTTTTTATACCTATAGCTTGGCAAGCAAGGTTGTTTTACATCCTCGAAAAGCAAAACGCCGAGACAGCCCAGATAAAGAGGATGCTGTCAAGCATCATGAAAACGATGAGCGCAGCACTACCAGAGGGGATGCA
Organism: Escarpia spicata; assembly: GCA_963995525.1. Taxonomy (NCBI): domain Eukaryota; kingdom Metazoa; phylum Annelida; class Polychaeta; order Sabellida; family Siboglinidae; genus Escarpia; species Escarpia spicata. The sequence continues at coordinate 12,128,907 of OZ023216.1, forward strand.
TTTTCCTCTGGGGTCTGAGGAGGAACGGACGTTGAAGGAACCCCCAGAAACAAAAATTCAAACAACGTTTTGTTGTGTGTGATACACTGCACTACCATAGTGCAATAACGTTTTGTTGAGTGTGATACACTGCACTACCATAGTGCAATAACGTTTTGTTGAGTGTGATACACTGCACTACCATAGTGCAATAACGTTTTGTTGAGTGTGATACACTGCACTACCATAGTGCAATAACGTTTTGTTGAGTGTGATACACTGCACTACCATAGTGCAATAAAAAAGACAATTAAGTAGTCAATCTTTTCAAAATATCCATCATAATGAAAAAGATAAATTAAGATCCTAATTATATCAAACTTGATATTATTCATCAGTCACCTCATATATGAAATATTTATTTGATACATATTATTTCATATTTTGACAACATTTAATTTTGTTTTCTGTGCATATACATACATCACACAAATATGATGCAACTTACAAATATCAAAAGTCATGCAGAATCCATTAATATGAACACTGTTGGATTGTCTAATACTGGCAACATGCAGAATGTTTACCAAGCAATTGCATCGTATTTGGTTGTAAACAATATTTTTTGGCAAAGCTCCTGCATTAATGGTTAACTCTTTATGGGTTAATGAAGCCTCATACACCCACAAAAGTACCTATGAGTAATGACGTCACCACCTTCTTACTAAACAAAGTATTTGGCCAGCAATTGTCACTGAGCTATTGCTGGATGTGAAATAATGGAAAGAGTTTGTTCAGAGAACTCAAACTGAAGAACTTCATTTTCAGTGAGTGATCATCTCATTTATAGGCATTACACACCCTATCAAGGACTTTGATTGGCATGCATATATTTGATTTTATATCTTCATCTAATTTTTGTTTATAAATATAATTACGCGGATCCCGGATATCATGGACAGAGAGATTTGTGGTGTTGTCACATGGACATAGCCAGATCTGGATGCCCAGGCACAGCTCTTTCACCTACCGTATTTGTTTAACCTGGGCTCCCATTGGTTATACTTTGTTTCCTAGTATCCCTAACCAAGTGAGATTATCAGTTGACTTGCTTGAGGCTTACTACTTGTTTATGTCTTAAAACAATTCAATTTTTATGACAATATTTCAGATGCCGTTTGTTGCAATGTCGCCACAAAAATCTGCACCGATCACGAGATCAACCATGTTTTGCAGGAGTGGTTTCGGGCGGCCTCCGACAGTGATGGAGGCAGGAAGCGGCGGATGGAGAAGGCACGTGCTCAGCAGAACATGTCGGCCGCAATTCCACATGCCAGTCGCAGTTCCAGACAACTGAACAATTAAAGTGATCAATAATTCAAGTAGAAGCCAGTCAGAGTATTATGATATACATAGAATAGATTACATTGTATTGATCTAGGAATTTCACTATACCTTTTGAGGTTGGTGTAATAATTATTTACATATATTTTATTTATACGCTTTCCATTGTTTGAATATGTGCAATACCTTATTACGTATCTCGCGCAGTACACTGACGTTATATAATTCTTTGTGTACAAACTGAAAATTAGCGTGACTTTGGTTTTTTTCTATGATTGAGTTTGATTCAAGTATTATTGACTCAAACCATGTTATGTATGATACTTTATTTTGCTAAGGCAGTATTTTTGATCTGCCATGTAAATATTTCCACAGTTTTTGGTGCCAAAACTATGCACACCAGATTTAAGTATTATCAAGTATGAATTTTTATTTTATTTAGGATTGCTTCTGTTTAAAAATTTGTGGTAACAAATGTTTGCCATTTGATATTTGTAGATGTTTGTGTACATTATATTGGTTGTTTGTTGTCATTCTTATTGACGCTTTCTGTAGTTGTTGATACTTCCCAGAGAAGTCATGATGGTGTTTGAATGTTCCGCCAGGGGGTGAAATGTAAAGTCCTCTGAGCAGTCCTACGAATTGGATATACACCGCATAAGAACATTGTTGTGAGTTCCTTATATACCTTTATGATAACTGCTATGGGGAAAGGATTAGTTTGTCATTTGTTTTTTTTCTTATATTGTGGACAGTATTTTATTAAGACTGCATATCATTAATCCTAGATGAACAATAATTGTATTACTAATACGATGAAGCAACTCTTTGTATCATTTAGAATATACATATTGTCTAGACTATTCTTAAAGCAGTTTTAATAAGTTGTTTTACTAATGTGAGTACGTTATGATTAGTCTTTAAGTAGCTTACATTAAATTATGTTTTTATTTTCTGATGCTTTGTAAAAGTGGACGAATATGTATAGAGTAATAACCATTTTTATGAAATGTCTGAAAAAGCATGACAATTATTAAGATGTTCTAGTTATAAAATCAAACCCGTATTTATTTGTTTATGGATTAATGAATTAAATGTGATTTATTTGACCTGTTTAAATGTGCATATTGAACTGGCATTGCTATTTTCCATACAGATATGTATATCTACTGGGCACTCTGGATAAGTCGAACCTCTACGCACCCATGGCAATACCACTTTGAAGTTGCATTTATTATGCTTTAACACCTTAAATGACCGAGTTCAAGTAATCTGGATTGAACAGTATATAGATAATATGCATACAAACACATAAAAACATCCGAACAATATCGGCAGCCGACCAAGAGCCGCCCTCGGCCCTAAGGCGAGACGCCGGACAAAATTCCATCGGCTCGCAGGCGGATGCCAACAGTGGGCCGATAAGTCTGCAGCTCTCGGGCCGCTGTAGTTGTGTGGCTGGGTGTAACCTTAACATTCAACCGAACCCTAAACCTTACCATTTTTGCACATCATACCAAGAGCAGTTGCACTTGAGGGGGTAGCAGGCAGCTGTCTCCGTGACAGTACGCCGTGGTACCTCTCAATCACCCTGAGGCTGAGATACAGTGAGAACCGCGATCCTATTAGTTCAGTCGCGGGACCTATCTAGGTCACGCGCGGCCTTTTGTTCGGTTTCAGTCTTAAAGGGTGTCGCATGTAACTACGCGGGGCGAGGGGGCAAAACAAAGTAGGTCGCGCGATGATGGATATGGATATTTATTTTCAACAACAACAACGATTATAATGCACAAACATGCCAAATATGCAATTGTAAATCACAGTTTTGACACTGAAAAGGGCAAGAAGAAGTGTGTCACTGATAACACTTGCCTAAATTACAATGGATATAATTATAATCAAAAATATGTGCCACATGCGTGATTACGACATACAATTTCTATTTTTAAAAGCATTAAATATCTATCACTAAAACCACTTGTGTTCAAGAATAACATATTTAACACATGGAAGAACCAAGGCAGGAAGACCAGAAACAACTTACAACGACTGCTTAAAGGAAGATGTGTGTCTAGAGATGGAGGAGCTGAAGACAGCAATGACAGACAGAGGGATCTGGAGAAGGATGATTAAAGGCAATAATGTTCGAACCCAGTGGCCGACATGAGTGAGTGAGTATGTGTGTGTGTGTGTTCGCGCGCGCGCCTGTGTGTGTGCGCGCCTGTGTGTATGTGTGTGCGCGCGCGCGTGTTAGTGTGCGTGTGTGTGTGCGTGTGTGTGTGCGTGTGTGTGTGTGTGTGTGTGTGTGTGTGTGTGTGTGTGTGTGTGTGTGTGTGTGTGTGTGTGTGTGTGTGTGTGTGTGTGTGTGTGTGTGTGTGTGTGTGTGTGTGTGTGTGTGTGTGTGTGTGTGTGTGTGTGTGTGTGTGTGTGTGTGTGTGTGTGTGTGTGTGTGTGTCGGTGCGCGGGTGCTTGCTTACGTAATGTCTGATGTACAAAACGAACGTTTGTCACAACTGATTAAGCGTGGATTAAAAAGAACCCGAGACGCTCCATTCTCAAGGTTAGTCTTCAATTTGGCCAAAAAAGTTACGTGATTTGCCGCATTCACTGTACATTCAAACAATCGACTTCACTTGTAACTAAGATGTCACTTTACAACTTGACTTCAAATTCATCGATATATGTCTGGAGACTTACCTTGCGTGTGGAGTTCAACGACTTGAGCCCTTGTTTGAATTGTAACTTATCTCCTAACGTGCGAAAACAACAAAACACACACTGAGCGAGCGATGACATTTATATGTATATATGTATATAATATATATGTGTGTATATATATGTGTGTGTGTGTGTGGGTGGGTGGGTGTGTGTGCGTGCGTGCGTGCGTGCGTGCGTGCGTGCGTGCGTGCGTGCGTGCGTGCGTGTCTGTGTGTGTGTGTGTGTGTGTGTGTGTGTGTGTGTGTGTGTGTGTGTGTGTGTGTGTGTGTGTGTGTGTGTGTGTGTGTGTGTGTGTGTGTGTGTGTGTGTGTGTGTGTGTGTGTGTGAGTGTGTGTATATATGTATGTGTGTGTGTGTGTGTGTGTGTGTGTGTGTGTGTGTGTGTGTGTGTGTGTGTGTGTGTGTGTGTGTGTGTGTGTGTGTGTGTGTGTGTGTGTGTGTGTGAGTGTGCGTGTGTGTGTGTGTGTGTGTGTGTATGTATGTGTGTGGGGGGGTGTATGTGTTTACGTGGTGTGTGTATATGGTGTGTGTGTTTGGTCAAACAACTTATACATTAAATTTCTTAAATCATTTCTTGCATTACAAGTTACATCACCGGCACGTTGTCGACCTCTATATTTGCTATTCGTGCAAGCCCTTCATAGTAAGCCTGCTACTCTCCACGTAATCTTTGAAACCATGTTTCCCTAACTCATGCAATTGACACACATTGCAGTTGATCAATGTTGTACTGCTTAAAGATCTGGCTTTTAATTAAGTAGGTAAGACATATCCCATTTATACGTTTTGCTCAGCTACGCGTTCCGGTGCACAAGGCTGTAGTATTCGAATCCTCAATTTGAGTGCCAACTGAGAGTTTCATGGTCAATTATTTCCCACCTTTTTTATAATCACGGTCATCATGTTTTCTTTCTGTCGCTATAACAACAAGGCGAAATATAACAATGACATTTAACTGGTGCCTAGCTCATCTATTCGCATTAGATTAAGGGGAGAAACCAGTGTGTATGAGACACTCACCGCAGCCTAACTCCGACCCATGTTTGAAGGCGCCATATAGTTTTTCCCTTCTTTCCCCGCGTAAATACACACAACACACTACGATTTATTACGGACGTGCGACGTACAAAGGTCGCGGACGGGACCTAAATGACATAATGTTTTATTATAGATGACTGGAGGCTTGACTTGCTCGTGGAGTTCAACTACTTGAGACCTGGTTTGACCTAGTTCGACTTGCTTACTAAGTACACAAACAACAAAACATTATGTAACGGATGAGCGATGTATTGCAACCGGACCCATTACCCGTTTGTTGTAATGACGCAGGAAACTTATCAATAATCAACTCTGTTTTCTGGCCAACTCGAGTGTATAGGGATAAGATAAACATTTAGATTTTACATAGGCGGCCATTATAACGTTTCCTTCATTTCCTGCACATTTTTTATACGATTTTCTTGAAAATGTCACAGCATATTTAACCTCCATTGACATAAGTGCTGTGGATATCTCGTGAAATTCTCATACCTCATTTTTCAGAAAAATCCACCCAAACCTGACACCCCTCAATTTCGTCCCAATCTGGTGACGGATTTTGAAATAGTGGTGCGTTCTGCAAAATAGCCACTGTGCGAATACGCGAGCGAATAGCGTATATTTATTGTTACCTCGTGAAAGATCTAATGTTCTTAGAGTAGACAGCATCATATACGTTGACACTGGTGTTCTTAGAGTAGACAGCATCATATACGTTGACACTGGTGTTCTTAGAGTAGACAGCATCGTATATGTTGACACTGGTGTTCTTAGAGTAGACAGCATCATATACGTTGACCTGGTGTTCTTAGAGTAGACATCATCATATACGTTGACCTGGTGTTCTTAGAGTAGACAGCATCATATACGTTGACACTGGCGTTCTTAGAGTAGACAGCATCATGTACGTTGACACTGGTGTTCTTAGAGTAGACAGCATCATATACGTTGACACTGGTGTTCTTAGAGTAGACAGCATCATATACGTTGACACTGGTGTTCTTAGAGTAGACAGCATGATATATGTTGACACTGGTGTTCTTAGAGTAGACAGCATCATATACGTTGACCTGGTGTTCTTAGAGTAGACTGCATCATATACGTTGACACTGGTGTTCTTAGAGTAGACAGCATCTTATACGTTGACCTGGTGTTATTTTCCTAGTCCTTCATTATTACGCATAATTCGGTTTTACCGGCAATCTTAACATGGGTATCACCGTTCCTGGTCGCCGGACAATGTTAGTTATTACTACCAGGGAAACGAAGGCCCTTCCAAATAAACGATGGAAAGTGGTAGGCCCTGAACAAACCCAGGATGCTCATTGAGTTTGATGAATTGTAAAATTACCTTTTAATGTACATGACTTATTCTTCTCATATATAATACGTAGTAATTATTTTCGCAAATTTGCTTGCACATATCAGAGTGGATTAAAACGACACCTATAAAATAATATCTTGAAAAAGGTAGTCGTGTTGTGTATTCCTGTGATTACCGGCGAGTGAATGTTACAGCAAAGTTCAAGTAGATGGTATACATGCAAACCTACACCATTTATATCTAGTACAATAGCTTAAACATTTACACATCAATAATGTTAACAGTTACTAGATGCGACACGTATGCGTACAAATCAAGGCTTAAAACAAGCGCAATCGTCCAGTGGCCTGAGTTAAGCATCTTGATGATGTCGACAAAATGAATCTCTATATGTAAACAGTTACCCACGAATGTAGTTCCATATAGTCCAATAGGTGGCGGGATGGTAATGGGAAGGACGTCATACCTATATACTACTGACGTATTGTTTCAAGTCAACGTCGTGTTCAAACACGTGACAAATCGTGTTGCCTGTAGGATGAAAATAGATGACACGACACCTAGACGCGCCAGCGTTCGCGTCCACACAGATTGTCACCTCCTGGCCAAGCTGTTAGTCTCGTTCATGTTGTGGGGCTATCACGACATACATTATAATATATGCGATCGGAGAGTCCGGACACCATGATGTGAGAAGTTGCATGTCGTCTTCAAGACAACCTGGAAGCGTTGACCTAGGAGCTAACAACAAAACGTGTTAATCACCCGTTTAATCCGCTCATCAGTATTGTGTAGATCTCATGGAGGCTACCGTCCATCAGGTAGGTTAGATAACGCTGCAATACTTAGAAATATGGAGGAACTTGAATAACGGGTAGTTTTTGTTAACTAAAAATTTATTTTTTAATGTTTTGGGACGTTGTGAAAGTGTCTTCTTTGCACGAAAGAATGAACGCCGACACTCAGTTCTAGGCTTTGCCAGACTTGTGGATAGTCTATCGTACAAATTTAGTTGCGGGTAGGGACGCGTGTTTCTGCAGTCAATGCCAATTACAGGTAAGAGTGGCTGTTTTGTATGTGAATGTTGTGTTTGCAATTTGAACATTCCGTGAGCGAAACTTTCAAATTGCTGTGTCGGGTCTTTAAAGACAATTTAGAGATTTTATAAAGGATCATACTCACGACAGTGAAAGTAGGCCTAACTGTTGCTAACATCCAGTGTGTTCAAAATATTACAAAACCTGCATCATAAATAGTATCGTATGCTTCAGTTTTCGGGAACACATGTTCATTCGGTACGTTGTGAATCAAATCACGTGCAATTATTTAACTAATTAATTAATGTTTCACAGCCACGTGTGGTGACGCTGTACGCGGCATCAGCGGAGCAAGGCTGTCATCACGTGAACGGAAACGGTCACCCCGATCAGAGTGAAACTATTTCCGTCAGCATGAGCTTCACATCGGAAGATGCTGACGCCGTTGATGACTACAGTTCTGCCCCAGCAGCAGCAACAAGTGCCACAACCGAAGAAGACAGAAGCCACCGGAAACACAGCCGTAGTATTCCCTCTGAACGCCACCAGAGGCGCCACAACTCGGGGTCATGGTCGTATCCTCGGTGCAGGTAAGAAAGTGTGATGGAATCCCGCGTTTTGGAACAGCGTTGTGCCCGCGCGTACTTTCATAGTTGCTTGAATGCGTATGTGAGCGTGTGCTTGTGTGCGTGTGTGCGTGTGTGCGTTTGTGCGTGTGTGCGTTTGTGTGTGTGTGTGTGTGTGTGTGTGTGTGTGTGTGTGTGTGTGTGTGTGTGTGTGTGTGTGTGTGTGTGTGTGTGTGTGTGTGTGTGCGTGCGTGCGTGCTTGTGTGCGTGTGCGTGTGCGTGTGCGTGTGCGTGTGCGTGTGCGTGTGCGTGTGCGTGTGCGTGTGTGTGTGTGTGTGTGTGTGTGTGTGTGTGTGTGTGTGTGTGTGTGTGTGTTATAATTTACTAACTACTTGATCGAAATCGTGAACGGCGGCACATCTGTGTTAATTGTACTGGCGTTGCGCAACTAGTAACCTATTTTCTGTCCATTTCCCATAAGCTTAGGCACGGATTTGTTGACAGTGTGTATCAGGTTACTTCTACCACATAATGCATTCGTTTGTAAAGCCCAGTAAACTGAGAAAAATAACATCACTAAAAAGCGTTCCCATGTTTGTCAGTTTCGCTATAGTAGGCTTTTGTATCAATACCCCAACGACACATGGGAAATATATGATTAATTAGTACATGACTAATTAACGTGAGAGTGTAGCGAACTACGAGCTGCGACATAAAAGATTGATTAATTTTACATCGCAAGCAGTTATTTTGTTTGAATATGATAGCGAAAGAGTTTAAGAAGTACATCGGTATCAATCAACAAATAATACAGTTGATATATATATATATATATATAATGTGTGCATGTGTGTGTGTATGAGTAACATATATATATATATATATATGCTACTCATACACACAAACACACACACTCACAAACACACACACACACACACACACACACACACACACACACACACACACACACACACACAAACACACACACACACTCACACGCATACTACACAAACATACATACACACAAACACAAACGCATACACACACGCGCGCACACACACACACACACACACACACACACACACACACACACAAACACACAAGCACATATTAACAATAACGACGACAACAACAACAACAATAAAAACAAAGGTCATTACTTTCATGCAGAAGAGAAACTAAAAAGTAGTATCCGCCAACGTGTATCTGTTAATATAAGCAATTGTTATATATTGACACTCCGTACATATTAATTTATCCAACGAATCTATATTGGAAACAGTCGTCTAAGAATATGCTCCCTCTTAATGTTAGATCAGTTAAACATATTACAACATTCCGTCGTCATTTAAAAACCTATCTTCACAAACTTGCTTATCCACCATATCTCTCTAACGCATTGACCCAACTGTTGACAACTGGAATACTGCTTATGGATTTAGAGATTGACCAAACCTTTTGTTTCGATGCGCCTCTGAGCCTGGTTTCTAAGGATTTAGGCGCAATAGAACTTATCTTATTATTATTATTAATCTACTTTGCTTCTTCCAGACGCTATTTCTGTGGACTGTTGTTTCGCAGAAACGACGCTCCGTTGAGTTACTATGGCGACGAGGCGATGACGCGTCACTGTTCTGTCGCGTCATTGCAGCTATCCCTGCCTGTTCCACCAATGTACTGGGTGCACCACAGTGACGTCACCGACACCAGACGGCGCTACCGCTGCGGGTCGCCATGTTACGCTTACGTCTTACTTCTCATCAACCTGATGACTGTGGGCTGCATCATCTTCATAGTAACGTTCACCATTTGTACGTTACATTGTTTACTATATATTTATATGTGGCGGGATTCCACAAAAGATCGGATATAAGCCTCGCCCAATTACTTGTCGTACTCCGTCAGTTGTCGAAAACGGAGATGAAAAATAAAAATGTATATTTACATCATACGTTGCAGCTGTGATCCAATTCAAAATTATAAGCTATCTTTACTCTCGTCGAAGGCGTTTCTCAGTTGGTTATAAAGCAATTGACTTGTCCATCATGTGAACTGTTGCCTAGCAAAAAAGTCCGCCAAGTCATAAAAATGGATGCTGAACACGTGGAGCATTTGGATATTCCATCGTATTTTTTGTTGTTAAAATTCTGGCCCCAAATGTTTTTCTTTATGACAAAAATATAAGGCTAAGTTTGTAAATTGATAATTGTATGCGGCAATGTTTAATTTAGCAGATGTCATGCCGACCAGGTTATGTAATTAACTTTATTACCGTTAAAAAACCAAACGTGATGGAGGTCACACGCATATAATAGTTATATTTGAATATCTGGCATTACCGCAAAAATGTGCACGAAAAGGCAAAGGTTTAAATTAAAGGTACAGAATAGTCTATTGTCTTCATACTTTATCTAGGCACCCATCATAATAATAATGTTTTTATTTCAGACAAGCCTTGTGTTCATATCAGAAAAAAATACATCGATAAAAACATCGATGTAAAAATAGAAACATAAATAAATAAAGATAAAAAAGTAATATGTTAATAAAAACAAGATATTCAAAACTTATACAAAGCCTTGATCCACTGATGCCGCAACTGCGACGTACTGTATATGTCGCTAGTAACAATACTCTGAATAATTGTATTAACATATCTGTTAATCCTCGTGATTAGGCTAAAAATAGCTGTTCTGATAACACATTCACATGAATTTACATTAGCTGTAGCAAACATGTAGCTAGAGCGCTACATCTCATCGGCAGATTGTTCAATATTCTGTATGAATTGTTATAGGCAACAATAAGTTGCAAAAAAATTGCTTTTCTAAAATTAACCCATAGCGCACACATATAAATATTACTGAAATATGCAGTAAAGAGCTTATTCTATACAGCAGTAGAACATAATGTTCGCCATAGCATATTACTATTGGCATAAAGAAGTCTCACTTTGGCTTGAAAGTCAGCCTCATCCGATAAGTCGTTACAAATGGCATGCCCATGGTATTTACAAGAGGTGGCGAAGTTTAACTTCTTTCCTCCTAAAATCATTTCCCTGGCAATATTTGAATCTTTAGAATCAATGTATATGATCAGGGATTGATCTGCATTATATTGAAAGTCGTGCTCACACCCATAAGAGCATAGTATAGTACCACAGTATTCAGACAACAACCAATCATATATTTGAATGTGACTGCGATTGTTAACATAATTGAGTATCTTCGACACGTTTCGAGTTTGAATTCATAGACAGAGTAAATAATATATATATATATATTATATGTTTACCTGTTGACACTGTTTTGCATTTTGTGATAAAAGCACCAAATATGGCACACATGTAGACTCTTATATTAAGAACAGATCTGGATATTGAGCCATCGCAGAGTTGGCCTCGGTAGGCTGTGGCAACCATTTTGCAAAATGGCCGACAGTGGTCACTGTTATTTTATATACCTACTCTCTTGGGGATGACAGCGGGTTGACATTGGAGGTTAATTCACTTATAAAAGTCCAAGAGTGGTTATGGAAGAGCTAGTTATTTGATTTTTACCAAAACAAATAAGTCAACTTAGACTAATGTGTCTAATTAGGCACATGATGCGGTTGGATTCCGAGTGGAAGTCAATGATGAATGATCAATGACTGGCTTGGAACATACTAGTAGTACTACTGGTAGTATTAGTAATAACAGTACTTGTGGTGGTGGTAGTAGTACTAACAGTAGTAATACCTATAGTAGTAACAGTACTATAGGTGAAATATTGACAATGGCGGACATTTTACAAAACGGCGTTTAGACAATTGACTCGGAATTAATTGGTGTTCAAAACTGCCATCTCCAGAGGAAGATGACACGGTTGGGTTCCGAAAGGAAGTCAATAATGAATTTAAAATAACTCCGCTTGGCTACTACGATTATTACTACAACGACTACTACTACTACCACTACTATAACTACTACTGGTAGTGGTGGCAACAGTAGTAGTAATGAAGTAGTCGCTGCTGAAGGAGTAGATGGAAGCATTGTCATCTTTGGTGGATCTGTGGATACAAGCTCCAAGACCATCGGCCACTTGCCACACTACTGCACTGATGTGCATCCTGTCACCAACAACATCAAATAGTCACCTGTCCCAGCTGCTAGCCTGACTTCATTCAGCTGACTGATGAAGACTATTTGTGTATAGACCAGGCGAAGCAGGTCCTGAAAAACAAAACTGGGACCGGGGATAACACATCTTGGGCCACATTTCATGCCAGCCGCTAACCACCAGCAGCTTGAATCAGCCCCACGCCTTACTTCTGGTGTTCCTGGACAGTGCTCACAGAGTGACCATGATCCGGCACTCAATGGATGTCTTGAAGAATACCGTGGCACAGCTGAATCCTAAGCAGATAGTAGAGGAACTGGAACTAGAGGTGTTGGTACTGGTATACGTGCATTCTCTGCGGCAGGCATCATTCCCTATGTACCTTGGACGCCCTGACAGAATTAGCCCCTGCTTCCATGTCTCAGATCACACTGACTATGCTAGGTGGTTTCCTGTTCACCAGAGGGACATGGCTGAACTCCTTGAAATACGTCTCCAATGTTCAGTCTGAGGCTCCTGCCACCACCAGTGTAATCCTTGATGGAGATGTCATCATCCAGATGCTGAAGCCAGCTGCATTGAAGAACGTTGGTGAATATGCCAGAAAGATCTTGATTCCATACCTGTTCATAAAGCTTCAAACAGCGCCACGCCTGGACTTGGTGTAGGACAGTTACAATGTATATTCACTGAAAGAGAGTGCAAGAGAAAAACAGGGAAATGAGTGCGAAGATGTGTGGTGGCTTCATCAGCTATACCGGGAAACGGACAGAATTTTCTCAGAGTGGACGAAGCAACAATACAGAGCTGTTCACATTCCTGTCAGCTCTCCTCAGGTGGGTTGACATGGAGGAGAAACAGCTTGTCATCACTGTTGGAGGTATAATCGTCAGCAAGCCACCACTGCCAGATCAGGCCTCGCCCGCCCCATGCTGCCACAAAGTAGCCGACAATCGCCTGGCGCTGCATACAACCCGTGCTGCTTGGCATGGCCACCACAAGATAATGATCCGAGGTGTTAACACCGTGGTATTACCCGTGTCATTGACTCAGAGGTGTCAACCAGATGATGACCCGTGGTTAACATTTCGGAACTGGCAAGTGTTTCAGGTTCCTAACAGCCCACAAACTAGCAGCTGGCCTGGGACCGGAGAAGGCATGGGCGTTGCCAATGTTCCACACTTTGACTGGGTGTGATATTGTGTACAGTTACGCCCAGCATCAAGAAGACTGTTTGGGTAATCTGGACCGTGTTACCAGAATTCATATAAAAATTCTGCTGAAACTACCCTCATTACCAAGTGACATACCAGAAGATGCATGCATAACAAGAGGTTCGTTATCCGATTATCCTGTGTATTACAGAACCAGCAAATGCACAAGCATTGAAAAGGCATGAAAGGAACTTTTCGCAAAGAAGAACGATGTGCAACTGATCCCGCCAACCAAGGCAGCTCTGGAGGAGCATGTCAAGAGGGCGGCCTACGATGGAGACACCAGACCTACCTCCACCAACCAGCTGCGGCTGGGCTAAGAATGAGAACTGGACAAGACTATCCAAGGCAGCCCACACCTGGTGTGAGATAATCTCATGCAAGTAGTGCAGGAGTAGAAAAGAACAGTATGTGAAATTTGATATGAACTGTTCTATTCGCCATACAAATTTTCAACATATATTGGTGTTAAATGTGTCTATGTTTGTTACATGGTTCTTTCAGTTTCAACCGTGTTCTCGAATAATTTGTAATTTTTGTGACTTTAGTTTTCAAACATATTCGTTTTACATGGTCATACTGGTATTAAGCCTAAATAAGGTCGATATTCTGCTATACAACAATCTGGCTTGCAATTTCAAAAAGCATGAAATGTATAAATAAAAATGAGATTCATTCTGCAAATACGTGCTGCTTTTTACGTCATTAACTATTGAAAGAGCACCATAATCCTTGTTAATCATGTTGCAGTGTAGTAGAAACTCATAATGTAAACAGTGGCAACATTCAAGACATTGCTAAAGACACGTCTTCTGTCTAGCGTATAGAACACTATGTTGACAGCTGAAGTGACATTTAAGTGAAGTTGACTATTTATGCGTTTCTAACTAAGTAAATAACTTTAATTTGTTTTAAAGTTGGCTTGTCTTTTTAATGTTATGCATATCTAATTTACCAAGTCAATTTAGCATTGTACACAATTTATTTATTTTATTTTATTAACTCATTGATTTAGCTTATATCATATATATTTACTTGTTTTATATTGTTAGTACTTTTGAGCTGGTTTTTAACCCGGAGACATGGCGCTTTATAAATTCTTTCTAATAATAAATAACTGTCCCCATTGGAAGTCACCTAGTTCCTCTGGAGATGGCTCTGAACACCAATTAATTACGATTCAATTGTCTGAACGCCGTTTTCTAAAATGTCCGCCATTGTCCATATTTCACTTCTACTACAACGACTACTACGGGTATTACTACTATTAGTACTACTACTACCACCACTAGTTATATTATTACTAATACTAACAGTAGTAGTAGTAGTATGTGCCAAGCCAGTCATTGATCATTCGTCATTGACTTCGACATTCGGAATCCAACTGCATCATGTGCCTAATTAGACACATTAGTCCAAGTTGACTCATTTGTTTTGGTAAAAATCAAATAATTAGCTCTTGGACTTTTATAAGTGAATTAACCGCCACTGTCAACCATTAGAGAAGGTATATAAAAAATAACAGTGACCGCTGGCGGCCATTTTGGAAAATGGCTGCTACAGCCGCCAGAGGCCAAATCTGTGATGGCTCAATATCCAAATCTGTTCATAATGTAAGAGTCTACATGTGTTCCAAATTTGGTGCTTTTATCACAAAATGCATAATTGGTTTGCTATGCCGCCCCACTAGTAGAAAGATGTCTAATAGACGTTATATGAAACATAAAGTAATTAGAAAATAATAATGCGTGTTCAGTCAAGTAATTTTTTTATAGCATCATTTGGTGGCAAAACATTGAATCACCATGGGTTGGGGTGAGTGGGAGATACGTAGTTCATTATAATAATAATTATTATTATTATTATATGTTTTATTTAATATAGCACCAGATCCAATTATAACGTTTTTTTTGTAATACACACACACACAAACACACACACACACACACACACACACACACACACACACACACACACACACACACACACACACACACACACACACACACACACACACACACACACACACACAATAGTTTGATATGGGACGATTGATGAATGTTTACGTGACCTTTATGAAAATGTGTAGGCCTCACTCGAACGCAATTATTTCAAGTATGTGCAGATGAACTGGTGACAACTGTAAACGGTGTACAATGTACTCCGGTGACAAACTCGACTGTTTGTTGTAGTGCTGAGGTGACGCTGTCTTCGTGGCTTTCACACAAGAGATGACGCTGCCGTCGACGCTTTCACACAAGGCGAGACGGAACAAGACAGATGGACGCAACTGCAGCCGTGTGAAGCGCCCAGTGTCATGTACTGCTGCGCGATTGAACAAAGAGATCGTATCAGTAAATGCAATAGTAACGAAAGAGTGCACGTTTCATAGTGCGAACACGTACATTAGCAACACGTTACTTTAACTATGACCAAGCTTATGTATGTATGTATGTACGTACGTATGCACGTACGTACGTACGTATGTATATACGAATGTACGTATGCATGCATGTATGTATGTATGTACGTACGTATGTGCGTACGTATGTGTGTGTACGCATGTATGTATGCATGTATGTATGTATGTATGCACGTACGTACGTATGCATGCATGTGCATGCATGCATGCATGTGTGCATGCATGTCTGTATGTATGTATACATGCATACATGTGTGTATGTGTGTGTGCGTGTATGTGTGCATGTGTGCATGTGTGTATGTGTGTATGTGTGTATGTATGTATGTATGTATGTTGTGTATGTATGTATGTATGTATATATATATGTATATATGTATGTATCTATGTATGCATGTATGTACGTACGTTATGTATGTATGTATGCATGTATGTATGTATGCAGTTACGTAGGTACGTATGTATATACGAATGTATGTATGTACGTATGCAATCATGCATGCATGCAAGTATGTATGTAATACGAACATTAATTAACAATTCTATACTATCACGACTAGGGTCTATCGACGGACATTAACTTTACCCTTTCTCCGACCTTCGTCATGTTGAACAAACAACGAGTTTCTGTGAGCGCGTTAGAATTAAGAATCGTGACTTATATTTTTCTGGTACTGATGGATCTGGCTGATGCTGGTCTAATTTTCTATAAAACTCGTTTTGTATGTACATTTGTGATCATGATCCGGATACTGCGGGGTCCGATGAGCCGGTGTAACAATTTCAAAACATTCACCCTAGAAACCACTAGTGTAGGGCTATAGTGTTTTAAAATTAATTTGAAAACACTTTATTCCTATTCCTACGGTTTCACAATGTTTATAACATTACATAAAACAGATAAAAGAACTATGAGAGACCACATGTCTTTCTTGAGACACGGCTGTGGCAGAAGGTACTTGGTTAGACTGCCATTCCAAGAGTGATTAGTTAGTTCCAAATCATTCGACAGGTGGCAGTAGTCTCCACTGCAGCTTCACAAATGCCAAACGTTACCAACATGCGCCACAGTGCAGATGAATGCCAACGTAATACAGAGAAGTGTGGGACGGAGTGCTCCCCTGGAGCAAAGCGCGACTTCGCCTATCTCGGCAGATACTTTATTAAAGTAATCCACCAAACAAACGATTTTCAGTCAATTAATACATCAAAGTTTATGTCATTTAGCTAATACGAAATGTCAGTAGAAAGATGTCTAATAGATGTTATAAGAAACATAAAGTAATTAGAAAATAATAATGCGTGTTCAGTCAAGAATTTCATGGCATCATTTGGTGACAAAACACTGAAGCACCATGGGTTGGGGAGAGTGGGATAATATTCTAGACAATATACCTGACCGTGTGTACTTCGATGACACATTAATGCTGATTTTTAGCCAACTATTATATTTTGTAGTTAAATTAAAACAACATTTAGGCTCAAAAAGGGGCACTGGACCGTCGTCTGGATCCGCCCATTGTATCATTTCTGCTGCTGTTGTATATAAGGCTTTATGGATCAATAAAAGTTTCAAAATATTGTTGCTAATTATGATGTTTTAATACGTTTCTGAGTGTTAAAAGGTACCCCTCACCTGGAGTTACTTAAACTACCCTTCTGATTTGGCATTGTAAATCAGTCATGTGGACTACATTGAAAATTGTAATGTATTTTAAAAGAGTTTATTCATATATCAACACCAAAAGCTGCTGTATACAATGATAAAAAAACGTGATTTGTCACATTTAATCTGGCTTACAATATACATTCTGTAGCCTAATCATGTCATAATAAATCACACTCATTAATGTAATTAAACAATTAACATTCATGTGTCACTGATGTGTATAATGTTTATAATAGAATAGAGGATGACAATCAACACGCTTTAACTGATTTTAATTAGCTTTTTTTGTTCCATTGATGACCAAGCAGTTGACCATTATTGTCAATTGTCATATGGATTTGCGAAAGAGACCACCGCTCAGTGAGTCCACGACAGGTTTTTTCCATTTCCCTGTGTGGGATATTTTACTTCCTCTGGCATAGACACCAGATAGAAAGGACCAACGGTTTAAATGTGACCCTCTCCCAAATCCAAGCGGAAGTCGCACAGATCGGTTTCGCGCTAGCAGCCAAAACATGCAGTTGGGGGTCACTTGGTCGATTTGAGATTTCAGTGGAACTATATTGTTTTGATATAATCTTCTATTTTGTAAAGTGTGCAGCTCAAAAACACAATGTAAGATGGCATAATGTTGTTTTATTCGACACCTACTAGGCATTTTGATAAAACAATGACCAGCTGAATAACAAAATTAGCATGATTTGAGCACGCGCCACGAGCATACCCAGCTACATAAATTTACAAGTAAACTGGAAGAGCTCGTGAATTTACGAGGTCGCCAAGATGTAAACGAGCCCATTAGAAGGCAACATTATATGCCGCGGAATCTCTGAGTTCATCTTAGGTTGTCAAGTAAACATCATTCTATCGTCTACCGTCGCGCATTGAATTCAAGCAAGTTTTATGTCCTTTAGGCCGAAGGTCCAACGGACTTATGGCACCACTCTGCGTCCGCCGTCCGCCGTCCGCCGTCCGCCGTCCGCCATTAGCTGCCATATCTCATAAACCGTTCAGCAACTTTTTCTCTAATTTTGCATAGACATATCTTAGGGTACTGCCATTATATGCACGAGAAATCTGTATTTGATTTATTATTCTACCCCCCAGGGCCCCCAAATGTTCACATTTTGCCAATTTTTTCTAAAACTCTTCAGTAACCTTTTCTCTGATTTTGTATAGACATTTCATGTGGTAGTGTCACTATACACAAGCAATTTGTATTTAATTGAATCATTCTAAGGGCACACCAGGGCCCCCCAAAATTTATGTAGTGTAGTGTGTTTGTCACACATTGGACTAGTTGCTAATAGACAGTGTCCTTAAGAGACTGCAACCCTGGTAGACACTACACAGGATGCATGCCACGACCATTGATGGGCCCTGGATTCTGCCTTAAGGGCTGATGTACTGTAATAAACAGGTAGTTACCGAAATAAAGTAGCCTTGTGAAGTAGTACCACTGTGTTGAGTATGGCCTTCATTGTTATAGCATAATACAGCGTTACTGCGTAGCAAGTGACTATGTAACACTAATAGCAATGAATATTTTGTTATACCATGTTGAATTTTGTTTTCATGTGAATAATGACTCTTGACTTTAAAATGGACTTTTCTTCATAACTAATTCTTGAAGGGTGTAAAGTACGGCAGCCTACATTGGTCATAAACGTTCAATAAAGCTATAGCACTTGGCCAACGCACGCTATTGTAACACACACACAATGGCTAAAACAGGGTAGACGACAACGTAGCAGAGACATTCAAGCTATTTAAGCAACGTATGACTCTCGTGCTAACCGATGAGGGAGTGACCGATCCGGCAAGACAGGCCGTGAAAATACAGATAGCAGTCGGCAACGAGGGTCTGAAGTGCATCAAATCATCGACACTGACTGAGGAAGAGAAGACAGATCCTGCAATGTTGTACAAATTGTTTGAGGATCAATTAGACTTCCGTTTGAATTTCCGCATCCACAGAATGGAATTAATAACGTTTCGTCAAGGCGTGCGCGAAACAACTGATGAATTCGTGAACAGAGCTCGCCAAAAAGGCAGCATTATATGACTTCAAACAAAGGGAATTAGATGAGAGAATCATAGAATTGATTATAGCAATTAGACCTCATGAAGCCCTGCAGAAGCACCTTCTCGACCAGAAACAAGGCTACCAAGTCGAACTTGTATTGCAAGAAGCACGCAAATACGAGGCTATGGTAGTCGGAAGAGAAACACTGCAGAGCCTCAGAACCCCGCATCAAGCGACTCTCAACGAGACAAGACAAAGAAAGGTGTGCCGAAACCGTGCGCTTCACACCCACTGCGACAGTGTCCAGCCTACACAGACAAGTGTAACTAGTGTAACGCCATTGGACACTGGGTAAAATGCTGCCGAAAGAAGAAGACAGACGATCGACAGAAAGCAGACGATCGGTCGCATAAAGATCAAAGCAAGCAAAGAAGACAAAATAGACCAAAAAGCCGATGCCGATGTGACAGAAAACCACCAAAGCCAATGCATGAATTGTATGGTTACTGCACTGAACACGAGGCAGATGATTACGAAACAGGAGGTGAAACGTACAATCAATCAATTAATCAATCAATCAATCAATCAATCAAAAGGTTATTCAGACGAATCAGACAAACACTGTAAAGTGCATGTTAAGTAAAGTACATGTTAAGTATACAAAGCATTTGGTGAAACGTATGAAGGGAGTAACATTGAAGTAAAACTACTTATAACCTACTCCTACACAAAGTCGTTCTGCGGAGTCACTGCGGCAGAAAGATACAAACACACACAGCCTAACAAAGCCTATGCCAACCTCAATGTTGTATGCGTTGACATGGAGGGTATCCATGAACTCAAACTTAAAGGCGACTGCCAGATGATCATAGCGGACACTCTGTCAAGACTTCCCAATCCGGAGAATAATGCCGAGATCCCACTGGACGTAACAGTGGACGACATCCGACACACAATGCGAGATCTCCAGCAAGTGGTCTACAGCGGTTGGCCAGGCACGATTAAAGATGTGCCACAAGACCTTCGCTCATACTGGTCTTACCGCGATTAAATTGGTATCTCCGACGGAGTCAACTTCAAAAGGAGACAAGTCATCATATCAGACGCATTGACACAGGACATCCTGCAGCAACTCCATGAAGCCCACCTCGGAACCGAAAAGACACAACTCATGCGAGAGTCCATATATTGGCCAAACATCCACAAAGACATTGAGACAAAGGTCAAATCATGCGCAGCATGCCAGGAGAATCAGGCGGGACATAAACAACAGCTTCTTGTTGCTCACGTCGTGCCATCCACACCGTGAACAAAGGTGGCCAGCGACATGTTCGAGATTAAAGGCGATAATTACCTGATCATCACAGACTATCAGTCAAAATTCCATGTCGTTCAGAAGACATCATCGACGACCAGCAGCACGATTGCCCACATGACAGCGGAGTGGTTCAGGATCTTCGGACCACCGCTGGAAATAGTTACTGTTAACGGTCCGAATACGTAGGCAAGCTATACTACGAAATGTGCCGCAGGTAGAACATAAAGCACACGACAACATCACCACGGTATCCACAGTCAAATGGACTGATAGAACGACAGGTGAGGACCGTGAAGGGTATCTTGAAAAAGTGCAAGAAGACTGGAAACGACGCGCAAATAGCACTACAGCATCACCGATGTACACCAATGGACACCGGTTAGCCCCAGCGAGGTCATGTCCCACTGCCCAGTAGGTACAAACTTGCCTAGTCACCACCCAACAGTGTAGAATCAGCAGGTAACGAATGAAGGAATACAGCACCGGAGAGATCGCTTGGTGAACTACCCTACTGCTCTGGCAGAACCTGAGAAACTCAAACAGCAATAGACTCATTATCAATGCAATGTAACGATATGATCTAGGATTAAAATGAAATAATTTAGGTATAAAATAACATATCAAATAACTTAATATACTCAAAAAGGTTAAAGTATATTTAGTCAAAATTATAAGGAATATTATTCAGATGTTTTACTACACATGTTACAGCTATTACTTCACTCCAATTCAATATGTATTATGTCATTAACCCTTAATGATCTGTAACTATGATTCACCAAAAAACATTTCATGGGTGTATTCTATAATTACAAATAAATGTTATTTTGAAGAGCATTGAATTATCCACATGATGATACCTTTTAATATGTTGTTGAATTCACCTATTACATTCACTTCTTTTTGTATATAGGCTTAATGATCCCAATACACCAATCTGTTGGCACAATGCCAGATAATAGAACTAGGTTAAACATCTTAACAATAACTATAATTAATTCTGTGGGGATGTTTTTTTAAGTATTAATTTATAACATTATCAGTACCACGTGCCTTTTTGTTTTTTATTTGTTTGATTTGCATTAGTACCTCATCTTGCGTGAACCACTGAATGGTCTGTTTATGTGTTCGTTTGACTGGGAAATCTTTCTTGGATCAAAAGGTATCTCACTAGCTGCAGTTCCACTTTCAGGTTTTGCACCGAGTTTTTCAAAGTGGTTCATAAACTTATCCAGTGAAATATTTCCACATTGTTCACTGCTGTAACTTGCTTTATTAAGTGTATCCCAGTATTCTGCAGGCTTGCTATGTTTTAGGTTGCGCAAGTTTTCATGTAACTGTTTATGGTAGCATTTTGATATTTGTTTTATAAAGCATTTATACCCTCTAGTCAATTCTCTTAATCTCTGCATTAGCTTCGTCATTTTTTATTTTCTTTAGTCTACCTTTTGCTCTCAAATAATCTGTCCTCTTAGTTTTACATATACAGACATAATCTGGCATAACTTGCTAAGTCTTTGTAGCAGCACATTTGTACTTCCAGTGTATCATTGCAACATAACATACATACTGTGTGCCACATTTGAATGTCATGCATGTAATATTTCCATGCAATCCATTTGCATATATAATGTAAAACTTCAACAGCCGTTTTCTTCTTTTTCACTTTTTGACCCTTACCATGGCTGTGCCTTCGGTAGCAAAATCCCTTGTCGGACGTTATCACTAGTCCTGTTGTTCATCTTCCAAAATGTTCAACACAACATAAAGTTCACGTGGGCGTGCCGAAAGATCACAGATTGTAGAGTAGAAAATTCAAAAGCACAGACTGCAGAGTTTTAACGATGTCACTGCATCATGACGTCCCATAAAGTGGTGTTTGTGGTTCATGATGTATCCGTCACGGGGCTCTATTGCACGAAAGCGTGCAATAGACACGAATTTGGGCAGTACTCCTCGGTCACTCTGTTCGAAAAAAACGAGTATGCTCTGGTATAACATAGTCCTATATGTAATCTACATTTCGTATACATTACTTCAGATAAAACGGTCTCCGTTGAATTTATAAGCCTTTTGTTATACATAACGCCTTACTATAACACCACATATTGGACACGTCATCGTCAAACAAATAACGGGTCGGCTCCATTGCGAAGCCTCGGCATCCGGATCAAGCAATCTCGTGAGTAGCCTATTCAAATGGTGTTCGGTATATGTTATTTTATTCAAAACGTGGTCGCGTAACTTTGCGATAAAAATGGCCTATGCTTTAACATGGGGTTAAAATCTATATGCCTTAACCCGGGATAAAAATTCAAAAAGTGGCCGGATACCTTTGCAATAAAAAAATCCCTATGCTTTAACATGGGGTTAAAATTCCCTATGCTTTAACATGGAATAAAAATCCAAAAAGTGGTCGGATACCTTTGCGACAATAGCTGCTATCCTTTAACATGGGGTGAAAAATGGCCTATCCTTTAACATGGGGTCGGAACTACTTTTCCAAGCACATTTGCATAACTGTAGCATTTCTGTTATTTCAAGATGGTTAAATCTACTTGCCTGAGGTTTAATTTGGGAAATGAGGAAGGTCAAGCCAGTAGATAGACATATTGTTGACAAACCGCATTGGTTACGTAATTACGGCAACTCGGTTGCAGATGCGCTCAGTGGAGCGTGGTATTCTGTTGCTAGCATTGCCAGCAGGTGGTTTCACTGTAATCTTAGAGGGTGTTCCACAATGTTTAGTTTGAATTGTATACTGCTTTAGCCAATAGAAATGATGGAAACCTGTCATATGATGTGTAATTAGGTCCGCTTATATAAACGTTTATTGTACGCATTTCGCCATCTGGGCGCTGGCGAAGGACTGGGACAGATCCAGGGTTGAACGAGACAGGTTGCCCTGCTGCCAAGAGAATGGCTAGTCAAGTCGTAAAGCGTGGTGGGAATCGTTAACGTGGGTTACGTTCCCAAGCTTTTGTGTGTGTGTAATATTCAGTGTCCAGAGTGACTGTTTGATCGAGCTTCGAAGAAGCCATGCCGCCACGTCAGCGGTATATTGAGCCAACGTTCCGGTTGGCCCCAACGTATTTGCGTCGTTGAGCGATAATCGCGACACGCTCACCCAGCACGGGCCATCCTCGAACAGCGGTCTCACAGCGACAACGTCAGAAAGATTGACCGAATACAACTCGCAGCGGCCGGCGGTAAACGTGTACTGCCAGGCGTCGTCATTTGCGCGAACCCGTTCATTCGACTTCTCGATCGTTCGCGACAGGGCAAGACCTCTCGATCGAATTCGTAGCGGCCGGCGGTAAGCGTCTACTGCCCGGCTTCGTCTTCCAGTTGAACGTATTCAACTGACTTCGCAATCGTTTGCGACCGTGCGATCATTGAACGTACGCGACTCGAGAATTCGCGGCGTACGACGGCAATCGTCAAGTGCCCGGCACATCACTCGTGCGGCCGAGATACCCCGTTCTAATTGTGTTCGGAGCTCGGCGTGTTGACTTCAACAAATGTTCGTATATATTCGAGATGGGATTAGCCCAGTATCAATGTCTGTTTTCTGATTGAACGTATCTATTATTTGCTGTATTATGATTGGTAGTTATCTGTGTTTGAAGTGAGGTATTTTTACCCTTGAAGTATTCACATATATATGTATATATGTGTGTGTGTTGTAACAGATTACTGTAATGAGAGTCCGCGAGGACTAGCTTATGCTGTGTATTTATATTAAGGGAGTTATTCTTAGATAACACTTGGCGCCTAGTGTATGGTCGTGTAGCGGTATAATCCACCTTAGAAAGGGAGTGGAATTTGATAATTGAAAGATTCAGTGTTATTGTTTATTATGTTCTATTAAGTTTGGTTACGGGATTTCATTATTCTGTTTATTTTGTTAATCGAGATATTTACCAAAAGAAGGATATCTTGTAATAAAGTTATTACATTTTCCTCGTTCTTTGTTGCTTGTTCACGTAAACCGTTCTTTCTCATATGCGTTGACCTTGATATATAAGAACCCTACTAGACTGAGCCATCTAGTGTACGGAGACCTCGCTAATCCGTGACAATAACTAACCACGCCCACAATGCCCAGCTTGCTCGTGATTGGTCAATTGCACTTGCACAAGGCCGCGCCAAAGACCTCATTTGCATAATTGGCGGGAAAGGGTTTGGCGCGCCCCGGTGCAAAATCCCTATCTCTTAACATGGGGTTTGCACCGGGGCGCGCCAACGGTGCCCGGTAAGGGACATCTATTACTACTCACCTGCCATCTAGAGTTAATTCTCTGGGTGGCAATCTTGTTAAGTCCTGTTAAATCTTATTAAATGATGATCGAGAGAAGACGGCCGCGGATGACTCACATCGCGAAGAAGAAGGTGCGATGGGTCGAGCAGCGAACATGTTTGAATGTGTCAACATGCCCCAGAAGAAATGCCACTGGGCATGCAAGCTACATGATGGCCAGCCTTGCATTACCCAGTTCAGCGATGACAATCAAGAGGATATCAGGTATGCTATGTTTAATTATTATAAAGCATGTGTATTCATATATACACATAGCTCAAAGTCTCCATAAATACATGCATATATATATATATGTATGCATGTATTTATGGAGACTTTGAGCTATGTGTATATATGAATACACATGCTTTATAATAATTAAACATAGCATACCTGATATCCTCTTGATTGTCATCGCTGAACTGGGTAATGCAAGGCTGGCCATCATGTAGCTTGCATGCCCAGTTAAATCTTAGTAGATAATTACTTTATGCAGGCCTACAATAATAGGCTACACACAAACGTTTATATATTGTAGTAATGATCATTGAGTCTACGTGGAACCACTGTCTTTATTGTGTTATGATTATAAGCTATATTATTATACAGTACATTGTATGAACTTTTTTCCAGACTGAACACACAAGAGCTGAGTGCATACGAGAAAGACTTGCTGCTGCTATGGATCATCTGTGCCAGCATCAATGCTTCAGAAGAAACCGTTAGCGCCAAGAAGTGAAAGGTTGATCGAAAGGCAACAAGGATCCGCTACTTTCACTATGAACATCGACGGATATGTCGCGACAACTTTCTCTTTCTGATGGATATATCGAAAGACAAGTTGACCAACTTGAAAAAGTGGTACCTGCCAAATGGCATTTACCCTCGCAAGAATAAGTCAGACGGCAGACGGAAAACAGCATTGAGCTTTGCTGAAATCAAACGTTTATAATAAACTTCGCCGAGCAACACAGCGTCATTTTCCCAGGACATATTCCCAGTTTCAAGCGCGATGACGTTAAGGTGCTCCCCAGTTGCGAGACAACAACAGTGCACCCCCTTGCCTCCGGGTCACTACGCCACTGTGTTTGGGTTCTTCTTTGGCCTGGTATGCGTTTTACGAGTAAAGCTCATACTTATGGAGAACACTTACTGTAAAAACAGCCCAGCTCACTGTCAGCAAGAGTTGATTGAAGCGACCAAATATGTCTGGGTATTCGAAATATAACACCGCGAGTATTGTGGACATCTTACGTCCAGGTAGTCATTGTGTTTTGCTAAAATTAGTAAAGGAATATAGTTCACGGGGGGAGGGCAAATTGTTAGGCATCGTATTGCATCGTTTGACAGGTAGAATGCGCAGATAAAAGTAACATCTGCCGAGATAGGAGGGGTGCGCTTTGTCCCGAGGGAGCGCTTTACCTCACACTACTCTAAGCAAACAGTGTTCCTTTTACGTTTGCACACGTGTCAGTCTTTGTTCTTCAAACTTTGTGAAACCCAACAAAATAACCTATATACTCTTTTAGAATCTTACTCGTTATTATTCTGAAGAAAACAGCGGTGGTCGTATACGTATTTTGATGAGCAAGACGATAAAATATAGAGTCAATAGCCTAACTTTAGGAGCTACTCGTTCATGTACAAATGCCCTTTTATATGGTTGGTCTGATGTACAAAAAGGGATAGGATTAGGTTGAAGGTCAGGTTTAAGTTTAGGTTTAGGTTGAAGGTAGACCTATACTTTTGATAAGATTGACATCAGGTTTTTCGATGTATGTTTATGGGTAGCAAATAGCCTTCACCCTAGTTAGATCAGAGAAATGTCTGCGTGATGGTGTCAACCGTTTCCTCGTTAGATAAAAATAAATAGGCCACATTGTGGTTGCCGTTGAACAGGTGAGCTTTGCACCAGGCTTTGCACCTACGTCTTTAGTTCATGAATATTAATGATGGTGATGCGTTCGATCTAACTGCACGCCCGTAGGTTGGGGTGCGATATAGGCATAGGCGGATCCAGGGGGCTTGGGGACACATGCCCCCTAGACCTTTGTGATTTTGCGTGCCTGCATGTAGACCTTTTTGAATGGGCGCACGTGAGCGTGTCCCCCCGGGACCATTTGAAATGAGCCCCGTTGAGGTGTTATAATAAGGTGAAGTTACGCCGACGCGGCGGCTAATTTTTTTCGACAGCACTTCCGTCCCCCCAACACCACCGCCCCCTCGACCACAAAAACTACCCAACACTAACTATCCCGTCGACCACCACAGTCCGAGGTGCAGCAAAAATCCACAAAACTACTTCCCTCGAGCACGAAAAATATCCAACAGTATCCTCATCGACCGCAACAAATCTGCAACACTCACCCTAGCCCTAGGCCTAGGCCTAGAACGCCTAAAATATCCAACCTTCGAGCGCGAAAATGTCCGACACTAGACAACGAAAATGCCCAACACTACTCCCCCCTCGACGATATTTATTGGAAATGTCGAAACGCACTCCTAAAATTAACCACGCTACGGGCCGGAATAGCCGCGCCACAAAGTCTCTTTCTGACCATTCGTCTGTGGCTTGTCGAATCACTCGAAGGCGCTGCCCATTCCTCGAACAGCGCTCAGCTTTGCCACGCCCCCTGGTGTTATCGAGGCGGCGATATAAAACGAAAACAGACACGACAGGCGTCATCAATGACCCAGTCTGCGAAGATGCTGCGAGTGTCGAGTGCCGTTCGTTTAGCCGGGGGAATATCGCTGTCACAGCGGCATGCTGTCGCTTGTATGTCCTCCGTACCAGCCGCAATTCGGGAGCCTAAGATAGAGCACGCAAAGGTAGTCTAAATGTCGCTGTATTGTGGCTGACACACGTTGTGTCAGCGCTAATTGTTGTGTTTCTAAACATGTCTCCCTTGCCCTGGGCCTGGCGCGGCACAGGCAGAGATGAGGCTGGACATACTCGCAAGCCAGGGCTGTTTGCCATGCAAAACTAGCCCTGGCTGATCCCCTACGCGAAGTGCGGAAGTTAGCTGAGTCAACTAGTAATTCAGGGGTAAGACCACATTTAATTTTTACATAGGCGGCCATTATATTTATAACTTTTCCTTCATTTCCTGCTAAATTTGACATACAATTTTCTTGAAAATTTCACACCATATTTAACCTCCATTGACACAAGTGCTGTGGAAAACTCGTAAAATTCTCATACCTCAGTTTTCAGAAAAATCCGCCCAAACCTGACACCCCTCAATTTCACCCCAATCTGGTGACGGATTTTGAAATATTGGTGCGTTCTGCAAAATAGCCATTGTGCGAATACGCGAGCGACTAGCGTATGTTTATTGCTACCTAGTGAAAGATCTAATGCAGTAGTACATTCAGTATTCACTGGATTGATATGTGCCATGCCAAAGTGCTCGAAAAAAAATTCACACATGACACCAATACGGTATTTTCAAGGGCACTCTTTCGGTGGGTAATGGTGGACGAATCCTTAATGTGGTCTTACCCCAAATAGATCTCCTGAATCTTGCAAATCTTCACGAAAGTTTGATTTATATCAAGCTATACATATAACTAGATTAACCACAAAGGAAAATTTACACTGTCTCAATAACAATTAAAATATGCGTCATCAAACTGTGCACACCTCCAAGCTAAACAGTGCCTTGAGTTGGTTTAAACATGCTTATTCGGTACTTTATATTACATACAACGTTTGCCTGATATGAATGGTACTGAGCACAGCATACAGGCCAACACAGTATCCTACCGATATGGGAATAAAATATATAGAATATTAACAAAATATATTTTGTTGTAATTTTTCATAAAATGTTGTATTTTTTGCAAAAAATACACAAAATCATTATTTTAAGCAGGATTTTATTGGACATGCAAGTTGCAAATCTTCACGAATTTTGGTATAACGTAATGCCCACAAACTATGCTAAATAATCTGATGCAATCATGAACTATACGTCACTCGTGTACGACACCAGTAGGTGTCAAAAGCACAAGCCAGGCATTTCAACAATATTCACAATATTGAAAGCACAGAGGCGTCTTTTGATGGTAACTACAATTATATTGTAGATAACGGGCTAAAATGCTGGGTATAAATTGAGGTATATACATAGTACATTATGAAACCAAAACTGGGATGCCCAATGGAACGTATATCTTGCGTCACACAAATCGTCGTCCTAACCCCCCTTAAAATACCCATACTTTTACACAGGCGCAGATCTCTGCTTGATACAGAGTGTCCAAACATCGCCACACATCAATTACTTGGCCACTATATATTTCGCTGATGTACACACATTATTGGAAACAAGAGATACTACTGGAAAAATAATTAATTTCAGAAAGAAACAAACATTTGACAAGGACATCCAAGACACGTGATAAAGGTTGTTGACAGTTGTGGTACCCAGTATCTCTCCAAGTACATCAACGAGTCCATTGTCCTAATCATATTTTATTCAAACATCGCCAAATTTTTACAAGGGTACTAACAAACATTTCTGATGTTAAATATACGGATATAACGTACAAAATACCAGTGATAAAAACAGCTTCTTGTCAGGGTAGTTGACGTCAGCCTACAGTTAGTTTAAGCTGCCTTGCCTTGTGCAAACTTCGTTATGATTCGGTTATATTACAGCTGAAAAGTACATGATCATTGAAAATGATAGCATGCCAGTCCATGTACACAATTTCAACATATGACACTTCTCTTAGGTGACCAGTTTTAATTTTTATGGCTAAAAATGAACTAATTCGGATCATTGCAGTCGCTGCGTATTTGGAGAGTCACACACTCTTATGATATTCTCTGTTACATTCGGGGTATATTTATGTAGATTCTCAATTGTTCTTGTTGTCTCAGTTAGTGTATGGATGTTGCTATAAAAAATAGGTGCTAGATGCCTGATTAGTAGAAGTGTGTGGACAACTTGCTTCCTATGGTGGCCAACATTTCACTAAAATTAGGGCCGCGTTAAGGGAAGGGTGGATTCAAAGTGTTGCCAGCTTGCCCATTATTGCTTATTGTGCGATCCAAGTATGATTGATATATATAAGTGCCATATAATTAGGAAGGACAAGTTGGAACAGCAGAAACACCTAAGTTAGTATTGGGGTTAAGAAACACGCATTTATAGATGTTGCCTACAAAAAAATTAATTATACAACTAAGGCAAAATTCATCCTACTGGAAATATGTCAATATTGTTGCACATGATGTAGATTTAAAAGAAACTCCACACCCTGACACATATACACTTTTTACACAAGCTTTCATGGTACTCAGTATCACAGAACATGCTTAAGTTTACATAGGTGGCCATTATAACGTTTCCTTCATTTCCTACTAAATTTGACATACAATTTTCTTGAAAATGTCACACCATATTTAACCTCCATTGACACAAGTGCTGTGGAAAACTCGTAAAATTCTCATACCTCAGTTTTCAGAAAAATCCACCCAAACCTGACACCCCTCAATTTCGCCCCAATCTGGTGACGGATTTTGAAATATTGGTGCATTCTGCAAAATAGCCGCTGTGCGAATACGCGAGCGACTAGCGTATGTTTATTGCTACCTCGTAAAAGATCTAATGTAGTAGTACATTCAGTATTCACTGGACTGCCATGTGCCATGCCAAAATGCTCGAAAAAAATTCACACATGACACCAACACGGTATTTTCAAGGGCACTCTTTCGGTGGGTAATGGTGGACGAATCCTTAATGTGGTCTTACCCCTTCACTTCGCCAGTCGCGACTGCATCATCCGTGAGAACAGTGCAAATACCCGTCCCAATTTGAAGACGGATAAACGACTTCTGGGAATCCCAATATATAATGACCCGTTCGCCCATTAGCACGAGCAGCTGAGCGGTATTGTGTATTCGAATAATTGCTTCTACTTCCTAAACATTGCATGTAACACGAGCCACGGTTGGTTGAAATTAGTTTTATCATGACCACCTGACCTGCCGAGATCCACTGATCTAGTGAACGATTTCATAGGCTGAGCTTAAATTCAGAGTTTGGCAAAGCGATCAGCCAGGGGGTACTGCTGGCTGGCATTGACATAATCAGCAGATGCGACACCTGGCACGCGAGGATGAGACTGGACATTAATCTTCCATGTCACGTGGCATGATGTCCATGGTATATCATTTTTCCATCACTCTGCGTCCGCCGTTAGCTGCCGTAACTCAGAAACCGTTCAGGAACTTTTTTTTCAAATTTTGCATAGACATATCTTGGGGTACTGCTACTATGCACGAGAAATCTGTATTTGATTGAATCATTTTAAGGGTCCTGTAGGTCCCCCAAGGGCAAACAAAACTGGTAATTTGTCACATTTTACCTATTTTTTTCAAAAAACTGTTCAGTAACTTTTTCTCTAATTTTGCATAGATGTATCTTAGGGTGCTGCCACTATACACAAGAAATCTGTATTTGATTGAATCATTCTAAGGGCACCTCAGGGGCCCCCAAAGTGCAAAAGTTTTACATTATCTAGTGATGTGGTTTTGAGAAGGGCCCTTGAGACAGAAACAGTAGATTTTGTGTATTGTGCCAGAAACACAGCCCAGCCTCACTCCACTCTGCATTGTTCCATTGTGACCTTGACTAATCTGTAATTGGTCACAGGCAGGGCAGACACATTTGACCCCTGTTAATCTGAACAGTTGCCTGCAGCTTTTAAACTGTATCTTCAAAATTATTGATTTTCTATAATTGCAAGTTGTGTTTATTTTGATGTTCATTTAATTATTATAAAATGGTATGACTGTGGTGTCTGTTGGTTAAAGATGTATTGTCACCTGTAGGTGACAAACATAGAAAATTAATATTCTGGACAACTATAGAGTGAAATATCCTACACTTTATTGATATCAAATGCATTCTACTTTTCTGTTTACACTTGCCATGCCTTGTGTAGACATGGTACTATGTAAATCAATTGTATCAATATAGACTAATAATTACAGATTCACAATATAGTTGACCCCTGAAACAACCAAAACGTCAACCATTAGAAGAGTTGACGTAGTTCCGCTATACACAAGAAATCTGTATTTGATTGAATCATTCTAGTGTCATCAGCATATAGTAGAACATACATTTTCAAGAAAATGTCTACATCATCATCACTAAGGTTGCGGTAAATTTCACCAGCTGCCATGTCAAATCCCTTATAATTATGACTAACTGTTCAAACTCATTCAGGTAAATAGCAAATAACAAAGGAGATAAGTTTTCTCCTTGCCATACCTCTGCCTGCATTAGCATTTTTGTACATGTTGTATACAACTTTCAACACATTACCATTAATACCGCATGAAATTATCTTAGACCACAGTGAGGACCGGTCTACTAAATCAAATGCTTTCTTATAATTGATGAAGGCACAATAAAGCCTTTTGCGTCGAGACAAATACAATTTAACCAACGAGTGCAAAACAAATATATGATCAAGAGTGGAATACCCCTATCTGAACCCTGCCTGTTCTTCACCTATTACATTCGCTTCGTTTAGGTATATGGTCAGTCTCGTGTTAATGGAGGCTGTAAACAACTTGCCTATGTAGCTTAATAGTGTAATGTCACGATAGTTGTATGGGTCATCTATTGACCCCTTGTTTTTGTATATAGGCTTAATGATTCCGATACACCAATTTGTTGACACAATGCCAGATAATAGAACTAGGTTAAACATCTTAACAATAACTATAATTAGTTTTGTGGGGCTGTTTAGGGCCGCCCAAAATGCAAAATTGTCCTAGTATTTCCTTACTGCACTGGGCAGCTGTAAGCTTGTGTATTAGATTTGCTTCCGCCACTGATGTCTATTGATAACTGGATAGTGAACAACATTGGCAAGTTTAACCATCCCCGAGTTAAACCCGGGTTGGGCTAAACCTCCAATTTGGCCTCACTCTAGACATTGTCACTCTCAGTGTTGTTAGTTGGTGAGTTGAGCTAATCAACTTGACCATGAATCAGTGGTGGCTCTGGTACCTTTAGAGGATGGAGGATGAATCCAGTTGTTGGCAGTGAACACAAGTGCTGAGAGGGTAGATTACCACCTGTCAGTTTCTATATTTTCAAAAACTGTTCAGTAACTTTTTTATCAAATTTTGCATAGATATATCTTAGGATACTGCCACTATACACAAGAAATCTGTATTTGATTGAATCATTCTAAGGGCACCTCTCTGCTGCTCCCTCCTGCAGCCCCACTGATCTCTATTTATAACAGACAGACAGACAGACAGTATTTTTTTACCATCATAAGAACATAAACTACAATATAATATTCATCGTAAAGTCAGGGAGACTTCCATTAAGACAATTATATGCAGCTATCGTGGGAGCCTGGGCTGTACCTATAATGTGTAATGGGAATCCCTACTGCTCTGGCAGAACCTGAGAAACTCAAACAGCAATAGACATTATCAATGCAATGTAACGATATGATCTAGGATTAAAATGAAATAATTTAGGTATAAAATAACATATCAAATAACTTAGTATACTCAAAAAGGTTAAAGTATATTTAGTCAAAATTATAAGGAATATTATTCAGATGTTTTACTACACATGTTACAGCTATTACTTCACTCCAATTCAATCTGTATTATGTCATTAACCCTTAATGATCTGTAACTATGATTCACCAAAAAACATTTCATGGGTGTATTCTATAATTACAAATAAGTGTTATTTTGAAGAGCATTGAATTATCCACATGATGATACCTTTTAATATGTTGTTGAATTCACCTATTACATTCACTTCATTTTGTATATAGGCTTAATGATCCCAATACACCAATCTGTTGGCACAATGCCAGATAATAGAACTAGGTTAAACATCTTAACAATAACTATAATTAATTCTGTGGGGATGTTTTTTTAAGTATTAATTTATAACATTATCAGTACCACGTGCCTTTTTGTTTTTTATTTGTTTGATTTGCATTAGTACCTCATCTTGCGTGAACCACTGAATGGTCTGTTTATGTTTAATTATATAACTTCTGAACGAATTGACTTAGGAAGGTGATCTTGGTTTCTAGATATAGGTTTTTGGGGGCAAGGAATCTAGGCGATCTTTTACTTTCTGACCTAACCATGAAAACGACCACCAACAGCCGCCAAACTTCTCCTCACATATTTTACATATATTACACACACCACTACATTACAAAGAACATTATTTTACATTTCTACAATGATCAAATTTTGCAAAACAAACTCAAGTAAAACTTCTACGGCGACGACTATCCGTTGCTCCGCGGTTACCGTAAAATTGATATTGTGTCGAGCTTCACAGAAATTCCATACAGTGGCACTGTCATTACTGTACGCATGTTCGCGTGCGATATAAATATAATATATCGTTAATATATATGGGCGCGTGAGTGTGTGGTAGTTATAATATTGACATTGTTTCTGTTAAAAAGTAGCTCGATTAATTAAGGCATAATTATGATCATCTGTATGGTTTGCAGGTTATGAAAGATTTCTACTTAATATAAAAACAAAATAAGTCTTACGAATAGCCAATAATTGGGTTCACTTGGGTCAATTCTTTTTCAGTTAATGACCAATGCACGAGTTGGTGCTCCAATGAATTACACAATTTTGGGGGGCATTCAGACTTAGGATGAATCATATATATTCGTTTGTGGAACAAATTTGGAACAAATTATGCACAATTTGTTCCAAATCTGCAGTTTTAATGGTGATGCAAAAAAACTAGCTGGAAATGAGGATTTGCATATTCTTAGTTGAGTTTGTCTCATTAACAAATTACGGAAATGACTTTCCCAGCTTGGCAAAATGCACAATTTAACTAAATGTTCACATAACAATGCCAATATTATAACTACCACACACACACACACACATACACATACACACACACATGCACCCGTATATATTAACGATATATTTATATCGCGCGCGAACATGTGTACAGTAATGACAGTGCCACTGTACGGAATTTCTGTGAAGCTCAACACAATATCAATTTTATGGTAACCGCGGAGCAACAGATAGTCGCCGCCGTAGAAGTCGAGTTTTACTTGAGTTTGTTTTGCGAAATTTGATCGTTGTAGGAATGTAAAATATTTGTTGTGTAACCTAGTGTGTGTATATGTATGTTACACAGTATGTAAGATATGTGAGGAGAAGTTTGGCGGCTGTAGGTGGTCATTTTCATGGTTAGGTCAGAAAGTAAAAGATCGCCAGAATCTACTTCTGAGGTTTTCATCGCGATTGGTTGAGTTCTTATTGCAGAACAATCCATATGGCTGCCAAAATTACTGCCAAAATGCTAAACACACTTTGCCATAATTTAGTACCTTTTTGAAATAGAACAACGATATTGGTGTCTGGGTATAGGTTTTTGGGGTGACGGATTCCGAAATAAACTGAATGAATGACGGAATACACAAGGTATACATGTGTGACCTGACTTAACCTTTCCATTGGCATTGTCTGCATTATGCAATCTGTGGAATAGTAAAAGGCTGGTCAAGAAAGAAACTAGACACTGGTCACATTGTCCTTGTCTCAGTCATTTATTACTCCTATTACACTTGCAAATATTTTATTCTGGTAATTATTTGCATGGTCATTACATTGTTTACAACTCTACATATTACCAGTATATATACATGTATCTATATTTTAATTTACTTATTTATTTTACTAATGTGTACTTGTCATTCAAGCATGTTACACATCACATGTATTGTTTATTTGTTTAACTTATTTTTATCTTGTAAACAAATGCTGTCGAGTTGATTTTTTACCTTGATACATGATGCATTATAAATGTTAACTAATACATTGTGGTCCGTTCTGTTCAAATAAATAATATTACAACCACCTCGCAATTAGGATCACCCCAAGAAGGTATCAATTTATGTTTTTTACAGTATGGTCACCTATTTATTCAGGTTACTTTGACCCAGTCCAGAGGCTGACCTTTATACTGCGATTCCACTGTATGTGTATACGAAATTACGCTTCACCAGTTGAAACGGCCTGGACCCATTCTATAGATGTATACCTGAGCCGAGTGTTGTAGTCCCTGGAAATCACTTATCTGTGTTGATGTGACTTATTTACAGGAGGCCCAGTGTAGCAGTTGGCTACTAGCCAAACAGAAAAGAGGAATTTCTGTTGTTTTTGCTTAAGCTGTGTTCTCATTAGGGGGGTCTATTTCTAAGCTGAGCCATCTACTTTTCTGAGAAGTCCAGTATTTTAACCTGTAAATCTGAAAATAAAACAAAAAACTGTTTTAAAATGAGATTACTTACTTTACTTTAATTAACCGACTTGGTCATGGTGGGGGGACACAAGCGATGATGCAGCTGTGATATTTCACCATTCATTTCTGTCTGTGACTATGGTGAGGAGCTCTGCGTGGCCAGGAGAGGGCTGTCCACTTCTTGAGATTTAGATTGTCTGTTCCATTACCTGATATCACCCATGGGTGGTAATTAGCGCAAGGTATGATTAATCAGTTGTGCTTGGACCTACTTTGAACACTGTGGTGCCAGTACTAAGATTTATGTGCCATGTACTTTCCCAAGAAGTCCAGTATTTTCACCACATTTGTGTCTGTTCCTTACCCAGATTAATCATTGGACGGTGATAATTAAAAGAACATTATAACAAAAATGTGGAACACCCTCTGTTTAAAGAGATGTGGTTTATTATCATTATTTAAATGTTTTCAAGTAGCTGATCTCTCCCAGCCACAAATACACAGGTTTGATCCCCATTATTTGATATTGAAGAAAATTAAAAATACATTGTAAACAAGCACCAGTCTCAATAACCCTGGTAAATCTCTCTCCAAAACAATCAAACCAATAATATCATTGCCTACTAGATTCGGCTGTTTGAGTTTTGGCTGTTACATGTAGGCACTAATGTTTGGGAACTAGAGGTAATTATTTGAATACACCACACTGCTCAGCCACTTGTGAGAATTGTTGAATGGGCAATTATATTGGGATTCAGTCACCTCATTTGAATCTGACCAACCGGCCTGTTCAACGGACTAGCATTAAATGTCCACTGGACAATTGGCTTTCACAAGCTACCAGATGTCACAACTAAAACCATTTCTTCAGACCATAAAAAAGTATACATGTTTTATTACACATTACTTAAGCTTTTAACACACTACACATCTGGACATAAAAGAACTGCATTCATGATGGGCAAACAAACTGAGGCTTTGATTGGTTGGATGAGTTTATTCAGTAAAATTACACACATGCAAAAGGTACAGAAAATAGGGTGGTCACATGTTTCAGTGACCGGTGGCGTAATGGCCCCACTTATAGGTTTAGGCTAAATCTGGATACAGTGTAACTCTTCAGCAGGTAGTTGTGATATAGTTAGTGTGACTGAATGGTGTGCTTGGTTAGTACTGTACAATGGGGGGAACTGTACTAAGTACTACTGTAAAAGAAAGAGACTTAGGGCTGACAATTAGTGCTGACATGAAGGTTTCAGAGCAGTGCAGAATTGCAGCTTCAAAAGGAAATCAAATCCTTGGATTGATTAGGAGAAATATAGCATATAAAGAAAAGGAACTAATAATACCACTGTACAAAACAATAGTTAGGCCTCATTTAGAATATTGTATACAAGCGTGGAGGCCATATCGCAAGAAGGACATAGATATGCTAGAAAGAGTAGAGGAGAGCGACTAAAATGATACCAAATCTGAGGGATCTTAGTTGTGAAAGGCACCTAAAAGAATGTGGTTTAACAACACTAGAGACCAGGAGATTGAGAGGAGATCAGATAGAAGTGTTTAAAATATTGAATGGTTATGAAAATATTGATAGAAATATGTTTTTTTCAGTTAAGAAAGATAGAAAGACTAGAGGACATGAAGTTACATTAGTAAAGAAGCAGTGTAGATTAGACGTAAGAAAGTTCTAATTTTCACAAAGGACTGTGAATGAATGGAACAGATTATCTGATGATTGTGTGGGTGCTAGTAGTGTGAATATGTTTAAAAATAAAATCGACACATACCTCAGAAGGGCTGGATATATGTAGATAAAAGGGTTGGACTCTCGATAAGCCAAAGGGCTTCCTTGTCCACCTGCCATCTAGAGTTAATTCTCTGGATGGCAATCTTGTTAAATCTTGTTACGGTGCCTAAGGTCTACTGTGATTACAGTAGTAATGATGTTGTATATATCTATAACAATACTGCTAATGTTGTATATGCCGAAATGTGGGCTCTGTCAACCTGAGGGACAGGAGACTAGTATGGGCTCAGTCACAGGCCTGGCCTTGGGATGTAGAGCCCACATTTCTCTCTCTAACTTAATCTCTTAATAAACGTCATTCATTTGGCCTTCTTTCATCGCTATTCATGACTTGTGTTGGTGCTTGCATAAAGTGCCATATGTATATATATATATACAGAGATATTAGGAATAGGGAGATGAGACACTCCAATGCAGGTGTATTGATGTTTTGTGGCGTTATTTTCGCAGCGCCCTCCAGTGGTTTATGAGTATCCAGGACGAGTACAAAAACACTGCGGGTGGTGCATAATATGTCTCACCCTTCTCTTACTCTGGTGGTAGGCTATATTCACTGGGTGTCACCAGTAAATTGAATTTAACGAGTTGGGTTGAGTTAACTGCTATATCATTTGATATTCAACAATACTCACTTTCCCATGGTCAACTAGCAGACTTCCAGTTATAGAAATTACTATGCCTGTTAATTCTGAGAAAACAAACCGACTACCAGGTACGTCCCTTTAAAAGAAGTAATGACAATATAGAAATGTAAGTATTCTGATAAAATATGTCAACTATTTAGACAGAGTTATTAAAGTGTTATTAAAATTAAATGTTGATGTTTTGCAGCTCTTCATAAACAATGAATGGGTGGACTCGGTAAGCGGCAAGACTTTCCCAACCATCAACCCCGCAACGGAGGAGGAAATATGTCAAGTGGCGGAAGCAGATAAGGTGGGTGAAGGTGGCTCCCTCTGTTGTTCCGATACTTATGTTGTTAATGTTATTGATGTTGATTTTATCAGTGCAGAATTCGGTTGAAAGCTGTCAACTACAATTGTAAATAATTACAGTTGGGGTGTTACAAATTAGGACTGTTGTGAAATTGTAATTTAACTTTGTAATTGATTGCTAAATTATTTCCTTAGATTTCTCCTTTATTGCTAAAGTTGGTTATTTTATTTGATGGGTTAAAATTAATGTTTGACATGCCATTCATTGGCAAAAAAAGGATTTAAAAAAAAAAAACATCAGATTCTGTTTCATTTATTAACTTCGTTAATTCTACTTTCAAGAGATCAATATATTTTCATGAATCATGTTGCAGAAATAGAATTGCACTTGTTATACCTTTACATGATATACTAATATGGGTGATTAGCAACCATTCAACAGAGTTGTTGCCTATTTTATTACATTTGTCATATTTATTGCGTTCATTGTGTCATTCTGTTGCAAGAGCTGTTGACATGGCTCTTGCTGTTCTTTCTTTCACAGTGTTGTCATATATATGTGGCAAAATGTCATAATGTTTGTTTGTCTGTTTGTTTTGCTAGTTACCTGGTCTCTTCGGTTCTTTCTGTGAGTGCTACTTCAAAAATATCTGCTTTGGTTTCCTTTCCGGTATATTACCTCGTTTTTAAGATATTCGATATCATCTCTCAGGCACTTTTACATGTGATAGCAACCAGCATATCAATTTATATTCACCACTCCTGAAAGAAATATATGCGTGTGCAGGTGAAATCGAGTCGACCTAACCGAAACTTTGAAGAAAAACAACTGTGACTTAAAAGAGAAATTGACTGATGTGGATTATTTTATGCTCTATGAGATACAATGACAGCCGGGACCAAGGAAAAAGAGTCAACTTATGCAAAAATCCACTTAATCAAGTTCATGTTATGGGTAATCCAGTGCACTGTACTAGTACTTATAGATCAATGCAAGGCTAGACTAAATGGATGCAATACGCAATTTCTCAGTACATCTCTGATGACACAAGACATTCACAATTAACAGCATTGTCTTGTTAGTTGAGACCTCATTCCCCCTCTTGTGAATAAATATTGTTTCACATCATTGCATGGCCAGTGATCTTATCACACTGACCCAGACACCTAGATCTGCAGTGCCAAATGACCCTATCTCACTGACCCAAATACCAATATCTGCTTTTCAGTGTCTATTTACTATGGATACAATACCATCTCTAACGCCATAGTTTCTATTCCCTTCTTCGTCCTACCTCCTGCGGTCAAACTCAGAAGCCAACTCAGTGGCAACATTCAAATGATTGATAAGACACATCTTATCTATACAGCTTTCAGAAAACTTGTTTCTAGATATGACATTACATTTGCACGGACATTTTACTTGTTTAACCTGTTTATAAATTTCAATGTGTTTTTATTTAACTCATCTTCGTAGGTTATGTGTTTGTCTGATAATAATTTGCATGTGATTATATGCAAAGGGTGTGTAAGCCAACTCACATGAAGACATGTAGAATACCTTCAATCAAATATCACTCAACAGTGTAATCAGAGATTGTATGAATTATATACTTAGTTACAGCAGCTTGAACATCAACTGGTTTAGCTCATCGGGAATCTTGTTCTTTGATGTCCAGACATGCAGAGTGTGAACAGTTTAAGTAATATCCACAGTTGGTTTAATATAAAGGTGCTTATTTTTGTTTAAATGTCTGAAAGAATTGACCTTGTCGGCTTTGTGATTTTTATGAAAGAGCAATGAAGGTAGACAAAATCAACACAGAAACATTTGCATAATTGTATCACACATCCATGTAGTAATTTCAGTTTTGTGAATCACCTGGATTAATGTTTCGGAAAACATTAAATAAGATAATCAATTGTCTGGTGACTTCACCAAAACTACACTAAAACGTTGCACAAACAAGCTAGCTTATTGTAGTGGATACTACGAAGGTTTTCTTTTCTCACAAAACGAATTTGAAAAGAGACCAGTGAAAAAATTTAGTTAAAACACTTTTAAATCATCATAATTCTGTGCGAGTATTCACTTTCACACACTGGTATTTGTTGAAGCTTGAAATGTGACACCCACTTGTGACTCTCAGCATCAACCCTGGTTGTTTTTACAATGCAAACCTATTTTCTGAATTGGTGAATCAACAGCTGGTTAAACATATTATTATACACCCTCCCCTAGCTGTGCGCAGTTGTTTTCTAAAGCTTGACACCCAGTAAAAAAGGTTTACAGGTCTATGACTTATAGTGTGACAGTGTCATAATTTATTGGTTGACCAGAGGCAATGCTGTCACAAAAATAGCTTATTTCTGACCTGAGCTTTGACATGAAGGTGTGAGTTCAGTGTGAAACTTGTCTGTGTGGGTACAAACAATAGAGGAATGCAGTGGTAGACATCACTGTGACACATATGTATTCATAGTTACTCTTTGAGGTGCAGAATCAGAGTTTTGTGTGGGAAACAACTATATACAACTATACCCTACAATATTGCTGATTGAATAAACCTGGAAAGACAATTCTGTTGTCATGCCATTCGACATGCAAGGCCACACACCAGCCATGCCAAAGACTTTGTACCACTCTCGTCAAAGAAGGTGTGTTACCTGCTGATCATCACTGCTCCAACATGAGAATGACGATAATGGTCGAAAGGAGTGCTCACTGAACTTTACTTGCTATCTTCAATCAACAAAAACTATTGCCTAAACAAAATTGACGCACTCGAAGCAGTAACAACGGTCACAGTGATAGTGCTGCCTCAGGACTACGAATGCAAAAACTTTTGAATAAAAAAAGATGAAAGAGGTACTTTTTTCTAAGGAACTAACCGATACGTAGACAGTGTTTCGTTCAAAATAAGCATGCTGACAAACCAACTCAAAGATGCCCAGATAGCAGCACTGCAAGGTCGAGTTAGTAAACTGGAGTAGGCCGCTGAGGGAGCAGAACAATACTCTCGAAGGGCCAACCCGCGGTTCCAAGTAATACCAGAAAGTGCAACAGGAGAGGACACCGACCAGGTGGTACAGAACATTATCAATGATCATTTGCCCCTCTTGAGAAGCAAGAAATCGAATGTAGTCACCGACTAAGACCGAGAACAGATAGCGATGGCAAACCACGCAATAGAGGGATTAATTTATTGTCCACTTTTGCAGTGAGAGAACACGCAGTGCAGTCTACCATGCACGATTCACCCTGAAAAAGTACAATGTACATCATCATAACACAATTATTACGTATTGGTATTCTTTTCCGTAAAAACTACAAAGTACTGGTATTGTTATTTGCCGCCCTACAGAATCTGATGATAATAACATGACTTAAAGCTACAGCAGATTATTCAACGTTCTTGTTTTATTAACAGGCTGATGTGGACATCGCCGTTAAGGCAGCGTCTGATGCCTTCCGACTCGGGTCCCCCTGGCGGCGGATGGATGCATCGGAACGAGGCCGTCTCATGTACAAGTTGGCTGATGCAATAGAGCGTGACCAACATTATCTGGCGGTGTGTTGCAAAAAAATCATTATCATATTTCGCTGTCCTTTTTGGCGTATACCTCAATGTGGTGCACTTGATAGGGATGGTATCATAGGTTTGCAAAATGCAAAAAGTAGTAGTATTTAGATTACAAAATAATACTTCTCTGCTGTTTTACTCAACATCGAATACCCATCCTGATTATTAAAAGTTTGGACTTGTAAGTTTACTGGCACTTGGCCATACAAGTAGACTTGGCCATACAAGTAGACTTGGCCATACAAGTAGACTTGGCCATACAAGTAGACTTGGCCATACAAGTAGACTTGGCCATACAAGTAGACTTGGCCATACAAGTAGACTTGGCCATACAAGTAGACTTGGCCATACAAGAAGACTTGGCCATACAAGTAGACTTGGCCATACAAGTAGACTTGGCCATACAAGTAGACTTGGCCATACAAGTAGACTTGGCCATACAAGTAGACTTGGCCATACAAGTAGACTTGGCCATACAAGTAGACTTGGCCATACAAGTAGACTTGGCCATACAAGTAGACTTGGCCATACAAGTAGACTTGGCCATGGGTCTTGGAATTGTACTTGATAAATTTTTGTTTCAAAGTAGGTACTTTTTCTTGTACATGACATTTAATGTACTTCCACTTGGAATTGTACATCACCTAATTTGCTTAATTGACCCAAACTCTGGTATTATAAATTATGTTTGTGTGGCATCAATAACAGTTTGTCACAATTTTTGTGTTGATGTTAAAAATATGTAATCATGGATTTGATCTTGTCATTGCAGTCCCTAGAAGTGCTGGACAGCGGGAAATTATACGGTCAAGCAACTGCGGCAGATATTCCACTTACAATAAAGGCCTACAGGTAAACTAGTAATAATATTTATCTATATACTAACTTACACCCACCATTGGAACAACAAAACACTTTAAATGTAAATATCGAAAAG
The DNA here is from genome assembly GCA_963995525.1 of Escarpia spicata. Taxonomy (NCBI): domain Eukaryota; kingdom Metazoa; phylum Annelida; class Polychaeta; order Sabellida; family Siboglinidae; genus Escarpia; species Escarpia spicata. The sequence continues at coordinate 12,172,525 of OZ023216.1, forward strand.
TTACACTAACGTGATGCTGACTAGTTATGGTAAAAATTATAAAACAAAAAATATAATAAATATTTTTTCAGTAAGTTACAGTAAAATGTAGCAGTAGTGAACTGAACACACATCAGAGTAATTAAGTATGTGTCTTCCAGTAACATTGGATGGTAAATCATTGCAGCTGCTGTGTGTGTCAATCGCTGACTAATGTGTGGTCATAAGACCATTAGAGTCTTGCAATTGGCAGAGTGAAAACGTTTGACTGGCTATGCGATAATTGCATGGTCTACGTCATATTAAAATTATTCACCAGGGGTATTTGTCATAAGGCTTTATATTGTATTTTTCACTTGGCTCCGTTTCCAAAAACTTTGTATTTGTACGATTGCAGTGGGGTATCGAAATGTATTTTGTTAGAACGTCATGGGGCCTAAAGGGTTAATGCCTTGAAAGGTCTTACATTTTTATTCCTTTGGCCGAAGTATCTGTATTTGATTGAATCATTTTAAGGGTTCCCTAGGGCCTCCAAGGACCCCAAAACTGGTAAAAATGTAACATTTTGCCTATTTTTTCAAAAACTGTTCAGCAACTTTTTTTCTAATTTTGCATAGATGTATCTTAGGGTGCTGCCACTATATACAAAAAATCTGTATTTGATTGAATCAATCTAAGGGGCCCCCAAAGTGCAAAGTTTTACATTATCTAGTAATGTGGTTTTGAGAAGGGCCCTTGAGACCACCCCCAACAGTAGATTTTGTTTAATGTGCCACAAAGTCAGCAGCATGACTAAACTCTGCAGCCTAGTGCTACTGTTCCATTGAGACCTTGACTAATCTTTAATTGGTCACAGTGCCCAGGCAGAGTAGACACACTTGACCCCTGTTAGACTGACTGAACAGTTCCCTAACACTTTTAAACTGTATCTTCAAAACTATTGATTTTCTATAATTGCAAGTTGTGTTTATTTTGATGTTCATTTAATTATTATAAAATGGTGTGACTGTGGTGTCTATTGGTTAAAGATGTATTTTCTGTAGAAACCTGTAGGTGACAAACATAGAAAATTAATATTCTGGACAACTATAGAGTGAAATATCCTACACTTTATTGATATCAAATGCATTCTACTGTCCTGTTTACGCTTGCCATGCCTTGTGTAGACATGGTACTGTGTAAATCAATTGTATCAATATAGACTAATAATTACAGATTCACAATATAGTTGACACATGAAACAACCAAATGTCAACCATTAGAAGAGTTGACATAGTTCCGCTATACACAAGCAAGAAATCTGTATTTGATTGAATCATTCTAGTGTCATCAGCATATAGTAGAACATACATTTTCTACATCAACATCACTAAGGTTGTTGTAAATTTCACCAGCTGCCATGTCAAGTCCGTTATAATTGTGATTAACAGTGTTCAAAATTATTCAGGTAAATAGCAAATAACAAAGGACACAAGTTTTCTCCTTGCCATACCTCTACATCACATGAGAAGAAGGCTGACACAGCCTGGCCCTGATTTATACATGATTTAGCATTTTTTACATGTTGTATACAACTTTCAACACATTACCATTAAATCAAATGCTACTAAATCAAATGCTTTCTTATAATCAATGAAGGCACAATAAAGCCTTTTGTGTCAAGACAAATACAATTCAACCAATACCCCCTATTTGGACACTGCCTGTTCTTCACCTATTACATTCGCTTTGTTTAGGTATGTGGTCAGTCTGGTGTTCTGAACAATCACTAAGGATTAATGAACACTTGTGCAGAATGTCACCCACTTGGCAGGTTTAATTGATCTATTCAGCAATGAGAACACTGCTTAGGCCTCACACAGGACACTGTCACTCACAGTGTTGTGTATTGTCTTAGTTGGTGCATTGAGCTAATCTACTTGACCATGAATCAGTGGTGGCTCTGGTTGTGTATTACACCCAGCTGTGGAGCTAAGATTCTCTGCCTGCTATTGTTTGATGGAAACTGTGACTAATCTGTAATTGGTCACTGGCAGTAGCTTGTGTCAACAGACAGCATTAAGCCACTAGTTTTCTAATTTTGCTCAGGGCTCCCAAAAATACAAAATTGTCCTCCTGTTTCTCTGCTGCTCCCTCCTGCAGTCCCACTGATCTCTATTTATAACAGACAGACAGACAGTATTTTTTTACCATGACAAGCATATAAACTACAATATAATATTCATTGAAAGGTCAGGCAGGCTCCCATTAAGACAATTGTATGCAGCTATCATGGGAGCCACCCTACTGATGTAACTGGATAGTGGACTTTGCCCTGATCACTTATTAGTTTCAGTGAACAGTAAACATGTAAACATTTTACTTCCGTCATAACCCTTAATGGTCTGTAACTATGATTCACCAAAAACATTTGATTAATAATTACCTACAGGGTTGTTTGATTTATGCCGGGCAGAAACAGCAAGAATATGAAATACATGCCATTGATAGGCAAACGTGTTCTTTTTATAGAAAATGTCAGTTTCTTTTTGTACCTGTCTACGTATGATAACCAATTGTCCGCCCTGCTCACAATAAACATCACATGACTGATAAAAGGAAGATCACTGCCACTTAACTTGTGGATTATTATTATTATAAACTGTTCTGCTACTGCTTGGTGGACAGTAAGCTGCAACTGTCTTTGAGTTTGTTTACATTTTGACAAACTACTATTATATAGCACTAATTTTTGAATGAATCACATTTTGAGAATGCATGTCATTGTTTGCGGTGTAACTTTTGTATGCTTAATTTTCTGCTGCTACAAGTTGCATTCATCTGAAAGATTATTCAATTACCTATCCAATAATTATACATATGTTGTGGTGTTGGAAATATATAGCTTTGGTATATTGTACACGAGGGTTGTGATAGGAAACTATTGGACATTGCAACAGAGCAGAAGGACAGTACGAGATGTGTCACTCAATATATGAAGTGTGACTTTCAGATACTTCATTTTGTAGTGCTATGGATTATGATGGGCCTCTCCATTAGTTCCCTATATATTTATGTGAAATATATAATTATGTCATTAACATATTTCAGAACAGGCTAACACTAAGCTGCAACTGTCTTTGAGTTTGTTTACATTTTGACAAACTACTATTATATAGCACTAATTCTTGAATTGGCACGACTAATGCTAATATATCCCACAAAATGATTTCTACAGGAAACATGCATGTAATATTTCCATGCAATCCATTTGCATATATAATGTAAAAGGTCAACAGCTGTTTTCTTCATTTTCTCTTTTTGAACCCTACCATGTTCAATGCTCCATAACTTCGCCAATTTTTGTAGCAGTCATAATTTTTGAAACCGTGTAAAGCACCCTACTCAACCTTTACAATGATGAAAGAAAACAATGTTACAATTTTTCCGACTCACATATAGACGTATTAGTCCAAAGGACTTCAGGGCCTCTTGGCCCATTTTTTTAAAGAGGAATGGCCCACGTGTATTGTCTTTTACGTAAGCACAGTGACCATGAATGTAACATGCTGCTGATCAGTCTACTACTTGTCCCCTTGAAAAAATAAGGGAAATGGTCCAGAAAGAAATACTTATCGAAAGAAGCCATTAGAAAAATTAAGTACAAACAAATGATGTGGAAGTCATATAGATGTACTGGTAATGACGACGACTTTAACATTTATAAAGAAGCACTAAACCAAGCTACAACTGAAATTAGACAATCGAAGAGAAGTTACGAAAAAAAATTGTACAACAAATTAGCATACTGCTTGCAACAGTTTTCAATTTGTCATTAGAATAGGGAGTGGTTCCTTTACAATGGAAAGAAGCAAACATTATACCGTTATTTAAAAAAGGTTTGAGAAATAAGTCAAGAGAACTATAGACCAGTGAGTTTAACATCAGTGATTTGCAAATTATTAGAAAGACTAATTAAAGATCACATGGTGGATTTTCTTGTTAAACAAAACTTGTTAAACCCATCTCAACATGGGTTTCTAAAAGTGAGGTCATGCTTAACAAGTATGTTATGTTTTTTGGAAGATATCACTAAGTGGGTAGACGAGGGATCACCAGTAGATATCATCTTCTTAGATTTTCAGAAAGCTTTCGACAAAGTGCCACATCAAATTTTACTGCTTAAATTAAAGGCCCATGGCATAGGAAATGGTTTAATTAACTCGATAGAAAAATGGCTAATTGACAGAAGACAACGGGTAGTAGTTGATGGGGAGGCTTCAAACTGGAAATCAGTTTTGAGTGGGATACCACAGGGATCAGTACTGGGACCTATATTATTCTTAATATATATAAATAATTTGGACGATGATATAAAAAGCAAGGTGTTGAAATTTGCGGATGATACAAAATTGTTTAGAAGGATTAAACATGATAGAGATAGACAGCATTTACAAGATGATCTCAACAGGTTGATAAAATGGTCTGAAAAATATGTATCACAGGAAGGACATAGATATGCTAGAAAGAGTACAGAGGAGAGCAACTAAAATGATACCAAAACTGAGGGATTTTAGTTACGAAATACGCCTAAAAGAATGTGGTTTAACAACACTAGAGACCAGGAGATTGAGAGGGGATCAGATAGAAGTGTTTCAAATATTGAATGGTTATGAAAATGTTGATAGTAATATTTTTTTCTCAGTTAAGGAAGATAGAAGGACCAGAGGACATGAAGTTACATTAGTAAAGGAACAGCATAGATTAGATATAAGAAAGTTCTCATTCTTACAAAGGACTGTAAATGATTAGAACAGATTATCTCATGACTGTGTTGGTGCTAGTAGCGTGAATGTTTTTTTTTAAATCGGCACAAACCTTAAAAGGGCGGGATACACATAGATAAGAAGTATTGGACTCTTGATAAGCTGAAAGGCTTCCTAGAGTTAATTTTTTGGATGGCAATCTTGTTAAATTTAGTACAGTTGACATGGAACGGATGTGACTCGTTCACTAAGAGACAGGCTAGTAACAGTCCTAGCAGCTGCATTCTGGGGACCGTTTCACTCAGATAATGATCTCAGTTATAATTATAACTTATCTCATTTTATTAATATAAAGTCTTTAATTAATAGCTTTAATATAACTAACTTCATTCGTTCTTCATTTTATCTGTAGTTTCTTTTTTGCAGCTTTTATAATATATTGAACATCAAATTGAGATTGTATAACACTTTGAGCGTTTTATGGAAATTGCACTCTATAAGTAATATATATTATTATTATTATTATCATAGGGATAATCCATTATTAAACAGAATTCATTGTTAAATAAGGATATTTTTCAAACTGAAAAATCTGTGTCGCTGAGGATTCTATTTCCATGCCACACTGGCGGAAGTGACCTGGTAGCCCAACTGGTGTTGACAGTTTTCATTATAAACAAGATCACTGTTAAGGAACAAAATCCATTTTAAAGAGCAAAATCTGGGTTGACAAGTGAAAGTGAAACGACCCCTTGTAGTCATGAATGGGCAGCTGCAACAGAATTTGGACATCGTACTTTCAAGTTGAGCCTGACAAAGAACTCGGCTACGGACGTAGCAGTTCTCAGTTGGAACCATGGAACCCAGAGCCTAATAATTCATGAAAAATAAGTCATAGGAAATAAAGTCACATGAAATAATCACAACTTTAGATTTAGAGTTCTTTATATAATTACAACATAAGTGAAAATATTAAATAAATTCTAGTGACTATTCATTTTAATAATAAAAATTATCTTAAGCATAAAAAAATATTAAGTGCTTAACTTTGATAAAAGGTCACTATATAAATCTCACTTGTGAAGAAATGTCAATGAATATTCATTATAATTCAGAATATTCATTATAAGCTTCCACTAAACTTTGTTGTGTTCAATTATCAGTGAGAAGATGCAAGATTGCGACAGGGTTTCTTCAGAATATTCATCTTAATCGTCAAACTTTGTGTTGTTGAATTATCATTGAAAACTTGCAAAACTGTATTTACCAGTAGTGTATAGTCTTTGAATTAAATCATGTTGTGACTTTATTTGCTGTGAGTTTTTTTCCTAGCCAAAACTGTAACTTTATTTCCATGACTTTTTCTTTTGACTTGACGAGTTATTTCCAGTGGTTACCATTTGTCATGATGTTTACTACATTATCCCCAAGATATTGACTGTATTCTTCTCTATTGACCTATCCATCCTGTGCCTAGCAAAAGCTCCATCAATCCACCAAAAAATGGATGCCGTACATGCAGTGCATTTGTGCATTCTGTCATATATTTTGTTGAAATTCTGGCCACAGAAGTGTTTCTTTTCGAAAAAATCATAAGGCAAAGTTATAAAAGTGTCAGCTGTATGCAGAAATGTTTGGTTTATGAGATGTCATGCAGCAGTTGTAATGTTTGGTTTATGAGATGTCATGCAGCAGTTGTAATGTTTGGTTTATGAGATGTCATGCAGCAGTTGTAATGTTTGGTTTATGAGATGTCATGCAGCAGTTGTAATGTTTGGTTTATGAGGTGTCATGCAGCAGTTGTAATCTTATGCTCGTGTATAACCGTTATCGATATTGGTGGCAAAGTCAAAGCTTGACACAGGTAAAAAATCTTTGATTGTGAAGAACACAAACCGCGACGTACTGGATACATCAATAATCCCACAAACAAAGCTGTTTGTGGCCTCTTCTATGAGGTGCCTGAAGGCTTTGCACGTGCACGTTTTAACAGTCTGTTTGGACAATGATACTGATAGGTTCCACCTATGTTTTGTCAGTTGGCAGCGAATTCCAAAGTCGAGGTCCAATCACTTTGAAGGAATGTTCACCGAAACTAATAAGCTTTGTTTGCAGCACTTCTAGTAGATATTGTTTGGAGGAATGTGTAAGTCCTGTATGGTTGTATCTTTTTAACAGCCACAATAATTGTTGTATTCACTGCCAACCAAATATGTTCTTCCTTAACTAGCACTGTTGGTTAAATGATACACTCACATTAAGATCACAATTATGTTCTCATGGAATTCGCATTGGCACATTTTGTATAATTTTATGAGTTAAAACAATCTGTGAAACATGTTCTGATAGTTTTTAGATAATGTGTATGGTGACAGAAGATACAGTAATTGACCATAACTCATTGATATTGATGTAATTGTTTCAATAACAATAAATCAATTACACACCTATTTGAAAACCTGAATCTGAGTAGCAATTGCAGCATTTACCTGTAATCAATTACACATACAATTACAGTCATGTAATTGGAGCCATAGTACACCCAACAGTCATGCCTAACCTCTTAACTGTACAGGAACCTTGCAAACACAATTCAGCAATACCATGCACCCAGCAGTAAGTGGTGGAATCTGTAGTTATGTTGTCTAAAACATCTCCTTGGAACGTGTATTGTACTAAGTCGTGCTAAGTGGTAGATTCCAATCACGTTTGTGGTTTCAAAGGATTTGTTGACACGTGTACTATTTGATTACATTTGGCAGTCACATGTTGGGTCACCATGACATTGCTATGCAGAATGTGGTGAGATATTAGTCACGGAAATTCCCTCTGAGTTTAACTGTGCAGTTTATAAATAATTCTTTAAACAGATGCAGTTTATAAATGAAAAACTTCAAATGGGTAACAATAGGGTAAACTACTTGTAAAGTCATGTTTTCTCTTCATTACAATGTGGATCAAAATATGTTCATAGTATTTCTGAAATAATTACAAACAAATCTAAGTCATGTGTTTGGCTTAGTGTAACGGTACTGCGGTTGCCATTTCGCATGTCAGTAATATATCCACTTACTGGTAACTTGCATAACTTTCCAACAACTGTACGCTTTAAAAAATCAAGTGACATCTAACTATAACGAAGCTAGCGTGTGGGTGTGTCTCCTTGCATGTGTGCACCTGCATGCTAATATGTTGGGCGTTACCTCCTAGGTGCTTTGCATCTCAGCAGCAAGCGTTGATTAATTAAATTAGGATATTGCCATATTTTCCCCCAAAAAATCAAAACATTCTATAAAATATTGTGTACAGAAAATCGTATGATACGGCACATTTGTTAATGGGCTACCTTACCTTACCTATCCTCTTCCGGCCTTGTGGCTGCTGTTCTACTCCACCATCTAGCCCAGTCAATGGCTTTGCTCCATGTTGTCCATCGTAGTTGGTCTCGTTCTTTTTCCACAGTGGTTCGCCAAGTTGTTTTTGGTTGGCCCACTTTTCATATTCCTTCGGGCATCCATGGCAGTGCCGTCAGGCAGTGGTTGTTGTCGTTCTTCCTCAGCACCTGCCCAATCCATGTCCATCTTCTTCTTTGTACTTCTACACATATCCTCTTTTCCACTGTTATTTCTGAATGTCTTTGTTGGAGATTACTACCGGCCATCTCGTTTTGAGAATCCTTTTTAGCCAGTTGAAGTGAAATGTTTCTAGTTTTCTGTTGTCATTGTTTTACTTTCCATGTTTCACATCCATACAATAACAATGATTTGACCAGAGTATTGTATGATTTGAGTTTAGTTCTTAATGTACACATTTGAGCTCCATATCTGCTTGAATGTCATTAAAGATGTCCTTGTTATTTGTATTCAGTTGATAATAATTATTATCCCCCCCTCGTCCTTGTGTGCTGACGGTCGCACCAGGAAACACGAAAACGAACCTATTTTCCGGCAGTACATACCTGCCTTTATGCAAATATTTTTTCGGTTTTATTTATTTATTGTCTAAAATGTATTTTAACACTAAATATTTTCCGCATTAGTTCATTTTAATTTTTTTATTGAATATTTAAGCTTTTAGTTTTCGTGGATTTTAATTAGGATTTTAATCGTCAGTTTCCTCTATGTTATCTCTAGCTTTCTTTAAATGAAATCAACCTGAAGGTATTACGTTCATACGTTGAGTCAGTTGTCTAACATTTATATGTGTAACATTATTTATATATAGGAGAGTGATGCGTGTAGTTTGATTTAATAGGCTACCAGCTCAATCAAATGTTAACTTCTCTGGTAGCCGCCTCATCTGTGTTGTTTTTTTCTTGAAATATGTTGTATGTCATGTGGATGAGGAAATAAATTTACCTACTTAATAGTCATAGTGATTGAAGTGCTTTGGTTGCCAATCTTTTAACGAAAAAGCACTATTCAAAATGCCAGTATTATTGTTTATGATTAGTGTTATATGTATAAATGGTCAGACAGCAAGTAGCCATCTCAAAGCGCAGGTGATACTAGTTTACTGTGCTACAGGTTCGCCGATTGCGATTCATGGCTTGCATAAGGTGCTGCGTGACTGAGCACAGGGTTGTTGTAAAAGACAAAATTCTACTACAGCGGCAGTCATTAGTGATCGTCACTTTCTTGAAGGGCAAAGTTAGACGTCATTTATCATCTCTGGCTTAGTTTTTGTATACCAGGTGCCTTTCCAAGGTGACATGTACTAGTTGGTGACATTTGACAGTCACATGTTGGGTCACCATGATATAACTTTGTTATGCAGAATGCTACCTTGTTCCTGATTAGTCAGGAACTGGTCTGTTTTTCGGCGTTTGCTGTTCTAAGAATTTCTTAGAACTGATCTATTCAATCTAACCTTGAGTTCGCTAAGAATGGCTACAGGTGAAATGGCACATATAGATGAATTCTATGAAATGGTTTGTGGTGTAAATAAGTCATTGTGTGCTTGTCAATGTCTAACAATAGTTACCTCAGACACACAGGTTTTCAATCTTTTTTGCACCACAGGTGGTATATTTCTAATAGGATGAATGATATCTTGAAGGTTTGGCCCAAGCCCGAAGGGTGATGGATTGCTTGGGTTGGATGTGTATTGAAGTTTATGCAATAACTTCAATACTCGTCCTTCATTAATGTCCCCCTCTTTCCATCGGTGATCCCGTTGCTCTACCACCGGTCTCCACTCCCCCTATCTCTCACTCCCACTCTCCAGTCCCCCTATCTCTCACTCCCAATCTCCACTCCCCCTATCTCTCACTCCCACTCTCCACTCCCCCTATCTCTCACTCCCATTCTCCACTCCCCCTATCTCTCACTCCCATTCTCCACTCCCCCTATCTCTCACTCCCACTCTTCACTCCTCCTATCTCTCACTCCCACTCTCCACTCCCCTTATCTCTCACTCCCATTCTCCACTCCCCCTATCTCTCATTCTCCATTCCCCTATCTGTCATTCTCCACTCTCCCTATCTCTCACTCCCATTCTCTAATCCCCCTATCTCTCTCTCTCATTCTCCACTCCCCTATCTCTCACTCCCATTCTCCACTCCCCCTATCTCTCACTCCCATTCTCCACTCCCCCTACCTCTCACTCCCATTCTCTAATCCCCTATCTCTCTCTCTCTCTCTCTCTCTCTCTCTCTCTCTCTCTCTCTCTCTCTCTCTCTCTCTCTCTCTCTCTCTCTCTCTCTCTCTCTCTCTCTCATTCTCCACTCCCCTATCTATCACTCTCATTCTCCACTCCCCTATCTCTCACCCCCATTCTCCACTCTCCATATCTCTCACTCTCATTCTCCACTCCCCTATCTCTCACTCCCATTCTCCACTCCCCCTATCTCTCATTCTCCACTCCCATTCTCCACTCCCCCTGTCTCTGTCCCACTCCCCCTATCTCTCACTCCCATTCTCCACTCCTCCTATCTCTTGCTCCCATTCTTCACTCCTCCTATCTCTTGCTCCCATTCTTCATTCCCATTCTCCATTCCCCTATCTCTCATTTCCATTCTCCACTCCCCTACCTCTGTCCCATTCTCCACTACCCCCATCTCTCCCATTATCCACTCTTATCTCTCCCATTCTCCACTCCCCCATCTGTTGCTCCTTTCTTCACTCCCACTATCTCTCTCTCCCATTCTCCACTCCCCCTATCTCTCACTCCCATTCTCCACTCTCCCTATCTCTCACTCCCATTCTCCACTCTCCCTATCTCTCACTCCCATTCTCCACTGCCCCTATCTCTCGCTCCAATTCTCCACTCCCCCTATCTCTCACTCCCATTCTCCACTCCCCCTATCTCTCACTCCCATTCTCCACTCTCCCTATCTCTCACTCCCACTCTCCACTCCCCCTATCTCTCACTCCCATTCTCCACTCCCCCTATCTCTCACTCTCCACTCCCCCTATCTCTCACTCCCATTCTCCACTCCCCCTATCTCTCACTCCCATTCTCCACTCCCCTGTCTATCGCTCCCACTCTCTACTCCCTGTTTCTTGCCACCTATCAGTTGGACAGGCTGAATTAATTTTAGTGGAAGTTTGAGCTGAGGAACTAGAAAAGTGTTTAACTCACTGTTATCTGTACAGATCCAGCTTGTTCATTATGCGTTTTAAAGTGTCTGCCACACTTGTGTTTGCACATTTATTGTATAGATATGTTTAATTAAATTCCTTATCTGAGATTTTGGAAATTGTGTAAGAAGTATAAAGCGCACATAGTATTAAGAATAATATAATATTGTGTTAACTTCTTTTGCACCTAAATATATGGAAACCAAGTACAGAGGTGCATCAAAACAAAAGGGTTGGTCAGTCTCATAATTGATCCACAGCAGTTAAGGTGTCAATCGATGGATAGAATATACACCAGGTAGCCTTTCTTAATTGAATAAACTCTGTAGTTGATCACCAATCATAGCACGCAAACTACGATATTAGACGATGAATGTGTCCCATATGCTGTAACGTCTCTTGCTGTATTCACAGTTCATTGCTGTTTATGGGGACATTAGAATGTATTTCTCACTGGAAGCATTCTTGTTGTTTTGTTGCTCCTCAAAGGAGATTTCTGTTTGATAAAACTTTTCCGATTCCTGTCAATAAACTACCATTTTAACTGTTTAAAAAAAGTGTATGTGCCTATTCAGTTATTCAGTTTTTTTATCTTAAAATTGTATATTGTGTGATAAAAGTTATGGTGTTGAGGAAAGTGATATATAATGTATTCAAAAGATGTAGGAACTCAGAATACAGCATTAAATACATTTTCTCAGTACAGTCGAACCTCGCATGACAATCACCTTGCTAATACAGCTACCTCGCAATTAAGGTCACCCTATGATAGTTCCAAAGTATTACTGAAACAGTAAAGAATATGAAATTAGTTTTGCTAATACTGTCACCTCCACATACAGGTTACTTTGCCCCTCCCGATGGTGACCTTAATAGGGAGGTTCGGCTTTACTTTTACTTGAAGTTTGTGCTTTGGTTTTTGAAATGTTAATACTTGTACATACTTGGTTAACTGTCACCTGCCTCAGCAACATGCAAAGTATATTTCTGGGTTCCACTGATTGTAAGCTTTAAAATTATACTTCATTTGTTGAAATATCTTCAGTAGTTTTTAATTTATTGCCAAAATATTAAGCAAACTTTTTAAAAAGCGACGTTCTGTGAAAAACAGTAAGTTTAAAATCTGGGCTGCGTGCATAATCAATGCCCAGCGCAACCATATATTTAATATTGTGTTAGTAATTTATTGAGGAAAATAAACTAGACATTGAAAGATAGATATCATAAAGTATGCATTTCTGCTAAAATCACAGCATTGATGGGACATGACTTAGACAGCTATTTTTGGCTTTGGATGCAGAATAGGCCTGTGCCACTTATTACCCGGTTCACTGTGGCGGGTCATAATTGTTCTTGCTAAAACATCAAGTACATTTATTGTTTCATAATTATTTAATTATTCTCACAGGTATTACGCTGGCTGGGCTGACAAAGATCATGGGAAAACTGTGTCCGTGGGTAAGTTGACTTACTGTCCTAAGTTCTAATACAATGCCGGTTCACTGAAGGGAAAACATTATTTCACATTAAATGTTACATGCCAGAATGAACCAGGTATTAAGTGACACAGGCTTAGTCTGCACACGAGCCAAAAATAGCTGTTTACATTATGTCCCATCAATTTTGTCATTTTTGCAGAAATGCACACCTTATCTCATCTTCAATGTCGAGTTTATTTTCTTTGACAAATAATCCAAAATTAATCAAATACATGCATTTACAAACCTATAGATTAAGAACAATAGATAATTTGAGTCAAAATTACTTTGTTTCTGAAAACATCGCTTTCTAACTTTTGCTTCAGTTTTAGCGATAAAACAAACAATTACTGAAGCTATTTCAAAAAGTGATGTGTCATTTTAAAGCTCACCATCTGTGGAATCCAAAATGTAGAAATTACAATTTGGCAACTTAATACCAACAGGTATGGCAAGTCACACATGTTTTAGTAAGCATGCTATCCCTGCTAGAAACCCCAGATTAGATTACTACATATATAAATATACATAAAGAATTAGTACATGTAAAATTTATAACTATAAAATAGCTTTTAAAAGTCAGAAATATAAATAGACAAAATAACAATAAAATAAGGTGATCAGTTAATATTATAAGGTATAACTATTATAAGAAATATTTTAAGAAATATGTAAAAAAAAGATGTAAAAGTATATTACAAGTGGGCACGGAAGTCTTTGGCTTATTGAAAGTCCCAAAAAATGTTATGTATGCGATATTGATTGATTTTGCTATTAAACATATTCAAGCTGCCATTATTTGAGCAATTAGTAGATAATCTGTTTTGTTAAGGTGGTAAGGATGCCTATGACATGCTTGTTTTGATTTAAATCAAACTAATAAATGTTTTGAAGATAAAGTAAAAAAAAAATTCTCAGACAATGCCCAGCACATTGAACAATACTCCAGACCCAAAAGAATTGATTTTTTTGTATTTTATTTATGTAAAAAAATCACCCTAAAATGGCATTTTATTTCATTTTGAGAAACTCCCCAAAAGAAATGTTGTTATGGTTGTAAGTACAAATATGTTATTGACATTCGTACGGGTTTTTTGTAAACAAATGCATATTAAGTTTGAATCGGCTTCATAAACATTTTGTTACAATGTTAAAAGACAGCAAAAATCCATACTGCATTTTTGGCACGACCCCTTCACCAAACATAAAACCATCCTGTGCAATTTAGGGTAAACACAAGTTGAGTATTGTAGTTTTTATAAAAAGTTAAATTAAGTAATACTTCCTGGTTGTTGCTGATAATACAAGTGTCACCATATGCATGTTTTTTGCTTAGAAATGTGACTTTTTCACTGGCATGTGGCTTATTTCAACACGATTTGACAGACACTTCTATGATTGAGATTTCCCCCCAGGTTGTCTTGCCAAGTTGTCTAATGATATTGGGTTACGAAGGGCCACATGTTGAACTTGTTGTGGTAGACAAGATTGATTGACATCTGCTGGGGTCAGTCACAGTGTCTTTGCAACTGGCGTTGGAGGTCAGGCATTATGGGAGAATAAATAAAACTGCCACCAGTATTTGGTGATTTGACAGCGTGATCCATTTAGGCAATTGTAATACAACAGCATAGAGCCATAGTGGCATGAGAATAACCAGACTATATGATCTGCATTCATGGTGACCGAATTTGTTTGAACTGGGCTGACACACAGTGATCGTCACTATGGAAACATCATCAGTTTCCAAGAATCTGAACAGGGACTTTCCACAGACACACTAAAAATACAAGTTTTTAAAGGACAGATTGGTGACATATATGGCGTTAGTGCCTTGGTTTTTTAACAGTACAAATGTTCATACTGACACCTACTATTGTTCTATGAAGAAAAAATAAAGAAATCAACCAACATGATACCCGTACCAGCTAACTTAACACAGTCCTGTGAGGATTAATACTTTTTCAGTCTTTGCGTTAACGCCATTTTTGAGCGATATTACACCATTTTTTTGGACGCAGCTTTTGAAGTTGTGTTGCGTCCCATGAACGTAATTTTTCAAGTTTTGCCACATCTCTTTGAAGCGATGCTACAGTTGTTCCATAGACAACGGCCATGCAGACAACAAATTGAACAATTATCTGAATTGGAATTATTTATATCACATCTTACATTGATGACTGTACATTGAGAACAGTAATCAATACCCTTGCAGTGTTCTGCCTAGAACGAATTTGCAGGGCATTACGCCCTGCCCTTTTTCAGTGACACCCTGGTACCCAAAAAGGCAAAAAGAACGCCCTGCCTTTTTTATACGACGCCCTGCTATATTTTCCACATAACCCTACTCGTGGCTACAGACGGTTACACGATCGTGTATATTATTATTAATTTGCGAGCGCCCTGATCTCGAAACACATCCATCCCGATCGCACCACATGCGCAGTTAGATTGTTCCCAACTGGGCGCATCCCGCAATCGGGAATGGATGCGTCACGAGTTCGTGGCGCTTGCAGACACTTGATCGTCTGCAAACACCCCGATGTCAGTTACGTATCTCGATCACGCCAGGCGGTCATTTCGATTGTTCAAGCACCCCTATCTCAACTCCCATCCTGGTCGCCATTAAATTCTTAATCGTGTGCCAAAAATAATAAATACGTTGATTTGAGGAGACGCCGACTTTCGAAAGTGGATAAACCAGAGCAACGAACTTTTGCGGAGCGCCTCGACTATACATATCGCCAAGCATTCCTTATTTTGTTCGTATCTTCAAAAGTTAAAGTCTGATCGCCGGGAGACTTCTACCGTTAGATTAGTCGTTAAATTCTTAATCACGTGATACTTGCAAAACTTGTTAAAATACGTTTTGATCTAAGGAGGCGCCAAACTTTGCGAGTCGGTAGACCAGCCTGTTCGTGACAGACTTTCGAAGCCGGCACGTGTGATTAGAAAAATAATGTTTTATTCATACACTCTTTATTTTTTAATGTACTGATATATAATAAGTAATGACGTTTAGTATAACATAGCTCAACAAAAGTAGTGAATAATTGCGTATTGTCCGCGTTCAAAGAACCTGCTCCCCCTCACTATGCAACGACCCGCCGGCACATGACGTCGCTCGTGCTTGTTGCTAAGCGTGCCGTTTCTAGGTCACGACGTCATGTGCATGTGTAGTGGACTAGCCAAGGGTGCTAAGTTTGCTGGCGGCTAGCGTCTTCTTTTGCCAAAGCGTTTAGCAGTAGCTACCTGTAATTATTATCCGGAGGGTGGTTTCAAACTAGTAATAATTACTTTTATCTGTTTATTGACTGATTGTTAAAAATGAGATTGTGTGTGGGTAGTTTCTCTGTAAATAAAATGGAATTTGACAAATTAGCTATGCATGTCTATAATTATTTTAATGTTTGACATCACTTTTTACTATTTGCAGTGTAATATATCTCAATTTCTGTTCAGCCTACCCCAACAATATGTTGCATACCTATTGCTTATGTAATAGTCTCTGAGAATATTAAATATGATGTGAATTTATACATAAAAATTTTGTCATGCTGGATATCGTGTTTTGCTAAAACTTAAATAAAGTTAAGACATGCCAATTTAATAAAAATATGTTGTATTGTCTATATATATACTATATAATCATCCATTTGTCCACATTTATATTTATTTAAATGTCATTTTTTTTATTCAGTCGCATGTCACAAGTGCCTTTTTAACCATTGCGTACCGCACTCTACGTGCCCTTTACTAAAATGGCACCCTGCCCTTTTGAAAACCTGGGCAGAACACTGTTAAATATGGGTCATGTTAACTATTTAGTCACGCGTCGCACGTGCCTTTTTAGCTATCGCTCACCGTATTCTATGTGCCTTTTTTCTGAAATGGCACCCTGCCCTTTTGAGAACTTGGACAGAACACTGCCCATGTGCCTTGCCTACCCCTGTCGTTGACATTGTTTATAAACTTTAGACAAGCACCGAGAACAGCATTAGTTGCCGCCAATACCATATTATCGCCCATCATACATTTTTTTCAAGTCTTACAAAACTAAATACAATCCATTAACATCTATACAAAGAATGTCCATTCATACATCTCTATGATATGCATGTTTAAAAAAAACATGTATTTGTACTACATATTACATTTGGGGCACATTATAAATGAGAAAAACTATTTTTAATTATCAGATATGCCTCCGTCAGCCAGGATCACAAACTTTGAAGAAACCGACAATGCTAAGTTCTAGTCTTTCATGTAAAGATTATGTCTTTTGTGTAATAAAATATGATGTGGCTGCTGCTTATCGTGCTTTGCAGAATGGTACATATCAGGAGTTCAACAAATGTACTAATGTTATGAACATTTATTTATTGATTTATGTATCAAGGCCACACATTAAGTTAGTCCATTTAATAGTCCACATTTTTGTTTTGGGGACCCCGTTTATTCAGACCCATGGAGTCCCAGGACCCTGTTTTTTAAAACCCTAACGCGGACACGGCTTTCTGATATCCATCTACACTGTTCCTTCAACTTTTGTATCGTGTCTTCTATAATCTTTCTATTTTGCTTTTTCTAAGTACAATTGTTTCCTAACTATTCAGTGTTTTAAAATCTTCTAACTGATCTCATAATATCTGTGTCCTTGGCGTTATTATTACCCAGTAACGTACTTTTTTTAGACGTTTTACATAAGTAAGTTTTAGGTGCCCTTCTCTGTGGGATGTCTGTATACAATGATTCTTGAACTGAGATACCTTAGTTATGATAAATGTCTAAAAGAAATAACTGGTGTATTTGTTGATCCTGTTATGGCCATCAAAATAATAATTCATATAATCAGTACTAATACTGCGTTGCATTAACTCATTGCAGTTGCTATGACACTGGAATCTAAAAGGGAATTTCATATGTGTATTGTTATAATATTAGAGCAAACAATAAACATTAATTCAAGGAAAGAATCTTTGCTTTGATTGTTCTAAAATGTGGATAATAATTTTAGTAATTGAAGCAATAATAAGAATGAGAGTTTTCCAATGTTTACCTCATTTGTACTAAAAAGAAAACAAGGAAATCCTGTTCATATTTGTACTGGCTCTCTTTAAATCATTATTTTACTATTTAAATACACATGCATCACAAGCATGCACATTTGCAGCCACACGTGCCAAATATGCACGCAGACATAATATAATTGTAGGTAAATACTTGTTGCACATTTGCATTCACTAAACATTCGATTTAGTAGGTCAAGCAGGCAGAGGGAATGCGACTAGTCTAGTGGTTAGCACATCCGCCTGGCATGCCAGCGCTCTGAGTTTGAAACCCGAACAGGGCAGGCATGATATTTGGTGTAAAAACCTGGCTCTCAATATTGGGGACTGTGCATCCCTCGTGACTCGGAGATCACCTTAATGTCGATCCCGTCTCAATTTGGAATATAAAAGAACCACTGAGGACGACAAGCACCCTCAGTGCCAGCATACAAAGGTCGGTTTGACGATAATGTTCTGAAAAAGGCTGACTAGTCGAATCAGACCTCATAAGATCATTACATTGTAACCACAATAATACAGACTAGTCAGTTAATAGAATCTTGCCGATCGCTGGAAACAACTAGAACAATTAGAATGATATGATTTTTGTGAACTACTGACCTGCTTCTAATTTCTGAGTCTCGCACAGTGACATGACCTACGATGTCTTCAAGGTCACTAGTACCTGCTTGGTGGCACATATTTATTGTCTGCAAAGATTCCCGTCGGTGCAACCTGTTCATATCCGAAACTACTTTATGCCATCTAGTTGGTTGTCATTTGTGTCTTCAGCTGTTTGTTGACAATGTTTGACCACTTACCAGTCACCTATTGACCTAAAACAAGAGAACTAGGTTAAAGCTGCATCCTTAAACAATTTATCCCGTCACGAATCTGGTTCTTGCATGCCTAAACAGGTGACATGGGAATAGTTTAAATAATATTTGCAGCTGATTTAATAAGAAAGTGTATTAATTTGTTTAAATTGTCAATAGCACACTTTGGCCATTACATCTTGAAACTGTTTTTCCAGTTGCTGGGTCGACATTTAGTCTTCCACCCACTGTATTTATCTATCACATGGTTTTTGATATCAAGAATAATTGACTACATCAATCTAGAAACACAGGCATAACCATATCGCACATTCAAATAAATATTCCAATTTTGAGAATTGCTTGAATTAATTCCAGGGTAGCAACTGAGTAAGCTAATTGTTCTTTTTCAGTCTGGTATAAATTTACCATCAAGGCTACGATTCACTGTGCATATAGTACAGGAATATCAGTTCTGATTTTGTCATGTCGCATACACAAATACACAAGTGAGATGGCTGTGTGTTTCAGACGGAGATTTCTTGGCGTACACCCGACATGAGCCAGTGGGAGTTTGTGGACAAATTATCCCGGTGAGTTTCCCATAAAACCATTGTAAATTCTGCTTTAACTTAGGAGAACCCAGCATCAGATTCTGTAGCTGCACATACGTTCAAATCTGATAGCATAAAGTAAGAAAGTGCAGACAATTCGGTAGCGTTGTTTTCCGCTAACGTTATTTGTTGATTTCTGCCAGATTCACACGTGTTGTTTTCAAAAAAATTATTTGCTACCAGCAGCAATTCCTATCCTCCAGATGGCGCCACATACACTCAGATGCAGAAGATGGTTTCGCAGAGTAATTGTAAATGACGTTTGTTAAGACATCAATTTGAAAAAGGTTCTTGCATTAGCGCATTTACATAAAACATCCCTAATGATCAGTGCTTCTTGGAACAATATCAGAAAATGTGCATAATTCATGAACAATCGATTTGCGTTCATCTATTGTACGATACAAATCCTAAAACCAGTAAGAACCACCGCCCTAAACGTTTGACACCCGAAATTAAGCTGTCTAGGATGAAAATGTATCCGCCCACACACATAGATGCTAGTTCCATTGTCGTCAGAGGTGAAATCACATGATGACTGGTGAACTCATAGGCCTGGATCAGCCATGCGAGCAACAAATAGATCAACTTTACTTTGCCTGCTGTTGCATTTTAAAGGTCTTTAGCGAATAAATTTCAACTGCCTAAATCTCCGCGTCTACAATGTGGACCGGTTATTCAGCTAAATACCTCCCATGCGGACATTGTTGGACAAATGAATGATCAGCCATTAAATCAACTTCAATATGTCGGTAGAGTGCTCTGAATACAGTAGTTTGTACAAACTTTTCCACTTGATGATCTAGTTCTCGCAGGTCAGTTCAGTTAAACACTTCACCACAGTTTCCTCCTTTAACATGTACTATAAGGAAAGCAACGTACTGAGTGTGCAAAGTCCTAAAAAGTCTTAAACGAACTTAAATTAGGTCATGCTTTACATGCTAAAAAAGGAGCTTCTTAAGAAAAGTTATAAAGCAATGTTGTCTATTCCGCTGCCAGTCTGTTGGTCAATGTAAAAAAAGCAAATTTTCATATAGAATGTTGGCAACTGTGTTAGTTCCAGCTATATTACATCACTGATCAGAAAATTTTTTGCCAGTTTTTCTGTGTGGTCCTAAGGTAATTGTTGGCACAAAATAAACATTGGTGGGATAAAACTATACTATTTTACCAGAAATTTAGTTTCTTTAGTAAGCATACATGTGACCCCTTAAAATGATCAGGTTGATCCAATCCACAATGAGAGTCTGTCTCCATATAGTCACGAGTCCCTGTGTGTGAATATTGTGCAGTTAAATGCTATTAATGTATAATTATTCACTACAAGTACCAGCACATGGAGTCTCAAAAACATTTGAGTTTCCAATGGACACAATGTCACATTAAGAATTGTGCAAACATCAGTCAATTACTACTGTTTTAAAACAACGTTCCCCAGTTCAAGCCACATAACTGTACACATAAGTCCTTTCTCCTTACATTACTCCTCTTCCTCATCTTGTCCAATTCCAGTGGGTTGAGTGTTGTGACATCTGTCCTCAGTCATCTTCCGCACAGTGGCAGAGTTTGGTGCAGACAAGATTGTGGTGTGTGCAAGAGCACCTGCCTGAGCATGTCCTTTCTATCAATGCACAGCTGCACCGTGTCAGCTGCAAAACTGCATCTGGAGGTGGTGCTTCCTTGCTCAGCACTGGCACCGTCGACCATCTTGCTGGTGCCATCCAAGCTCCAAGGAGTGGATAAACTCCCACCTACCCACAGTGCATGGTTGGAGCATATAAGGTGAGCACATGTACAGGCGAGTGTTTGGTCACAGGACGTGGTCCTAGACCCAGTCATCCCTAACATGTGCTCACCTTATATACTCCAACCATGCACCGTGGGTAGGTGGGAGTTTATCCACTCCTTGTTTAGGCTTCAGTAGTTTGAAGAGGTGCCACCTGAGGTCCTTCACCTGGGTGATGTGGAGTCGTCTAGGACAGAATAGTGCGCAGAAGAACTCTTCACAGCCCTTGACCACTTTATCTGCACCAAGTTGGTCATAGATTGGTTTCAGCGTGACTTTGTGACGACACTCCCAGGTGCCCTTGATCACTGCTGGTTTGGTGCCTGTTGTGGCACCCTGCGAAAAGCCAGTAGCAGGACGTCAGTGTCTTGAGAGTATAGATGGACTCTGAGTCCTGTTTCTGCAACTTCCACACCATGTGGAATCATGACAGTGTCTGCCTCTTCATGTGTGGTCACACCTGTAGAGACAGGGCAGTCAGAGCTTGTTACGACACCACTGTGTGTCACATTCACCAGGTTCTCAGCAGTACTCCTGTCGATGAGCTTTTGAGCCATGTACAGAGTGAATGAATCCTTTGTGTCGTTGGTTGCGAGAAACGTGCCTTTGTATCTACTGCAAGTTGAACCTTCTACTCTGTAGGATCATATTCCCTTGAAGTTTCCTCTGCACCGTTCTCGTGTGGCTTCCTTCAGTGAAGGTACTTTGGTATCAAAGATAACCCTCACTTGGTTTGACATATGATTTGCCAAGGTTATTGCAGTCATCAAAGTTCTTGACCGCCATCAACTCCTGCAAGACTGCCATTCCATCGACTATGAGACAGCACCCCTCCTCTTCGGTGGGGTTGTGTGTAGTAGCTTCTTGGGTTGTGTCACTGTCGGCCTGAACAAGATTCTCCAGCAGGTGGATTACTGTGCTTTTGTCAGTTATTGGGTGGATCGATCCATCATCGTCAACTTGAGGGTAATTTGTCCCTCAGTAGTCGAGTGAAGTAGTTCTCGCTCGGTTCGTCGGGAATTCCCACTTCGGGTGTGAATTGTCGCGTAAGCCGTCTACTCTTGCACTGTTGTTACACGAGGTGTTACTCGGCGTCTACCGCCCTCGAGTGCAGTTTGTCAGACTTCACCCTGCCCCGACACTACAGTAAATGATAACTATAATAATAAAATATTCCATCAACACCCGGTTTGTGTATGCAAACTCGTGAATGCCAAGCACTGCTTCCAAGTCAATCTCTGCTCTTGAAGTCTTGCTATCACCAGCATCCTGACAAAGAGTGATGATGTTGCCTTCAGTATCACAGTTTCAGAGCCATGTTTCAGTTTTATCTCTTTTGCAGATGCACTCCAAGACAGCAGTTTGACTTTTGTCATCTTGGCCCATAGGTTTTCACTGCCAGTCACACATTCTTTAACGAATCGCAGATAGGCAACTACACCAATGCGAGCGAATGAAACAGTTTGCTTGTATTCACCGTGAAGTTGCCATTCACAAACTCATGCCAAATGTCTGGGTCTGTGGTTTCCATCTCATGCATGCGAGCAATGTACTCTGGGATGTTTTGGGCATAATCTACCCTGTTGTACGCAAAGAAGTAGACACAGTTTCTCCAGGGCTGCCATGTAGAGGAACCAGTTGCCCTCACGTATGGCACGCTGAAACTGGGGCAGGACCATGACCTGATTCATGTACATGCGTGTCCATTTGTACACTGGATCCTTGTCATGAGTGACATCATACTCTAATAGCTGGAGTCACCCACTGCAGGATAGTCTTCCAAGAATGCACCCAGCCAGAGGTCCAACAGTGCTTGCAGTGTTACTTGGTGAGATTGAAGAACCTTATTGTGATGGTTGCCATTGATAATCTGGGTCAACGTGACCCTGCTGTACAGGTCTGCTTCCTGCCACGCCTCATCAAGGCTGCTCTCCTCAATTGTCCTGCCCAAACACCGCAGGGTACATGGCACAGTTGAAATGCACCAGGGCATGGTACACACTTGCTTTTGTACTGCGGGTCAAGTTATTCAAGCTTCAATGCCCTCTTGTACAGGTCCATATCCATGGTTGCCACCAGTTTGCTGTCTGGTCCTGTCACAAGATCATTCACTCTTGACAGCTGATTCAGTGCAGTGACCAAAGTGGTCCATTCATGGGCTGCAGCATTGGTGTTGGGAAGCCCAAAGGCCTGGTCCACTACTGCTGGAACATCCGCGGGCAGTGGGATATGTGTGGGTGAATCGTAGGCAGACCAAACAGGTACAGGCTGTTCTCCATCCATCCTGTCAGCTGTGGATTCTTCTGGTTCACCTTCTTCTGTTGGGGGTGTTTGTGGGCCAAGCTCATGAAGAAACGTGCCACCATCCACCCAATGTCATTGGTATGTGATCTACTGTAACTCTCATCAAACACTCCCATCTTGTAGCTGGTGTAGTGTGGACTCGTTTTGGGTTCCCCTCAATCATACATACAACCATGTCGATAAAAGTTGGCACATCTTGTAGGCCTGCAGATGTCAGACTGTGACTGAATTTCACTGGGTCCACCACTGTTTCACCTTGGTGCAAGTTCTGGAACACTCCTAGAGCTGTTCCATGGAAACTCCCTTTTCCATCTGGGGTGTCCACTTTCTTGTCGATGTTGTCCAGGAAGCCCGGATCCTCTTGTTGCACAGAAGGCCTGGAGGCACATACACACTGTACTCTCTTATATTCTGAGAGATGGCATTGGCAATGCTGTTACATATTTTAGTAACACGGTCATAAGAGACCCCAACGCCAAACTTGCTCAGCTGTGATACTGTCTTCTGACTTCTGAAGCAGTGGTACATGTACAGTGACAGTCCACCAGCATAGGGACTTTCAAACATAATGTGGAACATTGCCTCTGATGACACGGGGGTGAGTGTCACTTGTGTGTGTGTCTTATATGCCTGTACTATTGATTGAGACAGGATGAGGCATGAGTTGTGCAAATGTTTGGTGCGTTTTTAAACAATCTGTTTTTTTTTAAACATAATACAAAATTTAACCATGTTTTGACTCTGGGGGCACAAAATACCTTAAGAAATAATTTATACTATTTGTTTTCGTACTTTACAAAATAATTTAGATGAATTGAAATGCGTTTAAATGCATTTGCCAAAAGTCTGGCTATCCCCCCAAAATTTTTTTTTCTACTTTTGTTCCAAAATTACTTCTGGACCAACAAGAAAAACTAGCAACATGTTTTTTATGTCCTAAATACTATTTAGATTAATTGAGATGCATTTGCCAAGATTATATACACAAATATGACAAGATTATTTTTTTTTACATTGATTGATGGACTAAACCTGGAATCAGTCAGTTGTGTTAATTATACACATAATCAGCTGTACTTCACCCCACTTTACAGTCAGGTGTGTGGGAATCACCCAACTTCAAAAGTATTGGCAGATAGGAACCCCTGCCTCCATAATAAGAGCCAATTGCAGCTGTTTACTTGTTGAATATTTTGTTTACAATTTTAACATTTTGCCGGTAAAACATTTAAATAGCAAACAAGCCAGAGTACTATATAATAGAATTTTCCAGTAAAATCTGTCAGAGTTGACACCTCAAAAAACATGTTGATATTTCATGCTTCAGCTATCACAGCAGTCATTGAGTCCGAGACCACTCGTTTCGTCCTCTGGAATCTTTACATAAATGAAGCCCTTTGTAAGGGAAATTTTAATCCTGTGTTAAACTGTCCAGATATCTTAAGGAAACAGAGAGGAAGCGGGTATAACAGTGGCGCCACATGGTGGACTCTTTGTTGTCAAAAATTATCAGACTCCCAAATGTGTCTGCGTACTCCTAAATATGAACAGATTAGGAGTCCGGCAAACTCCCACCAATTTCCGGTGAAAGTCAAGGCCTATCTGTGCCACGCCACACCGAACTGGACATTAAATCGCACCAGCTATTCTGCACACGAGTGAAAAGTCCCATAATTTTATTTATTTTGGCAGAATTGCATAACTTATAATCTCATCTTTCAGTATCTGGTTTATTTTCCTCAGCAAATAATCCAAAACTAATCAAATACTAATATCAGCATTGCTTTTTTACATAGCCCAATTTTAACTTAGTTTTGTCAAAACGTTGGTTTTATAAAGTTTGTTTGTATGTTTTTTTCACCAGTTTGATTAATGCAATTTGGAATTACTATTAAAAAAAAAGTGTTTTTGGTGTATGTTTTGGATTGAATTGAATGGCTTGTGATTTGGCATGTAAACTCCTAACTTTGGTGTCGTCTGTCTCAAAACTTGAATTGGGTGGGTCTGTTCAACCACCCATAACTTCTCAACAAATTGACTTGCACAGAAGACATTGTAAAACTGAAATGTTACCCTTTTACATAACGCTCAAAACCGCCAAAATGGTCTGAACCATTGCGATGTGTCATTTATTTGATGTGTGTTTGTTGTGTAGTGGAACTTCCCCCTCTTGATGCAAGCATGGAAGCTCGGTCCGGCCCTGGCGATGGGAAACACAGTCGTGATGAAGCCAGCTGAACAGACGCCATTGACTGCTCTTTACGTCGCTGGACTCGCTGCGGAGGTAAACACCAACCTCCCTTGATATCAGTACCACTTAAAGGGATGTAAACACTAACTTCCGCTGATGTCAGTACCACTTAAAGTGAGGTAAACACCAACTTCCACTGATGTCAGTACCAATTAAAGCGATGTAAACACCAACTTCCGCTGATGTCAGTACCACTTAAAGTGAGGTAAACACCAACTTCCACTGATGTCAGTACCACTTAAAGGGATGTAAACACTAACTTCCGCTGATGTCAGTACCAATTAAAGCGATGTAAACACCAACTTCCGCTGATGTCAGTACCACTTAAAGTGAGGTAAACACCAACTTCCACTGATGTCAGTACCACTTAAAGGGAGGTAAACACTAACTTCCGCTGATGTCAGTACCAATTAAAGCGATGTAAACACCAACTTCCGCTGATGTCAGTACCACTTAAAGTGAGGTAAACACCAACTTCCACTGATGTCAGTACCACTTAAAGGGATGTAAACACTAACTTCCGCTGATGTCAGTACCAATTAAAGGGATGTAAACACTAACTTCCGCTGATGTCAGTACCACCTAAAGGGATGTAAACACTAACTTCCGCTGATGTCAGTACCACTTAAAGGGATGTAAACACTAACTTCCGCTGATGTCAGTACCACTTAAAGTGAGGTAAACACCAACTTCCACTGATGTCAGTACCACTTAAAGGGATGTAAACACTAACTTCCGCTGATGTCAGTACCACTTAAAGGGATGTAAACACTAACTTCCGCTGATGTCAGTACAACGTAACGGAGGTAAACACCAACTTCCGCTGATGTTGGTACCACCTAAAGGGATGTAAACACTAACTTCTGCAGATGTCATTGGTGTTTACCTTCCTATTAGTGGTACTGACATCAACTTCCGCTGATGTCAGTATCACTAATAGGGAAGTAAACACCAATTTTCGCTGTTGTTAGTACCATTTAAAGGGAAGTAAATACCAATTTCGCTTGATGTCAGTACCACTTAACGGGAAGCAAACACCAACTTCCACTGATGTCAGTACTAGTTAAAGGGAGGTTAACACCAACTTTCCCTGATGTCAGTACCACTTAAAGGGAGGTAAACACCAACTTACTGTGATGTCAGTACCCTTTAAAGGGAGGTAAACACCAACTTCCACTGATGTCAGTACCACTTAAAAGGAGGTAACACCAATTTCCAGTGATGTCAGTACCACTTAACCGATTTTATCCTGAAGCTAGTGCAGACGAATTGCAGCCAGTTCCTGACCATATCCAAGAAATCATTTTGTCAGCATCAGAAAATTACAGGCCTTCGTTTAAAATTGAGATAACTTTATTATTTCTCAATGAATTTTAAGATGTGTTCTACTATTAGAAAGCATATAAAATAAACTATGAAGTTATATTAACAAATTAGTTGTTTGATAACATTTACTATATTCCCAACAAATTCAAATTTGTGTTCCGTTTTGTTACTTTACTTTTCACAAGACATTTTCTCCATGAAGGAGGCAACATCTCAATGAACAAGTTTATTTTATTATACACACCATTCTCCTCTGAAAACAATGGTATAAATCTTGTTCACGTATCTTGGATAATTATCTCGTTATTTACAATTCTGTAATAACAACCCTACACGAAAGAACAGAGTGGCAGCATGTGGCGTTACTGAGAGGATTTGCACATTTTTTAAATATCTTCTGTCAACGCTATCTATTTTTGTGTTTTGTTTCTTATAACAAATAAACCAAGAAACTAAAGTAACGAATTTGGTCAACATTTCAATGTAAATTGATATGTGAAGCAGTTACTGTCGTTGAAAGTAACATTAAGTTTGTTGCCGCCGAAAATGCGTCGTGGCGCAAAGTGGGCGAAAATAGGTGCCGTTGTCGGTTCACTCCAATTCGAAGCCTTCAAAGTACATTTTTACGGACAAATATTGCATCAGTTAGCATGCCCGTGCATATTATATCGTCTATCCGCTTGTCTGCCTCCTTGTTATCACCACTATGAAGTAAATTAGTAGAGTTAGCCTTCAAAAACGGTCGAAATTTAATTATATTTGCGACTTGTCCGCCATCTTTGGTTTCGATTTACATGGGGGTAGCGGACCTATACGTCGAATAACCTACGTGTTTCCCAATGATGGCAAGATACTGACGTCATTCAATGTTAATCAACCAATAGGGATCCATAACACTAAGGCACGGGGTTTCCATGCCAAGTGCCGACTACGACTAGAATCGTATCCCGGATAAAATGGGTTAAAGGGAGATAAACACTAACTTCCACTGATGTCAGTACTACTTTAAAGGAGGTAAACACCAACTTCCACTGATGTCAGTACTACTTTAAGGGAGGTAAACACCAACTTCCACTGATGTCAGTATTACTTTAAGGGAGGTAAACACCAACTTCCACTGATGTCAGTACTACTTTAAGGGAGGTAAACACCAACTTCCACTGATGTCAGTACTACTTTAAGGGAGGTAAACACCAACTTCCACTGATGTCAGTACTACTTTAAGGGAGGTAAACACCAACTTCCACTGATGTCAGTACTACTTTAAGGGAGGTAAACACCAACTTTCACTGATGTCAGTATTGCTTAAAGGGAGGTAAACACCAACTTCCACTGATGTCAGTACTACTTTAAGGGAGGTAAACACCAACTTTCACTGATGTCAGTATTGCTTAAAGGGAAGTGGTGTGTTCATTTTAATTATAAAATCATGTGATACAGTATAAACTAACTTATTTGTTCTATTAACCCTTTTTATACTTTATGTAATTTTACTGCTCCGAATCCTTGCACAAAAACACCATGGGTGCACCTTGTTTTTTTTATTTAACTTATTTGTGCTTCGTTTTGTAACATTGCAAGTTGTGCTTATGTTAAAGATAATTGAATTCTGTCCAAGATGGTGCTAAATATAATAATCAACTTTTAACTGAAACGTGCACAACACGATACTTGGTGTCTGTGTTTGTTTGCATAGACTGCAGTGTATATCTACAAACGTTTTGTCAACTGTATATCTACAAACGTTTTGTCAACTGATATTTTCAAACAGTGCACATTTAAAAACTTCCAGTGCAAAGCCATATAAAAACTACCCTTTGTTTTAAATGTACACCCATTTTCTTTGGTTCCCCAAACGACTTCGCTTTCTCATGCTAGAAGACGAAACTTTTATTTTCATTCACGAGATGGCGTCATACGACACAAACATTGTTGGTGATAGGATGGTCTGAGATGGATATTCACTTTAGGTCCATTATTTGTGGCTAGCTTAAAACAAGTTATGAAAGTCAGTAACTAGCAAAAATGTCCATCCTCCAGATGGCGCTACAAACACACAGACACAGAACATGATTTGACTTTCCCTGAGTATTCGGAAATGACGTTTGTTATGTGAACTTGAACTGTTTTTCACGTTAAATTCAAGATACGTAAAATGTCTTCAATGAATCGTTTGACCATTTACATGGTTTGGAACAATCGCAGAAACCACATCTAATATTGTGAACAATCAATTAAAATCTGTCTAATGTCCAATGCAGACCCTGAAACTGTTTAAAAAAACCTTAAACAATGGGAAATTCTAATGAAAAAAGGGATATTTATTCTGAGGTGTTGTGGATCCAACGAAATAAATGCGTTATTTTTCCGAGGTATGGATTAATGCTTTTAGTTTTTGTCTGAGGTGCAAGCCATCATGATGGAAAACAGTTATATTCCCCACACACACCTGTACTAGCTCAGTTGTAGTTATATAATTTGGGTGTTTCCTGATTCTAGGTGGGGTTTCCACCCGGAGTGCTGAATGTCCTGCCAGGTTACGGCCCATCCGCCGGGGCAGCCATTGTTCAGAATCCCACGGTCGACAAGATTGCTTTCACTGGATCAACGGAGGTGAGTAATGGAGAACGGGTGTGACCTCATCATGTGACCTGATCACATGACCTCAACACATGACCGAATCCCCATGACCTATGCAAGTACAGAATATGTCTTGAAAAAGTCATTTTGAAAAATAACGACCAATAATTGAGTTAATATCTTTAGTTAAATAAAGTATGGTGTAACTACTGTTCGTAAACGTACTTGCTTTTGGCATGGATTTTATTAGACAGATTGTTCAGATAATATCAGATGTGGTCAATAGAAGTCACAGAAGTCATTATTGACAGAAGTCATGTTGTGTCCACAGGTTGATCAGATAGTGTTAGAGGAAGTTGACAGAAGTCATGTTGTGTCCACAGGTTGATCAGATAGTGTTAGAGGAAGTTGACAGAAGTCATGTTGTGTCCACAGGTTGATCAGATAGTGTTAGAGGAAGTTGACAGAAGTCATGTTGTGTCCACAGGTTGATCAGATAGTGTTAGAGGAAGTTGACAGAAGTCATGTTGTGTCCACAGGTTGATCAGATAGTGTTAGAGGAAGTTGACAGAAGTCATGTTGTGTCCACAGGTTGATCAGATAGTG
This sequence comes from Escarpia spicata, assembly GCA_963995525.1. Classification (NCBI taxonomy): domain Eukaryota; kingdom Metazoa; phylum Annelida; class Polychaeta; order Sabellida; family Siboglinidae; genus Escarpia; species Escarpia spicata. The sequence goes on from OZ023216.1 coordinate 12,202,641, forward strand.
TTGGAGGAAGTTGACAGAAGTCATGTTGTGTCCACAGGTTGATCAGATAGTGTTGGAGGAAGTTGACAGAAGTCATGTTGTGTCCACAGGTTGGTCAGATAGTGTTGGAGGAAGTTGACAGAAGTCATGTTGTGTCCACAGGTTGATCAGATAGTGTTGGAGGAAGTTGACAGAAGTCATGTTGTGTCCACAGGTTGATCAGATAGTGTTAGAGGAAGTTGACAGAAGTTATGTTGTGTCCACAGGTTGGTCAGATAGTGTTGGAGGATGTTGACAGAAGTCACGTTGACAGAAGTCATGTTGTGTATACAGATTGGGCAGATTGTCTCGGAGGAAGCTGCCCGTCAACTGAAGCGTGTCAGCATGGAGCTGGGAGGAAAGAGTCCTGCCATAGTTCTTGCTGACGCTGACCGTGAGTGTCTGTCACTTTGTACCACTCTCATATGAAATATGGTGCAGGGGACCGCTTCACTAATATTCCTATGAGCTCATATCAAAACAGTTTAAAATGGTAACTTAGAATAATTAAGATAATTACCGTAAAGACCGTATGTATTGGAACACTTAAAAATAATTACATTTTCAACTGTCCTGAAGCATAGGGTGCACACAAATAATTTTCAGATTCACTGTCCCAATACTTAGGGACACGAACGAATCCTGACGTCATATCGCTCCCGTTTTATTACACTGGTGTTAACCAGGCTTTGTAATGTCACCATGGTTACCTTATCTATTGCCATGCTAACTATTTTTTGAGTGGCTGAATGACCCTATATCCCATGAAACAAATGTTATATGTAGGGTCTACATCCTCAGCCATGTGAAATGTTTAGTCTTTCCCACACTTGCTTGAAGACTATTTAGACTATTTATTGAGTGGCAGGTTGTACCATATTTGACAGTGTCAAGAACCGCCAGGTGAAACGGCCTTGCTAATAAATATCTGGGTTTAGAGATATATCAGAAGGTAAATGGTTATACACAATTAAAGAATTTTCCAAATTTATTGATCCATCTTCCAGACAACAAAATACAGCGATTATTCAAGGAAGACTCGTCAGCCTCCTTAACCTCTTATCATACAAAGTCTTACAGACATACATCTCTAACATCTCTATCATAACATTTCATAGGTACACAAGGATTGACCAGTTCTTCCATCCTATGCTATTTCATCAAAAGATTCTATAACATAATCGTCATATAGGCACAAAAGTTCAACACCCTACGGCTGTCTGCGTAGCACTCGCAATGTAGAGATGCGAGAACATAATGTTTATCAATAACGATACCACAGTTCGTCATCACCGTCAACTTGAGGATAATTGGTCCCTCAGTAGTCGAGCGAAGTAGTTCTCACTCGGTTCGTCAGGAATTCCTTCTTCGGGTGTGAATTCTATATTGTCGCGTAAGCCGTCTACTCTCGCACTGTTGTTACACAAGGTGTTACTCGGCATCTACTGCCCACAAGTGCACTTTGTCAGACTTCACCCCGCCCCGACACTACAATAAATTATAACTATAATAATAAAATATTCTTATTCCTTAGTGTGTAAGCTACACCCTTCATATCATGTTTTTCCATCGACACCACATACAAAAATCATAGTATTTACACACAAACAAGTAGATAATGTTCGCCATAGATATATACATATCCGGACCTAATATCCTGTCAGTAATAAACAACCCCACCACCTTATGTATTCTTAGTCCCAACAAACTATACACCAATAACCATTATCTGTGATACCGTAATACAACCTATGTTCGCTTCTTGTTACTATCTAACATTCACATAACAGAGCGATGATTCGCCACCCCGCATAAATCTCGAGATACCAGTATCATCGCGCTGACCATATTCATTTATTATTGACCACACCCTTTGACACCATTATAACAATGTAAAAACCAGATGTTTAAGCCAATACCTCTAATCTAACATTCACTCATAATATATATATTCCATATACCTTCGGCATTTCTTCTACTCTATATATGCATGGAGAAATTCAATGTCAAAGCCACCACTGGGTAAAGACTTCATGTTAGCCAACCGCACCGTAATGGTTTCTCTCCTCAGAAGAGACCAGATTACATTTCCTTGCTCTGTCGGGTTCTGGATTTGTCTGTTCTATTCTACCTTGAAACCTCAGTTCCTCCACCCTATACCTAGCATCAGTCATGTGACCCCTGCTGATGCTGACGCCATTGTAACAATTTCAACACCATCCAATAGGTGATACTCTAAATCAACAAGTATAAAATCTTCATTATAACGACATCCCTATATGCCGTAATATTATCCCATTTAAATTTACGTCCGTGTCACCATAATCTATTCATATGGAACGGCCAATCATGTTATAAATATTACACATTGTATTCGACAATCCGCCCTGTCTACCCAAACTATAATGATATTTGCCTGGTTCTTTAGAATCTGACCTTAGGCAACGACTTCAGTTTCTTCACAGTATTGCATAACCACTAGATAGCCATCAATGGCCTACAGGGCGACCCAACACGAGTCAGCCAACCATAGCTTTACATTGTAACCCTAAATGCAGTCTTTCACCGACGCTACCAACCTATGTTAAGTTCTTAAAATCACAATCTTGGCAGGTTTTTGTATTTCAAGTATAAGTGGAAATATTAAATAAAGTTAGGTGAATAGTAATTTTAATAATCAAAATTAACTTAGAAGATATCAACAAAGTCAGTGCATAAGTTTAATAAAATTCACATATAAAAATCCCTTGTGCTCAAGTTTAAAGTTACAGTTCTTTCTGTTTACAATATGAGTGGAAATATTAAATAAATTCAAATGAATATTTGTTTTAATAATCAAAATTAACTTCAATATAACAAAAAATAAGTTCAAAAAATTGATAAAAAAGTTATATTCATCTTAATCATCAGAGTTTATTCTTTTGAGTTATCAGTTAATGCTTGCAAAACTTTGTATTCAGTGTAAACTAGTCTTTGAATATAATTATGTTGTGACTTTATTTCCTGTGACTTAATTTCTATCCTTTGGTTAACAGTGTGTCTGTCGTCCATTGCACTGTTAGAAACTAATTTCTTGGTGGCTGAATGTCCACATATCCAGTGAGACAAATGTAGTAATGCCCGGTACATATATAAGCTATTACAGAACACAAAACAATAATAAGATAACTTCAAAAGTTTTTCTTTTTATATGATTTTATAATTATATGTACAGCGCCAATAGTTAGTTCCGTCTGGCTGCCAGTAATAAATAAATAAATAAAAGTACTTATATAGTGCCCAATCAATTAAAATTTCCCTCGGGCGCTTTACATACATGCACACGTATATAATAGTATTTTACATAAAAAGAAATGCTAACTAAGAAATAAAGATGTAAAAAATATAACATTACCTTAAATATAATTACTAAAAAAAGAGAGATCATTAAAAAAAGTTTAAATAAATTAAGACATTCTTAAAAACTACTATAAATACATTCATTTATACAAGAAGAATAACCATAAATATGTTAAGAAACTAATAAAACAAAAAATATATTTATCAATAGAAAGCACATAAAATGTCCTCGTCAGTGAATTATAAAAACGCTTGTTTGTAAAGGTGAGTCTTCAAAAGTGAGTTTTGTGACACCTCCTAAATGTATAAATACCAACTGGTAGCTGAGGAAGGGTGAAACATCGGTGCTGGTGTAACAGTATTTACATCACCCAAGTTTGTGTTGTTTACATCATAGCAGCTGCGATTGTAATACGTATTATTGACACACTGTTTTTTTTATTTATGCGCCGGCATCTGGAAAAAATGTTGTACACGCTCGTCAGAAATACGAATAATTGGTGTCTATATACATAAGGACATAAAATAATACATTTACGAAGATGTCCCAAAACATACAGTACAGTACAATACAGTCTTTAAATTTACCAGCAAATTGTTTTTTATGGATTTTCATTATGAATTATGTTAGTGGGTGTAGAGACAGTGGTGCCACCTAACAGGAAATCAGTTGAGTTAATATGTAACAATCATGATTTTATTTCGGGGAATGGCCATAACCTAAGTGGCACCACCTATGAGGAATTAATGTGCTGTGTAGAATTACCAGTGTCATTTTCGGGAGCAGCCACAGAAATAGTGGCGACACCTAGTGTGTTCAGTACTAATCAGTCTACATTGTTACAGTGGATGCTGCCGTTGCGAACGCATACTTTGGAGTGTTCTTCAACGGGGGTCAGTGTTGCTGCGCCGGCACGCGTGTCTTTGTGGAGGAAAAGATTTATGACGAGTTCGTTGAGCGGTGCGTTGCTAAAGCCGATGAACAGAAAGTTGGAGACCCATTTGAATTGGGCCACGACCAAGGGCCGCAGGTAGGACACATTTTTTTAGTGTTATCACATGCACAATATGGACTTTTTAAATTATGCACATAAACAATATGTTGCTTTCAATATGCTAGTCGCTGAGTAAACATCCATACGCCAAATCCACAGCTTCCCGCTGTCGGCATTGCCTTTGGTGGGCGCCCGGCCACTGATCGACCACATCTGTTGCCGATCTTGGCTTCCCGCCTGTGACCAACCAAGTGCAGGGGTAATCTGAGGGTAATCTCATTGTTTTACACTGGGTTACTGACCGTATTCTTGAATAGCGAAGTGACCGGAACATAGGTACTTAAGACCTGTCTTTTACTGTGAAAATCATTTGGGACTGTCCCAAGGTGACCTTAATGGTGAGGTGACCTGATTACTGAGGTGAACGTGAACCGAGGTTCTGATATGCATAGAAACTTACGATAGATGTAGGCATTTTTTCAAATTGTTTCCTGTTTGTAAGGATCAGGAAAGATGTATTTCTCAATGACAACAGAATTATTAATAAAAAAATACTTTATTATATAAATATTATAAACAAACTGAAGTTAAGCCTTTTTTTGCACTATTAAATGAAACATCCCATTTACCTATGGGACAGAAGACTGCTACTAGGACCAGAAATGCTTGCTACCATAAAAACCATCCAAATTCATAACTGCAATATTTCTATAAAGCTTTTCGTACATTCTACAGAACAGAAACTAGAACACTGATTTAGTTTAGTACCTACTTAACATAACTGATGTTTCACACAAAGTTTATACACAAACTCATCACCTGGGGCCGTTTTCATAAAGCGTACTTAAAGTTACGCAATTACTTAGCGTCACGTGTTTGCGTAAACTCCTATGTTCGCTTATATTTTAAAAATCACATAATTTACTAAGACAATCATCTTAGCGTTAAGATGGCTTATGTAAGGCCCTCTGCCATAGAGACGGTGGCTCCACCTGGGGAATGAAACTGAATCAACATGGTTGTGAGTGTAATATCGATCCACAAGTCACGTAAAATAAAAAATAATAGTAGGTTAAAATTATAAAACATTAATAAATAAATACATGTAAGTAGGATATAAATAGGCTAAACATTACAAGAACTAATTAGGCACTTTGATGTAAAGTAGGATATACAATACTTGTGTAATCACGTGTTTACTGTGACATTGTGTTTGAAGGTTGACAGTGATCAACACCAGAAGATTCTCCAGCTGATAGGCGTGGGAAAGAACGAGGGAGCCAAGCTGTGTACGGGGGGAGGAAGGAAGGGAGACCGCGGGTACTACGTCCAGCCAACAGTGTTTGCTGACGTCCAGGACAACATGACCATAGCCCGGGATGAGGTGACCAGTTTTGACTACGGTAGCAATGATAAATTTATTTTAAAATGTTATATCTGAGCAGTTATGATTGGCCATGATAACGTAATTTAATTTAGAGAAACTATACCTGTACTGAGTTATAATTTTACTGAGATCAATTTAATTAGGTTACATTAAAAAGTCTACCGAATTTATGCCATGTACCAGGTATATAAATATGTTGGTTTATATATATATATATATACCGGCATGCAAAGGCATTAGAATTTAGGAGGTTGAAGATATATTTAGCCCGCCAGTGTTTTGGGAAGGAGTTGTTTTGCAGTTTTGTTGATCCTCAGGGGTGTGCATTTGGATGTTTTTGCTGAGCCTCAGCGGATGCATTTGGAGGTTTTTTCTGAGCCTCAGGGGGTGCAGTTGGAGGTTTTTGCTTAGCTGTGCATTTGGAGGTTTTTGCTTAGCCTCAAGGGGGTGCAGTTGGAGGGTTTTGCTGAGCATCAGGGGTGCAGTTGTAGGTTTTTGCTAAGCCTCAAGGGGGTGCAGTTGGAGGGTTTTGGTGAGCATCAGGCCGCCAATATTCACTATGTTCGGACATCTATGATATATATATATATATATATATGCTAGTCAGTATTTGTCTTCTACATTTTGTTGATTTCTCTGCCACAGATCTTTGGACCGGTGATGTCAATCCTCAAGTTCAAGGGTTTGGACGAGGTCGTAGAGAGAGCCAATGACACAATGTATGGACTGGCTGCGGGAATATACACTCGGGACCTTGACAAGGCAATGCACTTGTCAAATGCCCTCAGAGCAGGAACTGTCTGGTACATAATCTGCTATTTTTTATTAATATTATACTTAATGGTTTTACTTAATTTGTTCAGTTTTATGTAGAGTGCCCTAGATCATTTTGTTTTAAGTTGATTCAGGCACTATATAATTTTTGGTTGTTATTACTTGTGTCTAGTTGTTTCCAGCAATTGGCAACGTTCTAGTAATTGACTAGTTAGTATGAATATATATATATATATCAGTGTTCGAAATTAAGGCCTTTGAATTGGCGGCCGCCGATTCAAAGTCCGTCCCGCTGATTCAATTTGCCAAATTGTTCAAGTTATCGGCCCGACACCGCCGGTTCAAAAACGCCACTGGTTTATCTCGGCGGACATGGCTAGGTGCATAGTTTGTTAGAATTCTTAGACCCGACTCGGTTATAGGAGACGGTAAACGCAACTTTGGTAATAATTCAACAATAGTTCATCAAAACTGAACTCTTATCACACGAACGGTTGCATTCAATAGCAAAGCGAACGAACACCAAGTCTAAACATCGGTGGCATCGCCACCGGCAGTGCAGTTTTCCAAGAGTCAAACTGGATGCCATTTTTCATAGTTTTGCCGTGTCCTTTGGACTAAATTTTACAGTGTTTGGAAGTTGTCTCGGTTGTAGGTCAGAGATAGGCACGCTTTTTGTTCTTTATCTACAAATAAGGATGGCCTGGTGACAAACATGTACCTACCCGGTAGGTATTCATAATGTGACCAACATCGGCAAGGTGAAGGCCACATAGGTTGGTGGTGTCACCTAGCGAATAAACCGGGAAACATTTAAAAAGAAGTGGCACATGTACTTTATACATGCATCTGAGTGCAACACTAATACAGTTGAATACATACTAGCTTTGGGCAGAGTTTGAACAATCAGGAATCATTTTGAACAATATTTATAATTATTATAAGCTAGTTAGGTAATTAAAAATATTATTTTATAATTTCCACTTTATTATTATAGTGTGTTTACATATATGTTTGTACATTTTTCAAGGCCTAATTTTAATTATTTATATACATATAATTATATATATATGAATATATATGTATGCAAAGTTATATTATATTAGTGTAACTTAGCTCTATTATGTTAGTGCACATATAATTAACGTTAAAATTATTACTGTTTAATATCTTATGTACGTACATATAAAATTCAAATTATAGACACTCATGTATGTGATTAAGGAATGAAAAAAAATGGAAATGTGTCAGTGTGGTTTGTAAATTAGTCGGGCCAGTTCAAATTCAGCAGGGTCAGTTCAAAATTGATCTAGACCAGTTAAACAAAATCTGGGCCAGTTAAAAAAAATCTGGGCCAATTCAATTTTTTCTAATTTCAGATACTGTATATAGTCCTACACAGAGCAGTTATGCATACTGTGCAGCTCGATTACGCAAGATAGGATATACAAACTCCTAAAACAATGCACACAAATTCACCAAAATAATTTTGTGTGCAAAAGAATTATATCATGATTCAGTTTATACTGTGTATACTATAGCCATGAGAGTCCAAGAATCTCTGCAGAGCAAGAACACAAGATTCAGAGATGCTATGTTACTACCTTCTCAATCAATAATCATAATGTTTATATTTTCTGCATTTTTAGGATCAACACCTACAATGTCTTCGATGCGACTGTTCCTTTCGGAGGATACAAAGCTTCAGGACACGGGCGTGAAAAGGGGCAAGACGGCCTCCATGAATACACCGAAGTGAAGACAGTAAGTGGTTTCTCACACATCTATGATTTCAGACTATCTTAGAGTGACCTAATTGCAAAGTGGCTGTAATACCAAGGTGACTATAAAGTGAAGTTCAACTGTAAATAATAATAATAATTAGTAATTACTACAAAAACATGTAATATTATATATATAATATCTAAAAAGGTAAGTTTTTATATAGCGCAGTATCATTTCCTTAGGACTGCTCAGAGTGCTTTACACTTCATTCCCTGGCAGACATGTTCATTTTAATCACCATCTTGACTTCTCTGGGAAGCATTCAGCCACGCTGCAGTTACTGTGAAAAACTATTTGCAGCGCATTCATATATTACACAGTGTAATTCAATATAAGACCATGATTGTTGTCATAGCAAATAGCTTGTTTGCTCATGATATTAACTGAACCATTTAGTTAAAAGGAACTAGAAACAAGGCAGCAGCTAAATTCCATTTTCCATGTATACACATAGAACAGCTTTGTATGTAACAATTGGCAATATGAGAAAAATACAGGAAAATGCATTGATAGTTTAAATCAGATATTAAAACCATCTGCATCGTGATTCCCGCGGATAGTTTATAGCTAATGAGCTAGGTGATCACTTGGTATTGTGACATCAGAGGCACGAATGTCTCGCAACATGCCAGCACTTTCAATACATGCACAACATGTTTACAACGATAGATGTCGAGTCAAAGCAAGTGTCAGAATGAGTTGTTATGAGGTATTCCGATGTAATACGCCCTAAAAACACTAGTTATATTCGAGGAACAATCATTTATTTTATGGTTCCACACAAATCCCAACTTCATTGAAAAAATGAAGCAAGAGTCCAGTCAAGCTGACAACTTCGACAAGACAAACCTTCGCGGCTTCAGCTTATTTTGAGAAACATAGTTTCATTTGCGACCCGGGAAAATTAATCTACATCTGTAAGCACACACACACACACACACACACACACACACACACACACACGTGCACGTGCACACACACACACACACACAAATATTGTATCCAACTGCAGAAAGTAACGTTATATGATATAACATTACATTAAGGAAGAGCTGTACAATTTAGCAGTACCCTGAATCTGGTTAAGTCCATTTCCGTCAGTCCCTGTGGTTAAAAACGTTGGCTCAGCACACATCTGGTTTTCTACCTACACGGCTTCAAGCCTAACACCATGTAACCTTTTTTAAATGTATTTTTATTTATCTTTTTGCAAAGTAATATAAGACACTACTGTACAGTATATAGCAAAGGGATTAATCTTCAAATTAATCAGTGCAATAGACCTACATTAGTGAATAAAAAATAGCGTCAAAGACAGAATTGTGTATTTATTGCACCGATTAAAATTGAAGATTAATCCTTTTACTATATTGTAGTTATCATAATTATATATGTGAAGAAAAAGTGTGGTTTGTCTGGATAAATGTAAATAAAAAACAAACAAGATCAGCAGAAGTTGTACATTCCCAGTAATATAGTATTATTTTCAATTTTTTTGCTATTAAAAAATCACTACAAAACATTCAACATATTTAATGATAACCAGTGTAAAAATAGCTTCGCTTATGTTACTGTGCGAAAAGATAAAAATACAGTAAAACCTGTCTTAGCGGCTCCTGTCCATAACGATAACCTGGATATAACGGTCACTTTTGAAAGTCCCGAATGACTTCCTATTAGTTTGCACTGCCGACTACCTGTCCATAACGGTAACCTGTCTATTGCGTATAACGGTCAGTTAATTTGGACCGAACCATTCATAGTCAACCTGCCGCTTGCGGGCAGGTCAAAGGGAATCCATAATTTTCCTGAATAAAACGTCATTGCGTCGGTGTTATCGCATGAACGCGGGATCATAAAATTGTCATCGAGTCAAGCGTGGTGTCATCAGCTTGTTGAGCCGCTATGTGGCTCCTTTACTCCAGCAAAGAGGAGTAGAATCAGCTTTGATGTCCAAAGTGAGCTCAGAGAAGCCATGAGCATGTAGCCACAGATGGAAGTGAGCTCAGAGAAGCCATGAGCATGTAGCCACAGATGGAAGTGAGCTCAGAGAAGCCATGAGCATGTAGCCACAGATGGAAGTGAGCTCAGAGAAGCCATGAGCATGTAGCCACAGATGGAAGTGAGCTCAGAGAAGCCATGAGCATGTAGCCACAGATGGAAGTGAGCTCAGAGAAGCCATGAGCATGTAGCCACAGATGGAAGTGAGCTCAGAGAAGCCATGAGCATGTAGCCACAGATGGAAGTGAACTCAGAGAAGCCATGAGCATGTAGCCACAGATGGAAGTGAACTCAGAGAAGCCATGAGCATGTAGCCACAGATGGAAGTGAGCTCAGAGAAGCTATGAGCATGTAGCCACAGATGGAAGTGAGCTCAGAGAAGCCATGAGCATGTAGCCACAGATGGAAGTGAGCTCAGAGAAGCCATGAGCATGTAGCCACAGATGGAAGTGAGCTCAGAGAAGCCATGAGCATGTAGCCACAGATGGAAGTGAGCTCAGAGAAGCTATGAGCATGTAGCCACAGATGGAAGTGAGCTCAGAGAAGCCATGAGCATGTAGCCACAGATGGAAAGGGGCCTTGTTGAATTGTGATATTTACATAGGACCTAGGTGGCTTGGGGTAGCTGGACCTGGAGAGACTGCCTAGGTAAATATTACAATGGCCCATAGCTAAAATTGTATTGATAAGAGAAGCCATTGAAGCAGGTTGTTGTAATATTTACATAGGCGGCTTGGCATAGCTGAAGAGCCTGCTTAGGTATATATTAAAATGGCCCTTACCTACCACTTGGGGTAGCTTAAATTGTATTGATAATCTCCCCTGAGCAAATCTGGGTCAACGCTTGCCTTGCACGCGTTCACACCCTCGTGTTTCCTTTTGGACATCAAAGCTTTTACATCAATTAAATATAGAAAGTTGTGTAGTGTATTATTTAATATTGTTGTTAACGCTAGGTTTGTATTGTTCATGAGAGTACCAACTAGCGAACGTCAATAATACTGTGGCTCCACCTAGTGAGTATCCAAGTTATGAAACTCTCCATAACGGCAACCTGCCTATAACCGTAATTTGCGTAGTCCCGACAATGACCGTTATGGACAGGTTTTACTGTACATTAAAAAAAAGTTTGGTGTTCAGCTCGAACCCGTGTCGGTAGTAAAACCAGATGTGCGCTGAGCTAATGCACTACTTGGCCACAGTGACTGACGGAAAAAGAATTAACTGGATTAAGGGTTATGCTAAATTGTACAGCTCTTCCTTTATGTAATGTTACGATATCATTTAACGTTACTTTCTGCAGTTGTATACAGTATTTGTGTGTGTATGTTTACTGATGTAGATTGGTTTTCCTGGGTCGCAGTCGAAACCATTTTTCTCCAAAATAAGCTGAAGGTTTTTGCAGTCCGCTTGTCTTGTTGACATTGCCAGTTTTATTGGAGCAGAGGTTCTATCGTTTCATTTTTTCAACAAGGTTAGTATTCTTGTGGAACCGTAAAATAAATGTTTGTTCCTCTATAATGACTAGTGTTTATATTACATTGGAATACCACACAATAACTCATTCGGACGCTTACTTCAACCCAACATCTATCGTTGTAAACATGCTGTGGCTAGATGAGTGCGCATGCGTCAGGTTATGTCTCTTCTTATTCCCCACTCGTACATTTATAGTTAATATCATAAATTCTAAAGACTGTTATTGTTTAAATCTTACAAAGGTGCAATAATATCATCATTACTATACGTACGTATTAATATATTTGCAATCAATCATTCCAAAGTCTTATTTCGCCAAAATATTTGCTTAGCAACCACCCGTAGAATTTAAAACAAAATGGCGGAAAAGTAAACAATAAGCTAAGAGCACGAAACACAAATCACCCCCAATGCAACTCGCATAAATCAGGGTGTTCTAAAAACTAAACATCACAGTAATTAAATATACATTAGCTATATAAGACACGTAGATTATATATTCTTATATATTCTTATATCCTTCTCCTCTGTCTTGCCATTTCCTGAACTAACAGGCCTTTCTTCGGGTGTATCATCATCACCCTTGTGTCTTCAACATATTTCAAGCCCTGAGTCGGCCCAGGGCTAGAAAAAAAACCTTACATTTACCCTATCATTGCTTCTATCTGTTGGTGTTTGCACTAGTCCCAAACCCTGCACTTGCACCTATTCAGTTTAGTATAAAAGTTAATAAATTTATTTTTTATTTTTTATAGATATATATATATATATATTTTTTATTTATTAATTAATTAAACATTTTTGTTAAAGTAGGTTAATGAAAAATTGTATGTATTAAGTATCTAACAAATATGGCAACTGGTGGTACACCAGTGTTATCTCAAACATCAAGATCTCTACAAGGTAGCTCGTCTAGCTCGTCTAGCTCGTCTAGCTCTAAGGCAACATCATCAAGACATAATTCAAAGAAAAGTCATAAAACAAACAAGAAATTAGAGGCTGACAGAGATCAAGAAAAATGTGTCTGCCCTGACTGCAGCTTGGAAGTTAAAGATAACGAGGACGCCATTGAGTGTGACATCTGTAAGGGATGGTATCACAAAGTCTGTCAAAGTGTGTCTGATGCCTTGTATGCCATATTAACCAGCGATGAAAACCAACGAATCAATTGGTACTGTAAATCATGCCAAAGAGGGGCAAAGGCAATCATGTCACACATCCTTATCATGAACGAGCGTCAAGACAAATCTGAAAAGAAATTGACTGCAATGGAAAATAAACAAAAAGCATTCCAAACCAGAGTCAATGAACTTGAGGAGACAGTCTCAAAAGTATCCAATCTGCAATCTCAGACACCACATGAATCACTAGGAGCAACATACGTAGAACTAGTCATAAACAAAGATGAAATGGTCGCCACTGTGCGCACCCAAATAAATGACCGAATGACCAGAATGAAGAACATTGTGGTATATAATGTGCCAGAGGGGACCAGCACTCTGAAAGAAGACAACACTATTCATGACAGGAAACTAATGAGGGAAATGTCAGGATACACTACAGATGGTAAATACCAACCTGAAGACCTACAAGTAAGGAGATTAGGGAGCAAACAAAGAAAGGAAATGGAAACAGAGGGAACAAGAACTCGTCCGTTACTTGTAACATTCCCAGAAGAGGATAAAAAAGCTTTTGTCATGAAAAACCTATACAAACTGAAAAACAAAGGGGAACCATTCAGTGGAATGGTTATAAAGCATGACATGAGCAAAGATGACGGAGAGAAGGAGCGACTACTACAGAAGGAGGCAAGGGAAAAAACACAGCAGGAGCAGACAACAAATGTTGTCTACCTGGTAAGAGGCGCCCAGGAGAAAGACAGATCATCAAAGTAAAAAAGAGGGGCGAAAATACCAACCAAACTCTCGCACCACAAGTGCCAGTGCCAGAGAAATAACTGTATGGTACACAAATGCTGATGTGCTAACAAAAGAAAAACTAACAGAACTAAAATGTAGAATAAAAAACCATTCAACTCCCCCACTGCTTATAGCAGTGTCAGAAGTAAAACCTAAAAATTATAAAAGACAACTTACCACACAAGAATATAACCTGGAAGGATATTCTATGGAAACTATAAATATTAGTGAGGACACAGGCAGAGGGATGATCTTGTTTCTTCACAATTCGTTGCCATTTGAAGTGCACCAGTTTGATGTTGAGTTCAATGAAGCACAATTTTGCACTTTAAAACTGAAAGGGAAAGACACTCTTCTCATAAGTGAGAAAAAATTTGCACGTGTTCTACTACTTGGAGATTTTAACTATCCTAAAATTGATTGGGAAACAATGTCAACTACAGCAGCAAGTACAGAGGAGAACGAATTTAAATTTATTGAGAAACTTCGAGACTTACTTTGTGCAACGTATAACAGCCCACTAGAGGTAGAGGTACAACTGAACCATCACTCCTTGATCTTGTCCTCACTAGTGAAGACACAGAGATCTCAACAATTGAAACAGCCTCAGCACTAGAAAGAAGTGACCATTCTATTATTAAGGTGGTTCTTAACTGCATGCCAGTCTATGAACCAATCAGCAAAACTGTCTATAAATACGACAAGGGGGATTACACCAAAATGAAAGACATGCTAAACATTGATTGGGAGGAGGAATTTTCTAATCACCAGGAGGATGTGCAAACTCAGTGGGATATCCTTACTTCTAAGCTTAGATATGCAGAAGGAAAATGCATACCAAAGAAGGTGATAACTGAGAGAGCCAGAAAATACCCAGTTCCACTGGAGTTGAAAATCCGAACCAAAATCAAAAGAAAAAACAGGTTGTGGAAAAAATATCTTCTCTCCAAAGATGCCCAAACTTATCAGGAATTTTGTCGACTCCGAAATCAGGTCAGGAGACTGACAAGAAAGGCACAGAAACTATATGAAAAAGATATCATAAATCAAATAAAACAGAATCTCAAGAAGTTCTGGCAATATGCGCAGGCGAAAATGAACACAAGAATGGGAATACCGAACTTAATAAAAAGCAAAGACAAGGATAATCTGACAAAGACAGATTTGGAAAAAGCACAGGTATTGGCAAATCATTTCTCTTCCGTATTTACGAGAGAACCAGAAGGAGACATTCTGGAGGAGCCAATAAGATGTCATAACAAAGTTGAATCTTGCATTATCATTCCATCGATAGTGGCTTTAAAGCTAAAGAAACTAAAAATATTCAAATCACCAGGACCTGACGGCCTCCATCCTCGTGTACTAAACGAATTGGCAGAGAGTATTAGCACTCCACTATCCACAATTTTTAACACGTCACTGTAAACAGGCATACTACCCAAAGACTGGAAAATAGCAAACATATCTGCAATTCACAAGAAAGGAAACAAAAATCAAGCACATAACTACCGGCCAGTCAGCCTAACGAGCATAGTAGTGAAAATAATGGAAGGCATAGTTAGAGATACCATCACTAAACACTTGAAAGATAATGACCTGTTGAGCGACAAACAATTTGGTTTCATCAAAGGGCGGTCTACAGTTCTCCAATTACTTAAAGAGACACTAGATAACGGTGGATGTATTGATGTAGTATATTGTGATTTTATGAAAACATTTGACAAAGTCCCACATCTACGACTTATAGAGAAACTCCAGAGCTACGGAATTCAAGGAAATATTCTAAGCTGGGTTGCAGCTCTGTTGGCCCACAGAAGACAACGTGTAAGGGTCAATAAGTCTTTTTTAGATTGGCATGATGTCATCAGCGGCATACCACAAGGATCGGTGATTGGCCCCCTACTTTTTGTTATATTTATTAATGACTTATCGGATGTTATAAAGAGCTCCGAAATATTCCTGTTTGCGGATGATATGAAACTCTTCCATCCAGTTTACACCAATGAAGATTGCACAAAGCTTCAACAAGATCTTACCCATGCAGAACATTGGACATACGAATCTCTTTTAAAGTTCCACCCAGACAAATGCAGCCATATGAGAGTAGAATCATCAACCGTAAGAAACGACAGCTACACACTGGGACCTAATCATGTAGCGCTGGCAAGTACGGATAAGGTGAAGGATATTGGCGTCACTTTTGACTCATCACTAAACTTTGAGGCACATATGTCGGAAAAAATTAATAAAGCCAATTCAATGATGGGGATAATTCGTCGCACTTTTGATTACATGGATGAACAGTGTTTTTCTACTGTTTTTAAATCTCATGTCTGCCCACATATTGAATATGCAAATCAAGTATGGGCTCCGTTCTTAACGAAACACATTACAGCTCTTGAAAATGTTCAGCGTAGAGCAACCAAATTAATTCCAGGTATTAAAGATCTTGAATACAATGAACGTCTGCAAAGACTAAAATTACCAACTCTGTCATATCGTCGCCTCAGAGGAGACATGATTGAAATGTATAGGATTTTAACAGACAAATATGATACAGCTGTGACATCGAACTTTATAACTTTGAGGGATACTGACTGAATCATGTATGCGAGGACATCACCTAAAAATATTCAAAGGACGTTGTCGGTTAAACATTTAAAAAAATTATCCTCCCACAGTCTGTAGTAGAGGCTCTATCAGTTCAGTCCTTTGAGGGAAAATTAGACAAATTATGGAAAAACCACCCAATTAAGCTCGATTACACAGCCCCACCCCTATTATGGAACAACTCGTCAGACGCATGCGCACCATATAGTTTGATGACAAACATCAGAGCCAGAAGAGGACCTGTAAGAACCTGTAAGAATGTATTGAAAGTACTGGCATCTTGAGCGACATTCGTGCCTCTGATGTCACACATAGACATACCGAAAAGCACACCTAAAATATGCACATTTGAAGAAGACCAGTTGCGCAGCGTGAATTGTGACATTACTAACATATTGAATTCTGGTAAAATTATTGTCTTGGTGGAAATGGAAATATACAGGAAGATGTAATATAATATGAAATCAAACAATAGGGTTTTTTATTCCCTTTAATATAAAACAAGCTATAATCCTTCATGTTGGCATAGTACATTTTGGTTTGAAATCCGTATTTTTCACAGGAAATACTACCTGACTGTGAAATATACCTACATAAAAAATCCACCTGTTTTGCATGAAAATATAGACTACCACCGCCTGCCAGGTTACCTACATAAACCAAATCTGCTAAGTGTTTTGGGGTATCTGCTTAGCATGAAAAGTTGTATATATATATATATATATATGGTTGCCTTTCACATTTAAATATGTGGTGAAAACAGTCCTTTAAAATATGCAACATTTTTCCATTTGAAGAAAATCCATAATAAAACATTACCACTGTATCACAAAATAAAGGCTGTATTCTAAACAGGAAATCAACCCAATATAGCACAAATGAAATTCTAAAAGTGAATTTAAATTAATGAAGCTGTTTCTTGGGCCATGGAACTTATGTTTCTTTGGTATTTTGTAGGTTTTTATCAAGATTCCTCAGAAGAACTCTTAAAAGTTGCACAGAAACAAGGCGAATACAAGATGTGTTGTCAAGGCAACCAAGATTTGTTGTCACGGTAACCAAGATGTGTTGTCAAGGCAACCAAGATGTATTAATCCTGGGCTATGTGGTGTACACCACTGAAACCATTACCAAGTACCATTAATAATTATAAAATATGATTGTGTTCTGCACTGCTAAATATAGTATGTGTACGTAGTAATTTCCACTTTAAAAATATGTTTAAACATTTGGTGGAATCACAGTTTAGTTATACAATGGCACGTGGTTTATTAATGACTTCACTATTATGACTCTACTGTATGTGGAATATTGTTAAGTTTTGTTGTGTTCTTGAAATAAATGTGTTTTGTATCATTGTTTTTAATAATTTCATGAATAATAGTCTTAGCAGTCTAAATCTGCATGTTTCTGCATCACAATATGTTATGTGAGAATGCATGACTAGTATGCCGCCAGTGTCATGTTGTACATGTAGGATGGTATTCTGAAATGATGTGCAATATAATTTATTAAAGACAGAAACAGAGACAAAGTATAAATCCACATTTCATTGAAACAGTACAGCAGATGTAGAGCAGTACACTGTCAATCCGGGTTCGAGAGGTTGATTGTAGGTACTTTCCTTTAACACTATCTTTACTTAGACTTAGTTCCTCCTGTTCCTTTCGGGACATCGGGCAACGAGCTTTCTCCATCTACTACGGTCTTTCGCAATTTCTTTGCCCTCATTCCAGGTGATTTCCATTTCTGCCAGATCTTCTTTAAACGTTTTGCGCCAGGTTTTAGTCGGCCTTCCTCTCCTTCTGTTTCCACCTTCAGGCATCCATTCCATTGCTACATGTGCTGTTCTCTCTCTTGGTAGACGTAGGATATGTCCCGCTAGTCTTTGTCGTCGAGACTTAACTATGTCATGCAGGCTATCCAGACCTGCCCTCCTCATCACTTCTTCATTGGTGATGTGTTCTCTCCACGATATGCCCAATATGAACCGGAGACATCGTCGGTGAAATATGTCTAGTTTTTTTATATTCTCGCTGTATTCTTCCACGTTTCACAGGCATATATCGCTGTTGGTATTACGATTGACATGTAAAGACATAGTTGTATGTCCTTTCTGATGGTGTTACTGGACCATATTGGACGTAGTCTTTGGAACACTGCTGATGCCTTGCCTATCCTCGCTCGTCAACACTATCAACATCTAATAAACCTACCTTGTCTGTTCTTCTGTTTAAACTATAATGTTTCTGCCCATAGGCGTCATAATTCCATCGGTCAACCTTTCGACCTGCTCTGCATCTAACCCCACCGTCCGACTGCTAGTCCTCTCCGGGCCGCGGTTTTTCCAACAAACAGAAGAGAATTTTAGGGTAGTATGATCAACGGATATATAAGCCTAATAACTAGTGCTATCAAAACACAGCAGGCTGCATTCACCATCATACGTTGGATGACTACACTAACTGGCCTATATCATAGCAAAATAAACAAAAACGAATTAACTTGTGCACAGTGTGCATATTGTGAGTACATCATGCAAGTCTGTATGTACGCAATTAGATATGCTTTTGAGAAATACCAAGCTCAATCATTTGTCCGCCACTATTTCCAGATCAATGGAGCCGATGGCTTTCTTGTTGAGATGGTGTAATTGTTCGTGTGGAGCTGACCCATGGTCGTTAGGAATGTTGATTTGATGCGAGCAAGCTTTAAACGACCTTTTTACCAACATCCGTTGCCAGACACATTAAGGGTTCCACCATTCTCGTGTAGAACGGCAGGTATTCTGCAAAGTTAACGCTTTTCTGCAACTACCTAGGTATGTGACGGCGGGGAGATTAGGCAACAACCCTGGTACAACTGTCGCCTCGCTGTTAAAGATGTCAAGGTGGAGTTCTCGAAATGTCACATCTATGGCGATCTTGAACAGAGCAGAGCACCTGTCGGATAAGCCATGAACTAAAATAACGCCACCTGACGGAAGCAATGGAGTCCCCTGACGGATAGATCATGAACTACAAACAGCATCCCTAGCGGGACAAGTGTTGAACTAAATATATGAGTACTGCCAAAATTTGTGTCTCTTGCACGCTTGCGTGCAATGGAGCCCCCTGACGGATAGATCATGAACTACAAACATCATTCCTATCGAATAACTGGTGAACTAAAATAGCGCCACCTGGCGGGTAAGGACGTGTCTGGACATGTTTGTTTGTTGCGAGCGTGCGCACCCTGTGTGACATCATTAAACTGCTATGCGCAGTAATTTTGTATGCGAGGTGAGTTGATCGTAATCATAGTGTTAAATCTTGTTAAATAGTGATTCGGTTAGTCAACATTTTGAGCTTTCGCGTATGTAATGTAACCCCAATTCGGGTATTTTGCCCCATAGTAGATCATTCCAGCAGTGACGTCGTTAAAGCAATTCTTGACACTATTTCCATACGATAGCGCCTAAAGTCGTGTCTTTTATAAAAACCCGTACTCGAGACGTTATTTGAACCTGTCACACACGAGACTTGTGGGCTTGTAGGTCAAAACAGACATAGAGCAGACATAGAGATATACATAGAGACAGACATAGATATATACATAGAGCAGACATAAGAGATATACATACATAGAGATAGATACATACATAGAGACATAAATAGATACATACATAGAGACAGACATAGATACATACTAAGAGACAGACATACAAACATAAATAGATACATACATAGATATATACATAGAGATATACATACATAGAGACAGACATAGATACATACTAAGAGACAGACATAGAAACATAAATAGATACATACATAGAAACAGACATAGATATATACATAGAGCAGACATAGAGATATACATACATAGATACATACATAGAGATATACATAGATACATACTAAGAGACAGACATAGATACATACTAAGAGACAGACATAGATACAGGCATAGATACAGGCATAGATACATACATAGAGACATACATAGATACATACATAGAGACATACATAGATACAGACATATTTTAATAATAATAAGTTTATTTTTCCTTGGCAGCCATTGCGGCTGAAAAGTACAATAGGTACATTAAAATTGATAAAACAATTAAATAAAGTAGATTAATAAAAAGAGTAAATAGTAAATGGAATATACAACCTAAATAAGTTAAATTATAACTAATTGAAATGTATAATTTGCGTATAAATAAGTAAATAGAATAAATAACTAAAACAAGATTCACTGTCAATTGCGGGTAATTCGTAGGAAATAAAATGTCCAATTACAGCCAGTGATACAGTCCATAGGTTATAAGAGTTCTTAAAGCGTTCGGTCCTACACCGAGGAGCACTGTACACACGTGCGTTTCGGATTGCGTATGGAGGTGTCCGGGAGGGAGGCAGTAGATGGTGCAGTTTGTGGTTAGGTTGTTGTATGTTTGTGAATAAAGTTCTGCACAACGTCTCCCTCCGGTCTGCCAGCGTTGGTAGTCTCGCTGTGGCGATGGCTTCATCGTAACACACGTCATGGAATATTATCCGCATAGCTCGTTTCTGGATACTTTCCAGCTGCTTGGTTTGCCTTTTCGTTAAGCTCATATGCCACACCTGGCAGGCATATTCAAGGACCGATCGGATTAGTGTTGTATATATCTTGACGAGATAATGGGGTTCGACTCCTGCTCGTTTGAGCAGGATTATGAAATATAGTCTTTGCGACGCTTTAGCGGTGATTTCGTCGATGTGAAGTTGCCACGTAAGATCATGTGAAAGTGTGACACCTAGAAGGCGAGTGCAGTTTACTTGTTCTATCTGTCTGTCGTTGATAATTATCGGCTGGATGTCTGGTGTTTTTTTCTTGAAGCATATGCATATTTCCTTCGTTTTGTCATAGTTCAATGCCATTTTGTTGGTGGTACTCCACTGTGCTACTTCATCTGCCGCTGTTTGGAGCGAGCTATCAAGGCCTGAGGGTGAACATGATTCCCATATTATGCAATCGTCTACATGTTTGACATGTTCACAAGCTGTTTGTAAGTCATTTATATGATGCACAAAACCGATCGGGCCAAAGATTGTTCCTTGTGGCACGCCTGCGTTCACAGTAGTGTACTTCGACTTGATACGGCCGATCTTCACTCGCTGTTTGCGTTGGCATAAGAAGGATGTTAGCCATTTGATTATGAAATTCGCGAGTCCAAGTGAAACGCATTTAGTTAGCAGAGTGTGGTGGTCTACTCTATCAAACGCTTTGCTGAAGTCAAAGAGTAGTACGCGGATCATGGTTCCGGTGGAATCGAGCGCTGATTTCCACCTGTGCACTAGCTCGATTAGTGCGTGCACTGTGGATGTTCCCTTTACTGAACCATATTGTTGAGGGTCAACTTGGTCTCCAGCGATGGCCGTTATCCAGTCACAAATGAATTGCTCCAGGCACTTGGACAATACCGGCGTGAGTGATATTGGGCGCAGGTATTTATGGATGAGCTTCGGCGGTCATACTTTGAGTATAGGTGTGATGTCAGCGCATTTTCAAAGCGGTGGTACAGTCCCTTCCCGCAGGCTGCTGTTGAAGATCGCGCACACCGGGGGAGCAATTATGGTGGCGTAGTCGTGTAGAATCCAGTTAGGTATTTCATCGGGGCCGACAGCTTTGTCTGTTCTAATCCATGATAGAGAATTGGTTACTTCTGCGACGCTGATGATGTAGGTATCTGGGACGGTAGTATCAGGTCCTACCGGAAGGAATGTATCGTCCGGTGACAGCGGAGTCAGATCGTTCGTTACGGATTGGAAGAAATCGCACACGTCGTTGGCGAGAACGTCTAGATTTTCGGAGCAATGTGCGTTAGCGAGTCCCTGCAGATTGTCGCGGTTTACTTTGACTCCAGCAATGTCTTTAACATTGTTCCACCAACGTTTCGGGTGATCTTTCTCAAGAGCCTGGATTTTCCGTTCGTAGTATCTCCGTTGCAATGACTTTCTCTCGCGGTTGACTTTGTTTCTACAAAGCTTGTACAGTAATTGGTTTCCACCAAGAAGTGCACTCTGGCGGCGGCGAATTATAGATAGCGAAAATTATCATCTATCCAAGGTCTGTCGCTTGAGCATCGTCTGATTTGGCGCTCTGGAAGATGCAAATCAAGTAATGTTCTTATACTAGAGTTGAAGAAATTAAGTTGCTCTTCGCAGGTTGGTAGACGGAATAGCGTTTCCCATGAGATGGCTCGAAGCGCTTCGGCAAAACGAGCCCGGTCACATGGTTTGTGACTGCGCGAAGGTGTGCTTGAGACCACTGGTGTGGTATAATTTGACGATGTTGACGGAATACAAACAACCACCTTATGATCTGAGAGGCCGATTGGCGCGGTAATGACAGGGCGGCGATAAATGTTAGTTAGGTTGGTGTAGACGTTATCCAATATCGCGTTTCCTCTTGTTGGTTGGTCGACAATCTGTTTCAAGTCGTGATTTCGTTTCAAGTGAGAATCCTTCATCTTGTTGAAGTCGCCCATTATGACGATACCTGTATATGGGTGGTGTCGGCGTATGTAGTCTAGTGACTGGTCGATGTGATTTAGCATTGCCCAATCATCTGACCCGGGAGGATGATATATGGTTCCAATTGTCATTTGCGGGTGGTCGCGAGGCATCTTTGGTGGGCGTATAGTTATCCACAATGTTTCTAGCTCAGGTTGATTTAGTTCGGGCCAATATTTACTTGGAATTGAGTCTCGAACGTAGCAGGCTATACCTCCGTGTTGGCGGCCGTCTTGTCTGTCTCTCCGGTAGATATTGAAACCGGACAGCGAGAGCGGGCCGTCTGGTATGCTGCTGGTGCACCACGTTTCTGTTATAGCTATAACGTCTACCCCGTAGTTGTCCTTTATCACTTTAATTTCATCTAGTTTACTAGACAGCGCTCCGCGAATGTTTGTATTGATTATCGTTGGAAGGTCCCATTTATTTGTTTGAACACATATCAGATTTCTACCGTCAGCACCAGTTCCACAAATGTTCGATTCATTGTTGTTGTTATTGTGTGTGGGTGGTCGATGACCGATCACGGGGGTATTCGGTGTTGTTTACGTCCGCCTCGGCACCCGCGCTTGGTAGGAGGTCTCGCAGCAATGCCAAGTTTACATAACACAGTCCACGTAATGGCATCCAAGCGTGACTTGATAGAATGTCTGCATTGAGCCAGTTGACAAATTGAGCCAGTTGACAAATAGTGTATGTGTATGTGTCATGCTTGACCAGGTGCAGCCAATTGACACTGTCACTGAAGCGTGAAGGCCGATCTGCCGGCTGGTTGGGTGTGTCTCTGGTTCTGGTAGTGGTCAAGCCTGACTGATCACTAGTTCAGCAAGGCAATGTCATAAAACCATTAAAAACTCACATATATGTCGCACTTGCATAAAATTGTCCGTCGAATTGTAGTCCACGTATATTCAAAAATCACGTCTGGTAAACAATACGTATATCAGATAGCCACAACTTGTAATAAATCAGATGTTATACAGCACTTGTAGAGTGCAGCCACATCGGCGCAAACAACAATTTTGTCGAGACATACATAGATATATACATAGATACATACATAGAGGCAGACATAGATACATACTAAGATACAGACATAGAGACATACATATATATATATATACATAGAGACAGACAGATACATACTAAGAGACAGACATAGATACAAATATAGATACACACAGATACATACATAGAGCAGACATAGATATACATAGATACATACATAGATTCAGACATAGATACATACTAAGAGACATACAGAGACATACATAGATACAGACATAGATACATACATAGCGACATACATAGATACATATTAAGAGACAGACATAGAGACATACATAGATACAGACATAGATACATACATAGAGACAGACATACATACATGCAGACATAGATACATACATAGAGGCAGACATAGATATATATATAGATACATACATAGATACACACATAAAGACAGACATAGATACATACATAGAGACAGACATAGATACATACATAGAGACATACATACATACATACATACATACATACATACATACATACATACATAGAGACATACGTAGATACATACATTGATTCATAGATACATACATAGAGACAGACATAGAGACATACTAAAATAACGCCACCTGACGGAAGATAGAGAATAAAGTTGGGGTTAATCTCGCGAAAATTTAAACAACCACCATTTCATTTTCGTTAGCAGATTGTACTTTGTTTTCCCCTTCACTGGGAATTTTGTCTTTCATTTTCGTTAGCTAATTGTACTTTGTTTTCCCCTTCACTGGGAATTTTGTCTTTCATTTTCGTTAGCAGATTGTACTTTGTTTTTCCCTTCACTGGGAATTTTGTCTTTCATTTTCGTTAGCAGATTGTACTTTGTTTTCCCCTTCACTGGGAATTTTGTCTTTCATTTTCGTTAGCAGATTGTACTTTGTTTTCCCCTTCACTGGGAATTTTGTCGATGGTCACACGCAAGGGTTCCTGCATACGCTTGTTGGAAAGATCGTTGTACCGATTCAACACCTGGTTATACAACAGTGGTGCTATTTTAGTTCACAAACTATTTTAGTTCATGGCCTGGACCACCTACATAACTACTTGCATCGATCGTTTTCTCCTTGTCTGCGGTGTGCACCGGTTCGTCAATGAACTCCTCTCTTCCCGAGTCTTGGGGATCCTCCTTATTGCCGTTACTGGGCTCGCCATCTTCAGCTGACACGTCATAGTCTCCACCATTAGGCAGTGCTCGTTCCAGCTTCTGGCTTCAAAAATCCCCATCGCCGTTTTAAGGTATATAGCAGCTACTTTGCCCATTCCGTATATAAGTATTATGTTCTTACTTACAGTTGGAATGGCATCCACCACAACCCTCACTACCAGGATACATACACAATAATGTCGACTTGAAAAAGTGGCTTTTAACGTAAATGGGCGTACTCAAAATTTATATATTGGTGGGTTTCTAAACGAGTATCGACCTGTATATTGCTGGCCCGTACGTAGCATGATGCTTTTCGGGGATGCGTTTTGACGGAAAGCATTATAGTGAATTTGTGTCAAGTGTAAAGGTTTCAGCCGGAGCCTCAGCTCATGTCCATCGGACTAGCATCGAAAGACGAGTGGCTGTGGAGGGTGCTGTTGCACATTGTTTGCGGGGACGTTCTGCCAATAGTATCCTAGCATACGGACCTGCATTTTCATATGGACGATACAAGAGTGTGGGATTTGGTTACGACCTCAATTTAACCTACATATTGTTCCGAACATACACCATCTGGACAAAATCGCTGAGTCCAAATGAACGTATTTGAAATAGAATAATGTGGGTAGGAATTAGCTATATGATCTAAAACCGATCAGTAACCAACTAAATTTGGGAAATGGTCTTTACAGTTACACACGGGTTAAATCATGTCCATCTGAAGACATCCAGACGAAGGCTGCGTTCGACGACTAAATACTGTCCCGAGGCTTAATCGTACACGGGGCCCCAGCTGCCCTTATACGGCCGTGGATGCCGGGTAGAATGCCAGGTAGCTAGGCCCTCCGGGCCGCCCGGCATTTATGTCGATTCCGGGTCGATACGACGCCTATGGTGACGCGGTCATTTGTGAGCCGTACGTTGATTCAACATTTAACACTGGATATCGACAAACAGCGACTACGAAAGTAATGGGGCAAAATGAGCGCGCTATGTTCGCAGCCGATTTGATGAAAATCAAATGGGAGGATCTCTGCCACCTACCGTCCTGCGAAGAACAATTATAAATGCTTACGTCCAACTTAAATGATCTGATGGACTAAAATTCTCAAATCCACACAATTGGTGGAAGGGCCTTGAAAGAACCGCCTGGGTGCAACAAAACCAGGCATGATACCCCCATGCTTCACCTTGCAGTCAAGTGTGTGATGGTGACCTCCAGGAACTCAGCGAACGGATAAACGATTTCTTTAAGTTAGTGAGTGACCATTTACCTGCTCCGAATGGTGGCTACGACGACCCCCATTTTGAAGTGCCATCGGTGCCCGCCAAATACATTATCTCGGTTGATGAGATGGAACGTCATCTCCACAAACTTGATACGAATAAAGCACCTGGCCCACACTTTATACCAAGCTGGATCCTTCAAGCTGGATCCACGTTGCTTGCTGGTCCAGTTGCTGCAGTTTACAACAGTTCACTTCGGGAGGGGCATGTTGCACGTATTTGCCGTTCTGCGTACGTCTGTCCACTACGGAAAAAGAAACCACCAGATCAAATTGAAACGGGTCTAAGACCAATCTCTTTAACTGATGTACTCTACAAAGTAATGGAAGAGTTCATAGTGAAATGGATCTGGGACGTTGTGCATGAAAAAGTCGACCCAAACCAACATGGCTCCATTAAGAAGTCATCCACAACTCACGCTCTCGTTGACCTTTTGCACCAGTGTTATACATGCACAGATGCATCCAAGCAGTTTGCTAGGATACCACTCCATTACTTCTCAAAGGCATTCGATCTAATCAATCATAACATTCTGTTAACAAAACTTACAAGTCTTGGTCTTCCTGGTGTACTTATGGAGTGAATTACTAGTTTTTTCACCGAAAGGACACAACAAGTGGAAATGTGCAACACCGTTTCCAACTGGAACTACATCCACGGGGGCGTCCCACAGGGCACAAAGCTAGGTCCCGTACTTTTCGTCCTCATAATAAACGACCTACAAACAGCGTCTGAATCCAACAAATACGTAGATGACCCGTGCATCGTCTACACTGGATACGACACCCAGGCGCCAATCACCCAGGAAGCATCCGACGCTGCGTTCAGATGGACAACCCAAAATGACATGAAAATAAATCGAAGTAAGACAAAAGAGATGATTATTGACTTCAAAAACAAGGTCAAATTTCCCACCCATACGAATCGACGAAAGTAGCGAGTAACTGAGGCAAAGATGCTTAGCATCACTATTACCAGCTGCTTGACATGGGATGTACATGTTGGGGGGATGACATGAAAAGCAGGCAAGAGACTGTTTCTGTTGCTCCAACTCAAACGGTCAGGTATTCCCGTTGGAGACCTTCTAACGGTTTACAAGACAGTGGTCCGGCCTACGCTACAATATGCTTGCCCTGCATGGTCGACCTCATGCACTCTGGGACTGCAAAATGAGCGAGTGCAAAGACGTGCTAAGAACATTATATACCCGCGGACACGCCCTATATCGAAGCACTTGCGTTTGCGCAGCTGGTTACTTTGAACGAGAGACGTACACAATTATGTGAAGTTTTCTTTACACAAATCGAACAACCGCAGTACAAACTGCACAAACACCTGCCAACACCAAGGGGAACAACGCATAACACACGATATGGTATAAGATACCCGCTATCCAAAGTGACAACAAACAGATCTAAGAACTCCTATATTAACTGGTGTCTCTTTAATCAAAAGTTGTAGATAACACTAAACGTTAAGAATGTATGTCTTACAGTCTATGTGAATACCTATGTACGTGCATGTGTACTTTTGACTTAATTAATTATTTTTAATCATACATTTTATAACGAATATTTTATCATTCTTATCATACTCGGAGTAAAAAAAACCGTAGGCCTACGTTGTTACCAAGGATGGCGGAAGTCGTAATAAACATCACCCACAGGTGTTGAACGAAAAATGATCTGCTGGCGCACGCCACATAAAAATTGTAATTCAAGTCTACCCATCAAGAAAGGCACACACATATATCTTGCCATTCAGTGCTGAAGACTTTTTTCACCAACACTTCACGCTAATGTATGACCTGTAAATGGTGACTGGATAAATCGTAAAGCATTTGTTGTTCACTTCCACACCCTTCGAAACTCGGTTAAATAAACCTTCAAGGAAATTCCGCCAAATCACACGGATGACGATATTTTTGTGATATAATGCCAGATTGAAGGTGAAAATGTGTTTTATCAAGAATGATGTTAATTGGTACTGTTGAAACTATGAGATTTAACAAGATTTAACAAGATTTAACAAGATTGCCACCCAGAGAATTAACTCTAGGTAGCAGGTGGACAAGGAAGCCCTTGGCTTATCGAGAGTCAGACCTTTTTATCTATGTGTATCCCGCCCGTCTGAGGTATGTGTCGATTTTATTGTTAAACATATTCACGCTACTAGCACCCACACAATCAGCAGGTAATCTGTTCCCTTCATTTACCGTCCTTTGTGAAAATGAAAACTTTCTTATATCCAATCTACTCTGCTCCTTTGCTAATGCAAGATCATGTCCTCTAGTCCTTCTATCTTTCTTAACTGAGAAAAACATATTTCTATCAATATTTTCATAACCCTTCAATATTTTAAACACTTCTATCTGATCTCTCAATCTCCTGGTCTCTAGTGTTGTTAAACCGCATTTTTTAAGGCGTATTTCATAACTAAGATCCCTCAGATTTGGTATCATTTTAGTTGCTCTCCTCTGCACTCTTTCTAGCATATATATGTCCTTCCTGCGATATGGCCTCCACGCTTGAATACAATATTCTAAATGAGGCCTAACTATTGTTTTGTACAGCGGTATTATTAGCTCTTTTTCCTTATACGTTATGTTTCGCCTAATTAATCCAAGGATTTGATTTCCCTTTGAAGCTGCAATTCCGCACTGCTCTGAAATCTTCATATCAGCACTAACGGTTAACCCTAAGTCCTTTTCTTTTACAGTAGTACTTAGTACAGTACCCCCCATTGTATATTCTACCTCTTCGTTCCCATGTCCTATGTGGAGGCATTTACATTTCCCAAAATTGAACATCATTTGCCACTTTTCAGACCATTTGATCAACCTGTCAAGATCATCTTGTAAATGCTGTCTATCTCCATCACTTTTAATCCTTCTAAACACTTTTGTATCATCCGCAAATTTCAACACCTTGCTTGTTATTTCATCATCCAAATCGTTGATGTATATTAAGAATAAAATAGGACCTAATACTGATCCCTGTGGTACCCCACTCAATACCGATTTCCAGTTTGAAGCCTCCCCATCAACTACTACACGTTGTCTTCTGTCAATCAGCCATTGTTCTATCCAGTTTATTATACCATTTCCTATGCCATGGGCCTTTAGTTTAAGCAGTAATCTTTGATGTGGTACTTTGTCAAAAGCTTTTTGAAAATCTAAGTAGACGATATCTACTAGTGATCCCTCATCTACCCACTTAGTGATGTCTTCCAAAAAACATAACATATTTGTTAAGCATGACCTCGCTTTAAAAAAACCATGTTGAGATGGGTTTATCAAGTTTTGTTTAACAAGAAAAACCACCATGTGATCTTTAATTAGTCTTTCTAATAATTTACAAATCACTGATGTTAAACTCACTGGTCTATAGTTCTCTGACTTGTTTCTCGAACCTTTTTTTAATAAGGGTATAATGTTTGCTTCTTTCCATTCTAAAGGAACCACTCCCTCTTCTAATGACAAGTTGAAAACTGTTGCAAGTGGTATGCTAATTTGTTCTACAATTTCCAATAGTAGTTTGGGTGGAATACCATCCACTCCAGGTGATTTATTATCCTTCATAGCCCTTATTTTCTTAGCTACCATGTCCGGGGTTACAATTAATTGTCCTAAATAGTCTGAATCTGCCCCCTTGAACTTAGCCTCTGGTATTGGCAGTGAACTAATATCTTCCCTGGTAAACACTGAACTAAAGTACTCATTCAGGTCTTCTGCCATTATGAATCCCTCTGATATTATATTTCCAGCACTATCTTCTAGAGGACCGACCTTATCTTGAACTTTCTGTTTGCTTCGAACATACGCATAAAAACTCTTGCTGTCATGTTTTATATTACTAGCTAATTGTTGTTCATAGCTTCTCTTTGAATTTCTAATTTCAGCTGTAGCTTGGTTAAGTGCTTCTTTATAATTGTTGTAGTCTTCATCATTTCCAGTACATCTATATGACTTCCACATCATTTGTTTATACTTAATTTTTCTAATGGCTTCTTTCGATAAGTGTTTCTTTTTGGACCGTTTTCCTTGTTTTTTGAAGGGTACAAATTTTTAGATTATGCACTTAATTTCACTCTTTAATATATTCCAGCATTCTGTTGCCGTCTTATTTTTCAGTGTCTTATTCCAGTCTATCTTTGCTAAATATTTCCTCATGTCCTTATACCTTGCTTTGTGGAAATTTCTCCTATACTGCTTTTTGCTATTCCTTTCTGATTTTACTTTGATGGTAAAATGTATCTGGTTGTGATCGCTACTCCCCAGTGGCTCACATATCTTGACATTGTCAACTAATTCATTCTGTGAGGACAAAACTATGTCTAACACATTCTCACCCCTGGTTGGTTCTAGCACATGTTGAGAAAGGAATGTATCTTGAACTAAAACTAAAAACTTGTGGTCCTCTCTCCCCATACTCTGTAGAGATTTCCATTGTATATGCCCATGGTTAAAATCCCCCATAATAATACAGTCCCGTTTGCTTACTTCCCTTATAGCGTTTTGTATTTTTTCATTCTCTTCTATGCTTATGTTTGGACTTCGATAAACTAACCCAACTGTTAACGTTGAGTTTCCTGTAACTATGTTACACCAAACAGCTTCTTCGCAATCTGCTTCTTTCTAATTTTATTTCATAAGCCTGAATAGATTCTTTAATATATAAAATAACTCCACCTCCCTTTCTTCCTATTCTATCTTTTCTAAACATTACATATCCTGTCAGTCCCAATTCAGCATCTGATATATCGGTGGTGGTCCAGGATTCGGTTATACCTATTATATGAGGGTAAATATCTTCTACCATAATGTTTAGTTCATTTCTTTTGTTTACTATACTCCTTGCATTTAAACAAACACATTTATATCCAGCTTCAGAAGAGTTTTCCAGACTGTTATTTGTTTATTTATTTGTGCTGTCTTTATCTATGCCTCTATGTTCAGGCTTTTCTGTGAGTCCCCCCTGCGAATCTAGTTTAAATAGATGCAACCTGTCCCACTGTCAACAGATTGCAGCAGATTATCTGAGAAAACTGCTGCCCCCTTTCCACTAAGATGGAGGCCATCTCTCATGTACATATCTTCCCTCCCAACAAAGTATCCCCATAAATCTGTGAATCCCACCCCCTCTTCTTCACACATCTGCTCAGCTAGTGCATTTATCGCCATCCTCTTGCAGTTTCTATACATGCCCCCCTTCCTCCCATTACTGGCAAAATTCCTGACAAAATAACCTGTTCGACTCTCGTCTTCTTTAGCTTCCTCACTAACTGTCTATACTTCTGTACTATCGCAGTTGTTCCCTCCCTGTCTGCATTATTTGTTCCTACATGTACCAGTATAGACCCCCCCCCCCCCGTGCCATGTCCCAATACCTTCTCTACCCTGTCAGTTACATGTTCAATCCTAGCCCCCGGTAAACAAACAACGATGTCCTTCCCCTCGCTCAGTGTCTTGTCCGTCTTTCTCATAATGGAGTCACCCATAAACACCCTCTCTTTCCTCATTGCCCCCTCAATCACTGCCTTAGAATAGCTCCTTCTTCGGTTTGCATCTGTCTGGTTGTTGTCTTTCCCCCCTGCCGTCTTCTCTCCTGTCACGTTCTCTTCCGATCCATTCTTTCCTGTCGCTTTTTCTCTTGTCACCTTTCCTCCTGTCAGCGTCCCTTTTATCGACTTCTCTTCTATCACATTTGCTCTCACTTCCTTTTGTCCCTTCTTCTTTCGTCCCGTCTCATTTTCCTCTCTCCTCTCCCGTTCCATCTTCCCTCCCTCCTTCTCTACAGTCATTTTCTTCCCTGTCACCTTCACGCTTGTCACGTTTTCTGTTGTCGATTTTCCAATTTCTTCCCCTCCAATCACCTTCTCTCCTCTCAATCTCCTTTCCTCAGTTTTCTTGCCACTGCTATTCTCCTTCAGTCTTGCAGTATCCTCACCTCTCTCCCTGTCGTCTCTCTCCATTCGACCTGCCTCCTTGCTAATTCCCATCTCCATTCCCTTCACAATATCTGTCAACCTAACTATCTCCTTCTGCAAACACTCCACCTTCCAACATCCAATGCACTGAAAGGTGAATCCTTCCTCCATGGTTTCTGCCCATGACTTTCCACACCCGGACAATGCAAAATCTACCCAGCTGTGGCAGTGATCGCACACCAAGTGTCGCTTTGCCTTGACTTGCCGCTTGCAAGGCGCCATATCCCGGTCAGAATTTATTTAATAACTTAACTAACTTAGTCTTTATAAAGACTGTTTCCTGTGTACTACAGCACACTTTAGGTTACAAATTTCAATTACACAGCCGACTATTTATCCTAACACGAACGCTAACATCACCGGTAGTGACCTAATTTTAATACAATCAATTACGTTATGTTAGGCTGCTTTATTTATTTAGGTTACGCCGCCCGACTGTCGCCCTTGCTTAATTTTAACAACAATGCTACCTAACCAAATTATATAGCAAGTACTGGCTTACACAGATATTATGTTATGTAAGTAGTTTGATGGTTGTTACTTTATCTCCTATATATTCTACCACATAATCAGGTTTGTTAAATCTTGTTTACATCGAAGGCTAAGCCGCCTAAGTGAGTTACCCTATTATCACTCACTATACTAAGGTGTTCTAAAATACTTTAACTAACTAACTTTAAGCACAACTGTTACTCAATATATGTTTATTGCAACTTTATGAATGATATTAAGGCAAAAATAATACTTATCAATCAGTAATTCCACTTGTTTATACACTTTTTTACACCACCAATTTCTACGATCTATCTCCGCCAAAAATCTATATATTCATGTTTATTATGACATTCAACTGGAACGTTCTAACACGTAACCGTTGTTTTTACAAATATTGACCAATGATATTGACATTGAATGTATGTTTTGCGATGATAAGCATATTGTAAGCAATGGTGCTTTTTGGATATCCATTAAAACGAAACGGACAAGCGAAAACGAGACACTTTTTAAAAAGTGCTGTCGCCGACCGTTTTCATGGTTGTTATAGGCCGGGGGCGTATGTGGAATGCATTCAAATTTCCGTCTCCAATGGCTAGAAGACATCATGAGGATTAAAATGATGTATAGTTTTATGTAGTTAACTATAAAACTTGCAGAATTACGAACGCGCATGCACGTGGCACAAGTGTGCGTTTTTGCATGTCGCCGGCAACACTCTGACTACAACCACTGTTCAAATTATTAAACTACCTATTATAAAAGTGCCTCGTGTGTGTTTCCTTGATCTCATACAAAGTGTAGATTATTTTATGGTATAAATAAATCAACTGCAGTACAGAAGTATGTGTCTGTGCTCTTGAGTATAGCTTGTCGCCAAAATCATGCGATTTACGTTACGCAGTTTCCTTTGTAGCGTGTACACTGAGTTACGTGACACCATTTTCGTTCACGCCGACAAATACTTGTATAAACGCGTAGCAAACTGCCATGCAATTTTACCATATCCATGGTTGAGTGACTAGGTAAGTTTAGTCGTAGCGTTAGTGTGAATAAATCGTTCATAATTTCTCTTAGGATTTGTACCCACTGTAAACTATAATAGGAGACTTGAAGCATAACTCACTCAGGTCAACGGAGTAAATATAGTGATAACAAATGTATTATGCATTTCTAGTGTGAGAGTACTTATTCTTCGATGGTCGATATTAAATTGAATGAAATGTGAACACGTGCCGCTCAATGGACCTGTAAAGAATACGTAACGTAAATTGTAACGTAAATCGAAATTCGTATACACGACGTGCGACTTCGATAAATGTTAAATACTTTACATTATGTATTGTTTTTAGATTAATAAGGCCATGTAATATTGCATGACATGATTAACAACATTATTATTAATATTATGTAAATTGTTGACAAACTTTGATGACATATGGCTGTGGGCCACGTGCGTGTGCAGTTTTTGAAGCATTTTTAGTTTGTGTTTATAGGAACCATGGCAAAAACATCAGCTAGACGCCAGAAAGCTTACAGAGATAGAAAAAAGACAACAGATCCACATTACGGAAGAAAGGAAACATATCGTGTTATGAAATATTACGTGCCAAGAGACAACCAATCAATGTCAAAACTGCAGGAGAAGAGAAGAAAGGGACGCGTCTACGACAAAACATATCGGAGAAAGCTCAAGGCATTAGCAAATGGTGCTATACAACCAGAAGTTCGAGAGGTGGCAGAAGAAAATGGCGGGCCATGTGTCAGCACAACAACGATCTTGCCCGATACAACGCTTACTGTGAAATTGCCATTTCAAAATTCAAGGAAGAGGAATCGCACTAGCACCATTGTGTCTATGCAAAACAAGACAATACACCAACAAGAGGTGAAACTTGATCAACTCGAGCAAAGAAACAAGCTGGTGGAACATAAGTTGAAACCTTCACAGAAAATTGTCCAGAGACTAAAAACACCAAACACGATGGTGAAGACAGTAGCAACAAACAAGGAGAAACTGCTGAAGAATCGAGTCCGAAAGATCAGGCAAATGAGGATATAAGAAATGCTGGCTTCACTCCGACGAAAGTACCGAAAATCAAGGAAATTCTCGAGCAACATCATGCCCTTCTTAACGAGGTGGATAAAACACTCGGCACTTCGCAGAAGAAAGCAATTGTCCGCGCTTCACATGAAAGGGTGCAAGGAAAGAAAACCATGTTTTATTACTAATGTTCATGGTTACGTTATGAAATAACTTGTTAGGATCATGGCACATGCAGTGCGACCTGTTCACCTTTTAGTTGTATCTCACAGTGAATAAATAATAATTATACAGTAACTTTG
This sequence comes from Escarpia spicata, assembly GCA_963995525.1. Lineage (NCBI taxonomy): Eukaryota > Metazoa > Annelida > Polychaeta > Sabellida > Siboglinidae > Escarpia > Escarpia spicata. The sequence goes on from OZ023216.1 coordinate 12,237,812, forward strand.
ATTATTTCGTAAACAAATGTTGTGTTTTTGACATTTTTTATATTTTCCACTTTCTCCCGATTTACGTTACGAAAAATGTCGCACGTTTCAAGGAGCAACACATTTCAGTGCACTCCAGTGTGTCAATACAATGCTGTCTGATATATTGGGAACCTCTACATAAGGCCAATCAATGGTTTGCGCAAACACAGCTGCATACTTCTTCGTGTGATGGACAACGGAACAACCTGATATATGGATTGTCCTCAGAAATGATGGGATATGCATAACATTTTTGAATGAAAGTTGGTCAGATCGATAAACAAATACTAAATTATGATGAACTTGTAAGTGGCGTTATACCAATACTATCAGGTCATCTTGCTCAATTTAATATACATGTGTATCAAATCGGAGAAGTAAATTCTTAAAATAATAAGGGCAGGTGCTTCACTATAATAAAAGCGTTTAGTACACATGTACTCATATTAAAGTTAACAGAACAAATACAAATATTCAATTTTGAAACCATTTTTAGTAATATACATCGTAGAATAGGTGGAATTTCAAATAAAACTTTTCCAAATTAGATTATGTAAACAAAATTGACCAGTTGATCAAGTGAAAGCTAGTGTCTCGTTTTCGCTGGCCATGCCCATAGCGATCGCCTTTTTGATATAGTTTGTGTAAAGTATGAAAACGTGTCATGTAGAACTATCGATATCATTTGGAGTTGAGTAACTTATTAGTCATCAAAGCGAGAATGAGTTCATTCGATCGGTTGTATGTTTTTTTCCAAAGGTAATTAATAGTATGAGTAGCATTCAGACAGCATTAGAAACTTTCGTTTTAAGTATTTTCACAACAACACAATGTACTTTGTTACCAAATATATAATTATATATATTATATTAAAACCATCGTTTGTCGATCGGCCTAAATAATAATTTCTTAATTTTTATATAAATATGTTGTTTCTTAATATTTTCTTTAATTTTTTTTTTTCTAGAAAAAAATTCTTATTTTGAAATAGTACAACTGATTCAGCTCCCATACACCGCGTTGGCGCGTAGCATATCTGGCGTGGTAGTGTAATCATGCAAGCAAGCTGTACCACCGTGGCTTGTGCGGAGTCATCGATGCGATGACACAATAGGGGTTGCGGACATGTGCTACGTAACATTCCCGTACTCATGCAGTAACTAAATCACGGTGTCTGCATGTCAATTTACGGTGTACAAATTTGGAATTTATTACCTATTAATATTGCAAAAGTGCAAAATTTTCGTTCATTTGTTAATCAGTTAAAAATCAATATGATTAGCAAATATGAAACTATTGTATGATGTTCTGGTATAACAGTTTACACACACAGTGTTATTCTGAAATAATTATATATTGTGAAACTTCCATTATTAGTATTATACTTACTAATACTGTACTACTCAGTAGTATAGCTTACATCACTTATGTTACAATTGACTGATATAAATACTAACAACTGTATATAATATATAGTATCATAATGATTCGACTAGGAAACAAGTGTAAATAGGGGATATACAAATACATAAGACATAATTCTTCAATATATACCCATTTTTAACACTAAACTGTGTGTTACTATAATCTGTATTATCTGTGTTAGAAAATAAACATACTGATCGATTGATTGAATGACACTTGACAATTAGGTGAATTAGCACTGTGTTCAAAGAGATCACAGTTCTGATAACATGTGCGTGCGTTGTTATATTTATCCCGCGTCGACGCCCCTCCCAGTACAAATAGATTATGCCAATCTTTGTTATCCTAGCGGACGATATTGACCAATCAGCATAACGCAATGGCGGAAGTACGGTGGCAAATGGAACGTGGTTGTCAAAACCGGGGTGTCTACACGCTTAGTTATGAGGTAACATTTCTCGTTGATTATCTCACGGCCGACGAATGTAGTGCCTGTGGGTGGAATGGCCGCTAGAAAGAACAGTTTACTGAACCACGGAGAGCGTTCAACCATGTTCATATGCATGAGGCGATTTCGTCGACTTCTCGACCTGAAAAACATCCTCGTCGTAAACCTGCTGTGCCTAATGCTAAATCTCTTCTTCTTCGTCACGCAACTGAACCATGGATTCTGGCCAGTCGAGTCGTACTTTAAACCTGTGTTAGATGGACACAACAAGGCACAGATGATGGAGACGTTGGCAGTCTTTGCTAGCGCGTTACAAGCCGCTAACGTGACATTCATGATGTACGGCGGAACGTTGATCGGCGCCTACCGTCACCACGGTCCAATTCCGTGGGACGATGACGTCGATATGATCGTGAACGCGTCGCAAAAGGAGATTGCACGCAACGTTCTCTTGGGCTTGGAGCCCAGCTACAGACTATACTCTGATAGTGATGGACCGAAACAACATTCTCAATGGAAGTTCTATAAAACCGATCTGCCGAAATTCCTACACAGGCCTTTTAAATGGCCATACATAGACGTATTCTTCTTCCAGGAAAACGAAACACACATTTGGGATGAAGTGGCCAAGTACTCAAAGGCATACTTGTTTGCGAAAAGCGATATCTTTCCGTTGATTCCTCGAGTCTTCGGACCAATGCTGTTACCAGCGCCATGCGACACACAGAAAATACTCGAGCAGAATTATCACATTACACTTTGCCGTTCACGCCAGTTCAGCCACATGATGGAGCTGCCGATGTTCAGCTTCTCAACGAAGGACGTGCCATGCTCCCGGATTGCGCATGCGTTTCCGTTTGTTGAACGGACATACGTTAATGGGGTTATAAACGAAACCCTGAAAATTGCTGACTGGGAACTTCAATCCGTGACTGTTCCTGCACATTGTGGAGGTAGAGACAATGTTTGAGGACATATTTATATATGTCACATGTTGTTTGATATATTCTAGTGTGTTCGTATATTAACCTAGTCAACCGGCTTACCCAGACTGCTATGTGCAGGGTTGTGGTGTTAAATTATGTAAAATATGTGCCACAAATCAGGGTTGAGGGGTCAAGTACTTGGATTACTTTTAATTAAAAGTACATTTTTTCAGTACTTGGAATTTTTGAAATTATAAATACATGTACTTGGTCAATTGTACTCGCCAAAATATAAAATAAGTACCTTTCAAGAGTATTTAGAATACAAAATAATTCTTCTCTACTGTTTTGCCTGTGATTGTGTGAATGCACAGCAATGGTTGTCCATTATGATTATATAAATCTACAATTAATATATTAGTTTCAAAATAGTTACTAATTGCCACTTACATAATGATATTTATGAATATTATTGATCATTACAACTGAAATGACTTGAACTAGTACTTGACCTAAACTAACTTGCTATTATACTTTGAATTGTAAGTACTTGATCTCAACCCTGCCACAAAGTATTCATTGTTTGGGGTAGTTATTCTGTGGAAATCTTGCTGCATATATTCTCTAATTCTTCAAATAAGTCCATCTATGTAAAAGCATAATTCTACAAACTCTAGTCATTGCAAGGTGTGTCAAATTGGTGAATTGCTTGGTGTTTGCTTTTGCTAAAATGTATATATACATATACTGTGCACTCTAGATAAGTCGAACCAACAGGGACCCATGGAAATACTTTAACTTATCAGAAGTTCCACTTGTCAGGATCTATGTTTTTATAGGTTGTCATCAGTTAACTTTGCACGATATCTGCGCTTTCCCGATTCACGCACTAAAAATACGCATGAATGACACAGTGTGAGAAACGTCGATGTGTAAGAGTAACTAAATCCTTAAAAATCACAATACCAATACAGTCTTAGTTTTATGCGGGATGACGGAATTTCAATGTTTAATAGTAGAGATTTACAAAATTCAAGTTAAACGAATGAAAGGAATATGAGCGTGCGTGTGAAAACAAGTAGAATTATAAAAAAATTGACTTGATAGTAGTAAATTTATGTGGATTTTTTATATACCATACAAGATAAAAAGACGGCCGGCACCGAGGAAAAAGAGTCAAATTAAACAAAAATTTATTTAACTGAGTTCGAGTTATGTGGAGTGCACTGTATATAAGTTTGTATAAACCAGGCAGTTCATATATCGTCCCACTAGTCAGCTGCTGATATTAGATCTAGTTATAATATAACCATGATATATTTGTCCGTAGTGATACCATCGGTCAATTTAACAAGGAGTTGCCATTTATAAATTATTCCATAACAAACAGTTATTGATAAACGTCCGGGCACATTGATGTACGACCCCGTGTTATATTGTGTTTTTGGCTGCAGTAATACCGGTACTTGAACATACTGATAATTTAGTTGTACATTATGAGTAATTTTTTAGTTGTGAAAACCCTTATTTCACTCATACATCCGTTTACACAATTTGTATCACTGGTGGGTATGAGTGAAAATATTAGATACATTACACAAGAATTATATTTTCAGATGAGTTTAAGGTTATAGATCTGTCAATGTAACCAAATTCATAGACACCAGAAATCCATATTATTTCAGTACATGCACAGCTGTTATCTACCTTTGTGTGTAGGGTAAAACCTACCAAAATGTACATCTGTCTGTACTGGACCTATTGTTAAAGCTCTACCTCAGTTAGTTAGCCAGTTCAAATACAGAAATGACTTCCTATGATATGGAGAGAAAAGGCAGGTTTAAAACATAATACTAGTTAATTTTAGAAGTACTTAAAAGTCAGTGGAACAGTTATTATTCAAACATCCTAAGTAACAGTGATAATGAATGGTTTTTATAAAAAATTGTTTTAAATTTGTTAGTACCCAAAACATTTTGACTAGGTGCTAACTGCTGATGTAGTGACATAGTTTACCACTAAATCAATGTGCATGAAAACAGCGTAACGTTGATTGTAACGAGTTAAACGAAACTTGGTAGTCATAAAAACACGCAGAGTGCAGGTCCCACGTCCCACATATGAAGGTTTTTATCATGGCTAGACACGGGCCAAAAGTTCGGAATCCTCCGGAAATTCACAAACTGACCTTTTTGAGCCAAGTTCAACTTCTAGTTCAATGTCCCTTATTAGGGTAAAAACAGCCAGGTTAATTTAGATAAGTTTGTTTCATTATCATAAGTGTGATCAATTGTTTGAAATAACCTGTTGTATTGACCTTAAACATGTTCAGACGAAAATCTACGGCAAGCTGTGCTGGTCATTCTTTCTGTCGATGATGAACAAATGTATCAATTATTTCACTGTGTTCTTTTACAGTGGTTTACTAAACTTTGCATTTATTGGCACTTTTTAAAGTCTGTCTATAAAGACTGGTTCACGATATTTGTTCTGCACAAATTGTTGGTGTATTTAATGAGATATTAAGCTAATTAAGAAGATTTGATAATGATGCTGTGCAGTTTATGTTCATCTGTGCCAAAATGTGTACACTGATTGTTGTAACACAAAATCATGTAGTATTACTCGAATGGTGGTGCTGATCTGGCTGTAGTGCTAATGTTTGTTTATGTAGTAAGTTACTTAGTAAATGATATGAGTTGTGCTTGGTTTGTGCCAGTTAGGGATGTTCTCAAACTCCCCGACAATGTATTGCATTACGTATGGATGAGTGTTGGGTTTGTTGTCGTCAGATCATGGGAGAGATTGTGGGGTGCCGTGGTGCAGTGGCTAGAGCGTAAGTTGTAAGTTCACAAAATAAAAATATGCGTTCATAGTAGTGAACTAGGTGTATAGGACTGATTCAACCCTCCCCGCGATCACGTTGTGTGGACCTTTGATTTGTACTATCCAAAATCGCTATTAGCGTAATTGCATCATCATCATATATTTCACCCACTAGGTGGCACCACTAGTGGTGTGTTTCCATGTGATATGTGGTGCCGACGAAAGCCCGCTTGTTTAAATTACCTTTTGGGACTGGGGCGACCACCCCACATAGGGATCGTGTCTGTTTGTTCAACCACGTGTTGCACTAGTGGAATATCTAATTTAAACCAAAACGCAATGTATCACTGTTAAACGACACACAAAAGAGTTTGTTTGCAAAACGTGATAAATGCCATCTGACTTTAATTAGAACAACAACATTGTTAACCAATCAGCACTGCCTTTCCCCTATTCCCTTTACTCGTTTTTACCAAAAAGATGTTTTGATAACAAATTCTTTTAATATCACATTTTGCATAATGAGTCGGCAATAAAATGTTCATGTTCAGCCTTTGTTACTAGTTTGTTTCATTTTGGATTCTTAAGATATATCGACTTAATGTACAAGTTTCCAATTTAAACACTGAGGGTGAAATAAACAAGTGGGTTGATCTCAAAACCAACGACATGGATACATCGCATTTTACACGGAATCCCCTCTTATACAAGCTATGTAATAACATATCAATGTACAGGGATGTATATACATGTGTGTACTAAAGGATTCCTGGTGCAATATTTTGTGACTGTGTTATGTAATTTATGTGTCTGTAACGATGATTTATGTCCAGTTTTCAGAATAAACAAGGCTTTGCAACTGAATAACAAGAAATTGATTCTAATTATCACTGATGTTTACAGCTTCTTCCTCAACTGGTTTAGCCCAGCACGATATCCAGATAGTAGCATGTTATACAAAACTAACCTTTTCATTAAAGCTGCATCTGCATTTAGATCTTTCTTTCATTTCAGATTCTTTTTGCAAAAAAACGATCTAATGTTGACCACAATATGCCAGCTAGCGGCAGCTACTTTGTGCAAATGTGTTATTTATTTTTGATAAATCATTGGACAAACATTAATAAATTTGTGGTTTGTTGAAATGAAATTTGACGTGGCTATTTGTGGCTCACCTCTAAATATCATATTAAGGAAGAAGAAAGAGGAGCCATGGAAAAATGTTAGAAATACATTTTCGTCTTTTCATTGTCATCACAACACAAAACAATAAGAACACTTGAGACATTTATTTAGACCCCAGGAGTACAACATAACATAGCTCTCAACTGAGATTTCACAGAGCGCATTGTACAAGTATATTGTTATAATATGTACGTCACAGTGTGTATTTAGTTTATATTATATAAATCTATTGTACGTCACAGTGTGTATTTAGTATATATTATATAAATCTATTGTCTCCTCCCTCTGCCTCTCTCTATCCCTCTCTTTCTATGTCCCACTCTCGCTATCCCTCTCTCTCTTGCTATCCCTCTCTCTCTCACCCCGTGTATATATATATATATTACACATTATATAATTCTATATAACCTGAATTAATAGTAATTAATACAAAAATAATATACACACAAAAACAGTTATATTCCACAGAGAAATACAAGCTGTTGGGTAGCGTTACCAAGTTAGATTGTCTATCCCCTTGGTATGTGGCTCTAGTTCTGTATGAATTCCAAGTATTTCTTCCACTGATTATTCAGCCTCTTGAGAGGAGTAGGACGTAAATAGATGAGCTGGCTTGACCTCTGTACCTAGTACGCTGACCGACACTTGAGGTTGGCTCATAGATGGGGGTAAACAGAAGCCCACTGGAAACTGACAACCAGAATTTTGTTGACAGGAGTATATTGATAGAAACATAGGCGTGCAAACACAAACAAGCATACACACATTTTGTTGTTCTCATCATTCCCTGTCTTCAGGGGTGAGGCTGGCTTGGATACGTCAACATTTTCTTTTTTTCTCTACTTCCTCATTGCGCTTGCACTACTTTCTCTACCACCCTTCTCCATTCTCCTCGGACTTTTTTGTTTTTTTCTCCATTCCCGTTCCATCCACACACTCAAAAACCTGTCTAGTTTGGAGGTAATTGACACACTTGTTTACAATCAGGAATATGTCATGTGGACTGTAATCCAGCGATGTGCTGACACTTGATACCTTGAAATGTGCTTAAAATGTATTAAGGCGGCTAATAAAACTAATAAATCAAAATGAACATACACAGTAAGCAGTGAATCATATCCAATTCTACTGTTGCATGATCGTGATGCCCTTTAGCTTTGAGTCATTCGCAAAATATGCTTTCCATCCACAAAGGATTTGTTTAGGAGTGAAACTCAGACACATGACTGTCTGACTCATTGTGTTAGGGGTTCCAGTCAGTCCGATACTGGTTCAATCAATCTGATGTTTTTCCTCAAAAAAGTTTAATTTTGTGAAAAATCCAACCAACCAGTACATGTTAACTTGCTTGTGTCATATTTGTGTGAACTAATACAAGCTATCAGAAAACTTGTTTATACTGAGCCCAGGCTCTATCCGCCAAGTTTATGTCATTTTCCGTTACCAGATAGCCTCCTTAATCCATGTATCTAAACCTGTCATTGTCTCTGTTGATGGAACTTGCATGATGCCAACATCTACAGTTTATAGCACTACACACCCACCCATGGAGCTGTCGTAGCAGTCCTCTCTAGCGCTAGACAACGGGGGGGGGGGGGGGGGGGTGGTACCGACTAAAGAATTACCGACACCTGACTAACTAATAAACAACACTAGGCAATCTTACTCTGTATTATTCCAGTGCACACTCAACCCTGACCCATGGCAGCTCAGCCTCACATCCCAGCCCAAGCTGGAGGGAAACGCCCAGCTGCACACCCAGCACTCTGTGTGTGCCTCTCTCTTTTTCTGTGTAACAACTCCTATATCTATCTGTCTCTGACTGCTGGTTATTTCAAACTACAGCTATCTCTCGTAATCCCTCCACTACTTAACTATCCCATGTGTCCAACATTAACAATCAACTTTTCACTTCCTTAGAGACTCTAGGCTTAATAAATCCAGTCTTATCTCTTGACAACCCTTTCTGCTACCAGCTAAGGGAGTGCTACTGTGCAGGCAGCCTATGAATGACCCTGTCTTGCCATCTGTATATTACATCACAATAGAACATTCATTAATATATTATACATATTATAATATTTATTAATATTATAAGCCCTACCATAGAGCAACAAACCATTTTTTTATTATCACTTACATTATCATTTTGATTTGATCGTAAACACATCTACAGTGGCACCCTCTGGATTGACAACCACACACTTCCCTCAGGTAGGAGAATGGCCTTTAGAAAAGCATACCATATTGCAAACACAAAAATAACTATTGTTGTGTTTTCTGAAATACATCACCACTTGGTAGATCAGAGGTCAGTGGTCCAAGAATGCAAATAAACAGAGAGACGAGTGGACATCGGCGACTGGGAGGAGATACTGTTATGATACTTCAAAGTTAACATATGTATTTACAGACAGCTATATCACGTGAGTATTATCATTAAAAAATCTGATTTTGACCGTTAAATTGACATAAATCGATAGGTCAATGTCGCATTGGTGTGGGCAGTTCTGGACGGGGCAGCTGTCGGCTAACCTGATGCTTACGAAATGAGAACTGAGATGATTAGAGGAGAATAGCCTCGCCACAGGCTGTGCTCATTAGGGCCTCTGTGCTTGGAGACATATCATCAGCCATTGTGTGTGATACCATGAATCCACCAGGCAACAGTGGTGCTAGGAGAGTAGCTTTCACTGTGCACATTTAATGGAATATCACGTTCATTAGACAGGTGTCAAGTAGCATTGCATAAAGGCAGTAGATCTATGGCTTTTCATTATGTAATGGCACTAGATGGTGCTCTGGCATCACGAGCCTCATGCTGCAGTCATCGAGGGAGGAGTACCCCACAGCCGGATAATTCTAAAATGTTATGGTATATGTATATAATTTTATTATGGTACATTTTTATATGTGAAATGTTGATTAAACTGTGTAGGTTGGTCTTGGGTTCAAAATGAGTAATTATTTTTTTAACAATGAATCATCAGTCTGGTGGTTTATTTTCGGCACTAAAGCGGTATACCACGAGATTATTTCCAAAATTAAGAAAAAGCACTGGACGTGATAAAGCTGTTCCATAAATCCGATGCACCTTATATCCATGTTACAGTGCTGATGAGAACTGGGGTTTTAAAGTTGTTTGTTTTGTGTAGATATTCATTACATTCCTTTAGCGACAGTCCAATGTAACATAACATATTATTTGTTAACAAGTAGAGAAGGCGTCTCTGTTAATTAGTACACAGTCAAACCTCGCTTTACCGTCATTTCGGTAATACAGCCACCTAATCTCAATAAACATTACCCAAGGACGGTTCCAAACGAAGTCCATATATTGTAAAGTATAGGAAAAGTACTCTTGCAAATAGGGTCACCTTGCTATTCAGGTCACTTTTTCCAGTCCCGAGGGTGACCTTAATATGGAGGTTCCATCGTATTTCTGTTTTACAGTTGATCAAAACTCTCCAGTCTTTTTTCGCAAAGGAGAGGTAGTCAGCTTATGTAGGATACATGGTGGATTGTGATCGCTCAACGCTTGCATATTTTGCAGTACTCGTATATAGACCTTGCTCAAATATATACAGTAAATAGACCCAATATAAAACGGTTGACAGTTTTATTCACAGCATTCAAGTGGAAATAGCAATAACACTAATACGTGTTGAATTATTCTGTGCACAATCGATATGATTCAACACCGATACAGGCAGTGACATCAATGCAAGACTTGAACAAATGGAAACATATACTCACATATTTAACATGTACACACAAACATCTTTACATGCCAGGCGTGGTAGTTGACTACATTACCCCTGGCAGATATCCTATGCAATGTACAGATACTAATGAATGCAATTACGCTAATGCGTTGTTACTACATGCGATTTTCATTCCAACGAATCAGTTGTACTTAGTAACTGACTCCAACAGTCGTGAATGTAAGTTGTAACTGTAGACGTTTGTGCTCCACATCAAAGGGTGAAGCCAAGAAGTTGCAATATAATTACCAGTTCGACCATTCACACGCCCAACAACATGTAACATGAGCCATGATTGGGTAAAACCCAAATTACCGATTTTAGAATGGCAAAGAGATGTTTGGATGATGGGCTTGGCTTGTCTTCTTTAGTGAGTACAGTATGTTGAATGTAAAGTAATCAACAGCGCCCCCTGGTGCATGAAAATGTACACACAGATTGCATTCGTTATATCACCGACTAGAACTGTAGAACGGGCCATAGTTAACCACATTGAAAGACAACCACTCACAGAATCCTAATATGGTCACTGCTCCATCCCAATGTGGGAAAATATGCCACAAAGTGAATATCTGGACAGCTTGACAGTAAAATAAATGACTGTTCATCTTGAAATTACTTTAATGGGTCTAACGACCTGTTGACCTGGAGTGCAAGACATAATATATATATTCATTTTGTGGCACTATACGATTTACACATTACTAACAAAAATGCCTATCCTGCAGATGGTGCTATATACACAGATGCAGAAGGCAGTTCTCCAGAGTAGTCATCAAGTATGTTTGTTATCGCGCCAATTTGAAAGGGTTTTTGTGTTAAAGCAAGTCCTATGAAACGTCTCAAACTGACTGGTGGTGCCATGACGTTATGAATAATTGATTTACACCTACCTATTGTACAGTACAAACAATAAAACCTGTTAAAAAACTCACCAATGGGAAATTTTGAAAAAGTAATGGCGTTTAGTTTTTTAAGTGTAATCCTTAAAATTTGGCACCCAATGTGCAGGCTATCTAGGAGGAAAATCGTAACGTACAACGCACATTCATAAAAGCTCGATAATAGTCAGATGTGGCATTTTGTGCTGTGGCATTTTGTCAAACCACATTGTGTGCTCTGGCATTTTGCTCATGACGTTGTGGCCTTTTGTCCGGATGCCGCACCACCAATAAATGAAACAGTTCTACGACATTATTCTTGTAAAAACATGTCTGGGAATGCGAGACCATTACATTAGCATCCCATAACCCACAAAAAGACTGGAGTAAATCACCATAATGGAAAAACCAGTATATAATTAATAAAAAATTGCCTTCCACCTCATATATTCATATATCGCCTCCACAACAATATATATACAGATAGCATGTATTACCAGAGGTGAGGCATCCTATTACTAATCAGTAGAGCAAGACTTATTTATTATTATCTTACAACAACACATGAAGCAAAAACCGAGGAGAGCAGTAGAGTATTTCGATCTTAAAAGAACACACAAAACAACTTGTGCATGCGTTAGTCATTTCTGCTGCAATGGTCTTCTTAATGGATTGCTAGCGACAGTAATTGAGAAACTACAACGTATCCAAAATGCATATGCTCGTATCATAACGATGCGATCGAAACGAGACCACGTCACGCCCATGCTCTTGGAGTTGGACTGGCTTCCTGGGAAGTCGCATTATTTTCAAGACCCTACTTTCTCTTCTACATTCTCTTGTGCAGCTCCAAGAGCATGGAATCAACTACCACTCACAGTGCGCCAATGCACTAGTGTCAATCAGTTTAAAATGGCACTGAAGACGCATCTTTCACAAATAATTTTAATCTTCGATGATCATAATTATTTATACCTTTATTTTAATTTATTTAGTATTATAATTAATATATTTTATTGTTTTAATAGTTTGAATAATTGTGTTTATTTACATATTTTAAGACAATAAAAAATTAGTGGATTTTACTTAGTACCGGTAGTAATGATTGCATGGTATTTTTAAATTTTAAACTAAATATCGTATAATGTTATTTATTTATTTATTTGCATTAACCATTGTAAAGCGCCCCAGAACAATTATTAGGATGGGGCGCTATATAAGAAATAAATTATTACGGTAAACTCGTTTCCACCGATACGTAATTTCTGCTGTTGCTAATTATGGCATAATTAACTGCTAATTATGGCATAATTAACTACTAATTATGGCATAATTAACTACCAATTATGGTATAAATAACTACTAATTATGGTATAAATAACTACTAATTATGGTATAATTAACTACTAATTATAGCATGTATTTCCTGGTAAAGTGAACATACAGCCACCTTGAGTAGCTCACCACTCTATCTATATTTATTGTGTTCATATTTCTCTGATAGGTAGAAAATCATATTGGGTACACATAATTAAATACATATAATTAACTACCTATAATGCTTTTTGAATTACATCACCCATTGGTGGATTAGAGGCCAGTGGTGTAAAGACATGAGGGTAGAAAGAGGGGAGAGTGGACCTTGGCGCCTGGGAGGAGATGTAGCCAGACTGCCCACAAAGTTAGCGTACTGAGGTAGATTAATGGAATGACACGTGTACATAATGTGTTATATTTCATTCCCGCTTGGTAGTTACCAAATGACAGTCATGTCCACGGAACATACAACAAAAATAATAATCATGTACACAGCTTGCAATGACACCTCCCTGTAGTGGACTCTGCCTTGCAATGACACCTCCCTGCAGTGGACTCTGCCTTGCAATGACACCTCCCTGCATTGGACTCTGCCTTGCAAGTTTAACATGGTTATTTTGTTCAATATTGATTGGCATTGTGCATGCATGCATCTTAAAAGAGCTCGAAGTAGGTGATTTTGACAAACTTCTGCCTATCAACGACATGTTGGCAGGGGCTGTGAAGAAGTTTCAGAATTTTCTCGGGTCCGGTTTTCTTATAACCTGGCCATTGAAGGGAAAGTCAACCTTGGCCTGTGACTTTCACGTTATGACATTACAGTGTTAACCCTTTTCTCCTTGTCGACACTTAACCCATCCTCTTCGACTTGGAATGTTGAACTGTACGTCCATTTATTCAGGATCTTCCTGCTCCAGCAATCATTTCCTCCAGTACTGAAACACGAATAGACACATGAAACTAACAGGTTCTGCAGTGAAAATTCACATTTCATTCAACATTATGCTATAAGAGTGCAGACAAAAAAAATGTGTAAGAATTTGTAATGGCTCCTTGCCCTTTGCAGAAAGAAACAAAATGTCTACAAAATAGTACACTGGAGGATGAATACCTGGCAGTGTTAGCAAACAGTCTGATACAAAGTACAGACCTCTAACCCACAGGGTGCTCATATTATGAATTGGTTCCATGGAGATTGCAAGCATGTATAAAGAAAAACACTAGAGAAAAGGACATTAAGAGGAAATCAAATAGATACTAAATGGTTATGAAACTATTGATAGAAGTATTTTTACTCGCACTGATAGAAGAATTAGAGTACACACAACCCCCAAATATTGTGTACCAGAATGTTTTGTTGTGATCTTTCACTATATGGCTGATATATCATGTGAATCGTACCTTGTGTATTTGAAATTTTAACAGACCATTTTAATAATTTGTATTTCATAAAATGTATTTGAAATGTTAAAATAGAGCTTATTTGTGGTATGAAATTTTAAAGTGACGTTACTTAGTAACTGGGAATTCACTAAATCAGGTCTTGATTGTGTGGCAACTGTGAGAATGCGCCGGACATCACATGGCAATTGTGGTTAGCCCCACCTGCCTCTGCCAATACAGGGTGTTTACAATCTGAATATGACCCCAAGTCTGATTTCTTTCACTAGTAAAAATGCCTATCATCCAGGTAGCGCTACATTCACAGACACAGAAAAGGTTTGTAGATTAGTCCCTAAAAGTTTGCCACCTGAAATACAAACCATCTAGGAGGAAAACATTGACACCCTGCATGCACACACATTCATTAGCTCAATTATAGTAATAATGATAATAGTAATAATAATTAAATCTTATACAGCGCCGGTCTCCACCATAGAGGTGCACAGGATTTGGCCATTGATGATTTTTAAGTAGTCATATTAAAAATTATAAAAGCACTATTCTTAGATATAATAAGAACAACGTTCTATACATTCTAAAAATAGTATAATTAATTATACCTCATAAAATAAATAAATATTATAATTATATAATTGATAGATTATATATAATTGATAAATATTATATAATATTAGTTCCACATGAACGACATATTGAGATACATGCCTGAGCAATCTTGTGCATCTGTTCCATGAGGGCCGCCACAGTGGCCGAACTGCTTGCGTCAATGAGACTCTGCATGTAATGCACAGCCTCCTCATCCGTTAGATCCAGGCGGAACTTGTCCTGCACCTGGTGGCCACACAAACAACTACAACAGTTACATTCTCGATAATGGTAAACAGATACTTTCTGAACTGTTTTATTCCGCCTTCAAATGACCTCACATGCAAAATTTTGATTGTGATGTAAGCAAACCGCGACATTAACATTAACAAAATTAAGGTACTGTAACTGAGTCAGCAGACGTTTTTCAAATGTTGGTCAAGTTTTATCTTCAAGCATTTGTTAATTTTAATAATTTCTAATATATTTCTAAGGCAATGTTATCAATTTCAAAGATATAATATAACAATTTAATCAGTTCCAGAAACCTTACCTTCTTGACTGTCTTGTCAGGCTCAAGAGCAATGTCAGGCACATTGGCATCCACCATGAGAGAGAACAGGTTGAGGATAAGGTTGGCAGATCTGAAAACAGAATCAGCCAATATTATTAAGATAATTGTTATGATAAACATTAAGATAATTGTTATGATAGCACTTATGAAAATAAACATGTTACAGCAGTATAGGTAACAATATCAACCCAGATATCTCATCTGTGAAGGTGACAACATCAACCCAGATATCTTACCTGTGAAGGTGACAACATCAACCCAGATATGTCACCTGTGAAGGTAACCACATCAACCCAGATATCTCACCTGTGAAGGTGACAACTTCAACCCAGATATCTCATCTGTGAAGGTAACAACATCAACCCAGATATCTCACTTGTGAAGGTAACAACATCAACCCAGATATCTCACCTGTGAAGGTAATAACATCAACTCAGATATCTCACCTGTGAATGTGACAACATCAACCCATATATCTTATCTGTAAAGGTGACAACATCAACCTGTGTATCTCACCTGTGAAGGTGACAACATCAACCCATTTATCTCACCTATGAAGGTAACAACATCAACCCATTTATCTCACCTATGAAGGTAACAACATCAACCCAGATATCTCACCTGTGAAGGTGACAACATCAACTCAGATATCTCACCTGTGAAGGTGACAAGAGAAATTCAGATTTTTCATATGTGAAGGTGACAATATCAACTCAGATATCTCATCTGTGAATGTGACAACATCAACCCATATATTTCATCTGTGAAGGTGACAACATCAACCCATATATCTCATCTGTGAAGGTGACATCATCAACACAGACATCTCACATGTGAAGGTAACAACATCAACCCAGATATCTCACCTGTGAAGGTAATAACATCAACCGAGATATCTTACCTGTGAAGGTAACAACATCAACCCAGATATCTCACCTGTGAAGGTGACAACATCAACTCAGATATCTCACTTGTGAAGGTGACAACATCAACTCAGATATCTCATATGTGAAGGTGACAACATCAACTCAGATATATCATCTGTGAATGTGACAACATCAACCCATATATCTCATCTGTGAAGGTGACAACATCAACCTGTGTATCTCACCTGTGAAGGTGACAACATCAACCCAGATATCTCACCAGTGAAGGTAACAACATCAACCGGAATATCTCACCTGTGAAGGTGACAACATCAACTCATATATCTCACCTGTGAAGGTGACAACATCAACTCAGATATCTCATCTGTGAATGTGACAACATCAACTCATATATCTCATCTGTGAAGGTGACAACATCAACCTGTGTATCTCACCTGTGAAGGTGACAACACCAATCCAGGTATCTCATATGTGAAGGTGACAACATCAACCCAGATATCTCATCTGTGAAGGTGACATCATCAACACAGACATCTCACATGTGAAGGTGACAACATCAACCCAGATACCTCACCTGTGAAGGTGACAACATTAACACAGACATCTCACATGTGAAGGTGACAACATCAACCCAGATATATCACCTGTGATGGTGACAACGTCAACACAGACATCTCACCTGTGTAGGTAACAACATCAACCCAGATATATCACCTGTGAAGGTGGTAACATCAATCCAGACATCTCACCTGTGAAAATGACAACTAAATACAAATATCTCACCTGTGGATGTGACAACATCAATACAAATATTTCACATGTGAAGATGACAGCATCAACACAGACATCTCATGTGCAAAGGTGACAGATATATCACCGGTCGAGGTGACAACATCAACCTAGTTATCTCAAGTGACAACATCAACCCAGACATCTCACCTGTGAAGGTGACAACATTAACACAGACATCTCACATGTGAAGGTGACAACATCAACCCAGATATATCACCTGTGATGGTGACAACGTCAACACAGACATCTCACCTGTGTAGGTAACAACATCAACCCAGATATATCACCTGTGAAGGTGGTAACATCAATCCAGACATCTCACCTGTGAAAATGACAACTAAATACAAATATCTCACCTGTGGATGTGACAACATCAATACAAATATTTCACATGTGAAGATGACAGCATCAACACAGACATCTCATGTGCAAAGGTGACAGATATATCACCGGTCGAGGTGACAACATCAACCTAGTTATCTCAAGTGACAACATCAGTACAGACATCTCACCTGCGGAGGTGAAGGAAGGCCGTGTAGCAGAGCTTGCGGAAGTCGGTGAAATGTTCGCTAGTTATTCCGCCCATTCCCTCCACCATTTCCCGTGTCAGTTTCATGGGAGGGGGCATGGGTTTGGGGTCTCGGCCAAGGATGTAGCCAAAATCAATGTGAAAGAGTTTACCTGAAGATGTAACAGTCATAACAATTACAAATCCATTCGGAGGAGTTTAAAATAAATTTATTTGCACAACAATTGACAAGTCATGTACTTCATCCTCACATGCCAGGGGGTCCTGCTGATTACACCAGTCTCAGTACCCCCTGGCAGATCGCTTGCCAAAACTCGGAATATAAGCTCAGCCAACAATATCACTTGCCGGCAAGTTCCAGTGGTCTTCTGGGTGGCCTTCATGGAATGTTTGGGAAGAAGACGTAATTTTTTGAATACACAATACCACTCAATGGCTCGTGAGAATGGTTGAATGGGTAATTATATTGGGATTCCTGGAACTGGAGCGAGAGTCCGACGAGCTTCTGCACTGTTCTCACGGGTGGTACGGCAAAGTCAGTTATGAGTTTGATTCCGCTAACTTGCATACAATGCGTAGGAGATCTGGCAGGGGTAGTGTACGTAGTCACACCTCTGGTTTATGAGGATGGAGTAATACATTAAATTTTAAAAATAAATCTTGTAATAAATACATACTATAAGTATAAAGTAAAACCATAACTTTGATATAAAAAACATAATATATTATACATACGTACAAGATACTTTTTTTTTCTCAAATAAACTAAGTGGTTTCTATGTTTTGTATGCAACATGGAAGAGTTATATGTTACATAATAGGTTTCTAGGCTTATTTCTAATAGAGATGCAGGAAATGGTTTCCCATGCTTTGGAAAACTTGACACTTGATGATTGTAGGAAGGAATAGGCACTCATTAATGCAAGGGGGTGGGTGAAACTCTTTATTGAGCCCTAAACAATGTTTGTGTGACAGTTGCATGGTAAATAAAAGGTATAATCGCATACTGCACA
This sequence comes from Escarpia spicata, assembly GCA_963995525.1. Classification (NCBI taxonomy): domain Eukaryota; kingdom Metazoa; phylum Annelida; class Polychaeta; order Sabellida; family Siboglinidae; genus Escarpia; species Escarpia spicata. The sequence goes on from OZ023216.1 coordinate 12,256,389, forward strand.
AATACAACAATTGGACACTGTTAAATAGTAAATAAATTATGTATATTTCCATACATTAGACTTGTATGCAAAAACATTGATACATACATACATACATTATACATACACACATACATATAAAATATGAGTTGTACAATAACACGTAAATAAAATCAAAATTTCCAACCGGAGCTGGAAAATATGCGATGAAGGCAGGCAATACACCCAGATAATAATGGTTACTCTCGATAATGCCACAGCTTCTGAGCATACTCTTTACAACTGATTCATTTGATAGCCATCTCATTAGTCTCACCTGTTGTGGTCAAGAGCAGATTGTCCAAGTGCCTGTCTCCCACGCCCAACAGGTACGTTATCACGCAGTATCCAGCTACAACAGGTAAGAAGAATATCTCTACTTGCCTCAAAAACTGAAATGTACCTCTTCAATAAATAATTTTCACTTCTCTTATTTCAATTTAATTTTGTGAAAAAGCAAATATACATAGTATCCGCTATAACGTGTTCGCTTGTTTGTGTCATTTTTGTACATACGCTGTCGTTTTTGTAAATTCATCAGAGAAGCTATTATCTTATTTAATTACCGCCCAGGAATCAATTCATGTGATTTTCAACATTGGAATCTTGCATTTCTGTGTTCTCGTTTTCAACTTGACTTCCTCTCTCCCCCAAACCAGGTTATTGCTAAATACAATGGGTTGACAGGTAAATGTTGGCCTGCAATTCATGTATCCAGTACGTCGCAGTTTGCCGACATCACAATCTAATTTTTGCGCGTGACCTCCGTCAAGCTTTGCCTTTGCCAACAATGTTGATAGCAGTGATATACTTGAATGACATTACTATTGCTGCATGACGTCTCATAAATCAAACATTTCCGCAGACAATAGTCACTTTAAAAACTTGTGTCGTTGTCATCAAGAACCACTGATGTGACCAGAATTTGAACAAAATATACGACGGAATATCCGAACCAACCGTGTGTTTTTCTGATGGCTTGACGGAGGTTTTGCTAGGCAACAGGTCACGTAATAGATAGTTTAACTGGCTTTGACAAGCAACTTACAAGACATAATTATGAAAACCATTAAAAGAAATTAATGTACTTTTTTTAAAATAAAAAAGTGTACAGAGTGTATATTATTTAGGCTATGCACACATTACATATATGGACATCAGAAAACTGGATTTGCTCCGAGCTAAACCAGTTGAGGAAGGAGCTTATAAATGACACAGCTACACAATATAAACTATACAGACATACATGATGTACAGATTTTGAACTGTAAAATATATAACAATCAATAAACATTGAAAAAGTTTCTTCAGAGGTAAATATACTAAACACTCAATAAACAATAAACAGAATGATACATTTAGAAACAAAAATTTTTGCTGGGAGATTCCTAGTACAGTATGTGGTGTGTTTTTAGTGGCTGCGTCTAGTTGTTGCACATAACCTTGCCAGTTTTTTTTTTTGAGGTTGAACCTCGACGGAATGGCACGATTTGTGGGGTGACTACTGCATTCATTTGTAGGCCAAGAGGTCGATGTTGGGAGTGTGGAACTGGGTCCATAACAACCTTTGCAACATCCAGCCATCCGGCTGGTAACAAAGATGAGATCTGGGTTGTAACCTATCCGCCATCGGCCACTGTTGAAAGAGCTGGGAAGCTTAGGGTCGTGAATTAGACTGAGGCTGCGAGTCTCAGCCCAATTTTCTACCTGTTCACCGTCAGTGTTCGTCATTTTATAACCCCACACTGCTCTATGACTGCTAGAGTCTCCGATGATCACCCGTGGTTAGTTTCTTGCAGGGGTTGGTGGTTGATCAACAGGAAACGGTTCACCTGGTGGTTTGCAGATTGATGTTATGAAGATTCCATTTAGGTGTTACTTCATTTGAAAATATTCCATAGTTGATTACTTCAGTTGGAAATATTCCATACTTGGCATAATTTGATTAGCAAAACACAACAATACCATTTATCTCTGCTGCTAAATACATATGAGTGAATGACTTGCATGCATCGCCATAATGATATTGTCACATTTGCAAGCAGGCAATTTATCATCAATTGTGGTTAGCGCCACAAGAACATACCGCAGCTCTTGACGTACGTATCGATTACTTCCGGCAGTACCCCATAGGGGGCGGTCTCAGACGGTGCATGTTTGCGGAAGAAGTTGAGAATAGCGCCATCTGTTGCCAGAACCTCTGCGACAGCAGTAGATTCGATAAACTGAAGAAATCCTGAAACCAACAGAAACGATCCAACCGTTCCTTCAAAGTATTTATATAAACCGACCTTGTCTAGTCCAAATTTGTTTAATATAAAGTTCTTGATACTAGAATAAATACAGTGACAGAATATTTCCCGCCAAATTGTGTTTAATAAGCCTAAAATATCGTTTGTAATTTGAATGTTGTGTCCATAAAAAGCGCACAAATCATTCAAATAGTCAATATAACTGTTGCAGAGACAGACAACGGTAACTGCAAGTTCTTGCAATTTTGGTGCAAACGGCCATGTTTCTGCAATCAAGACCGCAACTGAATCAGTGAGCTTCCTGCTACTGAATACCCTCTCAGGCTTGAGATGAAGATTTTGCATAATGGAAGAGATCAGGTCACTTAATAAAAACCTGCTCTTCAACTCAACCAATCTCCACTTCAGTTACAGAATCAATAACGCCTATTTCCTCAGGTCTCGCCGTTTATTCTGATGTGAAAATGCATCTAAGTCATGGATAGCCACAGCCAAGTTAATTAATTTCAAAGTTGTTCGGTTTTAGTGGATGTTCCCGTGGAACAGGTGGAAGGTTAGCTCAAAAACAGGTGGAAAGTTGGTCCCCAAAAAAGGTGGAAAGGTGGACCCCAAAACAGGTTGAAGATTGGACCCAAAAACATGTTGAAGACTGGACCCAAAAACAAGTGGAAGGTTGGACCCCAAAACAGGTTGAAGGTTGGACCTCAAAACAGGTTGAAAGTTGGACCCAAAAAGGTTGAATGTTGGACCCAAAAAGAGGTGGACAGTTCGACCAACTAAAAATAGGTGGAAGGTTGGACCCCAAAACAGGTGGAAGGTTGGCTCAAAAACATGTGGAAGGTTGACCTTAAATAGGTGAAAGTTGGTCCCAAAACATGTAGAAGGTTGGCCCTAAAACAGGTGGAATGTTGGCCTTAAAACAGGTGGAAGGTTGGCCTTAAATAGGTAGAAGGTTGGTCCCAAAACATGTTGAAGGTTGGCCCTATAACAGGTGGAAGGTTGGCCCTAAAACAAGTGGAAGGTTGGCCCTAAAACAGGTGGAAATTTGGCCCTAAAACATGTAGAAGGTTAGCCCTCTTTATTTGTCTGTCTGTCTGTTCCCCTACATACAATCACACACAAGATCTTGCATGCAATCATGCCGATATGCATGTATATTAAGGTGTAGTATTTAGGTAAAGTGGCTACACGTATCATTTGTGGAATACACGTCTCGTTGAGTTTGTGCGTCCATCACCCATGTGACCTGTTGAAACATGCACACCCACTTACCATGCTTCGTACTTGTCGCCAACACTTTGTACGGTGTCAACTTCAGGTCCAGGTTCTCTGTCTGCAGAAGCTGGACAAACAAGACGAGTAACTCTTTATACGGTTAATACACGAAAGGGTATTGTTAATGAAATTAAAAGATTATATTTGTATGATAATATATCAGAATTCAAACAATAGTACACGGATAAATAGTCAAGAATATCGTAAATACAGAATCACGTCTGTGGCTGTGCCTAATCCATGAGATTAATGATCTGTAGCACAAGATGATCCCATCTGAGACTACCTGATCCACAAATCAGAATCAGAAATGATCTTGATCCACCATAGTAATGATCCATAGTACAAGATCCTGTTTGTGTCAGACTACCTGATTCATCATAGCAATGATCTATCATACAAGAAGATCGTGCCTCTATCCACCTGATCCATCAACAAGATGATCCTGTTTCAGCCTATGCCATGTACCTGATCCATCAGGGTAATGATCTGTAGTACAAGTTGATCCTGCCTCAGATCATCTCCATGCTTGAAGATCGTAACGTATTTCTGCCCACTTGTGGTGCAGAAAGTGAATCGACACGGCATCAAGGCGCTCTGCAACACACAACAGTCATAATACTTATACACTGGTATGCTGACTTGGGCGCACTGTATCAGTATCCCCTCCCAGGTGCCAATGTTCACTCCTCAACATGTTCATTTGCATCCTTGTGTCACTGGCCTCTCATCTACTAATTGATGACTATTGTATTTAAGGCAACAGGCTCATCGTGAAATGTCATATTTTAATTAACTGTCATATCTTAAAAACTACTTGTTCAATCGTGACCAAATTTGTAGTGTCTTAAGTCTGTTAAATGCTAACCAGCTTGCATAACGGTAACCATGGTAACCAGATAGTTCTTGAAAATTTTGACGGGGTCGTTTTGTGGATAGTCTCATGAAAAATCGAATTGATATACAGCTGTATTTACATTTTTTTTATTTATTCTAGCAAACTGTATATTAAGTTGTGCAATGAAGTACTTTGGCTGAAAAAGAGTAATATTTAGAATAAAAATTTTTTTTTTTATATTATCATGTTTAGGAAAATTATACAATAATTAAAAGTTAAATTTTGTACCAAAGGTTGTACTCTTTATTCACCCAAACTACTTCGTTGCACAACTTATTATATTATTTTTCAGAACACATAACAAAACATAATTTTATTTTCTGTGGGACAACCACCCAACAGAATTTCCAAAAATGATCTGGTTACCATGGTTACTGTTGTGCAAATTGATTAGTATTCAATATCAGGCATTCTTTTCATGTAGTCTTTAAACACTGCAAATTTAAGATATGACAGTTGAATAAAATATAACATTTCATGAGGAGCCTGTTAGTTAGTTAGTTATTTACTGCTCCATGTAAATTCAGTTCAGCAGAGTATAACAATGTCAACATAAGCTGCCTGGGTAGTGATTTGTAGATCCACATGTGGTGATTTTATGACCAAAAAATCTGATCACTGAAAACTCTGCAAAAGGTAATGGTAAGTTCTTATACAGTATCCAGCCCTCGGGACTGCTCAAAGCGCTTTACACTTTACTCCCTGGCAGACCTGTTCAATTGAACACAATCTCATCTTCTCTGGGATGCATCCAGCCATGCAGCAATTAATGCACAAAAACTATTCGTACACAAATATCCACCATTGTCTATAGCCAGGTGCTCCTTCATACAGGTGAGTGAACTGGAGCAACGAAGAGTGAATAAATTTACCCAAGGTTTGACATGACAGCACAGGATTTGAACCCGGGTTCTCTCGGTCGAGAGTCCACAGCTCCACATTGTGTCCATCTTATATTGCCACTGGCTGACAGGGGAATGTACACACATTATAAAACATACAAGGGCTCACAAGAAAAGCTTAAGAGAAAATTATATATATATATATATATATATACAGTAAAACCTGTCCATGGTCATCATCTGGAAAATTACTGTTATAGACAGGTTGTCGTTATGGGGAGTTTCGTGACTTGGATAATCACCAGGTGGAGCCACAGTATTATGAATGGTTACGTTGACGTTCGTTCGTGAACAATACAAACGCAGAGTTAACAGTAATACTAGTAATACAGGTCACGAAATAAGCGGTATCGCATCGCATTTTGCGAGGCAAATATTGCGGTTTGCTAGTCAACTGCATTTTTGTATGTCAAATTTTGTGATGCAATATTCGTGAATATTTTAATTTTATTTGTTGCAATCAAACAGTAACTGTTGTAGCATGGCTTGGACGCCGCCATTTTTCTCGCAGGAATCTCCCGCGCGAACCCGAAATGCGATTTTACCAAGGGGTTATGCCAATTCATTTTTGTTTTTATCGTCCAAGTAAAGACGAACAGAAACAGCTTTGATGTCCAAAAGGAAACACGAGGGTGAGAACGTGTGCAAGGCAAGCGTTGGCCCAGATTTGCTCAGGGGATTATCAATACAATTTGAGCTTCGGACCATTGTAATATTTACCTAGGCAGTCTCTCCAGCTACGCCAAGCCGGAGAGACTGCTAGTACACGCGATGACACCGACACGATGACGTTTTACTCAGGGAAATTATGGATTCCCTTTGACCTGCTTGCAAGTGGCAGGTTGACTATGAATGGTTCGGTCCAAATTAACTGACCGTTATATGCAATAGACAGGTTACCGTTATGGACACGTAGTGGACAGTGCAAACTATTAGGAAGTCAATCGGGACTGTCAAAAGTGACCATTATATTCAGGTTATCATTATGGACAGGTGGCCGCTAAGACATGTTTTACTGTATATACATATATATATATATGTGTCCTTGTAAATATAACATTACATTAAGATTAAAAAGACTGTATATACAGACTAAAATACATGACATAATTCCTAGAATATTAAGATAATTAAAATAAATAATTATAATACATTAAAATTAATTAAAATATATCATATAAATTAAATAAATAAATAATTTATAAGCTAAAATTATAAAGTATCTACCCACTGCATACTCCAGCTGTTTTGAAGATGTCACATTTCAACTATGATTACCTTGAAGAGGGATGCCTCTTCAGGAACGATGCTTTGAACCATGACCTCTGGGTCAAGGGGCAAGGGCATGGGGTCAAAGTTGCCAAAGTTGAACTTAAGCATATCTGGATCATGTAGCAGAGCTTGCAACTTCTCGATCTGAACAAAATAAATGACACAATATTAAGTAATAAATTACACGTTCACAGTTCTTGGCTATAATACAGAATAAATATGATAAATAAATAAACTGTGGCAGTGTTTATCGTGAAATATAATAAAAAAATGGAATATGATGCCATGGATGCTGCTAAAGAATGGCAGTGGTTGTTAGTTGTTGCCTGTCATGTGACGTGTTAAGTGGTATTGATTTCAATGATCTGTCAATTTTCTTTTCATCATAACGTTTGTTCACCTAAATCATTTTCAAAATAAAATTCAGTAACGCATCTAGGAATAAATTTTTTGGTAAATAAAAAAATAAGTATAAATATAATTGTTTTAATGTTTTAAGGAAGTACCAGAGACACCAGAATAAAGTGAAATACCTTTCTCTTTCTATTTCCACTTTCTCGAGCCACCAGTTTCACCAGCCGCACTAGTTTGTCCATAAAATCTTGCTGACGGGAAATCATCGACCGCAATGTAGCCCACTCTGGCCCCCCCTGTAAACCAGTAGATTGCTGATCATACGTTCATTCAAGGAGTAAACGTGGGGGAAACACTAAGTGGAGGTGAAACACAAAGTGGGGAATTAAACACAATGGAAAAACATAAGTTGGGGGGACAAAAAGTGGAGAGAACCACTGACAGGAGAACACGAGTGTGTGACACTTACATTCTTGAGGGTGTAGCTGAAGCTCTTGAGGACAGTGACGTACATCTTGATGACACCACTGTCTCGACGCGTCTCCACCTGGTCGTCACACTCCACCATCAGATACCTGCATCACCACAATCAGACACCTGAGTCACCACAATCAGACACCTGCGTCACCACAATCAGACACCAGCGTCAACACAATCAGACACCTGCATCACCACAATTAGAGACCTGCGTCACCACAATCAGACACCTGCGTCACCACAATTAAACACCTGTGTCACCACAATCAGACGCCTGCATCACCACAATTAGACACCTGTGTCACCACAATCAGACACCTGCATCACCACAATTAGATACTTGTGTCACCACAATCAGATACCTGCTTCACCACAATCAGACATTTGTGTCATCACAATCAGACACTTGTATCACCACAATCAGATACCTGTATCACGACAATCAGACACCTGTGTCACGACAATCAGACACATGCATTACCTCAATCAGACACCTGCGTCACCACAATCAGATACATAAACTGACTGTTGGTAATGAATGGAATAGCAGATATGAGGCTCCTGCCATAACAACTAATTTATGTTTTAAAGGGAGCCTACGTGGCCATAATGCATGACATTTATATTATATTTTTCTTGACGTGGATTATTGCAGCGGTCATTTCATTTATGTAAGCATATACGCGTGTAAACATTTACTATGCTATTATTAGATAGGCAGGGCACATCAGCAGACTACGAGATAACTGATGGACATAAAAAGGTAAGTTCTTATATAGCGCAGAATTCAGTACTGCTCAAAGCGCTTTACACTTTACTCCCTGGCAGTTCAATCGAACACCATCTCGACTTCTCTGGGAAGCATTCAGCCACACTGCAATTAATGCGAGAAGACCATTCGTACACAAATATCCTGCCTATAGCCACGTACTCATTCATACAGCTGAGTGAACTGAAGCAATGTAGAGTAAATGAACTTGTGCAAGGTTCGACACCGCCACACAGGTTCGAACCCACGTTCTCTCAGTCGAGAGTCCGGAGCTCTTACCGCTGTGCTACTGCACTCCACATCACGTATCACAACCTGGAGACCTTACGAATGGAAACGATCTAGAGGAAGACCGGCGAGACAGTGGAGAGACGAACTAGACGAGTACTGGAAGGGCACCATCTGGCAGAGGATAGCACAAGACAGGCAGATTTGGAAACAATATGCTGAGGCCTTCGCCCAAACACTACGGCTGCACAATGATGATGATGATATAATTTTACATGTATTATTTAGCATATGTAAATTCATACTTACAGTCACAATATGTGTGTATCTAGTCATATCATAGACAATTAAAAAGTATAAATAAATACTCTCTCTTTCTCTCTAAGGAATGTCACTCACCAACAGAAGTAATTGGCAAGCTTTGGGTTTCGACATGCCCTCATAATGAGAAATGTACACAGGTCCATCTGAAACAGAGGCAGAGGTCGGAGGTCAACATCTACCCTGGGTCATTTCTCTCTGCTCACTTTATTAGGGTACGTATTCAAACACTCTGTCAATTGTTCTAATGGTTGACATTTGGTTGTTTCAGGTGTCAATATGCTAGTGATCACAAGGTCAACACTGATGTTGACGGGATACAGAAGCCATATGTAGGATGCATTTTATGTCAATAAAATGTATGATATTTGACTCTATGGTTGTCCATAATATAAATTTGTTGTCACCTATAAATGAGTACATCTATTTAACAAATCGACACCACAATCACACCATTTTAAAGATAATTCAATGGACATCAAAATAAACACAACTTGCAACTATAGAAAATCAATAGTTTTGAAGATACAGCTTAAAAATTGCAGGCACCCAGAAATGTTGAGATCTGTGGCAGCAGCCTGGGGAACAGGGACACATGCCAATTTAACTGGCTGGGGTCTAATGGGTTAATGGTCCAGTTTAGGTTTTAGTAACTTTTCTGGGAAGTATTACAATTCCATGAAAAAACTTTAAACTCCACGACAACAACTGCGCTGGCTACCTATTTGCTGATGTCACATCATACTAGTGCTGCCATCTACGAGATGGTCACAGCCAGCACTGTTGTCTAGACCCAGAGTTATCAATCGGAATATGACTTACCCCTACCGTTGATGCAACAGTGCTGCCCTCTAGCCCAAGGGCGTCAAGCAGGCTGTCTTGTATTGCAGTGACAAGTTCTTCTGACGATGACGATGACATCTCATTGTCACTTGCGCGCCTTGACGTCGTCACAGTTCCATGGCAACTGGATAGACAATCATCACAAGACACAATGAAATAGAACTGACATGTCACTCAGTGATATCAGAAACATCACCAATTCAAAGATATAAATAAAAATACAATGAGGGGGTGGGAGTTTATGGGCAAGCGTCACAAAGTATTACATCGGGGTGGGGTGTCTCTACGCATGTTACATAATGATTATTTTTAATATTTGTTTATTAAGATGTCAGTATCAGACATTCATTGTTGAGCCACTTTTTTGTAGATTACAGCAACACTCCAGTAAGGAGAACAGCACATAGAAGTATCTTCAAAATATCTCGTCATATACAATAAAAATTCATAAACAAATTATCATAATAAAGTCATGTAATCTTTCCCTGTAAAGTACTGTGACGAATGTAACTACCTGTCTTCCTCCGTGACTCCGCCGTCAGTTGCGTCACAAGAGGGCACTGCTGCAGCTGAGCCAGTTGAATCTGAGCGAACGACGAAGTGGGGTAGCTCATATTGTTCTTGCTGTCGTTGAAACGCTGCCTGAATGTTATCGAAGTTCTCGTACTTGAGCGCCTGAACTAGTTGCAGCAGGTACAACAGCAGCTCCTGTTACCATGGAAACAACGAACCCTCTCAAAAGAGTGAAATACATGTAGACACAATAGACAAATTATCTTTTGCCCCATATTAAATTTTCAACAAACATTTATTTCCCAAGAAAAAATCGCTAAACAAAATATTGACAAAGTTAACAAGATTTAACAAGTTACTACTTTTTGGCACGCTTTTCGGGATGCCGAGATGTGACGTCACATATGAAACATACTCGCATCAGGCCGAACCCTTTCCATACAGATCATGTTTACAAGGACAGCTTTCGGGTCGAAACAAGTGTCAAAATTAGTTATTTTGCGATATTCCGATGTAATACAAACACTAGTCATCATAGCGGAACAAGCAGTTATCTTACCATTCCACATGAATCTAATTTTATTCAAAACAATGAATGCGAATGGGCCTACAAGTCGACTAGGTTTCGCCGAGCTTGGGCTCATTTTGAATCATTATATCGGATGCAACCAACGGGAGATAATCTACACCAATAAACATACATAACAAACATATATTGTATCCAGCTACAGAAGGTAACGTGTATAATCTTATAATATCACTACAATTTTGATGTATGAAGGAGTTGTAAAATTTATCATAACAACATAAATCAGTCGGCGAATTTCTGTCAGTCCTGCTAGCTCAGTTGGTAAACGCGTTGGTTCCTTGGCATTTATTTTGTAATCGGACGATGCCGGTTCAATCCCGACACCAAACCATTGATTTTCTTTACACTTTTTTGGTTTATGTTTTCACAAAGTAATATAAACCAAACCATTTTTATACTATGATAAATATTTTAAAAATTGTTGTAGTAATTATTTATTCGCCACAAAAATTAAAATATGGGAAATATATAACGATGTTTTCCTAATAAATATAATGTAATGGATATATCATTTATAAATTTTATATATATATATATTGTACGATAATATATTGTAATTATATATGTGAAAACAAATGATGATCTGTCTGAATAAATACAATTCGCTGACTGATTAGTTGTTAGGATTAATTGTACAACTCCTCCTTCATACATCGACATTCTAGTGATATTATGAGATTATACACGTTACTTTCTATAGCAGGATACGATATATGTTTGTTATGTATGTATATTGGTGTACATTATCTCCCGTTGGTTGCATTCGATATAATTATTCAGAAAACGAGCCCAAGCTCGGCGATGCCTAGTCGACTTGTAGGCCCATTCGCATTCATTGTTTTGAATAAAATTGAATTCAAGTGGAACCGTAAGATAACTGCTTGTTCCTCTATGATGACTAGTGTTTGTATTACATCGGAATATTGCACAATAACTCATTTTGACGCTCGTTTCGACCTCAAAACTATCCTTGTAAACATGCTCTGAATGCATAGAAAGGGTCGGCCTGCTGCGAGTGTGAGTCATATGTGACGTTAAGTTACCACGTAATCGCCTAGCTCATTAAATTTATATTTTCCGTGGGAATCGCTATACAGACGGGTTTAAAATCGAATTTATGCTACAAAATGTATTTTCCTGTATTTTTATAATGTTATCGAATGTTACATACAATGTTAAACTTTGTGTACACATGGAAAACGGATTTTAGCTAATACCTTGTTTTTATTTCCTTTAAACGACTTGAACCTCGAGCGTCAAACTTTCAGGACTAATCTATGATCCCTAGACTAGGATGTACATCTTTTCAAAATATCCCACATATTTCAATATTCTCACCTTTTATGGGGGTAAATCAGTTGTTTGGAACATAAAACGAAATGTGTGCATAATACCTTAAACGTAACTTAGCAATCACAGGAACCGTGCACACATGGCAAATACTTTGGGAAAATGGCCCCTGCGTTATGGACTTGGCAACATGGAGTAGACCTTGACACAATAATATGCTTATGTCTACCCTCATGCCAGTAACATAGCAATGTGAATATTATCTGACAATTCTACACTGTAGTGACTATGACTTATCGTTGGATGTGAACTTCACATTCTCGTTATTCTGAATAAACAACGAGTATTTGCGAGCACGTTATAGTGTTTATATAACGATGTTCTGTGTTTTCTAACATTTTGTAAATATTGCTATCACGATTGTCAACTACCAAGACATCCCATCAGGTGACGGGCATTTTAGCTAGTACTAATAATAATACTTTATACTGCATTTTTTTAATTTTAGGTAAATGATCAGCAATCAACGCATTTCACAAATTGTCTAATAATTAAAACACCTGTAGATTAATGCTTAACTATCCAGTAAGATAATACATAAAATATATAATATGTGAAGATCACTTTAAAACAATAAATAAATAAATAGTCATGTGACCATGGTACACGAGAGCGTCGTCTACCTCATCGTTGGCCTGCTGCAGCCGAGCGACCGCATACTGCCTGACTGCGGGGTTGACAAACATGGGGGTGAGAAGTTCGAGGGCATCCGCTACGTCCATGGGGTTCCACCGGTTCATGAGGTCAAGGGCTTGGTCGACCTCCTGAGGCATGCCCCAGTTGACCGACTTGAGGAACTTGGCCAGGGCCTGCAGGAAGAATCATGACTTACTCTCTTCTGACTAGAATCACGATTTACTCTCTTCTGATTAAAATCACGACTTACTCTCTTCTGAATAGAATCACAACTTACTCTCTTCTGAATAGAATCACAACTTACTCTCTTCTGATTAGAATCACGACTTACTCTCTGCTGAATAGAATCATGACTTACTTTCTTCAGACTACAGATATAATAATGACTTACCTTCTTCTGACTATGATAATTATTATTATATAATAATAATTATATAATAATAATTATTCTGACTAGAGATATAATCATGACTTACTTTCTTCTGACCTCAGATAGAATCACTAAATACTTTCTTCTGACTATATATGGAATCACAATTTACCTTCTTCTGACTAGATATAATAATGACTTACTTTCTTTTGACTAGAAATAGAATCACACTTGGTTTCTTCTGACTACAGATAGAATAATTACGTACCTCCTTCTGACAAGAGATAGAATCATGATGTACCTTCTTCTGACTATAGATAGAATGATGACTTAGTTTCTTCTGACTACAGATAGAATCATAACAGACAGAATTATAACTTACCCTACTCCTACGAGAGATATATGTCTTACCTTCTTCTGGCAAGAGACAGAGTCACTACTTACCTTCTTTTGACTAGAAAGGTAGAACCGGAATTTCCACACCAGATCCTCCTCTTCAGATGACAATGTTTTCGTTGGTGGGTATCCAACAATTGACTGCATCGATGCAATAAAATCAGTTGTACAACAGTCAGCTTCTAATACAGCTGAGACTTTTGAAACAAACTATCAACACCGGCATGCTTCAGACGAAGAATAAACAGTGTTAAGCTACCTTCAATTGCAAAATGAATACGAATACAAATTTTAACTCAGTTTAAACAGTATATGACTATGTTAATAAAAACACCAATAAGTTAACAAAATGATGAAATAACAAAATATATATATAATACACTAGTTGAGTGACCTGGCTTTGAATGGAAAAAATACGCTTTCTACATAAACCTGTGTCTGCGTATGATAAATGTATATCTATAAATTCTTATGCATTGTGGCATCAAATGCATCTATAAAATGATTTACAAACATACTACTAAATCAATCAAAGTAATATGTACATTTCCATATTAGAAACATGACAGTGATGTAACTAATACTGATGCAATTTATATTTTTAATTAACCTATTATGCATACAGTAAGCTTACAATAAATTTTACGGTGTTCAGATGTATACCAATACTTGTTTATCATAACTATGAAAAAAGTGATGCTATCTAGTGTAAATTTTGTGTATTTCTCTTCTTTTTAAATGTTCATTTAATAGGTAGGAAATGATATCTTGTCAGTGCACACTTTTATTACATATAAACAAAGAATAGAGAAAAACAGATCCAGTAGATTTTAACAAATATTGTGACCAAACCTAACCATATATGAAATTTACTATTACAACATTAATGTTTTAATAATTCTTATTATTAGCACCTAATATATTGATTTGTTATTTATTTATATAGAAATTCTACACCAATTTATTGCTGTATTTTTTATTATTAGTATTTATAATACATTATTTTTAAAAATTTCATACTATTTTATGTATTTTAATATGTTGTGAATCGCCATGAACAAATTTGGATCTGGCACCATATAAAATAAAATATATTATTATTACAAACAAACCATTTTACTCACATTGAGTTGGTCACGCGTGGCCGCATTTGGCTTGAGTTCACGGTTGACTGGGCCACTGCGCAAACTTCGAGCCAACTTATGGTGTTTCTGCTCAACCAAGTTCTCCTGACAAACAAAATGACACATAGCATAAAGGCACTTCCTCAATTCGATGTTGTTACCTGGCTCATTTCAGAATAATCTTGATAAAAATACCTAATATCCACTGCAAGATGTTTGTTTGTGCAATGTTTTATATAATTTTTGTGAAACAATCAGCAAAACTATTAATATATTTAACACTGAACCAAGTATCAACTGAAGGGTCTCTTTAAATTGGAATCTTGACGAGAATATGCAATACAGTTTTGCAGTTGAGTGTGATCGCAAACCATGTTGTCAACAAATTGAATGTGTCAGAGGCAAAATGGTGGCAAGAAAATTTTTTATTTCACAATTTACCAGACATAACAACTAAAAATTTATTCTTTCCATGAACTACACAAAAGTGTGCATTTTATTAAACTTGCTGTGGACAGTATTTAAATAATTCTGGAGTATTGGTCACAACTCCATTGATCCATCGCATGATCTGTTACCTAGCAAAAACTCTGTCAAGCCATCAAAAAATAGATGCAAAACACGTGGTGGGTTCGGACATTCTGTCGTTTATATTTTGTTGAAATTCTGCTTCCAAAAATGTTTCTTTATGACAAAACATAAGGCAGTTTTTAAATTTTTGTATGCGGGAATATTTGAGTTATGAGATGTCATGCAGCAGTAGTGTCCTACAGTAGTTTCCTACTGTAGTGTCCTACTGTAGTGTCATTCACACTATCAACATTGTTGGCAAATCTTCAATTCTTCATGGAGGTCTCACGCATCATTTTAATTGTGATGTAAGCAAACCGCAAGGTAGCGTCCGTCAATTCTCTAACGAAAGAAAGAGGTGAATGGTCCAAGGAAGTCACAACGTTATCATGCTCAAAGGTTAGCATACTAATATATATATATAATATAAGCCTAAGGGCAGCGTAGGTCGACCGCTCCATTATGAGAGATAGGATGTATAACTTCTGAGAAAATGTCTCAAAAAAAATTAAAAAAAATTGTTGGTATGTATTATTTATATCATTATATGTCTGGGTATACTACGTATACTAACAGTTTGAATTTTAAGATAAAAGATATTGTCTACGCAACCAGAGGTCAAAACTATGCATTTATGCAGACCGGCTTTGGTCTGCTTAAATTTTAAAAAGACGGTCTGCCTAATGCGGTCCCTTATGCATATTTGGTCGACGTATGCTGCTGTTAGGAGTGTATATATATATGTGTGTGGCGGCCTAGGAAAACCAGTCGGAAGTCGCCAGGCGTAATTGCCCGCAAACACGTCATAAAGATTTTGCGTCATTGGGTTGATTTTGAGATTTCGCCACGACCTTTTAGCTAACATACTTATTTATAAGTTCACCAAGTAGTTTCCTGATTACCTAAGTGAAAGTTGTACTTTTTTGTGTTTTTGTAACCGTAAAGTTCATTCTAGGTTGCAGCGTTTTAGAATTAAAAGCGCACTGTTTTGCAAACGCTTAAAACCTAGGACAGAAGTTCCCATGCCCATATATGGCATACCGTTCGAAAGCTATTTACAGCACGCAGTTCCTTAGCAGCAGTGCGCATGAATACGTTGGAAGAAAATTTAGTGCGCAGTGAAAGTTAACAGGATTTGATTTGGAATTATTAGTTTAGTTTGATGTTGCTGTAGTTTATATCTGTACATCGAACTGGGTTTCGTTGGAAATACAGACTATGGGACGTATTTCGTTTATGTTTACGATCTTCAAAAAATCAAAGATGGCTATGCCCATGGCCATGGGCATGGATGGACCAAAGTCTAACGATGTTGCTCGGTGTTTCAGCGCATTGGTATTGGTGAACATGCAGTATATCGCAACTTAGGACATCCACAACGAACTTGTGAATGACTACTTTGTGACACACCCGATCGGCAATGATGACAATGATTCGGACTTGTCTGATTCGAGCGAGGACGACTTTGATCCGGAGCTGGCAGAGGAAGTGAACGGATCTGTCAATGGTGACAGTCAAACTGTTTATGACGACCCGAGGCGCAAGATGAGAATACAAACGCCTCTTTTCAGACCCAAACAACAACAGTTCTTTTCAGAGCTAACCACATATTCATGGAAGAGTTTGCTACCTCTTGCGTGTTGATTAGTAATATACATTTTTGCTAACAAACAACTACAACTTTTTTTGATGGGTGCTCTCTTTAAATTATTGTAACTTTAAAAGTAACTATCAGAATTTGATAATAGTTTTAGTGTTCCAAAGCTGAGATACATGGTTACAATTTCTTCACTACATTGGACATGGTAATAGCACTGGATATTTTGTTATAATATTACTACTGCAGCAAAATTTAATTTTGACATGAATTATGACGATTCCAGACACTACAAGTACTTTTCTCCTGCACTAATGTTTGACGGGTGCCCTCTTTAAAGTCTTGTAACTTTAAAAATAGACATCAGAATTTAACTATTATTACTGTAAGCCAAAGCTAACAAACACAGCTACATTTGCTTCACTGGAATGTATATTGTAATAGCAGCAGATCTTTTGTTATACCATCATGATGTTTTGTTTTCATGTGAATAATGATTCTCGACTTTAAAACAGATTTTTCTCATCAACTAATTTTTGATAGGTGCCCTCTTTAAATTCTTGTAACTTTGGTTCTGGTGGGAATATTTAAAAACAGTAAACTGTATCGGAATTGGAAATAGTGTTGCTTTCCATTTCTTGAATAAAAATACATCTGATTTTGTTGTCAATGTGACTGGTTTTCCTATGCCGCCACACATATATATATTATAACACTCAAAGCAGAAAATTATGTAATGTTAGAACAATTGGTGAGATGAAGATGTTTACTAACCCGTAGTATTTCCGGATCTGGAGCACGGATCATATCAAATCCTGTCTTCACCTGTTCCACTTCGTCTCCACCCTACAATGCCATGGCAACCACAGTCACAAACAACGCCATGACAACCTCTGAGTCGCACACAATGATATGGCAACAGTGGAGATTTATGAACAATGTCATGGCAACCACCGAGAGGCACAAACATCACCATGGCAACCACGGCGAGTCATGAACAATGACATGACAACCATGGAGAATCTTGAACAATGCCATGGCAACCAAGGAGAGTACACAATATCAGTATGCAGTAATATAATTAATTAATTATATATATATATTCCACTCAATAGTGGCCATTTATACAGCTGTATCACTCATGATTCTTGACAACGACATAACCACCTTTTTTGGACTTTGCAAACACCATAGTCTAATCTTGACTGATTTGTATAACTTGAAATAGGTCCACTGCAGTCACTGTCCACACCACTGGCCAATGCAACATTCTCTTAAAAGTAGATTTAAGATTCGAGGCTATATTTGGCGGAGATAGATCGTAGAAATTGGTGGTGCAGAAAAGTTGAAAAACAAGTGGAATTACTGATTGATAAGTATTATTCTTGCCTTAATATAATTCATAAAGTTGCAATAAACATATATTGAGTAGCAGTTGTGCTTAAAGTTAGTTAGTTAAAGTATTTTAGAACACCTTAGTATAGTGAGTGATAGGGTAACTCACTTACCCTTCGTCGATAAGTTGTAAACAAGATTTAACAAATCTGATTATATGGTAGAATATATAGGAGATAAAGTAACAACCATCAAACTACTTACATAAGATAATATCCGTGTAAGCCAGTAGTTGCTAGATATTTTAATTAGGTAGCATTGTTGTTAAAATTAAGCAAGGGCGATAGTCGGGCGGCGCAAGTTCGTAACCTAAATAAATGAAGCAGTCTAATGTAACATAATTGATTGTATTTAAATTAGGTCACTGCCGGTAATGTTAGCGTTCGTGTCAGGATAATTAGTTGGCTGTGTAATTGAAATTTTTAACCTAAAGTGTGCTGTAGTACACAGGAAACAGTCTTAATAAAGACTAAGTTAGTTAAGTTATTAACTAAATTCTGATCAGGATATGGCGCCTTGCAAGCGGCAAGTCAAGGCAAAGCGATACTTGGTGTGCGATCACTGCCACAGCTGGGTAGATTTTGCATTGTCCAGCTGTGGGAAGTCATGGGCAGAAATCATGAAGGAAAGATTCACCTTTCAGTGCATTGGGTGTTGGAAGGTGGAGTGTCTGCTGAAGGAGATAGTTAGGTTGACAGATATTGTGAAGGGAATGGAGATGGGAATTAGCATGGAGGCAGGTCGAATGGAGAGAGACGACAGAGAGAGAGGTGAGAATATTGCAAGACTGAAGGAGAATAGCAGTGGCAAGAAAACTGAGGAAAGGAGATTGAGAGGAGGGAAGGTGATCGGAGGGGAAGAAATTGGAAAATCGACAACAGAAAACGTGACAAGCGTGAAGGTGACAGGGAAGAAAGTGACCGTAGAGAAGGAGGGAGGGAAGATGGGACGGGAGAGGAGGGAGGAAAATGAGATGGGACGAAAGAAGAAGGGACGAAAGGAGGTGAGAGCAAATGTGATAGAAGAGAAGTCGATAAAAGGGACGCTGACAGTAGGAAAGGTGACAAGAGAAAAAGCGACAGGAAAGAATGGATCGGAAGAGAATGTGACAGGAGAGAAGACGACAGGGGGGAAAAACAACAACCAGACAGATGCAAACCGAAGAAGGAGCTATTCTAAGGCAGTGATTGAGGGGGCAGTGAGGAAAGAGAGGGTGTTTATGGGCGACTCCATTATGAGAAAGACAGACAAGACACTGAGCGAAGGGAAGGATGTCGTTGTTTGTTTACCGGGGGCTAGGATTGAACATGTGACTGACAGGGTAGAGAAGGTATTGGGACATGGCAAGGGGGGGTCTATACTGGTACATGTAGGAACAAATAGTGCAGACAGGGAGAGAACAACTGCGATAGTACAGAAGTATAGACAGTTAGTGAGGAAGCTAAAGAAGACAAGAGTTGAACAGGTTATTCTGTCAGAAATTTTGCCAGTAATGGGAGGAAGGGGGGGCAACGTATAGAAACTGCAAGAGGATGGCGATCAATGCACTAGTTGAGCATATGTGTGAAGAAGAGGGGGTGGGATTCACAGATTTATGGGGATACTTTGTTGGGAGGGAAGATATGTACATGAGAGATGGCCTCCATCTTAGTGGAAAGGGGGCAGCAGTTTTCTCAGAGAACCTGCTGCGATCTTTTGACAGTGGGACAGGTTGCATCTATTTAAACTAGATTCGCAGGGGGGACTCACAGAAAAGCCTGAAAATGGAGGCATAGATAAAGACAGCACAAATAAATCAGCAAAGAACAGTCTGGAAAACTCTTCTGAAGCTGGATATAAATGTGTTTGCTTAAATGCAACGAGGATAGTAAACAAAAGAAATGAACTAAACATTATGGTAGAAGATATTGACCCTCATATAATAGGTATAACCGAATCCTGGACCACCACCGATATATCAGATGCTGAATTGGGAACTGACAGGATATGTAATGTTTAGAAAAGATAGAATAGGAAGAAAGGGAGGTGGAGTTATTTTATATATTAAAGAATCTATCCAGGCTTATGAAATAAAATTAGAAAGAGAAGCAGATTGCGAAGAATCTGTTTGGTGTAACATATTTACAGGAAACTCAACGTTAATAATAATA
Source organism: Escarpia spicata (assembly GCA_963995525.1). Taxonomy (NCBI): domain Eukaryota; kingdom Metazoa; phylum Annelida; class Polychaeta; order Sabellida; family Siboglinidae; genus Escarpia; species Escarpia spicata. Next base: position 12,276,688 of record OZ023216.1, read on the forward strand.
ATAAACTTTATTTATACACCATCAAATACGGGACTAATGACCCCTGTTCACGGGTGTTTACAAATTGCCAATCATATAAGAAGCATAAAAACACTTTTAAGAGAACAAATAAGAAAATAAATTAAATTAGCAAACAATATCCTAGTATATAGTGTATGCATATATATATAAGCCTAAGTATAGTAAAATTACGGGTAAATGCAATGATAAAATAAACGATTAGCAAAAGTGCTGAACAGCTGAACAAACTGGAAAAAATATATATATAATAAAAATATATATATAAATAAATACAAAATAAATAAAATAAAAGCCTAATTTACATTAAATAATTTGATTAGATACTAAAATGTGACCCTGAGATAAATAAGACTAAAAATGTATTAAAACTATATGCATGAATAAAGCAAAGGTTAAATTATGTCTGGCCATATTAGTTTGAGAACAGAAATGTCTTCAATAATTTTCCAAACTGTCTAGTGTTCTCAATCGCGCGTAATTCCAGAGGCAGAGAGTTCCACAATGTCGGCCCAGCACATGCAAATGCCCGGCGACCATAACGTTCTAGGGTTACGCTTGGAACATTCAAAAGCAGACCACCGCCAGAGCGTAGGGTCCTGCGTGGTGCGTAACGATGTAGCAGTGACGCGATATACACTGGCGTGCCTGCATACAGTGCCGTGTGTACAACCATGAGTAACTTGTACTCGATGCGCTTTCTCACTGGGAGCCAGTGTAGCTGTTGTAGGACCGCAGTGATAGATCGCCGGTCACCTCGTCGAAGTTGCATCACAACACGAGCGGTTGACCGTTGGACTCTCTCTAGACGGTGCAGCAGACGGTCAGGTATACCAAACAGCATCGCATTTCCATAATCAATTCTGGATGTCACAAGTGCATGGACAAGACATTTGCAGACACTGGTCGTCATTGCCCCTCGTACACGAGCAATTCTCGAGAGATGGTAACAGTTAACAGTTGGGTTAGTTTATCGAAGTCCAAACATAAGCATAGAAGAGAATGAAAAAATACAAAACGTTATAAGGGAAGTAAGCAAACGGGACTGTATTATTATGGGGGATTTTAACCACGGGCATATACAATGGAAATCTCTACAGAGTTTGGGAGTGAGGACCACAAGTTTTTAGTTTTAGTTCAAGGCAGAAGACCTGAATGAGTACTTTAGTTCAGTATTTACCAGGGAAGATATTAGTTCACTGCCAGTACCAGAGGCTAAGTTCAAGGGGGCAGATTCAGACTATTTAGGACAATTAATTGTAACCCCGGAAATGGTAGCTAAGAAAATAAGGGCTATGAAGGATAATAAATCACCTGGAGTGGATGGTATTCCACCCAAACTACTGTTGGAAATTGTAGAACAAATTATCATACCGCTTGCAACAGTTTTCAACTTGTCATTAGAAGAGGGAGTGGTTCCTTTAGAATGGAAAGAAGCAAACATACCGTTATTCAAAAAAGGTTCGAGAAACAATTCAAAGAACTATAGACCAGTGAGTTTAACATCAGTGATTTGTAAATTATTAGAAAGACTAATTAAAGATCACATGGTGGATTTTCTTGTTAAACAAAACTTGATAAACCCATCTCAACATGTTTTTTTTAAAGCGAGGTCATGCTTAACAAATATGTTATGTTTTTGGGAAGACATCACTAAGTGGGTAGATGAGGGATCACCAGTAGATATCATCTACTTAGATTTTCAAAAAGCTTTCGACAAAGTACCACATCAAAGATTACTGCTTAAACTAAAGGCCCATGGCATAGGAAATGGTATAATAAACTGGATAGAACAATGGCTGTTGATGGGGAGACTTAAAACTGGAAATCGGTATTGAGTGGGGTACCACAGGGATCAGTATTAGGACCTATATTATTCTTAATATATATCAACGATTTGGATGATGAAATAACAAGCAAGGTGTTGAAATTTTCGGATGATACAAAAGTGTTTAGAAGGATTAAAAGTGATGGAGACAGACAGCATTTACAAGACGATCTTGACAGGTTGATCAAATGGTCTGAAAAGTGGCAAATGCTGTTCAATTTTGGGAAATGTAAATGCCTCCACACAGGACATGGGAACGAAGAGGCAGAATATACAATGGGTGGTACTGTGCTAAAAGAAAAGGACTTAGGGTTAACCATTAGTGCTGATATGAAGGTTTCAGAGCAGTGCGGAATTGCAGCTTCAAAGGGAAATCAAATCCTTGGATTAATTAGGCGAAACATAACATATAAGGAAAAAGAGCTAATAATACCGCTGTACAAAACAATAGTTAGGCCTCATTTAGAATATTGTATTCAAGCGTGGAGGCCATATCGCAGGAAGGACATAGATTTGCTAGAAAGAGTGCAGAGGAGTGCAACTAAATGATACCAAAACTGAGGGATCTTAGTTACGAAATACGCCTAAAAAAATGCGGTTTAACAACACTAGAGACCAGGAGATTGAGAGAAGATCAGATAGAAGTGTTTAAAATATTGAAGGGTTATGAAAATATTGATAGGAATATTTTTTTCTCAGTTAAGAAAGATAGAAGGACTAGAGGACATGAACTTACATTAGCAAAGGAGCAGAGTAGATTGGATATAAGAAAGTTTTCATTTTCACAAAGGATTGTAAATGAATGGAACAGATTACCTGCTGATTGTGTGGGTGCTGGTAGCGTGAATACGTTTAAAAATAAAATCGACACCTACCTCAGATGGGCGGGATACACATGGATAAAAGGGTCGGACTCTCGATAAGCCAAAGGGCTTCCTTGTCCACCTGCCACCTAGAGTTAATTCTCTGGGTGGCAATCTTGTTAAATCTTGAGTGGGTTTGCTTATTCAATGTTAAGGCTTGCTGCACCACCCACCATATCACTGTGATTCACTGACCATGCCATGATCAGCAAAATTTGTTGCATGTATCTCGACAGGCAAAAATAACTAGCGACAACCCCCTACTTAAGTAGCTGTGCTCCTTGTTTCTTTTCATTTCTTTCTATTTATTAACTTTATGTCACATTTTAAAAACTACGCTGACCAAATTTACAGTGTATAATATTTATGTGAAAAAGTCTATCACGACATAATAAGCAATGACACTATTTGTTGAAAAGTAGTAATTTTTTTTTATCATGTTTTATATAATTGTTTGTGTAAGCTAATGGTAAAAATCTTACTTTTTAAAATATATTAATATTTTGTTCAACTAAATAGCACCATTGCACAAATTGATACATTGTTTGTTAGTGTATATAAGAAAATTTATATCTATTAATTCAATTCTCAGGGGACTTCCCGCCAAAACACCCCATCATGATTTCTGGTTACCATGGTTATGGACACATGTATGCATTGCTTATTATGTTACGACTGACCTTCAGTTCACATAAACATTACATATTTATATTTTAAATTTTGTATAGTTTTTAAGACATGACATAAAATTAGACCACAGTGGTGCAGTGACTAGAACATCGGACTCTCAACCGAGAGAACCCGGTTTCAAATCCTGTGCTGTCATGTCGAACCTTGGGCAAGTTCGTTCACTCTACGTTGCTCAGTTCACTCAGCTGTATCAATGAGTACCTGGTTATAGACAGCAGTGGATATTTCTGTACGAATAGTCTTCGTGCTCTAATTGCAGCATAGCTGAATGCTTCCCAGAGAAGTCGAGATGGTGTTCGATTGAACAGGTCTGCCAGGGAGTAAAGTGTAAAGCACTCTTACCTTTTTACCTTTAATATTGCTCATTTGTTGACCTAAATTCAAGAACATTAAACTTAAAAGTTTGCAGTTGTAGTAACATCACAAACACACGTACCATCTCAAAGTAGATGACGGAGTACTCCATGTCCTCGTAGTGGATGTGCGGGAACTCTATCATCACATACATGAAGTTGGAGTCACGTTTCTCACGCTCGTTAACCATCTCAATCTCACGGAAGGTCAAACGGTCAAGCCAGTCCAGCTTGGTCAACTGACCATCGCGATGTTTCCGACTCAACTGAAACATCAATCGGTACTTATTTCAAACAAATGCAAACTCGCAATTTTTCAGAAAAAGGCACGGGTGGATAGATATGAATGAAATTGTGAAAATCTCCAATACTGGGCCTTAGATTAGAGACATCACAAAATAACAATATAGGAAAACATCCATAAAAGGTTTCCTAGTAAAGCGTAGAGCCTTAGACATGTGTCCACTTAACAATAACAACTCAAAGAAATGTCTTCACTTGTTTTTTGAAACAGTTTGCTCTCACATCACATAAGTTACGTGGTGTCCAATAGGCATCATTTACTTAGTACTAAATAACTTATGTTGATGACATTTGCTTTTGCATGTGCTGACTTGGGCAGTTACCATTTGAAAAAATCTGGAAAGTTTTCTTTAGAAAAGTTGGTGGTACGTACACAATTTCAAAACGTGTCAATTATTTATTATTACATGGGGTATAAAGGGCTGATGGCATGACGTCAGAAAGTAGGTCACCCTAATACAACTTGCAAACAACCGCTGAGAAAGAATTACAAAAACTATGTGGGGCACGGTAACATAATTGTTAGAGTGGCAGACTCTTAATTGAGAGATTACCGATTCAAATCCTCTTGTTGCCATGGGAACCTTGTGCAATTTTGTTCACTCCACATTGCTCCAGTTCACTCAGCTCTATGAATGAGTATCTGGCTGTAGACAGTGTTGGATAATTTAAATTTGTGTATGAATACTCTTTGTGCAGTAAAGGAAGCTTAACTGAATGCTTCCCAGGGATGTCGAGATAGTGTTTGAAAGAACAGGTCTGCCACGGAGTAAAGTGTATAAAGTGCTATGAGCAGTCCTGAAGACTTGATACCACGCAATATAAGAACAAGTGGGTAGCGAGAGAGAGGACCGACAGGAGAAGGTGTACAGGAGCCTTATGGGTCATGACACCCAAAGTAGAGAGGTAAGAAGGGAAAATATACCTCTACCTCAACTAAATTCCCTTGTTGGTTAGCAGTGAATCTTACCTTAGCGAGACGGCTCATCTCATCATCTTTGCCGCTTGTTTTCCCTGGAGTTGTACTGGGGTCATGCCCATCTCCCTCCACCCCTGGCCATACCCGGAGGTCATGCATTCCCTGACGCAGCATCCTACAACCCCACACCCATATTGCACTTTCATATCAGTACAGATACAGACACTTTACTGCCATGATCAACATAAAATACATGTCAATTTAGAATGTGTCTTGGTGTTGAAACATACAGTCGCATCAAACATACTACGTACATACAATAAGTCTAAAATTGTCTAAACGTTATCCAATAAAATTGATTGGCTAAGCTAAAACTAACACATAAAAGAAGAATAAAATACACCTGGCAAAATTACATTCCATAGTCTCTATCGCTAAGGTCTAGATTTAATCCCTGATCAAGCGGACACGGCACAGGGGAAGAAGTTGTCTCTGAAGCGATTTGTCTTTGCTTTGATATTCCGGAATCACCTGCCCAATTGAAGTAGTTCGAATAGGTGGTGGGCGGGGTGTGTGGGATCAGTGATGTTTTTGTGAGCTCTTGCTGACATAATTGTGAACACATTGTCACTACCCATAGCATTAACCATACCAGCAAATATGCCCATGGAGTTACGTACACAGATTACACATAGATACAGAAAAGCGGTTTCCCAACGTATTCATAAATAAATTTGAAGTTTTCTGTGTTATCGCCAGTTATGTAAAACTGCCCCAAATGATCTGAACTCCTCGTAACAAACACAGAAATACATGCAACATTATGAATGTTGAACTGATGTACACCCGTATAAACCAGTAAGAACCCATAGCTAATCGAGAATTTCTTTAAAAAGGCATTATTTAGTTAAGGAGTTGAGGGCATTATTAACTCAAGGAGTTGAAGATTGAAGATTAATCCTTGAATGTTTGGTGCCCGAGGTGCTGTTTAGAAGGAAAATGTTAAAATACACATGCATACACTAGCTCGATTATAGTTAGACAAAGTCATACTGAGAAGAAAAGCACATCTCCAGAGGTATTTTGACATGGTTATGATAATAAGAAATTACATCTATTAATACGCCAACTTTGGAGCATTGCAACAGTATCTGTTCCGAGGAGCCGAGATCCACTCGCTTCTTTCTGTGTTCACTAGCTTCCATGGACAATTGGCCTCTCGTCTATCAACCTGTGTATTGCATTGCACACTTTGGAGCATTGCAACAGTATCTGTTCCGAGGAGCCGAGATCCACTCTTTCTGTGTTCACTAGCTTCCATGGACAATTGGCCTCTCGTTTACCAATCTGTGTATTGCATTGCACACTTTGGAGCATTGCAACAGTATCTGTTCCGAGGAGCCGAGATCCACTCTTTCTGTGTTCACTAGCTTCCATGGACAATTGGCCTCTCGTCTACCAATCTGTGTATTGCATTGGACACTTTGGAGCATTACAACGGTATCTGTTCCAAGGAGCCGAGATCCACTCTTTCTGTGTTCACTAGCTTCCATGGACAATTGGCCTCTCATCTACCAATCTGTGCATTGCATTGCACACTTTGGAGCATTGCAACGGTATCTGTTCCGAGGAGCCGAGATCCACTCTTTCTGTGTTCACTAGCTTCCATGGACAATTGGCCTCTCGTCTACCAATCTGTGATTTGCATTGCACACTTTGGAGCATTGCAACAGTATCTGTTCTGAGGAGCCGAGATCCACTCTTTCTGTGTTCACTAGCTTCCATGGACAATTGGCCTCTCGTCCACCAATCTGTGATTTGCATTGCACACTTTGGAGCATTGCAACGGTATCTTGTCTCAGGTGCCGAGACATGCTCTCGTCTTTCTCTTTCACTTGTTTCCTTGGAGAATGGAGCCACTGTAATGGACATACCTTTAGTTTGTTGTTCCATGGGTGGATTTAAGTTAGTAAATTGACTACACTCGGTAATATGTTATACATACTCTGTAGGTTAGCGGAAATTGCGTAAAATGTGTAATCAATTACATGATTTACACCTAACTTATACCAACCCACAGAGCAACATACTAATGACATCACTTGTCACCGTTACTGTATTTTGTTGTTTTAAAACTTGTCTCTGCAGTGGCACCCTCGGGATGAAAGTGGTTCACCACCATATAATATTCCTAGGTAGGAGAAAGTCCCTCTGGAAAAATATATCATATACATGTGCCTGTATATAAATAAAATTAATGCTAAATAACTACTGCCATTTTTTAATACATCGCCAATTGGTAGGTCAGAGGTCAATGGTGCAATGAGACAAATTAAAAAAAAAGATGTGAGTGAACCTCAATGCCTGGAAAGAAGTGCACTTACAATAAACCAAAATTAGCGTATATTAATATATAAATACATTTGCATGTAATCATGATTACAACACTGACTGCATTAACAGCTTAGCCACTGTCTGTACACTGCTTACACCAATGTGTATTGCTGGTAATAGAGCCAGACGTACCCATGTTTGCTGAAGAGACTGACTGTAGTGCCACCGACTGGAATGACCTTTCTTGGACCGTAGATGTCCCATATGGTGAGAACAAGCAGGGCGGTCCGAGGAAGGTCACTATAGCTGACGGGGAAGGTAAGCCACTCGTTCCAGCTGAAACACATGTACTCTCATGTTACCAGGCCATTCTAAAGCCTGAAATCACTTTTTGCCAGTCTAGAATTAATCAAAAGTGTGCATTTTAGCACACAAATGGCTTGCCTAGAAGCCACTGTCATCAATCACAACCATTATTGGCAAGGTTAGTTTTTTCAATAATAAACTAATGTAATTTGAGCTATGTATTTAATTAACGGTAATACTGATCAATTCGATTTCCTTCACTGCCAGTTGTGTCAGTGACAGTCATCAATATGGGTGCCTAGACTTGGAATAACTATTAATTTTATTCTAGTGGCCGGCTGGCCCCCTCTAAATTCCCGCAGTCTTATCAGTTATAATTAACCATCTTGGTCAGTCATCTGCCAGTCTTGAAGATGGACAGACAGGTCTCTGGCTAAACACCTGCACATTACAAATACACTGTCTAAAAGTACCTGAATTTGATTTTTTTTGTCATCTCATTTAAAATTTATTTTGTAAAACATACAATGATAGACAGACTTGGGAGAGTTTCTACTAGCTATAGTGTCCCTTAGTCCATTCGGAAGACACAGGTCTTTAGGATGTTAAGTTTTGAATGGTGCCAAAGAGTTGATGTCTCAGACTGTGAGGGCAGGACATTCCATGATGTCGGCCCTGCCATAGAAAAGGATATAGTTATTCCGGAACGCATTTTCTGCCACATGGAATACCTTGTATGTACGTTGATTTTGTGGAAAACAGAAAAACAGAAGTTGAAAAATGTTGTGTGAATAGCAGGTTTATAGAAGAATGTATATATGATAGTATTAACATGCTTGGGAGTTGATCTTAAGAATATTAATAATAATAACAATAATTTTATTTATAAAGCGTCGTATATTCAAATTATAAATGTTCAGACATTAACATTTTAAAACTGGGAGTGAGTAAGTAGTGAACCAGTGATCCATCCCAGACTGTGTACTAATACAAATTATATACCCTGTAAGCCTGTTTGCTGAATGATGTAGTATTACCTCTTTGATAGAAATGGTTAATGTGTAAACCCATCCGGTGAACATGTTAGACTTACTTCCATCGGCTGCTAAATGATTTGTACGAGGTGCATATGGGTAGTGCCAGGGGTCGTCCATCGGCGTAGATTTGACATGTTACGTAGAGATCGGAGCAGGTCTCTTGACACGCCCCGCTGAAGTTTAGCAACGGGTCATCAATCAGCTCATTGTAGCTAGGGCGTTGTCGCTCACCCTCTAGGGTACCACTGAAACAGGAAAAACATGCACGTCAGACGTCAACATGTTGTCAATGAACTTCAACTTAAAGGGATTTTCTCCATTAGTTTTTATCATAAAAACATGTTATGCTTTTTAAACTATACATAACCACAAACTACAGACTATGCAACAAACTGACTGTCTGAATGTGTTTAATGAACCCTTTTGTTGTTGTTTTTGAAATTAATGGTTTTGGGGAGGAGACCACGTGTTCACTTGGCAGTATGACTCTTCCGTAGGTGTGAACTCAGTTATCTATATATATATATACAAGAATCATGGTCAGAATACCCCAATGCGTGAATGCACCACTACCTGAATGCACAAAACCTAGTCGCAATGCACCAACCGCCTGGTTGCAATGCTCCGACTGGCGACATGAAGTAACTCAGCGCCTGCTTTAGGAAGAGGATTTGTTTGTTTTGGGGCGTAATCACATGAATGACATATAAAGACTTGCAATATTACTGGTGTTTACCAGGGAAGATATTAGTTCACTGCCAGTACCAGAGGCTAAGTTCAAGGGGGCAGATTCAGACTATTTAGGACAGATAATTGTAACCCCGGAAATGGTAGCTAAGAAAATAAGGGCTATGAAGGATAATAAATCACTTGGAGTGGATGGGATTCCGCCCAAACTACTATTGGAAATTGTAGAACAAATTAGCGTACCGCTTGCAACAGTTTTCAACTTGTCATTAGAAGAGGGAGTGGTTCCATTAGAATGGGAAGTGGCAAACATTATACCATTATTTAAAAAAGGTTCCAAAAACAAGTCAGAGAACTATAGACCAGTGAGTTTAAACATCAGTGATTTGCAAATTATTAGAGACCAATTAAAGATCACATGGTGGATTTTCTTGTTAAACATAAATTGATAAACCCATCTCAACAAATGGTTTTTAAAAGCGAGGTCATGCTTAACAAATATGTTATGTTTTTTAGAAGACATCACTAAGTGGGTAGATGAGGGATCACCAGTAGATATCATCTACTTAGATTTTCAAAAAGCTTTCGATATCATCTACTTAGATTTTCAAAAAGCTTTCGACAAAGTACCACATCAAAGATTACTGCTTAAACAAAAGGCCCATGGCATAGGAAATGGTATAATAAACTGGATAGAAAAATGGCTGATAGACGCATAGTAGTTGATGGGGAGGCTTCAAACTGGAAATTGGTATTGAGTGGGGTACCACAGGGATCAGTACTAGGACCTATATTATTCTTAATATATATCAACGATTTGGATGATGATATATCAAGCAAGGTGTTGAAATTTGTGGATGATACAAAAGTGTTTAGAAGGATTAAAAGTGATGGAGATAGACAGCATTTACAAGTTCAAGGGGGCAGATTCAGACTATTTAGGAGAATTAATTGTAACCCCGGAAATGGTAGCTAAGAAAATAAGGGCTATAAAGGATAATAAATCACCTGGAGTGGATGGTATTCCACCCAAACTACTGTTGGAAATTGTAGAACAAATTAGCATACCGCTTGCAACAGTTTTCAACTTGTCATTAGAAGAGGGAGTGGTTCCTTTACAATGGAAAGAAGCAAAAATACTGTTATTCAAAAAAGGTTCGAGAAACAATTCAAAGAACTATAGACCAGTGAGTTTAACATCTGTGATTTGTAAATTATTAGAAAGACTAATTAAAGATCACATGGTGGATTTTCTTGTTAAACTAAACTTGATAAACCCATCTCAACATGGTTTTTTTAAAGCGAGGTCATGCTTAACAAATATGTTATGTTTTTTGGAAGACATCACTAAGTGGGTAGATGAGGGATCACCAGTAGATATCATCTACTTAGATTTTCAAAAAGCTTTTGACAAAGTACCACATCAAAGATTACTGCTTAAACTAAAGGCCCATGGCATAGGAAATGGTATAATAAACTGGATAGAACAATGGCTGATTGACAGAAGAAAATGTGTAGTAGTTGATGGGGAGGCTTCAAACTGGAAATCGGTATTGAGTGGGGTACCACAGGGATCAGTATTAGGACCTATATTATTCTTAATATATATCAACGATTTGGATGATGAAATAACAAGCAAGGTGTTGAAATTTGCGGATGATACAAAAGTGTTTAGAAGGATTAAAAGTGATGGAGACAGACAGTATTTACAAGACGATCTTGACATGTTGATCAAATGGTCTGAAAAGTGGCAAATGCTGTTCAATTTTGGGAAATGTAAATGCCTCCACACAGGACATGGGAACAAAGAGGTAGAATATACAATGGGTGGTACTGTACTTAGTACTACTGTAAAAGAAAAGGACTTAGGGTTAACCATTAGTGATGATATGAAGGTTTCAGAGCAGTGCGGAACGTATAAGGAAAAAGAGCTAATAACACTGCTGTACAAAACAATAGTTAGGCCTCATTTAGAATATTGTATTCAAGTGTGGAGGCCATTTCGCAGGAAGGACATAGATATGCTAGAAAGAGTGCAGAGGAGAGCGACTAGAATGATACAAAAATTTAGGGATCTTAGTTATGAAATTCGCCTAAAAGAATGTGGTTTAATAACAATACTACTAGACCAGGAGATTGAGAGGAGATCAGATTGAAGTTTTTAAAATATTGATAGAAATAGGTTTGTCTCAGTTAAGAAAGATAGGATTACAGGACATGAAGTTACATTAGCAAAGGAGCAGAGTAGATTAGATATACGAATTAAAGAAAGTTCTCATTTTCACAAAGGACTGTAAATAAATGGAACAGATTATCTGCTGATTGTGTGGGTGCTAGTAGCGTGAATGTTTAAAAATAAAACCGACACATACCTCAGAAGGGCGGGATACACATAAATAAAAGGGTTAGACTCGAGTCGAGATAAGCCAAAGGCAAAGGGCTTCCTTGTCCACCTGCTACCTAGAGTTAATTCTCTAGGTGGCAACCTTATTAAATCTTGTAAGTAGGGCCTAGCCCTGGCCTAGGATTAGGTGAGTAGCCAGTAGGCGTAGGCTGAGTAGGTCTTGGACTTGGTAGTAGTACTACTACTACTACTAGTAGTACTAGTACTAGTAGTAGTACTAGTAGATGTATTTCTGCCATGTCATGTGTATGCCACTATATGTAAGAGCTGCATACTCATTCAACAGCTATGCTACTGTCAAAACGTAGCACTAAGAAACTTGATGTATTTTATGCAAACGTACATTTTTATTTCAAGGTTCACATCCAAATCGCAACTGTAAACATATCGCCATTTCTCCGTAACTTCCTCCATTGCACCCGTAGGAGCATACCGAGATTAGCAATGCAAACTGCATATTTAGTTCTAGATCCTTCTCGACAGCAAGAGAAACCCTAGGTGCAAACTATTGCAAAACGATTATAACAGGCATATAATACACGTAAATTGTGTGTTTGGAAATATTCTGAGAAGTATGTGTGATCTTCGCATTATGGGTTTTCACATGTTTAGTTATTCAAAGGGAACCAAAGACAATTGTTTGGGTACATACACCCAAAAGAGCCACGCAAACGTGCCCCCCCCCCCCCCATAGACCCTTTGAATGTATCCCTGTTCATGTTATAATAAGCAGAAGTTACGGCGACGCGGCGGCGAAAAATTGTCTAAAGCCAAGGCCGGGACGTAGCTAGGCATAAACTGTGTAGATAATTTAGAACGATAACACACATAGTATATATATTCTTAATTACTGAATGTTGCACGTCCGCCTAAAAACCAATCTATAATTTATGCAAATCGCTATAGCTGGGGGATTTGTTTACACTTGAGGCCATCTGGTTTTGGGGAGGCAAGAGCCTTATATACAGCTAGAGGGCCTCATAATTTGTTCGGAAGGTTACTGTAAGGTCACTGGCACGTATACGTAAATACACGTGTACATACATACATACATACATGCATATACATGGTCATAATGTTGTTTCTCTACGAATGACCGCTGCAATATGGACTACTGCCCATAGCATAAAAGAACACTGTAGTTTAGACGGAAACAGAAATAGAACGCGCACTGCATCCGTATGTGCGGAATCACACGAAACGCATACCCCACAACGCATCCGCTATATATATAACTGCAATTTCAGCTGCATATCCATCCGTACATAAGGAATTATATCTTTTCTTCCGTCCGTCCTTATTTATAACCACCAGTGCACATGTCCGTCATTTCTTCCCTCCCTTCCCCCATCCCTCCGTTCCTTATACTCTTCGTTCGTCCCCGTCCATTCTTTCGTGCATCCTTCCCTACGACCCATCTTCATTCCGTCATGTCGTCCCTCTCTCCAACCATCCGTCCGTCCCCCGTCAGTCCATATCCACGCTCAATCGCTTGACCAGTCCGACCATCCATCCATACGCCCGACGGTCCTTCTCCTAGTCCGCCTCACATCTGTTCCCCTCTCATCGCTCCCTCAGTACTTCTATCTGTCATCCAACTTTTTTTGCCTTCCGTCCTTCCGTCTCTCCGTCCCTTGGTCTCTTCGTTCGCCCGCCGCCCTTATCTACGTTCATCATTCAAGGTCTATTTATTTTGTTTCTCTGTCTATCCGTCTACCCACGCCCATCTACCAGACCTAAGTCGGTACAGGGTCCTTAATTCCGTCAGATCGCTCGTCCGTCTATACGTCCGTCCGTCCGTCCGTCCGTCCGTCCTTTTACCCCCGGCCGTCTTTCCTCCGTCCATTTCTTCCTCGTGTTTCTTCCAGAACGTCCTGCCGTCTGTTCCCTTTAAACCCCAGCCCATCTTTCCCTCCGTTCTGTCGTCCTCAGTGCATTCGTCCCTCTATATGTCCATCCGTGCGTCCATCCTTTCATCCATATCCACGCCTAACAGTCCATCCGTACCCCTTCCGTCCCTTCAACCTCCCCCCGTCTTTCATCCGTCCGTCTGTACTTCAGTTTGTTTGTCCGTCCATCCGTCCTTCGCGCCCTCCCTTCTTCCAATCGCCCTCCGTCCCTTTTTTCCTCTATCCCTCTGTCCGTCCCTCCGTCCCTTTTCCCCTGTATCCCTTTGTCCGTTCGTCTGTTCGCCCATCCTTCCGTCCGTCCATCAATGCATCCGTCAGCCCGTCCGTTACCCCTATTCACCCACCCGTCCGTCCCTCCGGATGTGTCCGTCCGTCCTTCTTTCCGTCCGTCCGTCCGTCCTCCATCCTTCCATCATCCCCCTTCCCGTCTTCTCGTCCTTCCGTATATGTCCTTCCCCCCGTCCCTAATAAAATAAATAAATAAATGAATAAAAGTACTTATATAGTGCCCAATCAATTAAAATTGCCCTCGGGCGCTTTACTTACATGCACACGTATATAATAGTATTTTACATAAAAAGAAATGCTAACTAAGAAATAAATATTTAAAAAATATAACATTACCTTAAATATAGTTACTAAAAAAAGAGAGATCATTAAAAAAAACGTTTAAATAAATTAAGACGTTCTTAAAAACTACTATAAATACATTCATTTATACAAAAAGAATAACCATAAATATGTTAAGAAACTAATAAAACAAAAAATATATTTATCAATAGAAAGCACATAAAATGTCCTCGTCAGTGAATTATAAAAACGCTTGTTTACAAAGGTGAGTCTTCAAAAGTGTTTTAAACACTTGTAGTGTTGTTGCTGTCCTGAGTGTAGGAGGCAAATTTTTCCATAGAACCGCCGAGCAAACCGCGAAACGGTGATCACCATGAGTAACAGTTTGTGAGGCCGGTACGAACAAAAGGCGAGGCTGCGAGGTAGATCGTAGAGTTCTGTTGATGTTACGGTAGCCTATTAACTCACTTATGTAGTCCGGCGCATTTTGTAGGTCGGTCTCAAATGAACGGGTAGCCAGTGTAAACGCTGCAACACGGGCGGGATGTGTTCGTATTTCCTCGTGCGAGTAATTAGGCGAGCGGCACAGTTCTGCACCCTTTGTAGACGTTGCATCACCGTGTGTGTGAGACCATAAAGAGGTGCATTCACATAATCTAAACGGGATGTCACTAGTGCGTGAACAAGTGTCTTGCATGATTCTTCCATCAGATGATGCCGAATTCGCCCAATGTTTCTAATATGATAGAAGCAGCTTTTCTTTGTCTGTCTACCTTGTTCGTTCCCCCGTCTTTTCTCAGTCCACATGTCTGTTTTCCCGTTCTTCCCTCTTTCCCTGTGTCCTGCTGTCTGTCTTTTCGTTCGCCTATACATACCTGCGACACTCCGTCCATCCGTCAGGTAAATACGCCCGTCTGTCCCCTGTCACTGCCCCATCCATACGTTCCCCGTTCCTCCGTCGATCCCTCCGCACGTCCCTTCGTCTAAACGGCCCAGTGTGTCCGTCCGTCCGTCTGTCCGTCCCTGCGTCTTTCTGCCCGTTCTTCCGTTCGTGTGTCTTTAGGATCCTCATACTTCCCTCCGACCGGCCGTCCATCGGACCGTCCGTTTTGCGATACGTAACTTTTACTTAGCAATGACGTCACAACTACACGTCGAAACGTGATGAGTATTGGGGGCGAGGGGGGGGGGGGGCTGCGGCTCACAAAACACCCACCTGAATAGTGAGGTGACCGTATTAGCGAAACAACTATCATATATTATACTATTACGGAAATAGGTTAGGACTATTGCACGGCCACCTTAATGGCGAAGTGGCTGCATTAGCGAGGTGACCATAAAGCGAGGTTAAACTGTGTATGTTGCACGGCCACCTTAATTGTGAGGTGGCTGCACTAGTGAGGTGCCCATAAAGCGAGGTTAGACTTCGTCTTCAAACTGTTTTGATAATGAACAAGTTTTTCTGGGGAAAGTTCCTTTTATTGGCATGAGATTGCACAATAGAGATTTGTCGCAATCGTGCGGGTAATGTTTGATGTTTTCCCGATCGAGGGAGTAGTGTTGTTGGAGATTTGTTCAGTGGAGGCGTGGTAGTGTTGGAGATATTCCCAGTGGAGGGGGAAAGTGTTGGAGGATTTTCGCTTTCGACAGTGGTATAGTTCGATATTGTTCGCGGTCGAGGGGATAGCGTTGGCGGTTTCCCGATCGAACAGTTTTGTGTTGGGATTTGTTCCAGGTATATCTTTTCATTGACGGGGGTAAGGTAGTGCTGAAGATGTTTCTGATTGTGTAGTTCTAGAGATTTTCCAAGTCGTGGAGGTGGTGGTAGTGCTGGCGATTTTCCTGGTGGAGGGGGTGTAGCGTTGGGTTTTTTCGCTGTCGATTGGGTAGTGTTGGATATTTTTCGCGGTCGATATTGGATGCATGGTTCCCGGTCGAGCAGTTTTGTGTTGGAAGTTTTTCCAAGTCGAGAGAGTAGGGTAATGTTAGAGAGGTTTTCCCGGCAGGGATTTTCATGATCGGGGGTGGGGTAGTGCTGGAATTTTTTTCCGGTCGTGTACTAGCTGTTGCAAGTTTTCCAAGACGAGGAGGTGGATGTAGCGTTTGAGATTTTCCTGGTTGATGAAGATAGTGTTAGAGATTTTCCTGGTCGATGAGGTTAGTGTTTGAGATTTTCCTTGTCGATGAGGTTAGTGTTTGAGATTTTCTTTGTCGATGAGGATAGTGTTTGAGATTTTCCTGATCGATGAGGTTGGTGTTTGAGATTTTCCTGGTCGATGAGGTTAGTGTTTGAGATTGTTCTGGTCGATGAGGATAGTGTTTGAGATTGTCCTGGTTGATGAGGTTAGTGTTTGAGATTGTCCTGGTCGATGAGGTTAGTGTTTGAGATTGTCCTGGTTGATGAGGTTAGTGTTTGAGATTGTCCTGGTCGATGAGGTTAGTGTTTGAGATTGTCCTGGTCGATGAGGATAGTGTTTGAGATTGTCCTGGTCGATGAGGTTAGTGTTTGAGATTGTCCTGGTAGATGAGGTTAGTGTTTGAGATTGTCCTGGTCGATGAGGTTAGTGTTTGAGATTTTCCTGGTCAATAATGATAGTGTTTGAGATTTTCCTGGTCGATAATGATAGTGTTTGAGATATTTCTGGTCGATGAAGTTAGTGTTAGAGATTTTTCGCGGTCAAGATCGGCAGTGGATGGAGCTCGCTACGGGCATCCTAGACCCGGATCCTAAACCTGTAAATCCTGTTTTGTAGCAATGCTTATCGACATTAAACAATATTACACATTCAGCTAACTATATCAAGGGTAAAATAAGCGTAGGTTCTTGCATAGCTCGGTATTCAGTTTTTCTATGAAGCATTCAGCCACGCTGCAATTACTGCGCGAAAACTGTTCGTACACAAACACCCAACACTGTGTATAGCCAGGTACTTATTCATTCAGCTGCGCGAAGTACAGCAACGTGAAATTTACAAATATGTCCAAGATACGAAACGCCAGCAAGAGGACTGGTTTTGTCCAACAATAAAGATACCGTTATAATATACCATATAACCGGAGTATATGGTGAAGACATGCTAAAAGGTACTGCATGATTGTACTACACCAGTCAGCTGCGGTGCAGTTCTTATCACAGGGTGGAACATAACGCACATGTTTGTTAGACACAGGGTGCTCTAAAGAAACGTATGCGTACATGGATAATCGGCTATAATAGCTTAGCCAAATTATGTGTGCTGATATCTTAGTGTATTTAATTTATGTACAAAATATGTATACTTTTTTTGCAGAAGTCTTAAATACTTGTTTTTATATTGTAAGCGGTTTTGTGCAGGTTTTTTTATCGTGATACATGACGCTTTTAAAATGTATCCTAATAATAATAATAATAGTAATTTATAATTAATATTGTTTATAAAAGCGGCGCAACGAGGACCAGGGGTCCACAGCCAATGTCAGAGTGATAAGTAAATGTTAGCTGGGTAATACTGGAAAGAGTTTTGCCGGTGAAACTGGACCCAAAATCGTTAGAAGTTTAGCAGTTGGATTCTTGGTAACTCACATATGAAAACAGTTTGCTAGAATTACGTAAGCTAAACACAGATCATATAACATTTGTATCATATTTACATCGGCAAACAACGATGGACAACAAGGTTAAATGATAATTTTAGAAGTAAAACCTCTTTCCGTCCATTGTCACTTCTTCTGTCCACCCGACCGTACATCCATCCCACGTTCATCCCCGTCCATCCGCCTATACCCTCGTCCACCAGTCCCCGTCAGTTAGCCGTCCGGCCACGCTCGTCTCCCGTCCGTCGTTCCCCTAGTTTCCCCTGTCTCCCAGTCTGTCCGGCCCACCATCCGACATCCGTCCGCCCATCTGTCCCTCTGTGCGCCCCTTTGTACCCTGCCGGTGTCCATCCATCAATCAATTCGTCCCTTCATCCCTCTACCATCCCTCTCTCTATTCATACCCTATGCGTCCCTCCGTCCTTCCTCCACCGTTCTTTCGGCGTCCTTCTTCCAGTCCGTTCATCCAATCGTCCGTCCCCCGTCCATCTGACTTTACCTCCAACCCTCCGTCCATCTCGCCGTCTCTTCGTTTCTCTCTCCGTCCCTCCTTCGGTCCATACCTCCGCACCTAAATCCTTTGTTAATCCGTCCGACTGTCTGTCCGTTCATCGAACCGCCCGTCCGTCTTTTTGTCCCACCTACGTCCATCGGTTCATTCGTCCGTCCTTCTGCCTGTCCGTCCAACAATTTTTCGTCCATCCGGCAATCCCTACGTCCATATTGTCCTCCCTTTGACCCCCTCCGTCTCATCGCCTCTTCGTACATCCCTCTGTCAATCCACCCGTCCGTCAGTCACTCGTCCATCCATGGTAAATCCTTTATTCAGATCGTCGTTCATTCCCTCTCCGTTCGTACGCCTCCTCGTTCCTATGCTCGTCCCGACCTTCGTCCATTTGTAACTCTGTTTATCCATCCGTCCTTCCGTTCCTACGTCTTTCCGTCGGTCTGTCAATCATTATGTGCGCCCGTCTGTCCATCCCCGTCCGTCTTCCCCCCCCCCCCCCCCCCCCGTTCCGCCTTCAGTCCTTCACGATCCGTCCGTCAGTCCATCTCTGCGTCCCCCTTCTCCCGTCTGGCGTCCGCTGTCCGTCGATCCTTCCTTTAATCCCTTAGTTTCCACCCCCGGCCATCCACCGTTCAATTTGTCCTTACGTCCCTCCATTATTCTTCTCTCTACCCGACTCTCCCTTCGTCCCTTTTGCGTCCTCCGTCAATCTTCAGTCTCCTCTCCGTCCTTCCTCCATACCATGTGCCGCGTCCTTCGTCCAGTTCTTCGTCCAGTCCGTCCTACGTCCAGTCCGTCCATCCAACTCTCCTTCCCCTCCAACCAGACCCTCCCTCCAACCCTTCATCTGTCTAGCCGTCACTTCGTCCCTCTCTTCGCCCCTACGTCCACCCCGCTGTCAATCCGTCCGTCCGTCTCTGCGTTCTTCCAACCGCTCTTCCATTCCTTAGTCTCACCTCCGTCCATCGATCATTTCTGACCGTCTGTCCATCCGACAGACCCTCCGTCCGCTTCACTTTCCACCCATCCTTCCGACCCTCAGTCCCTCACTCCTTTTTTGTTCATCCTTCTATCTATCCGATCGATCGTCTATCACCCGTCCATCCTTCACCCGTCCTTCAGTCAGTCCGTCCCCTTATTTATCATCAGTCCCTTCTGTCCTTGCCTATACCACAATCCAGTCGCCCATCTCTCGTGCCATCTGTCCCTCCGTCGTTCCATCCGCCCGTCTGTACCTACGATCCTCCCTCAGTCCTTCCCCATATCCGCCCGTCTTTATGTCCCCTACCCGTCCGTCCATTCTTCCATCACTCCGTCCAATCGCCACCGTCCCCCAACCGTCCTACCTTCCATACATTCGTCCTTCCTCCGACCCCCTTCCCCATAACCCCGAATGTTTCCCCGTCCGTTCTTCCGTGCGTCCATTCTACCATACGACTCTCCCCCTCCCTACATCCCTCTCTCAATCCGTCCGTCAATCACTCGTCCACACATCGACCGTCCTTCCTTCAGTCCGTTGTCCATCCCCCGTAACCTCGTACGTCTCTTCGTTCCTTCTTTCGTCCCGCCTTCCGTCCCTCCGTCCTTTTGTAATTCTGTCTATCTACCCGTCCGTCCGTTCCTACGACCCTCCTACGGTTCGTCAGACCCTATTATGCGCCCGTCAGTCCGTCCCCGTCCGTCCACCCCCGTTCCCCCTTCAGTCCGTCCCCGTCCGTCCATCCCCCGTTAGTCCGTCTCCGTCTCCGGCCAGGCTTCCATCCATCCATACATCTCTACATCCGTCACTCTATTCACCCAATCCTCCGTCGATCTTTCCTTTAGACAAACAGTTTGCCCCACGTTCATCCAGCGGTTAATACGTATATACGTCCCGATTGCCCGTCCGTCCCCTATCCTTCGTCCGTCCATCTCCGACGCTTCCCCGTCCGTTCTTCCGTATGTCCGTCTGTCCCTAATCAGTCCTTCTTTCGTGCCCCGACCCGCGTCCTTCTTCCAGACAGTCCATCCTACTGTCCGTCCCCCGTCCATCCGGCCCTAACTCCAACCCTACGTCCATCTCGCCCTCACTTCGTCCCTCAGTCCTTTTGTCAGTCTCACCGTTCATTCACCAGTCCGTCGTCACTTAATCACATCCACCGTCCATTGATTCATTCGTCCGTTGTTCTGTATGTCCTTCTGTCCGTCCGACAGTTCATCGATCGTTCGGTCCGTCCGTCCGCTGCCCGTACCATATTCCCTCCATCCGCCCCTCCTTGCGTCTGTCCTACCCTCGATCCGTCCCACTGTTATTCTGATTGAGTACAAGGTGCGTTGAAAATAACGCCGCACAAACATACAGTACTGACCGAGTTACGGTAAATGATATTCTTATGTATTGGCCCTCGAGATCCCCGCCACCCCATAGGAATTTCGAGAAAACCACAATCTAAGAATCACCTTAACTAGATCACAAACAAAATAATAACCCCATACTGCAAAGGTAAGTGCGGTTTTATAACTGTGTCCCCAAGATCTTCACCCCGAGAAGAATTTCGAGAATATATAAATCTATGATACACCCCAATGATACACCGCAATGATACACCGCAATGCTAGATAACATACAACATGTTAGCACCACACATGCGAAAGTAATTCTTATTCTCTTCGTTCGTCCCCCGTCCGTCCATCCATCCATCCATCCGTCCGTCCATCCTCCCGTTGATCTACTCTCTGTCCCATCTTCATTCCGTCCCGTCTTCTCTACGTCCACTCATCTGCCCATACCCAAGCTGAACTTCTAGACCGTCTTTTCCCAAAGTCCTTCCTGCGTCCGTCAATCCGCGAGCTGGTCCGACCGTCTACCCATACGTCCTTCCCTCTGTTTCCGTCCATCATTACACACCAAGTTTTAAAATCAATCATGGTGTGTACCGCTGAACTGCAATGAGACACTGAAATTAAGAACGGGGCATACGGGTCTAGGAGATAGAAGTACCATTTGGCACTCGTACGGCACATGTCTGAGAGATAGGAGGACCATTTGGCACTCGTACGGCACATGTCTGGGAGATAGGAGGACCTTCGCGGACTAGGACGCTATATAACTGGCTGGCCAAGCCTAAAACGTGTCACTTGCCGAGACACCGCATCTGAACACGGGGTAGTTATTTGTCTTCTTACTTATGTATGGTATAATAACTGTGCTGCGCAGTTTGCCCTAACACCCGCCAGATGATCGAATGTTATCGGTTGAATCAAATGTGCCTCCCCGTATTTCTCGATGTAGGTACGGTGGCGGTGGCGGTGGCGGTGGCGGTGGCGGTGGCGGTGGCGGTGGCGGTGGCGGTGGAGTTGTCAGTCGATCTACCGAGGCGTGACTGACTCGTGGTGTAAACAACTCATTTGCGCCTTGAATATGAATACTGGACGCCATGTACACAACGAATAAAAATAAAATATGATGTTTGGATTAATTTATTGTAGGCATCAATTATGTATAGACACCCTAACCTTACGTATACCTGGCTCTCCACAGTGGTGGATATGTGTGAATGAACATAGTCTTTGTGCAGTAATTGCAATGGGACTAAATGCTTCCCAAAAAAATTTAGATGATGTTCAATTGAACATATCTACAAAGGGATCAAATGTAAAACATTTTGAGCAGTCCTAACTAAAGACAAGAACTTACCTTTTTATTGGCACAACTTACACAGCAGAACAAATTAAACACAATATCAAGTTCACATTTTATATATTTTAATTAACACTGTCTGTATTCGTTTATATATATGTGCGTGTGTGCGTGCGTGTGTGCGTGCGTGTGTGTGTGTGTGGGGGGTGAGTGTGTGTGTGTGTTTGTGTGTGTGTGTGGGTTTGTGCGTGCGTGTGTGTGGGGGGGGGGTGAGTGTGTGTGTGTGTGTGTGTTTGTGTGTGTGGGTGTGTGTGTGTGTGTGTGTGTGTGTGTGTGTGTGTGTGTGTGTGTGTGTGTGTGTGTGTGTGTGTGTGTGTGTGTGTGTGTGTTTGTGTGTGTGGTTTGTATGCAGAGCACTGCCTATGAGACCAAGTGGACAATGCAGCAAAACACAAATATTTTGGTCGCCGGCTTGAATCCCATATGACGTTATTTTTTGCATTTTTATTGGTAGGCCGGTAATTAAAAATTTTAATATTAAAGAATATTTATACTATTTATTAATTGTGCCGCATCCTAGAGCTCTTCTCAGCCGCATGCTAGTGTCTCTTTCCGTCAGCACATCCAATGCCTCTGTAAGCAGTCTGATACCAAGCAGTTTGACGCCAAGCAGTGTGATTTTCGGCATCTGCCTCCCAGTCTTCAGAGCTGATGTTGCAAGCCTTCAGGTCGCGCTTACAGACGTCTTTAGATCTGAGCGCTGTGCGTCGATCCCAGTGTTTTCGCTCACTGGCTAGTTGTCCACAGAGGGTGACTTTCGGCAAGCGGCCATCCTCCATGTCAGGTCCAGCGAGCGGAGATGTTTCTGGCTCAGCAGTGAGTAGTCCTACATGCTGGGGATCCTAGCACGGTCCAGCATGTCGCTGTAAGGGACACGGTCCTGCCAGGTGATATTGAAGATGCGATTGAGGCACCGCGTGTGGATTGAGGTGTTGAGACGGCACTTCTGGCGCATGTAGGTGGTCCACGATTCGCTATCGTACAGGAGGGTGCTCATGCAGCATACAGCAACAGCAGGCCTTTTAGACTGTCATCTTGGTGTTCTCAGTGAGCATCTTAAATTGTTTTCCCATACTCTTATGGTCAACTTGCATCGTCATAATGACTGCGGCTTTTGAACTTGTTAACATACAAAATTAATTATCATAGCCAAATCCTGGTTCCAGCAGAAATGGTTCGTCACCAGCTCGAATGCGTTATACCTTAATAAAGTAAAGGTTACGTCACATATCTAGTGGTCGTGCATGATTGCGTGCGTATAATTGAGGTTATCTGTCAGGCAGGGCCAAACTTGTTCTTGAAACATAATCACATTTCATGGTCGTCTTCAAGCAAAATAACTTCTTTCTAAACTATATCTTAATAGCGTACCTTTCACTTGGGTACACGATCAATATCAAGTTGTTTTATGTTGCAGTCGCCCAGCCGTCGGACATGTAATTTGAAATAAGAGTCTGACGGTCTATATCAACTATCTATACTATGTTCATATCTTACGGTGCCAGTGTGGATAATTCAGGCCTGTTAAAATGACACCCTCCTCTAAAACAAAGAGTCCGCTTGACTCTTGAGGGGATTAAAAAAGTGAACATTCCCCCGTCTTCTGATGAGTCCGGCAGTATGCAATTTCGTTAGAGTTAACAACTACAATGTTATGAATACACAAAATATTACGATGTTATAATGCATAAATCATCAATAAACACTTTTATATTTTATGAGCTGTGCTTTCATCCTTAACAGCGAGTTTACAGGAAACACAATATTTTATGCGATCGTTGCATAACGCTTACTTTTATGCACGCTCGCAAATGCATTTGATATTTGTGTCATCAAAGTAATAATTAATTCTCTGAAAGGTATAAGAAGAAATAGGTGCGCCAGGGGTAAAATGTAAAGCGCATACAGAGGTTATTAGGACAGGATACTGCGCTTCACAAAACAAATCTTCCAATACATAAAAAGCTTGTATGAAAGCTAAGTTCAGGGGGGTTTCGTTTGGTACACGCACACATGGCCAAGTTACCGGAGTCTTCTAAGTCTGATGACATCCGAGATTTTTTGTATATCCGGCAGTAATTTCATTTAATATATATTGAATGTTGGTTGAAACACATTATAAAGCAAACAAATCAAAACAAATCATTAGTCAAAATCAAGTCATGCATGCAATTCACGAAGGTGGTAATTGTGGGAAGGTGTAATGTAATGGCATAATAAAACGAACAAAACATATTTGGAAAGGAGTAAATGTGAAGTTGTAAACTTACAAATAATAATGTCCGTGGGCATATAATCCGCTCGTGTTTTGGGCCGGTTGACATGTACGACCCCACAAAGAATCTGTAACACTACAAGTAAAATATATTACATAACCCTAGGCTATTGTTACGTCATGCGCCAGACGCGGGTAGTGTAGCTTGAGCCATACACAGTCGCAGGCTGGTCTGCCTGCCTGCCTGCCTGCCTGCCTGCCTGCCTGCCTGCCTGCCTGCCTGCCTGCCTGCCTGCCTGCCTGCCTGCCTGCCTGCCTGCCTGCCTGCCTGCCTGCCTGCCTGCCTGCCTGCCTGCCTGTGTACATATGTATATCTAGCTAATCAGCATAATTGAGGAAAATTGACGTATTCTCTCCCATGTAACGTAATTATAATCTGCATCACCATATGAATATCCTTCTGTCATGAGCATTGGTCGTATACGTAATATAACACAAATGCATTTTATCATTGTGAATAATAATTATAATGAATCCTTCCGTGTAACACTGTAAGGCCAACACATGTACATACGTGAATCTTTAGAGCACAAGAAGGTAAGTCCTTATATATCGCAGTACGCAGTCCTTTAGACTGCTCAAAGCGCTTTATTTTTTACTCCTGACAGTCTTGTTTAATCGAATACCATCGATACTTCTCTGGGAAGCATTCAGCCACTCTGCATTTAATGCGCGAAGAGTATCCGTACACAAATATCCATTACTGTATATACCCATGTAGTCAGTCATATTGCTGAGAGAACTGGAGCAACGTAGAGTGAACGAACTTGCCCAGGTTCGACACGGCAGCACAGGATTCGAAACCGAGTTCTCGCGATTGATAGTCCAATGCCATTGCGCTCCACACAAACACTTAATTGACGTAAAATCGCTGTATTACGTAGTCATTAATATCACAGGTAACTGACGATCATTGACGTAACTCTAGACTTTGTTTGAACACTCTGTGTCGCGGATTGACGTGCTAGGATAGGTGCGAGTGATGTGTTTGCAAGAAGTCTCATCATTCGAATTTCCGATTCTTCAAGGACGTTTGAAAGTATCTCCATTAGTTTGTGACGTCTGATGTATCAACTGTTCGGCGCATGCCTACGCGAAGAATCTCGACTGGGAAGCGATATTTCTGTGCCTTGGCACCCAACCACCGGGACCCGAACACTACGTCAGCCGTATTTCGACCATGGAATCCACTTTGATCAAACGAAAGGAGCTCATCGACTTTCGATGCGATTCGAAAGAAAACCACAAGCGACGGCGTTTTGCGTTTTCACTTACCCTTGCACCAAACTCGATCGAATCTGTGATTAGTTGACCTTCTTCATTTGTGTGTCCTCCAAAATGTAGGCTTACAAATTCTTATTTTCATAATGTTAGGCTACAGGAAAGACAATAATAATTATTATCATGAAGTTGCATAATAATATCATAGGCGCGGTAGGTGGGCTTAGCCGGCGCTTCAGCACTATTCCGCCTCCGCCGTTGTCGGGTCATATTTTTCGGCGACCTTCAACATATTTTGAAGCTTACGACAAACCTCCAGTTGCACCCCCTTGAGGTTCGCCAAAATACACACCGTCATGCTCACCAAAAACCTCGACCTCTACCCACCCTTTAGGATCGCCAATAAAACACATTCAGGCTCTCCAAAAACCTCGATTTGCACTCCTCTTGAGATTCGCCAAAATGTACCTTCAATTTCAACAAAAACTTCAAATTGCACCGATAAATGTACACCCCCATCACTCTATATTGGGGGCTAAATTATCTTCACCCCCCCCCCCCAACAAACTATGTTGTGCGTACGTGCTACATACGTATGTTTGTTGCCCAATATATCAACCCCGAATAGGGGTCCGGGAGGGGTTCGTCTTATAGCGAGGTGGCGCAGTGTCTAAAGCACCGGACTCTCTATTGAGAGTACACGGGATCGAATTCTGTGCTCCCGTGTTGCTTTGTATAAATGACTACTTGTTGGATATTTGTGTATGAATAATATTCGCGCATTAACTGCAGCGTGACTGAATTCTTCACCGAGAAGTCGAGATGGTGTTCGATTGAAGAGGTCTGCCAGGGAATAAAGTGTAAAGTGCTTTGAGCTGTCCTGAGGACTGAATACATCGCTATATAAGAACTTGCCTTTACCGTTACCTTTTTTAGAAGGGCAGACGCATAAAAAGGGCTTCAAAAAAAATTCACGGTCAAAAAGTACGCCCGCTCTCAAAGGAAGTCTATACTCACACCATGCAACGTCTCTGCATCTTGTGAAATAATCACTCTTCGGTGATTAAGGCGTACATTTCGATTGGAAATTCGTTTTACGTGGGATTCGAAAACAATGGTGCTTGTCCGACCACAAAAATATATCACCTTTACATTTACATGTAGGAATTATGTACACATTTCACTGTAGAGCTCACAGTAATAATTGATAGCCATATAGTTGGAAAACGAAGTTGGGTGCGTATTCAAGCGGGGCGTCCCGAACCCCCCACCCCCAATTACAGACCTGTAGGCCTGCAATAGTTATAATAGAGTGGAAATATTTTTTCGAATTTTGTTGTTGGTTCTGGTGAAAATCAAGGGTACTGCAGGTATATAGGCTCACAGCAAATCTGCAACAACATCTGCTCTCGTCATCCGAATAGAAATGCGTCAGCTGCAATTAATTGTTGATTCAAAACAATCTCCAACACTACCCCCCACCGTTGACACCACGAACAATCTCCAACACAACCCCCATCGTTGACATCGGGAACAATCTCCAACACTACCCCTCACTGTTCACACCGCGAACAATCTCCAACACTACCCCTCACCGTTGACACCGCGAACAATCTCCAACATTACCCCCACCATTGACACTGCGAAGAATCTCCAACACTACCCCCACCGTTGCCACCACAAACAATCTTCAACACTACCCCCCACCGTTGACACCGCGAACAATCTCCAACACTACCCCCACCGTTGACACTGCGAACAATCTCCAACACTACCTCCAACCGTTGACACCGTGAACAATCTCCAACACAACCCCCACCGTTGACACTGCGAACAATCTCCAACACTACCTCCAACCGTTGACACCGCGAACAATCTCCAACACTACCCCCCACCATTGACATCGCGAACAATCTCCAACACTACCCCCGACCGTTGACACCGCGAACAATCTCCAACACTACCCCCACCGTTGACACCGCGAACAATCTCCAATACTACTGGTGAAAGTGGTATGCTATCCACACACTTTCTATTAATCACTTACGTGAAATTAAACGGTCAATGGAATTTAGTGATAGTACAATAACATAAATTTAATCCGTGGTAAAGCCGGGTATTTATATAATACGATATTATAAGTACGTTGACTTGGCATCATTTAAGTTCATCTACTAACTCGCAACGTTATATGTCCACTCGCGTCTTTACATCGTTGGCCTCTATAATCTACCTTTTCAATTGGTCACATATTAAAAAAACGATAGTTATTTAGAGTGATTTATGTACATGTTTGCAATAGTTTCTGCTTTCCTAGAGGATTTTTCTCATGCCTGAGAGAATTCAGTGATAATCACCTCACACATTGCTCCAATGTAAACAAGTAGATGATCAACATACTGTGATGGCAATAACCAGTGTTCGACATTTACCTCAGAAAGGTGCTAGTCATTCGAACCAGAAACTTGAAAGCGATACTGGTCAGGCTGCAAAGCTACTGGACCACATTTTAGCAGTGGCACAATGCGCGAGGGCAAACGGCCTGCTAAACAATAGGCCTTAAAGAAAAAGTACAGAGTTCTAGTTATTTCCATCGCTCGGCGACGTTCTATTAACTGACTAGTCTGTATTATTGTGGTTACAATGTAATGGTCTTATGAGGTCTCATTCAACTGGTCAGGCGTTTTCAGAACATTATTGCCAAACCGACCTTTATATGCTGGCACTGAGGGTGGTCACAGCCAGGGTGCTTGTCGCCTTCAGTGATTATTTTACGACCCAAATTGAGACGAGACCGACATTAACGTGATCTCTGAGTCACGAAGGATGCACAGTCCCCAATGTTGAGAGCCAGGTTTTTACACCAAATATCATGCCTTCCCGGTCTGGGTTTCGCTCCTGGTCCAGTGATAATAATTCAATACATATGTCAGATAGGGGTTATGCTGCTGATATATACGCCTATAAACTGATTTGATATATTACCATACTAACATTTAACCTTATTTCTATATATTCGGTAAAATAATTATGAACAACAGAGATTTTGAAAAATGTTCCTCAATTCGATTTAATTGAAACATGTGGCACAAACTGGCAGTCGACCATTCATTAGCCATCTGTGAGCAAAGATCCTTAAGAATCACATTCATGGCGCGGGAACGAAATTCATATTGGGGGTCTACCAGAGCTTTAGCACCACTAAATAATTTTCGTCGCCGCGCCGCTGTGACATCAGCTTCTCCGCTGTCTCGGCCGAATACGGGGGGGGGGGGGGGGGGGGGCAGTGCTGTTGGAAAAAAAATCCGTCGCGCCGCTGTTGTCAATTTACCTTCTCCAGCTTCTCTCTGCTGTCTCGACTGAAATGTTGACATCCAAAGGGGGTGCTTTGGACAATTGTTTGCCGCCGCGCCGCCTAATACTAGGAGGGGTGGCACAAAACCATATATCTACAATACAATTGCACACACCATTCAAAGTCGACAAAAACAAATAATTATTAATACATTAACAAACATTCACGGTTACATTTCATGGGGGACAGAACTATATGTCTGCCCCCCGCAGGAGAAATTCCCCCTGCCCCTTTTCCCGCGCCCATGGAGCCACCTTCTTCTGGGTCCTGGTCTTCGTGACTTCTTATATAAAGTCTTCCATTCGTGGATTCTGCAGCCAGGTCTCACGGGAATGTCGATGACGCTTGTCAGAGTTTTCCGCATTTGTCTAACAGTTCCCCCGGCAGATTTTGGCATTGGCGGCGTTTTCTAATAAATACAAAGTGCATAGTCTATTTGGATAGTGAGTAAGTTACCGTATGTTCGTTTCAGGAGCTTATTCAACTATAAAACTAATTATAAAGTGCGATTTTCGTGAGCGTCCGTCCCACGACAAAGGAAATTGGGCTATACTGAACGTAAAATCGCATTTTTATTAACTGTTTTTTGTTGCAAACACCGACTTCAAGATGGCCAGTTTTGACGACAAGCTGATGTATACCGCTGTAAAACGGTGTAATGTCCCCGGAAAAGTAAGCAGTCACACGGACCAGTAACTCAGAAAAATTACTGACTCGACGGCAAAGTAGGTAGTCAGTGACGACCGGCTAGCGTTTATTTCGAACACTGGTAATAACCAATCACATTGATTTGTTGCTCACTGAGGGGGCTAGGCTTACATACTTGTAATATATGAAAAGTAGACTGCTGCCCTGATGGAAACCCTCGTGCCGATGCCAGCAGTACTGATGAGAATAACAGCATCGTTGTTCTGGATAGTGTAAGGTACTCCACAGACTATTTGTTTATTGTCATTTCTATATTCATACAAGGTGTTGGCGCGTTCCATGTTTACAGGAACAGTTTAACTAATACATGCTAAACGAGTGTTATCGAAAATTAGATCGAATAATACCTGCCAATATCTATTTCAGGTATTGACAGAACACAAATCCCTTGCTGTTAATATGTCATTACCTTGCCAACAACATTGCTTTACTTATGGTAGTTATTTAAAGAAAACAACTAAACACGAAATATATATATATACAGTGTATATATATCTCTACTGAAAAATATGTTATCGGTTAAAACGCGTGCAATTGTAATTTTGCGCACCGTTTGTTGTCCGTAATGAAACAATTGGCCGTGGATTTGTAAGTATCAAAGCCTGCTTCTAGAGAACTCGACAAAATAAACATCGGTTAAGTATTAACAGCGTTACAGGAGTGGCTCAAAGCTTCCCTATTATCGTGGAGCCAACCTTCCCTTGCATTATTTTGATCTTTTGAAATGTGTTCACAGTGGGGAGCGGTGTTCATCTCATACTGCCTGTGTCTTTCGGAAGAGACACTAAAAGCCATTGGTCCCTTCTATCTGGTGTCTGTGCTAGGGGTGGTGGTCTCGATCTCTAACCCACTGGATCTTGTTCCCAGCGGCCGTAGTTGCTTCCCAGTCAGGCGTGTGAGAGACGCCGAGCAGACAGAGTAGGCAGTGTATACACTGTATCATTGAACCCACTGGTTCCTATGTGAATGAACTCACCGTGGCGCACTCTGGAAGAGAGTGGTTCACTACTCAGTACAGTACAGGTTTTCATAGGTTGTTAAAAGACAAGAACAGCATATCGTAAATACGTATGTATATCACTCTATCTCTTGTGAACTGGGTTATACAAGACCATAGGAATATTTACTTTTATATAATTGTTTAAAAGTGTCATGCTAATTTCGTCAACAGTTTCCAGTATAGGTGGAAATAAAATATCCATGCAATTCGGTGATGTTATAAATTGCGGCTGAAGTTGTTAATTGGAATCAGTGTATGTGCACAACCTGTTGTGTTTGGATTCTGAACACAGGCAGGACTTGAACCTGCAACACACGACACTGGGACATCTTTGCCATAAACTGCACAACTCAACAAACTGGTTGGACAAACAACTGACACAAAGTATTTGGGTCAAGCCACGGAAAATGTTTCCATTCGACAGCTGGTTCCAAATATATGATTGGTTAAGCTGGAGCGCCCACCCGAATGTCACTTGTCTTTTGTGTTTTTCCATGTTTGGTATAATGTCACTAGAAGGCTTTTCAATTGATAAACTCGCCGCCATTTGTCTTTCTTGTTGAAAGATTAAATAAATAGGTGTCAAGAACCATAGTTTGAAATCAATGAAAACAAATTACAGCCTGATAAAAAATTGCACATTTTGCATGATGTCCGTAACGCGGTTAGATAAGCGGCAAGGTAACATACTGTACTATCAGCAGTCACTTAATACACTCTTAAAATTTCACATAATCTCACTCATTCTTCAAAAACATAATTGGGTATATTTAAATGGCGTATATCTATAGATGTTCAAACATCCTGTCCCTGTTTTAATGCAAATTTCCTGACGGACATCATGTTCAGATTTCCTTCAGCTTAGCCATACTAAACTCAAACTTGACTTTGCTATCTCTATAGATTAGTGTATCCCTAGTGTCTCACATGCAATGTGGTTTGGTATTGATTCCATGTGTTTGTGTTTAGCTGTACTGTGCATGCAAGCATTGTATTATGTCTGTCACGTGCACAATTAGCCGTGATGTCCGTCACGAAAGCTGTTGTGATCACTTCCATGTGCATATTTACACAAGTCTTCATACTTAGTGAGTGTATATTATCATTGCACGAGTTTTCCAGCATCATAACGTACCGACATGATCAGTTGAGTTAAATTGATGCGAACATATATGAAGTGTGAAACAAAATATTTGTTCATTCTTTATGGTATAACTAGCAAAATTATACACAAGTTGCATAGTGTCTACAATTTTCGTCTACAAAGATACACATGTGCATCACAACTGTAGGTATTCATAGATGTTTTAGCGCCGGTTGATATTGTGACGGACGTCAGGTTATTCACCTCATGTCAGACATATTGTTTAATTACGAACTAACTAATGAACCCTTTCCCCTTAGGCCATGATGAATTCATCTGCATGTGAGCTTTCATTATGATGACTAATAATTATATCGGTAGTCACAACCGTTTTTTGCTGAAAGTGAGTGATCTACTGTGTTTATGATGTTTAAAAAAAATTGGTACTCTTATAACATATAACCCACAATATGCATATATATATATATATATATTGTGTAGATAAACTCGTATTAACCAATTACCATGATTTAAGAATACTACTTTATGTTTGATGTTTTTTGTTATTAGTACTGGTCTGCAAGATATAAAAAACTACCGAAAAAAATACTGATTTCAATTAATACTATCGTCATAGAGATTCGGTATTCTAGAAACATGAAGTAATGATCCATTGTGGAATTGAAGACTATATGGCGGCACTGTATGAAGATGAACGGTACTTGGGGAAACGTGTCGGTCCAGAAAAGATAGCGGCGTAAATAGCATGTGGCATGCCAACGTAAATGATGTCAAATGTTTCCGATATTCAGTTCGCAAAGATCAGTATGACACATCTAAATGCTACCTTTTATATTAATATAGTAAAGCTGATCAACGAATACACATCAATTCGTACGTGACAGTGACTGCTTATTAGGATAAAATAGCCACAACGTGGAAATGGCTTAACCAATTACGTTCGTTAGCTAATTGTGTCTGTTTTGTTCAGAATATGGGACATTAAAAGACGTGCACATGCATCCTAGTAGTAACAGCCAAGTAAGTAATGACTGTTACACTGGCACATATTGTAGTATTTACCAATCCAACATTATCTTTAGTTGTTCTATTTTCCTTTATGTCAAATGACAGCTTCAAAATGGACAGCGTATACGTCAACGAATATACTCACACAAGCATAATGCAAATATTTTTGTGTTGTGTGATTTACCTAGACACTGTACAATTTGGATGCTACAACTATGTTTTTATGTCATACCTGGTCACAATATGTCAGCGAAATACTTGCATAATTATGAGGTGATATATCAAAAGACAAACTTTAATCTACATAGAAACACAGGGACGAAGTAGCCACAGGATTAGTTATAATTTATTAATATATATGATGTGTTCAAGTCCACAACTATCACATAGATTAATTACATTAATCCCGGTTTCAGAGATATTGAAGTTTTGTTGTGTACTAAAAAATTAATTGCACCATTCATAATAATAATAAGACAAAATATAATTGGCACCAAGCAAGACAACATAGAGACCAGGATGTGGGAGACACTGGAGCCATTCTGCCTATAGGACATAACTAACTGTACTAATTATAAGCTAGGGACATCGCATCGGTGTCTTTGGGAGATCTGTCACAGCCTGATCCCTCACAGCTGACCAACTACGGGTTAGTAGTGACGCCTCAAAGGAGAATTATATTGCCCCCTAACCCCCGGCTTTCCAAACCGGTGTGATCATCCATACCACGTAATATAACCCTATTAATGTTGGCGCACATCAAGTTACAACCAGTATAGAAAATGTACCTGCTTTTGTACACTGGCAGATATAGACAGGCGAAATGGTGGTGTGAATTTCGACTTTAATTAATTTTACATATTTATATCTCGTAAAGTATGGTATTAACAATTTGGCTACATGTTATGTCACGTGATAGATGAATTACAATAATAATGCCGTCTTCGGGACTTGGCGCCATTCCTCGACAAACAAAACGTAGAGAAACACCATGTGGTACATTAATTCCAAGTTATGCATTGACCTTTCGGGTCTTGAATATGGCCCAGCAACATTGAAGTTCATTTTTGCAAGACAAAAGAGAGAATCAGGAAGTGGGAGACACTTGAGCCGTTACTGCCTATGGTACAGATCTAACTGCACCAATGATCGGCTCGGGACATCATTCGGGAGCTCCTAACAACCCTACTCTGGAGAGTAGTGTCACAATCCTGATCTCTCACAGTTGACCCACAACGTGTGGTAGTGCCCTGCAGGGGAGGGTATATATCGGCCTCCCAAGCCTTCCCGGCGTTCCCATAACCGGTGTGGTCATCCATGCCACGTGATATAACCCTATATATTGAGCGCGTCAAGCTGCAATTAACATAGGAAATTTGTCTGCTTTTATAACCAGCCAAACACAGTCAGGTGAAATATGTGGTGTGAACTTCAACTTTAATTAATCTTGCATATCTACACCTAGTGAAGTTATTTATTCGTTAGAATGGTATTAAAACGTGGGTCATATATTATGTTACATGATATGATGCAGTAATCGTATGTATACGCGGCGTAAATAATATTACTAATCTATTATATGTATTCTGATCTATGCAAATTCATGGATAGGTATGCTGTATGACGGAAGTGAGCGACTCCAAGATGGCGGACAGAGTGCCGGCGCCGATTGATCGATCGTTTGTTTTAGATCAACAATGTTAAGACATTGTTATCATGCGTGCAACACGTGTATATAATCGTAATAACATTAAAATAGTATTACTATTACATGTATTCTGATCTATGCAGATCCATGGATAGTCAAGTTATTCCACGGAATGGGTGACTCACAAGATGGCGCACACAACATCGGCGCTGATTGATTGTTTATGTGAGATCAACATTGTGAAGATATTTTTATTAATTATGGTGAATTGGAAACGGGGACTGTTGAAGTGAAAACATGTGTTTCAAATGCTAAATGATTACGTCGTAAGGAGCCACGTACAGTTGGCTATGGCCAGTTTACCCCCTCGTGGTGCGTTTCGTTAATAAATATTTCAACTATTACATATAATTGTATAGTAAGTAACGACACAATAACAGTTGTTTCTAATACTTTGATAATTGCATAATAACCTAATTAATCAAACAAGCGTATGGATATCTGTATTGAGACTGGCAAGATGTTCAATAGACATCACAATAGTGCGTGTGTGTAAATCTGTCTGGCAGTTTGTATGTATCTGTGTTTCTGTCTGACTGTGTGTATGTATCTGTGTTTCTGTCTGACTGTCTGAATAACTATGTGTCTGCTTTGTCCTTGAACTCGCGCGCGTTGATCTAAACATCACATCTACTAACCAACGTTCCACAGTGCGTGTTTCTGCGCCAACCATCCGGGGAATGCAAACCCTGCCCGACGTCTGTTTTGTCCGACTGTCTGGCGACGGTACAATACGCACGAATCCCAGTTTAACTGCTACTGCTACACTTGAAGGACATTGTTGCTTTGCACAAACGTGACAACTGCGCTCCTTCCAGTACTGGCGGTTGGTCACCTTACAACTGTCACGCTTTCACAAATTGCCATGTGCATTGACAGAAGCGCCCGCTCGGCAGCGTTTGTTACGTAATAGAAGCTAAATTGAATAACTCCGTGTTGGCATGCGATCACGCCAGCAATGATGGACGCATTCACGCGATGCTTAGAATGTTCCCCGGTCACAGAAACAACGTGCTAATCGGATGCAACGAACCGTGAACTTAGCATTCAATAAGTTGTAAACAAGATTTCACAAACCTGATTATGTGGTAGAATATATAGGAGATAAAGTAACAACCATCAAACTACTTACATCAGATAATATATGTGTAAGCCAGTACTTGATAGATATTTTGATTAGGTAGCATTGTTGTTAAAATTAAGCAAGGGCGATAGTCGGGCGGGGTAACCTAAATAAATAAAGCAGCCTAACGTAACGTAATTGAATGTATTTAAATGAGGTCACTACCAGTAATGTTAGCGTTCGTAATAGGATAAATAGTCGGCTGTGTAATTGAAATCTGTAACATAAAGTGTGCTGCAGTACCCAGGAACCAGTCTTTATAAAGACTAAGTTAGTTAAGTTATTAAATAAATTCTGATAGGGATATGGCGCCTTGCAAGGGGCAAGTCAAGGCAAAGCGACACTTGGTGTGCGATCACTGCCACATCTGGGTAGATTTTGCATTGTCCGGCTGTGGGAAGTCATGGGCAGAAACCATGGAGGACGGATTCACCTTTCAGTACATTGGGTGTTGGAAAGTGGAGTGTCTGCAGAAGGAGATAGTTAGGTTGACAGATATTGTGAAGGGAATGGAGACGGGAATCAGCAAGGAGACAGGTCGAATGGAGAGAGACGACAGGGAGAGAGGAGGGAATACTGCAATACTGAAGGAGAATAGCAGTGACAGGGAAGACTGAGGAAAGGAGATTGAGAGGAGGGAAGGTGATTGGAGGGGAAGAAAATATAAAATCGACGACAGAAAACGTGACAAGCGTAAAAGTGACAGGGGAGAAAGTGACCGTAGAGCTGGAGGGAGGGAAGATGGGACGGGAGAGGAGAGAAGAAAATGAGATGAAGGGGCGGAAGGAAGTGAGAAAATGTGATAGAAGAGAAGTCGATAAAAGGGACGATGACAGGAGGAAAGGTGACAAGAGAAAAATCGACTGGAAAGAATGGATCGGAAGAGAATGTGACAGGAGAGAAGACGGCAGGGGGAAAATACAACAACGAGACAGATGCAAACCGAAGGAGCTACTCTGAGGCAGTGATTGACGGGGCAATGAGGAAAGAGAGGGTGTTTATGGGCAACTCCATTATGAGAAAGACGGACAAGACACTGAGCGAGGGGAAGGACGTCGTTGTTTGTCTACCGGGGGTTAGGATAGAACATGTGACTGACAGGGTAGAGAAGGCCAGATAATGCAGACAGGGAGGGAACAACTGGAATAGTACAGAAGTACAGACATTTAGTGAGGAAGCTAAAGAAGACAAAAGTTGAACAGATTATTCTGTCAGGAATTTTGCTAGTAATGGGAGGAAGGGGGGGGGGGCAACGTATAGAAACTGCAAGCTGATGGCCATCAACGCACTATTTGAGCAGGTGTGTGAAGAAGAGGAGGTGGGATTCACAGATTTATGGGGATACTTTTTTGGGAGGGAAGATATGTACATGAGAGATGGCCTCCATCTTAGTGGAAAGGGGGCAGCAGTGTTCTCAGAGAGAACCTGCTGCGATCTGTTGACAGTGGGACAGGTTGCATCTATTTAAACTACCCAGGTAGATTCGCAGGGGGAAACAAAAAAAGCCTGAAACTGGAGGCATACATAAAGACAGCACAAATAAATCAGCAAAGAACAGTCTGGAATACTCTTCTGAAGCTGGATATAAATGTGTTTGCTTAAATGCAACGAGGATAGTAAACAAAAGAAATTAACTAAATATTATGGTAGAAGATATTGACCCTCACATGATAGGTATAACCGAATCCTGGACCACCACCGATATATCAGATGCCGAATTGGGACTGACAGGATATGTAATGTTTAGAAAAGATAGAATAGGAAGAAAGGGATGTGGAGTTATTTTATATATTAAAGAATCTATCCAGGCTAATGAAATAAAATTAGAAAGACAAGCATATTGCGAAGAAGCTGTTTGGTGTAACATAGTTATAGGAAACTTAACGTTAACAGTTGGGTTAGTTTATTGAAGTCCAAACATAAGCATAGAAGAGAATGAAAAAATACAAAATACTATAAGGGAAGTAAGCAAACGGGACTGTATTATTATGGGGGATTTTAACCACAGGCATATAAGATGGAAATCTCTACAGAGTATGGGGAGTGAGGACCACAAGTTTTTTAGTTTTAGTTCAAGATACTTTCCTTTCTCAACATGTGCTAGAAAGTGTCAGACAAAGTTTTGTCCTCACAGAATGAATTAGTTGACAATGTCAAGATAAGTGAGCCACTGGGGAGTAGTGAACACAACCAGATACATTTTACAATCAAAGTAAAATCAGAAAGGAATAGTAAAAAGCAGTATAGGAGAAATTTTCACAAAGGAAGGTATAAGGACATGAGGAAATATTTAGCAAAGATAGACTGAAATAACACACTGAAGAATAAGACAACAACAGAATGCTGGAATATCTTAGAGTGAAATTAAGTGCATAATCGATAAATTTGTATCCTTAAAAAAACAAGGGAAACGGTCCAAAAAGAAACACTTATCGAAAAAAGCCATTAAAAAAATTAAATATAAACAAATGAAGACTACAACAGTTATAAAGAAGCACTTCTCCAAGCTACCGCTGAAATTAGAAATTCAAAGAGAAGCTATGAACAACAATTAGCTAGTAATATAAAACATGACAGCAAGAGTTTTTATGCGTATGTTCGAAGCAAACAAAAAGTTCAAGATAAGGTCGGTCCTCTAGAAGAGTGTGCTGGAAATTTAATATCAGAGGGATTCTAAATGGCAGAAGACCTGAATGAGTATTTTAGTTCAGTGTTTACCAGGGAAGATATTAGTTCACTGCCAGTACCAGAGGCTAAGTTCAAGGGGGCAGATTCAGACTATTTAGGACAATTAATTGTAACCCCGGAAATGGTAGCTAAGAAAATAAGGGCTATGAAGGACAATAAATCACCTGGAGTGGATGGGATTCCGCCCAAACTACTATTCGAAATTGTAGAACAAATTAGCGTACTGCTTGCAACAGTTTTCAATTTGTCATTAGAAGAGGGAGTGGTTCCTTTAGAATGGAAAGAGACAAACTTTACCGTGATTTAAAAAAAGCTTCGAAAAACAAGTCAGAGAACTATAGACCAGTGAGTTTAACATCAGTGATTTGCAAATTATTAGAAAGAACTAATTAAAGATCACATGGTGGATTTTCTTGTTAAACAAAACTTGATAAACCCATCTCAACATGGTTTTTTTAAAGCGAGGTCATGCTTAACAAATATGTTATGTTTTTTGGAAGACATCACTAAGTGGGTAGATGAGGGATCACCAGTAGATATCGTCTACTTAGATTTTCAAAAAGCTTTCGACAAAGTACCACATCAAAGATTACTGCTTAAACAAAAGGACCATGGCATAGGAAATGGTATAATAAACTGGATAGAACAATGGCTGTTGATGGGGAGGCTTCAAACTGGAAATCGGTATTGAGTGGGGTACCACAGGGATCAGTACTAGGACCTATATTATTCTTAATATAATATCAACGATTTGGATGATGAAATAACAAGCAAGGTGTTGAAATATGTGGATGATACAAAAGTGTTTAGAAGGATAAAAAGTGATGGAGACAACATTTACAAAATGATCTTGACAAGTTGATCAAATTGTCTGAAAAGTGGCAAATGCTGTTCAATTTTGGGAAATGTAAATGCCTCCACGCAGGACATGGGAATGAAGAGGTAGAATATACAATAGGGGTACTGTACTAAATACTGCCGGTACTCTAAAATAAAAGGACTTAGGGTTAACCATTAGTGCTGATTTGAAGGTTTCAGAGCAGTGCGGAATTGCAGCTTCAAAGGGAAATCAAATCCTTGGATTAATTAAGCGAAATATAGCGTATAAGGAATAAGAACTAATAATACCTCTGTACAAAGCAATAATGAAGCCTCATTTACAATATTGTATACAAGCGTGGAGGCCGTATCACAGGAAGGACATAGATATGCTAGAAAGAGTACAGAGGAGAGTGACTAAAATTATACAAAAACCGAGGGATCTTAGTTATGAAATTCACCTAAAAGAATGTGGTTTTAACAACACTACAGACCAGGAGATTGAGAGGAGATCAGATAGAAGTGTTTAACATAATGAATGGTTATGAAAATATTAATATAAATATTTTTTCTCAGTTAAGAAAGATAGAAGGACTAGAGGACATGAAGTTACATTAGCAAAGGAGCAGTGTAGATTAGATATAAGAAAGTTCTCATTTTCACAAAGGACTGTAAATATATGGAACAGATTATCTGCTGATTGTGTGTTTGCTAGTAATGTGAATATGTTTAAAAATAAAATTGACACATACCTCAGAAGGCCGGGATAGACATAGATAAAAGGGTTGGACTCTCAATTAGCCAAAAGGCTTCCTTGTCTACCTGCCACCTAGATTTAATTCTCTGGGTGGCAATCTTGTTAAATCTTGTAAAATAACAAGTCCTGTCAAATGCTGCACTCATCTAACAGAAGCATAAAAACTGAGCGCTCGTTGGCGTAGAGCAATACATTTTTTCGGCGCATGATCATTTCAAAC
Source organism: Escarpia spicata (assembly GCA_963995525.1). NCBI lineage: Eukaryota > Metazoa > Annelida > Polychaeta > Sabellida > Siboglinidae > Escarpia > Escarpia spicata. The sequence goes on from OZ023216.1 coordinate 12,316,657, forward strand.
GTGGAAAAGCCAAATATTTCTTGAATATAATGTCAACACTCACGTGCTTATCAGGAGTGGATGCATTTTAATCAAGTTAATAATTAATCCCATGTGATATATGTATGTTCGTGTGTGTAAATGCTTTCTATAACAAAATTACGTTATTAATATAACACAGTGGTTGGCTCCACCCTTATAGTATATTATGCTAAATTTTGATTTTGAGACCCCCACCCGTTTGTAATGCTACATAACATTGACCTGCTTATCCCCTAAAAGGACATTCTTTTGAAAAAGACCCTAGGGCTATCTATCATGGTACATAAGACCTAGAATAAAGAATAAAGTACAAGAACAAATTATAAATAACTAGAATAAAGTACATTTATAACTAACAATAATATATCAATTGTTTATGTTTAGACCTACTTTTAATAGGCGTGATTACTAATAGGGGGGGGGGAGGGGCGCAGGCGACAGCTGCGTGAGTGATCGTGCCAGACTGTCAAACGGAGTTCGAGTCCTTCTAGGCCTACTTCGGTTTCTAAAATTGGGCAATCTCGTTCACCCTACTTTACCTGTTTGTTTCGTAAAAAACCACACATGTTGTACACTTTCTAACATGGGCGATTCATTACCTGCTGCCAGATTGATCATGAAATGAGGGCTGTGAGCATGTCAATGCTATATATAAGTCAGGACGTCAAAACTATTACATGTAAAAGATATTGTGAGCTGTTTTTGCATTGATACGCTCAAACACTAAAGGATGCAAATGCCAGGCTCAAAATGACGCAGTGATTATTGCTGTCTGTGTGAAATGTATGGCTAAATTAGCTAACATGGTTTCATTTTTAAATGGTTCGTAACACTTGTCCAGAGACCCTCCTAATATTCTTCTTCATGCTGATCCGGATAACCCCCACCATTAAATGTGAAGTACTATACGAATGACTGTTTACATATAGGATGTTTTTAACATACATTGTACAAAGTCGTGGTTTTAGCAGGTCATCAGCCCATTGTAATATACATATTATAGATTTTGTGAGGGTATTTTTAAATCTTACAATGTGCAAATTTAGCCATAAAGGGCAAGTCCTTAAGATGCCCTTTCAATGGTAAAACAAACATACTTAAAATGGCAATTTATTGAGAGGAATATCCTGATTTTTGCTACCATAAAAGGCAAGTAGTTGTTATCTATGTCCATACGGAAATAGGCCAATTGTTCTATAAAAGGGCAGATACTTGTGGCCATGTCTCAAAAACTGCAGTTTTCGTTAAACTGACAGAGGAAAGGGCAAACAGCAATTTTGTTTCTAAAATAAAAACGACAACTATATTAGAGCAATTATGGGGGACTATAATTCCAAACAGGACAACATTCTCCATAAACAGGCACTTTCTGCTTCAAACAGGATCAAATTGATCATAAAAGGGCAAACTCTTAAACAAGGTCTCATAACAAGCCATAAATTGGGGAGCAAAATCATTATAACAATTGCCAATTATTCTACAATGCCGCAAGTTCTTTGGTAACAAAGGATATTTTTATAGACAAATGGACAATTTGTTTCATAAAAAGGCAAGTCCAAGAATTACATTATATTGTCAATAGCAAAAACTATGCTATAAAAGGACAGACTAATAGAGGCAGAGTCCCTAAAAGGACTCTTCCACGGTTACAAGGGAAAGGTGTTAAACATTATAATTTCCTGTCTCACTTGTAAAAAGACAGAATACCGGAAGCTATGTCCCAAAAGAGCATTTTGTTTTAAAAACAGCTATTTGTTTATAAAAGAGCATTATTTCAAACTTGCACTTTAATTGTGATAAACTACCTGTCGGGAAAACAGGAAAGGGGAAATGTATGCTCATAGATGAGTCTGTCACCTGAATTGACTACATCAATTACTTCATCAGCTTAACACAATGTTAAACTGAACAAGATGATCCCATCTCAGTTCAATTAGAATCACTGCATGACTAAACAAGTCTATTTTATCCATACAAATAAATGCATGCCCCACTAGGCTAAATTTTGTAATCTAAAGGGGAAAGAGTGTTATAAAATGACACAGTATTGGAGCAAAGACCCAAACATGGCACTTTCACTATCAAAATAACACAGGTTTCCATACATTGAACATTTCATTTCAGTTGTCAAATGAAAAACATATTGGATCTGTCTAAAAGTGACATTTTTGTCAAAAAGCTAATTATTCATAATGTTCTCAAAAGCTGCACTTTTATTGGTGACAAAATACCTCATTGGAAAAGAAATATGCATGTTCTGAATTGAGTCCATCATCTTAATTGACAATGGAAATAACTTCCCAGCTTTGCTAAAATGTTCAGTTTAACCACATGTTCACCAATATAAATTGTAACCCTAACAGGTCCCTAAGTTTAATTAATATCGCTGCACGACTCAATAATTCCACATTCATGTGTGGCTTCTAGTTCTAGGTTCATATTATTGAATCCAGAAGTGCTTAGATCTATTCCGAAAACAACAGTAACCTGATATTTAGCGATCGGTTATAATTATGTAAGTAATATACATACACGTATAATTATGTCCTTCAACAATTAATTTAGACCATCATTTGTACGTGCATGTGAGAGAGAGGGGGATTAGAAAACTATCAAGCAAATTTTAGATCCCGAAAAGACGAAAACGTCATCTTTCTGCTAAGCACCCATTGTGCAACAGAAGGAATATAAGTTACTTCAAACAACTGCTGGAGCAGAACACGAATCAAAATTCCATCATGAAATCCTGCATGGAAGTCAAATGCCTCACATTACTCTATTCACGGAGCACAAAATGCCAGCTTCATTGTTAATAGAACAAACATGAAAATAACCAAATGTACACACCACCCTGAAACACATTCTATTAGCATTGTCAATAGTAAATGTCAAAGGGTTTTTGCCAATTCAAATACAATTAATGGCAATGGTACTGTTCACCATCCACCAGGGGTACTAATTGCCAGAGATGCATCGCATAGAATTAGTTTGAGTTATGTTTTATGAATGAACTGAACCAGGGCCATAATTAATACAAAAAAACATGAAGATGTAGATTACATTGTTACAAATTGTGTTGGGGACGAATTAGATTCAACATATTTATTACACCAACTGACACTGTCATAAAACTGATAAATCGTATTTCAGAATGTTTACCAGGCAACAAAGCAAAACTAATAAGAATTTATAATACAACAAACAGACATCAGCATTATGTTAATTTCTGTATATATGACTTACAACATTATCATTATTATCTAAAGTTATTGACAAGATGACATAATTAATAATGAAGTGTTACAATTTTTGAATATACCGTTAACCGGATGTAAACAAAACACGTGCTGACGACGACAGGCCTCGACATTAACACTGGCCCACTGGCCCGGCGCCTTTTTGAAGCTGTCAGGCCAGTTCAGGCCACCAGTTTTCATATTTTACTGGCCCGCCAGGCCACTGGTTTCAATCCAATTGACCACATCGGGTTACCGGTAACCCGACCATACCTAGAAAAATAGGACAACCCTAAAGCCTAATTTTGTATTTGATGTTTAAATCAATGTTTGTTTTTGCTATAACCAATTAAATACATTTTTACGTAGAAATCTTAGGGGCTGTTCACATAAATATAAAACAATTGCATATATTTCATTAGTAAAAGCTGGAATGGAATATGCTGCAATGAAAGAAATTAACAGCCTTCAAATAATCCAGACGTGCAACAAGATGGACAAAATCTAAATATACATATGAAATAAGTGTGACAGAATTGTTAAAAGACTTAAATTGGGCACAATTGACAGATCGGAGATGTATTATGTGTTAAACTCTGTTTTATAAAATAAATAATGATGAATTGTCAGTCCAATTTTCGGACTTTGGTGTGCAAAATGTTAATAGAGCTACATGGGCAGGATCATCGATGGGTCAAGATGGGAATATTTTATTTAATCATAAATTATGTAGACCTAGTTGTAATAAAACCATTTTGTCTAAATCTGTAATTTTAAGAACTATACCAGATTGGAATAAATTATCTAGAAATATTATTGCGGCCTGCTCCAGCACATCATTTCGGAGTAGGCTAGAGGCACTACCCTGAACGTATTGCCTCTCATCTATCATCCATGTGTTGTCCCTTCTGGCAATTTATGGATTATTTTTCAAGATTAAGCAGTTATGATTTAACTCCACTGGACAACGTGAAAGATCACTTGTCAGTTGTCCAATCACGGAATATTCCTGCGGTATCCCCGGTGTCTCCAATGGTGACACCTTGCGGAGTTTTGGCATTTTTTTGGCATTCCAGAAATGACTGTTTAATTAATTGTATAGCATGCTAGCAGCAAATAAGATATAATCTTTGGAACATAAACCACCAATTTACCATAATATTATGATATTATAATCATTTAAAGATGATGGTGAAAGAGTCTTCAGTTGATACACCTGGATGCTTCCCAGAGAAGTTGAGATGGTGTTCGACTAAACAGGTCTGCCAGGGAGTAAAGTGTAAAGCGCTTTGAGCAGTCTTGCGCTTTATAAGAACTTACCTTTTACTTTTTTACTGACTCTGTCAGGTAACAAGGCCAAGAGTTAGTGCAAGAAAAACATAACCACAACCAAGTACCAGTGGTCAAGTGGAAACCACACCTCTACTGAGTACCAGTGGTCAAGTGGAAACCACACCTCTACTGAGTACCAGTGGTCAAGTGGAAACCACAACTCAACACAATTAAACAACCATGATTACTGACTTTTATCAATCATGATTACTACATTTACATTTCAATACTTTCAAATACAAATATATTTGACCCCATGTCTGTTAGTGACTAAAAAGAAAACATTATATATTGAATTCAAAATTTACCCCCCAAAAACAAATTCTGTCGCCATTTCATGATAACTGACCATATATACGTTGACACACTTGGACACATAGGTTATGATAGGTATAAATATAAGCATTTCTTTCATTTTGTTTATTAATTAATTAATTTTAAATCCATCCATATCATTTGAATTGGCAGCGCCAGATCATCTCAAAAGTAATCTGTTTCACTAACTGGAAGATGTGTACAAGTCCAGCAATAAAATATACACCCTGCAAGGCGAAACAAGCCTGTGTGTCTTTAAAACATGTTTTTTTATATCTGCATGTTTTGTTTATATTGTGCGCGGCACTTACTTGGGCAGGCACAATGGTGTACCCCGCAGCGGAGGCCGAAGGCCGACGGGAGCGTCTCCTCGATGAGGGGCTGTGCTTCTCGGCGGTGGCGGCAATACGGACCCTGGCTATTGTGTAGCACGGGTATTTATAGGGTGTATGTGTGGGGGGTGTATTGTTAGGGTGTAATGCGGTTGTGCGTACTTATCTTGGGTGTGACCTAATTACAGTGCTGCTCCGCACTACATTCCTCCCCATCATAAAAGGAACGGGATGTATTGCAGGAAATATATCCGTCATTTTATGTAATTATCGAGTAATTACAATCAAAACATTTGATTATTACCCAAGACCGTGCATACACCCTACACAAAGACAATTCACTCAATGTGACAATTAAACAAATATAGCTTGATAATTATCTAAAATATATTTTTAAAGGGTATTTCCGTATTATTACTTTAACTAAACCCGAACACCAACATATTTTTTTTTTAATACAGTTGATTAAACCCACACCCAATATGCCAATAGTTACATAATATAACAAAACGACTTTATCGAAAATGACTTTTCACTTCCAATAAAGAAATAGGTATGTACACAAAATTTATCTACACAAATTTATCTACACGAGAAGATATGTATGTTCTAGAACCCGGACACCGACAAGCGTCCTAAGCTACTAGATTGTGTCTGTGCATGTATGTGTATGCGTATAGTGTGCATTGCCCATTTAGATGTTACGCCATGGTATACAGGAGGCGTGCATCGAGGCCGTAAAATGTACACGCATTCAGGCGGCTCGCTTCCACCACCATATCAGTAGTTAACCCCTTCAACGAGGCCACCCTCTCTGCTACGGTAATTATGTTCCATGGGTGGTTCGGGCCAGTTGTTCCTGGTGGTGGAAGATATGGCGCATCTGACTCCAGCATGATCTTATCGAGCTTTAGACTACACACCGCCTCCTCTTCCTCCTTCACTCCTCCACATCCTACTCTCAGCAGGGTGCCAGACAGACCGAATTTCGCTTCGGGGAATGCCCGCAACCATTCTGTGATATCCCCTTTTCTCCCGCAAAAGGAGTGGACATGCACTTTATGCGTCTTTGGGAGGACTTCCGTCATTATGTTCAGGCAATCCTCCAAGCACTGGTTTGCATTATCGTTGCTGCATGGCCGTAGATGGATCACGACGGGTTTGGCATGCCTGACAGCCAATTTAAGCTGTGGCACCAACATCTGCCGTTGGTTCTGGCGCTCCTTTGATCTCTGGTGTCGATGATAATCGAGGCCAATTTCTCCCACACCAACGCATTTGGGATGGCGGAGTAATATATTCATGGTGCTTAGGTGTCTGTCATGGTGGCTGTTGGTGGATGCGACGTGTGGATGAAGGCCGATTGTGGCGTATATGCCATCATGACTATCGATGTGTGGTTGTAGCATGTGCCAGTGCTCAGGGAACACGTAATTCCCCACAACGTAATGGAGATTCCAGGCAGGTTTTACCTTGTCAATCAGGGTTGACAGACCGTCAACCCGATACCTCTTGAAAAGAATATCTAGGTGACAGTGGCTATCTACCATTTGTCCGAGTGCCGGCAGGCACCTCAGATGAACGGGATCGCCACTGTAATCGCATTCTACGTCTGACGATTTTATTTGTTGTCGTATTTCGAATGGTAGGTGTTGTAGAATGCAGGCCATCACCTTCCAGTGCAACAGACACGCCACCGAGGCCGGTGGTGTGATGGTCAACGAATCGATGTTACTCAGATTTAGGCGATTACCAGCTTCCCACATTCTCATCACGATCCGTTGTTCGAACGAGAGGGTACAGTCACCTTGATCCCAAGGATACCATTCTCGTTGTGCGGCCACATGGTTTCTAACTAACTCCAGGAATGGCAGGTTAAGATACTTGGCAAGGGCGTGTAGCAATCCGTTTGCCTTCCATATCCAGCTATTGAGTTGTGGAATTGAATGATTGCAATGTTTGTGTTTCTTTCGAAGGAAACAGGCCGACGTCACTGATTGTTTACACGACCAACACTTCATTAGTGAAAACCACCATGGGAGGTGTTCGCGTTCGACATGTCGTTTTAGTCTCGTAAAAATTCGTTCTTCACATACAGGACAAAAACGATCATGCCCACCTTTTCCCATGCGTGAAGTCGATGAAGGTTTCGAGAGGGCGGGAGCCGACTGGCTCCTCACAACTCCCGGAATCTTTATGTCATCCCACAGGAAACTGGTGTCGCCTTCTGCTTCTATGCAAAGTACTGCTTCATCGCCCACGGACATCTCTAAATAAAACATTCATTATTTACTATGTGTGTTCAGTATAAGGTTACAACTCGTAATCATTATATCTGAGAGGTTTGGTAATAGCCCGACCTCGACTCGAGTGTATAGGTGGTAATGTGGGTAGATGTGGTGAGGTATCTTCCCCTGATTTTGGTGACCTAACATCGTCGTTCGTACTTTCTGCTTCCCTCTCCGCAGTCCTGATCAGAGTTAGATCTAACTCGTTATCATCGTACAGCAAAGTGTCGTCAGATTTAAGTATTTTCTGGCGTTCCCTCCTGGCCCAAAGAGGTATGAACCTGTCATTGCAGAGACGAAGTCGATCATGGTGGACTACCTTTGACTTGTCCCTTCTACGTCCCCGTATGTTGTATAATACAGGGGGGTAGAACTGACAAACGATGAATGGACCAGTATATACTGGTTTCAATTTCCGACTCTCGCCTACTTTGGCTACCCCTCCCAAAAGGTAAACAAGATCTCCTACTTGGTACCTACGTTCGAGTAACTTCTTATCGTGTGAATGTTTCTGATAATGCAGATTACCCTTGAGTTTGTCTCTAGCAAAATTGTGGACAGCATGGAGCGTGTCGCGTAGTTTCTTCACGTGTTCAGCCGGCTCTAACTGACTCTGATTTATCAAAGAGATTCCGGTAGTTAACTCGGAAGGCAATGTAACTTCCCGTCCTAACATCATCATATTGGGCGTAAATCCGGTAGTGCGATTTACTGTTGCTCTCAATGCCATTCCAATGATACATAATTCATTATCCCAGTGTTTCTGCTGAGTACCCAGGTAACAACGAATTTTATTGAGGATCTCTCGGTTCTTTCGTTCTACTTGTCCATTTGAGCTTGGCCGATAGGGTGTTGTTCTGCACTTTGCCATTTCTAGCAGATTGCAGAGGGACTGAAAGAGGGTTCCGTCGAAATTTCGTCCTTGGTCTGTAAATATCTGATCAGCGCAGCCCATACGGCTTATGAACTCAGTTACTGTAACATTTGCGACAATCTCTGCTGTCTGGTTTGGCAATGCCTTTAGTTCAATCCACTTCGTGAATTGGTCTACCATCACAAGAACATACTTATTTCCAGACTCGCTTAAGGGAAATGGTCCTAGTATGTCTAAATGTATGCGTTCCATCGGAATACCTGCATGATAATTCTGCATGGCTGCTTTCGGTTTAACACGAGGTTTCTTGTTCTTATTACAAGTTGCACATGTGCTCACATACAACCTACTATCCGTCCCCATCCCGTGCCAAAAGAAAGACCGACGCACCCGTGTATCTGTTTCTTTCTGGCCTGGGTGACATGCAGATTTAATATCATGTGATAATCTTAGTACTTCTTCCGTCATTGATTTTGGGACTACTAACTTTAGGCGCCGACGGGAGCCTCCATCAGTTACCCATTCGTAGTATAGAACTCCATCGCGTATTTTTAATCTGTCTTTGTGACTCCACAAATGTTTAGTGGCTATTCCATGATTGTACAACTCATTTGGCGAGGGTTCCTCGCAGTTCTCTAACCACATGAATACTGGCTTAATGTCAGCATCATCTAACTGTTCTTCGCGCAATTGTGTCTTTGATCTGATATCCGCCCAACTAGCTTCATCGAAATCTACAGTCGGAGATACATCGACACACCGTACTACTAATGGTGTTACGTCATCGATATGGGATTCAAACCTATCCCAACTAGCGTGTAGTTTAGTACAGTATCTACAACCACCACATGGTAAAGTGGCTAAATCTCTTCCAGTCTCGTAGTAGTGACACTGCTCTCCGCTTAAATTCATTCGTGACAACCCATCTGCATTGTTGTGTAATTTACCTGGACGATGCAGGATTTTCATGTCAAACTGACTAACTACTTCTAACCACCTAGCGAGTTGTCCTTCAGTGTATTTAAAGCTCATTAGCCAAGTCAAGCTGTTATGGTCAGTACGTACTACAAACGGTTTCCCGAGGAGATAGAACCTAAACTGGTTTAAAAAAGTAACCACGGCAAGCAATTCCTTTCGTGTGGTACAGTACTTTTTTTGAGCTGGTGTTAAAATGTGACTGCCATATGCTATGGTTCGTTCCACGCCATCTTGCAACTGTAACAATTCCGCTCCAACAGCCAAATTACTGGCGTCGGTATCCAAAATGAAAGTATCATATGAATTAGGATATGCTAAAACAGGAGCTGTTATCATAGATTTTTTTAGAGTTTCAAAAGCCTCCTGCTGATTGTCCGACCAATTGAATGTTTTGTTTGATCCTGTTAACTCGTACAAACTACTTGCTTTCTTTGCAAAATCTGGGACGAAATCCCTGTGATAATTGACGAACCCCAGGAATGATTCAACTTCCGTTTTGTTACTCGGGACTGGCCAATTTAACACAGTTTCGATTTTACTTTGTGTAATGCCAACACCTTCACAACCTACTTTTCGTCCCAAAAATTCTACCTCTCTTTGAAAAAGTACACATTTTCGTGGTTTCAATTTCATTTTATATGTACGAAACCGATCTAAAGTCTGTTGTAGATTGTCGATATGGTCTTGAAATTCCTTTCCCAAAACGATTACATCATCCAAATAGGCCAACACGTTCTTCCAAACCATACCCTTCAATATCCGATTCATTGCTCTCTGGTAAGTTGCTGGTGCATTACATAATCCTTGTGCCATTCTAACGTGTTCAAAGAGGCCATATCTGGTGATAAATGCTGTCTTGTGGCGATCTTCTGGTTCAACGTTTATTTGCCAATATCCGCTAGCCATATCTAGTGTGCTAAAGTATTGATTACCCTCCAAATTATCTAAGCATTCTTCAATTAAGGGTATTGGGAATGCATCCTTCTGGGTTACAGAGTTTAGTTTCCTAAAATCTACACAATAGCGTAATCCTCCACACCGCTTACGCACGATAACTGGTGCGGCAGCCCATTCAGACTCCGATGGCTGTATAATTCCCTGTTCCAGCATGGATTGTAACAGAGTCTCCTCTTCCTTTTGAAAACCCAGCGGGGTTCGCCTCATTCGCATCTTTACAGGAGCCGCATCACCAGTATGAATACGGTGTGTAGTGGCTGTGTAGTTACCCAAGTCTAAGTCGTGCTTTGCAAATACATCCTCATAGTCCAATAATAATGTCTTCAGAACTTCAGACTCTGATTCATCGAGTTGTACAATTGATCTTTGGTATAATTCTTGTACATGTGGAGCTGTTTTCCAACAGTCATCTTCCTCTAGCTCATGTTTAGCTGTTATACTTGACAAAGGTGTTCCGATACTAGGGCTTGATGTTAGCCGGCTCTGGCATAGAGCCTGACTTGGCATTAGCTCAGTGTCGAGCTTTGTTAGTTCTGTTTCATCACTGGGCATATCCAATAAACAATCAGTTATTTCTGTTGACAGCCGGCTCTGACATAGCGCCTGATTGTCTACAGAATTTTCTGAGTTTGGTGGAACGGAATGAGAAGCTGATAGCGTAATTGGTTGATCGGTTACCATATCTGTTTTACTTCCCTCTTCGCTATGTACATCAATATCCTGATTTGGGACCATATTTGACGATATCCCCTCAGACTGACCCGAAATTTCAGTGGCACACGCCAACAACTCCTTAGCGGGTATCGTGACTGGTTTATCTGTGAGATTCATGACACATATGTTTATGATGTTACCCCCGTTTACCACAGAATCTGGGATCCATACTTGTTTATGTCTGTGGACCGGTTCGATGGCAAAATCGCCAGTTGTTGCATTATCCATGTGACATTTAAGCATTCGTCCACTGTTTGGTGGTATAGTTGTTTTTCTACATAGTTTTACTCGACAGATAACAACTTCTTCATTGGACAGATTCCGCTTCATAGTTGCAGGTATTACCTCGTCGCCTATCATGACTATATTGGCATTAATGTCTAAAACTGCCCCCACCGATTTCAGGAAGTCTAACCCCACGATGAATGGGTCTGTTGTATCCATTACCAACATATCTACTGGATAGTGATTCTTCCCTACTTGAATGGTAAGTTGGGAGAGTAATTTCCCTTCTGTCTGGATGTGCCCTACACCCCGTACACCAATACTCGAATTTGACTGAACAGGAATGTTAAGATTCTTAAGGAGTTCCTCACTGATTATTGTTGCTTGAGCGGCCGTATCGACCACTGCTGATATTCTCTTACCCTTAATGGTAATCGGAATGGTCATAGTCCAACCCATGGTCTCTGGAAGTTTAGCCTCATATACTGTGACATTTGCCTGTGTATATGTCCTTATTTTTGTGTTATTTGTATATTCCGTTCCATTCTCCAAATGATTTACAGAAGTACTCACAGGAGTGATTAACTCAGAATCACTGTCAAAACAAATAAGCATTTCAGTATTATCTTTGTCATGATTCAGGCCTTGTTTCTCTGGGGATAGACTCTGGCCATCTAGTCTAACCCTTATTCTTTTAGTGGCATGCTGTCATTGCGGGCATTCCCCGAAGCACTTGACGGGGACCTACTCCTATTCTGAGTGCAACTGCGACTCATGTGACCTGTTTCACCGCAATTGTAACATCTGCCATTGAAGGACGGTGATTGTCCACGGCCGGGTGACTGCATGCGATCCGGTGATTGGTATCTATTGGGAGATCGACCATATCTCCTGAATTGCGGTTGACTGTTCATGGGTGGCGTCAGTCGCTCCCGATCTAGACTTTTCTCCACTTGGATCAGTCTCCTCAATATTTCATCTATCCTACTGTCCTCTTTGTCTTTGTTATTATTGCCAGAACCGACTGGTTCCTGACACTTATCCTCTATCGGTCGTTTTGTATGGCGACCATCATTCTCAGGTGATGCATATGTGGTGCGTACCAGCACTTCGTCCTCGAATGCTACCTGCCTCGCTGAAACTGACAGTGTTCTACCTAAGACAGCCTTCTGGTTGCTGATGCTACTCTTCATCTCCTTCAAGGCTTTCCGAACTGACCTTGGCTGTCTCTCGCTGACTGCTAAAGCTGCCCCCTTCTCCCTGGCACCTTTGAGGAACAGCTCAGTGGCCCATTTATCTATTGCTCTGTCTCCTGCTCCTTTGTATCCCAGAGAGACGGCATGTTGTACTCGATCCGCATAATCTTCCAGGGATTCGTTGGCTTCCTGCTTGATATCATGGAGATTCCGTCGCACTACGCTTGAGTCTTCTTTCATACCGAATCTGTTCTTCAAGCATTTCATGAGCCGATGGTAATCATGGCGATCTTTGCGAGAGCGTGTCCGTACATAATTTATGGCTTTGTCACGCATACATTCCTTGAGTCTCCGTAGTTTCTGATGACTACCCCAGTGATAGTGTTTAGCAGTACCATTGAACAGGTAAAGAAAGGCATCCCAGTTTGTAGAGTCTCCCGAGAACATAGGTAGTTTAGGTCCGGGAGGGCTATTTCGTTGACGATGCCGTGTGTCCTTCCCCCGTCGATCCCTTTCCATTGATTCGTCAGACGATCCTGAGTTTGAGTTCAGAGATTCAGAAGACGATGAAGACGACGATGATGACATTGAAGACGAGTCTTCGTCTGAATATCGGTGATGTGATTTGCCGTCTTTCTTCTTCTTTCTTCTTCGACCATGGGCTACGTCATGTGTGTGATGACTCTCATTTTTTTCATGTGTGTGATGTCCATCGGTTTGAGGTGTGGTGTCTATTCTTCCCATTGGCTCGCGTTTCACACCGACTGGAAGATTTGTGTTGCTAGTAGGTTGAAGTGAGGTATCCTTCCTGCGTACTTCTTGTCCTAACAACCTTTGGATGCGCATCAAGGAGAGGTTTGTCATCAAAAGGATGACCCATTGATTTGGAAGAGCTCTTATACATTTCCCATCCCATTTCATCACCTATTTCCTGTGACCTGCGTCTATTCATTGTGTGATCCCATTCTTCCATCTCCTTTCCCATTCTTTCTTCCAGTTCTCTTCTCTTTACTTTCCTCATGAATTCATACTCGTCAATACCAACCCTGACCCTGTTTGATCTCTCTCTTTCATATTCTTTGATTCTGCAATCCCTCTCATCAAGTTGCGCATGATATTGTGCTTCCATCCTTTCCAGTTTATCTTTTAACATCTCTACCTCGTTGTTACTAGAATCTATCGAACTAGCTCCTCCGGTCTGGGGTTTCTCTAAACTGATTCGTCCTGTTTCCAGCAAGTTATCCCAAAACGTTGTAGTAGCGCCCGTGGCTGTCGCTAAGTCAGCAATTTCTATTTTATCTTTCTTCCCGAGATTCAGTATTTTGGTAGCCTTTGTGGTGGATACCCCTGCTACTTCCATAACCTGTTCTTTAGTGCATGTATATAAGTTGATTGTGGACGTCATGTTGACGTATAAATGTAAGTGTAAATGCCAAACTGTGTATACAAAATAATGCCTACTGTTTAACAACGTTATTAATATATTAGGTAATTCAAATCAAACTGAACAGTGCAGCTCAGATTTTTTTAAGAAAATCAATATAATTGCACAATTACCAACACGTTTTAGTGAGAACAGTAAACAGTATCACGCGATAGATACATTACAATTACGTTGGCGATAATACCCAATTAGTAAGTTCAGGAAGTAAACCAAAAATATAGCTTGATTTATGATTAACAAGAATGTCATAAACACGATAAACTCTTAACTAAACTTAAGAAAGAATTCAATTATAAAGCTATCCGTGGGTCATGTAAACACCACGGCGTGATCAAAGGGTTAAACCCAGTTCGAGTCAGCTAGCAGTCGCGTAGCAACCGACGGCGACGCTGGTTGTATGCTGCCAGCGACCACGCCCGTATACTGGTTGTCCCGACGTCAAATTGTAATTGCAGACCTTTCAAATAAGCGTTTGAATACTGCTATATGATAATTAGCAGAACTTATCTCACGTATAATTACTTCATACTATGCGTAGACAGAACCGGCAGATTCTTATCATACGCACAGGCAAATTGGCGCGTAAATGTTTAAACAATTAACGCTTGAAAACCGACAGGTTTCTCCTGGTTAATTGCGCGTATAATTACTTCATTTTATGCGTAAGCAGAACCGGCAGATTCCTATCATACGCACTGGAAAATTGGCTCGTAAATGTTTAAACAATTAACGCTTGAAAACCGACAGGTTTCTCCTGGTTAATTGCGCGTAGAATATAAATGGTTTAACGTGGAACTATAACGCAGATTCGCTAGCAGAAATATACCCTGCTCGCAGCGCCAATATTGTGCGCGGCACTTACTTGGGCAGGCACAATGGTGTACCCCGCAGCGGAGGCCGAAGGCCGACGGGAGCGTCTCCTCGATGAGGGGCTGTGCTTCTCGGCGGTGGCGGCAATACGGACCCTGGCTATTGTGTAGCACGGGTATTTATAGGGTGTATGTGTGGGGGGTGTATTGTTAGGGTGTAATGCGGTTGTGCGTACTTATCTTGGGTGTGACCTAATTACAGTGCTGCTCCGCACTACATTTACACTATGAAGAAAAACCCTGTAATGTGTAAACACCTAAGAATAGATCAGGGGCAATTTCATTAGTTTTTTTCAAAACGTTTTGAATGGATTTGGACCTTTCTGTAAACCTTTCAAGTATCAGTTATAGTATAATAGTATATAATAATTATAATAAAAAGGTGGGGGATAATTTTTTTTTCTGGAAATGTCAAAACTAGAATAATAAAAATTATCAATGTACTTACCCTACAACCGGGCATCACTAGAAGAAACTTGACTTGTGGAGTGTCGGGTGCAACGGCCTTCAGTTTATATCACCTTCAGACAGACAACTGTTCAGTTTAGTCACTCGATTATATCCAATATTGAGCCTGTTTATATCCAATGTTGAGCCTGTCATTATCCAATGTTGCGCCTGTCATTATCCAATGTTGAGCCTGTTTATATCCAATATTGAGCCTAGTTATATCCAATGTTGAGCCTGTTTATATCCAATGTTGAGCCTGTCATTATCCAATGTTGAGCCTAGTTATATCCAATGTTGAGCCTGTTTGTGTCCAATGTTGAGCCTGTTTATATCCAATGTTGAGTCTGTTTATATCCAATGTTGAGCCTGTCATTATCCAATGTTGAGTCTAGTGATATCCAATGTTGAGCATGTTTATATCCAATGTTGAGCCTGTTTGTATCCAATGTTGAGTCTCTTATATCCAAAGTTGAGCCAGAAATATGAATATGTTTGTGACTTCTGTTCTTGGTAGACAATCTTCTCATAAATAAGATTAATATAACTTCTATTTGTTGATATTGTACTATTTACAGTCAGTCATAACCGAGTCATAATTATGAGTATGACTCAACCGGTGAGTGTAGACACTCATAACTGAGTCATATGAGTATGACTCAACCGGGATGAAGTCTGTCTGGAGTAGTCCTTCCATGGACCCCCACAAAGTCCCCCAATCAACAAACATTCCAACACTTCCGCTAGTGCTTTCTCTCACAAACACGTCGTCTTTGACAAAAGTTGTTCACGTGATTCTGTGAGTATGACACTGAACTCTGTCATATTTCACTGGCACAACAATCTTCTCTGTGATGTCAACTGCATTTCTGTCTTGATGACACAGTTGACACACACTGGCCTCTGGAAAATAAACACAATACAATAAATACAAGATGGAAATATAAGTTCTGTACACTATTCATTGCTAACCCAGTTCTGTTTTGGAAACCCAAGGGGCCTCGGAGACATGACATGGCCCTGTGAGACACCATTCAGAAGGACACTGGTCTCAGTGAGACTTGTCTGGCTGCCACAATGTCAGACAGGACACAGTGGAAACAATCATTATAAATGTCTCTATGTTAAGTGGATAACTTAAAAAGTATTCACTTGGTTTGTCCTGTTTGCTCTGTGGCCATGGTTTATTAGTATGCAATCTACCTGCTTGTTTATTAATATACATTTGTTGTAATAATGCCAATAAGTATATCTGTGGTGAAAACAGATTTTAGGCAGTATTTATTAATCCCGCTGATAGGCCTTGTCTATCTCATTGATTTGCGGGATTATTATAATGAGATCTTCCAACTTGAAATGTTGGTGACGAAGAATAATGAAGGAAAATTCAACTGTAATTATTACGGTAATCCATTGACAAAAAGTTGTAATTAATTTGACATTTAAACTGGCTTACATTTCAGTTAGTGCACTCAACCAATTGTGGTTGTTTTAACGTATTTGGATAGTCAACTGATGTTTATTGCATATGCCATATATATATATGTAGAATCTGCCCCATCGACACTACATGTCTCAAGGCACATGTCTTTTCTCTGAGGAGCTTCGATTACTTCCGGTTAGAAGTGGATCAACGTAAACAATACCACATCAGCCTACTAATTAATTTGTGAGCCGTGTCAAATGAAGAATAATGGTCAACTATTTCACAGTCATCGTGCAACGTGAAGAACAAGGACCAAAATGGGCACACGATGAGTGGAAACTTGGGATATTAGCTATAGAACAGTCTAATCAGACGGGGTGGCACGACGCGGCCGAATTTCAAAGATGACTAACAATTAAGTTGAAGATAGTGACAGTGAAATACAAACTGACACTCTTCAAAGACTATGCCGTGGATGAATTCTTCAGAATGCTATTTTACTATAATGTTGTGCTGTGAATGCCTGCGATCACCTTGGACGGTAACAGATAATTAATCCAAACCAGCACAAAACAATGTCTAACGAAACGTCTGCCAATTGCATACTCGGATTGCTAAGCCAAGGTAAGCACCTAGTCCTAGATCTAGGCTAGGGAAGGCAATATGTCAACAATAGTTACCCATTTTTGTTCCTGTTAATAAACTTTTTGAGATCTCATTTAAACTCCTATTTAAATAAAACTTATTTTGACACACCAATGGCTATATAATATATATACAGGTAGTCTCATGCACGTGTTAGCTAATGTAGAACTGTGTGCAAGTGTATTCAAACAACGATAAGATCAACATGCCTATGTAATAATACAATAAACCACCACTAACAGTATAATAATAACATTTTAATATACTGATTTTGTTTCATGTTGTTATAATTATAGTAGAAATTACATTTCAATTATTTGGCTTAAATTTAATTAATTATTAATTTAACTTATTAATTTAACATGTTTAATTGTCTTTTAGACACATTTTATTTTTAACATGATTAATTGTATACAAATAATGTTCTTATTGTTATCTTGTTATTGCCTATGAGCTTTTTTTAACCCAGAGATATTATGGTACATTTACTACATTGCAAATGAAGACTACTTGAGATCTTTTGATTTGAACCAAGAAATCTTGGAAATGGTGTATAGGAGTTTAATAGGGAGTGTTCTGACCTTCAATGGTGTTGTATGGTTTGGTAATCTGAACATGAAAGACAAAGGTAGGCTGTCACGCAGTGTCAAAGTTGCAGGAAAAATGATTGGGTCAGGACAGTACTCGCTGGATGACTTGAACAGTGGCGCGGTCAGAAGGAAAGTTAATACTATTGTTTGCGACCCCACCCATCCTCTTTTTGGCCAGTTCCAGCAGTTTCCGTCAGGCCGACGATATAAGATACCCCTTGCCCGGAAGAATCTCTTCAAAATATCCTTTATACCAACAGCAGTGTCCATCCTCAACTGTAAGTGAATGTATTCTGTAGCAGTATTGTGTTTGCATTTAGGTTTTTTTATGTCATTATATTGTGCCTTAGTGTCCTGCAGTGTATATGTTGTGGCTCCACAGTTTTGTTTGTTTTTAACTTGTAATGCCGGCGCCAGATGTCTACTCGTGGTAACGCCACTCTTCTTTTCTTTTTTTCATTATTATTATTATTTTGTGTGTGTGTGTGTGTGTGTGTGTGTGTGTGTGTGTGTGTGTGTGTGTGTGTGTGTGTGTGTGTGTGTGTGTGTGTGTGTGTGTGTGTGTGTGTGTGTGTGTGTGTGTGTGTGTGTGTAAATGAATCTTACAAATTTTAGGCATGACTATGACTTCAAAATAATCTATTGCAATATATGTGTTTAATTGAATAATTACAACCTGTGATAGTATGCTTACCATTTTATAATGTTACTATTTTACAATGTATTTACTCTGACCCCATGTATTAGCCTGATTGTTTACAGTTCTATTTGTATGATAGACAATCTCCTCCTGTGGTTTGCTTGTTTACCTGTTACTTATTTACTTATTTATTGTGGTTTACTTATCTATAAGCATATGATCTATCACTATATCCTTTTGTGCATGTGATATGAATATTATGTGATAACCTCGCTCTTAGCACTTATCTTAACCTTGTATACATACATATGTAGGATTTTATATGAACAAGCCTAAAGGACATTTTCTGTAACCCAACAGACAATAAAGTTATTGTATTGTATTGTACTTTGACAACCGTTTTCATCCTAAATATGTGTTCATGTGGGACATGCTTGTAACCCACTTGGAACATGTTCAAGGGAAAGTATGCAGAAGTCTCACAGAGTCAAAAAATGACACATAGTTATGCCGGGAAACATGTTTGTGAATTTAAAAGTATGCATATTTCCAACAGGAGCTAAGGCATGCACGAGTTGAAGCTGAAACACAAATATACAATTGCACATTTTTTATTTTTGTAAGTTCTAGTCATACATATTGACACTTGAAAGTTGAGATGTCATGTGACTGAAGTGAGCAACATCTTAGCTAATTCCACATCATACATCATAACATACTGAGTTGACCACAAAGAGAGGTTTGACTGTGCACGGCTTCAAATCCAGGCTAATCTACAGAAAAAGAAAGCAAGAAGAAAACAGGCACTAAGCCGAGACAGACTGATTACACTTCTAGACAAGCAGGGTAGAGAAATACAAGACCAAGATATGATCATGGAACAAATAGAGGAATTCTACACCGAACTATACGACAGTGAACAGAGTACCATAATTCACACCGACCTGAAAGAGGTACCAGAGATAACATCATGGCAGGTGGATATGAAGAATGGGAAGACATCAGGCAATGACCATGTAAACGTTGAAACATTAAAAGCAGGAGAAGATACCATCTCGAAGACATTGGCTAAGTTGTATACTAAATGCTTATGAGAAAGTCGAATACCCACCGCATGGAAGAAGGCAAAGATGGTAATAATCTTCAAGGGAAATAAGAAAGACTTAAAGAACTACAGACCGATATGTCTGATATCAAACATCTACAAATTACTCACAAAGATACTAACGAATAGGCTAGAGAAGACACTCAATGAAAACCAACTATGAGAGCAAGCAGGATTCAGAAGCAGGTACCGGGTACTAAATGACAGACCACATACACATCGTAAACCAACTGAAAGTGAAGTGCCGAGAATGTAATATCCTGCTCTGCATTGTTTTCGTCGACTACGAGAAGGCTTTCGACTTGGTGCAAACTCAAGCAATACTGACCTCCCTTCAAGAACGGGGGATATAAAACATGTACATCGAACTCCTGAAAGACACCTATACCAACAGCTCGGTGACAGTCCACCTACACAAAAAGAGCAACAAGATCAACATCGAGAGAGGAATACGACAGGGTGACAGCATATCGCCCAAGGTGTTCACGGCAACACTCTAAAACATATTCCGAAGACTGACCTGGGAAACCAGAGGCTTGAGGATAGACGGAGAATATCTCAGTCATCTTCGCCTCGCCGACGACATACACATATGCTCTACTACACCACAAGAACTACAAAACATGCTTCAGGAGCTAGATGATGAAAGTGAAAAACAAAGGTCTGAAGATAAACATTTCAAAGATAAAAATGATGTTAGAAAATGACACACCAATATATATATATATATATCAGCATGAGAACGTTGAAAGCTGTGTCTATCTGGGACAGTGATACAGTAACAGAGACAAAAACAAAGACAAGGAGATTCAAAGAAGAATCACTGTCGGCTGGAAAGCAGACCTGGGGCCAAAGTACTTGGTACTTGTGTACTCGAGTACATTTTCAAAGTACTCGTACTCATAAAACTTGTGGGTCATGGACTATTACACGTACTCATACTGATTGTACTCAGATTTTACAAGTACATTATGAATACATCTGAGTACTTTCTCAATATGTACTGGGGAAAATAAATATATTTGGTTATAAAATGCAACTTTCCTGAAATATTTAAATGTTCAACTATTTTTTTAATACTTTGTTATTTCTAATAGAATACCACCTTACCATCCCTAAACATAGTAATTCCTCATTGTCTGATAACCATCACTATGATACCCAAACAATGCAACAGGCAACATCTTTTCCCAGTCAGAAACACCCTGTTAAGCAAACAATAATTGTAGGCTATCAGTTCAGGCCCTAAACCTGTTTGTTTAATTAAGCCACCAGGATGTCCATAAAGAGCCAATTAGCAGTTAACCCACCAGTTAGACAGGAAATGCCTTTGATGTAGTCTGGAGACCATGCCACTTGACAGTGGCTGACAGAGCTAACTGCTAAGAACAAGAACTGCTAGTCTTCCTCTATAGAAGTAAGGCAGCTCAAGTCAGACTGCTTCCTATACTTGTATAATCCCATGCCAGCAGCCTGGCTAAAACGTCCGAAGGAGATGCTGAGCCTGTTATGTGGACATGTGCTAACCCTCTCAACAACTAGTAATCTATGATCAGGAAATATAAACTGCAAACTTATCATATCAGCACTACAGATTGCTGATTGTAGAGGTGAACGAATGCCTCAGTCAGCCATGTACAGATCGTCACAGTGACCCACTGCAGTTCTGAGTTTTCCAACTCTGGCTCAGTTGGTCCCTCACCATCTCAGCATTCCAGCCTCATCAGCCCCAGTTGAAAGGGTATTCTGCACAGCCGAGAAAGTATTCTGCAGCCTGAAAGACTCAACCTGTGAACAACTCATGTTCATTCGGTGCAATGGCAAATAGATGATAAGATCATTCGATGCCACTGAAATGAATGCCAATGAAGTGAATTTCATTGTTGATGAAACAGAGGTTTTATTAGTTTTCCTCATAAAAAAATGTATCAACTGCCATTGCATATTCACTTGTGCTGAGTTATATAAATTAGATTAATTAATAATTTAAAAATACATTATTATTTAAAATTTATATTTTTAAAAATGTACTCGTACTTTTACTTGTACTCATGGGAATGTACTGCTTTTAGCAATGTACTTATCCATCATCAAAGTACTCGTACTCGTGAAAATGTACTCGGCCCCAGGTCTGGTGGGGACAAGGCCTAGGGTTAGGGCAATAAAATATCACCACAACCAAGTACCAGTGGTCAAGTCGAAACCATACTTCAACTGAGTATCAGTGGTCAAGTGGAAACCACACCTCAACAAGATGAAACAATCATGATTACTGACGTCTGTCAATTATGATTACTACATATACAAGTAGTGACTTGTTATGTTATATCTTCCCCTCTATATTCAAGAGCAAAGTTTAAAACATACCTCAGAATGCACCATTTTAAAGCTCGCTAGCCCACCCCTACCACCTCACCCATCATTTTATCCAGTCCCAGATGAAACACTGAATTTGATATTCAAAACTAGAAACAATCAATTAATTATATTGGAAAACCTTTCGCATTACTAACGCAAACCACGTTACTAACAAGGCGAAATCCTGGCGGAGAATCTGGACACAGCGTAATCTGGGCCCACCACACCGGATCCCCTTGTGGCTTGTCAACTAGAACTTTAACCTCGCAAACATGTTGTGCGACTTTGTTTCACAAATACTAACTTAATTAGTTACATTTCACGTGGAGTTTCTAAACAGGTTGACGTATATTGTATTACTTACTTGACAGGCATACATATTTCCAATGTCAATAAACACTATTCCAGATATCCAGTGTTATTTGGGACCAATTCGTCGCAAGAATAATGACAGCGAATTTACTCAACAAACGGTGGCGCCACCTCACGGTGTCTGTATTATTGCGTCAACGGCAAAGCCACTAGAGTACTGACCACACGCGGACAGTTTGTAAAGATCTATATATATATCTAGAAATCGAGTGTGAACATGTTTTTTTGACGGATTAATGACAAAAGGCGTGTCCCAAAAAAAGGGCCATGAGTGATCAGTTCCCATCGTCATCAGCTGAGAGCTATACCCAACAGCGTGTTCGCGTGTGGTTGTGATTTGAGTAGACTATGCAGTAGTTATTTTAGTTATTGCATCAACTATGCCAGCAAACCACGAAAGCCTTCAAGCGTATTACAAAGGCAGTCTACAACGATCTGAAACAACTAGGCATTTCTTGCACAATACCGACCCACAGAGGGACCACTGACGGTCGAACACAATGCCAAGTGACTAAGACAATTCCTGTGAAAGTGACTGCAGCCAGAACCGATGTGGTGCCACCTGGATACGCTGTGAAACACATACCGCGAGCCAACGCCAGAGACGCAGGCGTCGCCATTATCTTCCGTGAATCCATCTCTGTAACTTTAATGAAGCACAACAACTACATTTCCATGTAGTAGATCAACTGCTTAGTCAAAGTTGGCCTCAAACTGTTGCGATTTGTAACAGTGTATAGACCTCCACCAAAACCGAAATCACCAAATGTTCCGGTATTTCTGAGGGAGTTTGCCGATATCCTCGATGACCTCACATTTACATCCGGTCAGCTGCTACTCGTTGGGGACCTGAACTTTCACTTTGACAATCCCACCAGTGCACATACCAAACCAATTATAGACCTTCTCTCCGCAACAAACCACCAACAGCACGTTGCCCATGCAACTCACGAAAAAGGCCACATCCTCGATGTTATCATGACGAGATATGGTGAGCTGCCTATTGAAGATGTCACCTGCGATGATTCTGTCAATTCTGACCACTCCGCCGTTATATTTGCGGTACCTATCACAACTACAGTCCTACAAAAGAGAACAATGACTGTGCGTAAGTTGAAAATTATCAACCATCAGAAAATCAGCCGTGACATTACTTGCTCTGATCTGAATGTTCAGCAAGCCAGCGAATCGGCAGCAGCGGCATTTTCTCGTTACAACAATACTTTGTTGTCAATATTCGACCAACATGCTCCTGCTAGAGAGTGCACCATCACCGTGAAGAACAACGTGCCATGGTACAACGCGGACATCAAAGTTGTAAAAGCTAAACGTAAGCGGCTTAAACATCAATACAGGAGGACACAATTAACATTGCACCGAGACATGTATGTACAGCAAAGAAAGAAATTCAACAACATGTGCGCTGTAGCAAAAAAGATCCATTACGAGGAAACATTTTCGGACGTCCGGAACCAAGCGCAATTCTACAACATCGCAAACAAGCTGCTGCATCGGGGTAACACAGCAGCACTGCTAACCTACGAATGCGCCGAATCGCTCGCCAACAACTTTGTACACTACTTTGACGATACAATCCAGTGTATTCGCACCACACTACAAGCACCAGATGTACACGATGTGAGTACCGACTTTGTGAGCATAGATCACTCTGTCACAGACTGTCATCTCTCTACTTTCGTGTCTGTCACACAAGAAGAAACCGCGCAACTACTGAGCAAGTCATCATCGAAGACTTGCAAACTTGACCCGATGCCTTCAAACTTGGTCAAATAATGCTCTGATGTCATGACAACGCTTATTATGAACATCATCAACAAGTGTTTGCTGGAAGGAATGCCTGATGAAATGAAAGTTGCTGTCACCACACCCATATTGAAAAAAGTAAGTCTTGATAGTGAAATTTTGAAAAGCTATCGGCCTATTTCTAACATGTGCTTTTTATTAAAGTTAGTCGAGAGGATTGTGATTCGGTGCATGGACGAACGCTAAGGTGTGGTGCTGCTGCTAATTGATTTGAGCGCAACATTTGATACAATTGACCATGCTTTTCTTTTAAACACACTGAGCAACACCATCGGCGTCGACGATCACTGTTTGTCATGGTTCGCTGCCTACTTACAACACAGACAATACACGGTGTTGATTGCCGGTGAGCGGTCTAAACTTCACAGACTCACTTGCGGTGTCCCGCAGGGGTCAGTTCTTTTACCATTACTGTTCACTATATATATGACTCCTCTCGCGTTGCTACTCAGCCACCATGGCATGGTTTACCATCTATATGCCGACGACATCCAACTTTTTCCAAGAATGTAGCCTGAGCGATAATATTTTCACCCGACATTGCCATCACGAAAATAAAACTCTGTTTTGCCAGTATCCGTCAATGGATGAAAACCAACATGCTAAAACTGAATGATGACAAAACGGAGATCATCATCATCCAACCGAAATCAGCAACTGAAAATGTTCTTCCTGACGGTGTAACTATCAGAAACGTGCGTGTGTTATCCAACACACACACACGCCAGAAACTTGGGGGTGACCTTTGATTCTAATATGTCATTTGAGCGACACGTAACTAACATTTGCAGAAATGCGTATTACCACCTCCATACCATTGGACGCATTCGTCGATACTTAGACAAAAAACACACAAAACAACTTGTGCATGCGCTAGTCATTTCGCGAATTGACTGCTGCAAGAGTCTTCTTAATGGATTGCCAGCGACAGTAATTGAGAAACTACAACGTGTCCAAAATGCA
Source organism: Escarpia spicata (assembly GCA_963995525.1). Taxonomy (NCBI): domain Eukaryota; kingdom Metazoa; phylum Annelida; class Polychaeta; order Sabellida; family Siboglinidae; genus Escarpia; species Escarpia spicata. The sequence continues at coordinate 12,341,808 of OZ023216.1, forward strand.
TGTGCTCGTATCATAACGATGCGGTCGAAACGAGACCATGTCACGTCCATGCTCTTGGAGCTGCACTGGCTTCCTGGGAAGAGTCGCATTATTTTCAAGACCCTACTTCTCACTTTCAAATGCCTTCATGGGCTCGCACCTCCGATCAACTACTCCTTAAACAACCCACTACCCGAACTAAACTCGGCGAACGAGCATTCTCTTGTGCAGCTCCAAGAGCATGGAATCAACTACCACTCACAGTGCGCCAATGCACTAGTGTCAATCAGTTTAAAGTGGCACATCTTTTCCCAAATTATTTTAACCTTCGATGATCACAATTATTTATACCTTCATTTTAATAAATTTAGTATTATAATTAATATATTTTATTATTTTAATGGCTTGCATACTTGTGTTTATTGATATATTTAAAGACAGTATAGTTGATTTTACTTAGTAGTAATGATTGCATAGTATTATTAAACTGTTATTTATTTGCGTTAACCATTGTAAAGCGCCCCAGAACAATTATTTGGATGGGGCGCTATATAAGAAATTTATTATTATTATTATATCGGGCCATCATGTTACGTTGGGTATACTAGGTGAAATATATAGGCATAACACCTACCACATAACGAATGCCGACCGGCAAGGCGCCGAGACTGTAACCGGAACTATTTATTGAATAAGTACGTCAGCAAAGTAACAATTAGTGCATCACACAACATATTCCATTCATGTCACATCGAACGAACGAATATGCCTAACGATGAAAAGTTACAGTACGCCCTCCAACACAGAGGAATTCATTTACAGTTTTAGTGGTACAATTCTTATCAAAAGCGCCGTGTCAGTTGAACGCCAGATGTGACGCAGTGGTAGACATTCGGGGTGGTTGTTGTAGTATAGTAGACACCCGAGGGCGGGTGATGTACTACGGTAGACCTCGGGGGCTGGTGTTGTACTGTGGTAGAGATCCGGGAACGGGTGATACACTATAGTATGCATCCAGGGGCGGGTAATATATTACGGTAGACATCGGGGGGCTGGTAATGTACTGTGGTAGAGATCCGGGAACGGGTGATACACTATGGTATGCATCCAGGGGCGGGTGATGTACTACGGTAGACATCGGGGGGCTGGTGATGTACTGTGGTAGAGATCCGGAGCGGGTGATACACTATAGTATGCATCCAGGGTCGGGTGCTGTACTACGGTAGACATCGGGGGGCTGGTGATGTACTGTGGTAGAGATCCGGGAGGAGGTGATACACTAGAGTATACATCCAATGGGGGTGATGAACTACGGTAGACATCCGGGGGCTGGTGATGCACTGTGTTAGAGATCCGGGAGGAGGTGATACACTAGAGTATACATCCAATGGGGGTGATGAACTATGGTAGACATCCAAGGGCGGGTGTTGTATTATGGTAAAAGTGGGGAGGTGATGTACTATGGTAGATATCCGGGGGCGGGTGATGTACTATGGTAGAGATCCGGAGGGAGGTGATGTACCATGGTATACATCCAGGGGTGGGTGTAAACTATGGTAGACATCCAAGGGCGGGTGTTGTGTAATGGTAGACATCCGGGGGCAGGTGGTGAACTATGATAGACCTCCGAGGGTGGGTGATGTATTGTTATAGATATCAGGGGACAGGTGATGTACTGTGGAAAACATCCGGGGTGGGTGATGTACTATGTAATATGGCTGGTGTTGTGATCTCACGAAAACAAAATGGTGAGTTGAACAAGTGTGTTGTTTCTTTGTTGTTTTTAGCTTCCAACAAGACCAAAGCTAGTCCGCATGTCAGGGTCAGATACAATTCATTCACCCCTTCCTGCAGTATCCCTTCCTCTACACCGCTCCTCCCATCCCTGTCACTTGTCAGGGTCAGATACAACTCATTCACCCTTTCCTCCATTCTCCCTTCCTCTACACCCCTCATCCCGACCCTGTCACATGTCAGAGTCAGATACAACTCATTCACCCCTTCCTCCGCGAGGATGAACGGTTTCGCAACCCAGTGGAGTCAGTTTGGTGAATGCAGGTGAAAGTAATTGAAACGTCACGATTAGAAAGCTTTGAAACAATACTGACTGTAAAAAAACGTGAAACCAATTTGTCGTTTGGCCCGTTGCGACGTCCTGGCCACTCGTATCCTCAGCCGACTCGACGCACAGTCCATTACGTCCTTCTCCACAACCTCTGTCTCCTTCATGTCTGTCCTCACCACGACGTCCTGTCCAGTAAGTACTCCTCCACAACCTCTGTTACCTCCACGTCTCTCCTCACCACGACGCCCGGTCCAATGCGTCCTCCTACACAACCTCTGTCACCTCCATGTCTCTCTTCACCACGACGTCCTGTCCATTGTGTCCTCATCCACAACCTCTGTCTCCTCCATGTATCTCCTCAATACTACGTCCTGTCCAGTGAGTACACCTCCACAACCGCTGTCACCTCCATGTCTCTCCTCACGCCCTATCTATTGCGTCCTCCTCCACAACATCTGTCACCTCCAATTCTCTCCTCACCATGACGCCCTGTCTATTGCGTCCTCCTTCACAACATCTGTCACCTCCATGTCTCTCCTCACTACGACGCCCTGTCTATTGCTTCTTCCTCCACAACATAAGTCACCTCTATGTCTCTCCTCACCATAACCCCCTGTCTATTGCGTCATCCTTCACAACGTCTGTCACCTCCATGTCTCTCATGACCACGACGCCCTGTCTATTGCGTCCTCCTCCACAATCTCTGTGACCTCCATGTCTCTCCTCACCATGACGCCCAATACAATACGAAGAGAAGAATAGGATTGGGAGGAGGGGTGTAGAGGTAGGGAGAATGGAGCAAGGGATGAATTAGTTGTATCTGACCCTGGCATTTGAGAGGGATGGGCGGAGGGACAAGAGGGAAGCAGACTGGAGGAAGGGGCGAATGTGTTGTATCTGACCTTGGCATGTAACAGGGTTGGGAGAATGGGGTGTAGAGGAAGGGAGAATGGAGGAAGGGGTGAATGAGCTGTATCTGACCCTGACATGTGATAGGATTGGGAGAATGGGGTGTAGAGGAAGGGAGAATGGAGGAAGGGGTGAATGAGTTGTATCTGACCCTGACATGTGACAGGATTGAGAGAATGGGGTGTAGAGGAAGGGAGACTGGAGGAAGGGGTGAATGAGTTGTATCTAAACCTGACATATGACAGGGTAGGGAGAATGGGGTGTAGAGGAAGGGAGAATGGAGGAAGAGGTGAGTGAGTTGTATCTGACCCTGACATGTGACAGGGTTGGGAGGAGGGAAGTAGAGGGAGGGAGACCCTGACATGGGGACTAGCGTTGGTCTTGTTGGAAAGTTTCGCCCTCGGGGTGAATCTGAAGGAAGGCCGTCAGGAGGTGCGCATGCAGGGTGTCAGTGTATCGTTGTGCACTGAGGTTCCAATCAATAACCACAATAAGAGTTCAATGATGTATGGACGTGTTCTATACATTACATTGACGCCAATCCATTGGTCAATAGATGGCTGTGAATAAAGGACCATGAAATACACTATCGAGAACTCTCGGGATGACTAAAAACAACACAGAAATAACACACTTGTTCAACAGAACATTTTGTGTTCGTGAGATCACACCAACAGCCATATTACATAGTACATCACCCACCCCGGATAGTTTCCATGGCGATAATACCCATAGGCGCGGGAACAGCTATCTAGGTCAACTGCTCGACCGATGATCATAAATGGAAGAAGAATCACATGTTGTAATGTGACATGTTATTAGAATTATGGATATATGGTGATCTATGGAGATGGTGGAACCCCTGTTGGTAAGATGCAGTTCCGCATTAAGCGTCTGAACATTTGATTTGATTAATGCTTTGGAAGTGCTCGCTCCAGCGTATTGCCCGTCTGGGAGCATCACTCTAGTTTTTATTACTATGATCCTATCACCAATACAGGTTAGTTCGTTGTGCTGTGTCGGACAAACATCGGTCAGTACAGGGGTGTTGTGGCGCAATGACCAGAGCATCGGATTCTCAATCGAGAGAACCCTTGTTCGAATCCTGTGTTGCCGTTTCGAAAATTGGGCAAGCTAGTTCACTCGACGTTGCACCAGTTCACTCAGCTGTACAACAGATTACCTGGGTATAGACAGTAATGGATATTTGTCTATGGATACTCTTCGCGCATTAACTGTAGAGTAGCTGAATGAATGAATTTATTTGTGTTATGTTACGTTTACGGTCAATGCTAATGACAGAAGGATGTTGATATGGTAATTCAGATTATAATCACGTTATTTGGGAGAGAATACGTAAATTTTTCTCAATTAAGCTTATTACCTAGATTCATGTATTTATATATGTAGACCTTATATCAAGGGGTCATTATAATAATTATACACAATGTTCCCTGTTAGATGTACTGATGTTGCAACACTTTAAGAACATAGCGGTCGTACATATACTACGAATTGTGGACTGTAAATTGCTTCGATCTACAATTTAACAACTTACAAGCGTCAGAAGGTTTGTCGTTTGCGTCATTTTTATCGTTAGCTTTACGCGATTATCTATAAGGTAAATTTCTTTTGACCTAGAGTAAAACCACAAAATGGAATTGATACTACCTAACCATGCAGCGTCACTCTACGTTTAGACCAATGTTTCTCGAACACCTTACGTATGACTATACTTTGTTCAAGAGGAACTTTAATAAACGTTTAAAACTGCAGCCAATGTATATGGAGCATTCTCCTTTGTATGGTGTATGTTTGACAACGTTTGCGGCAGTAGTTCATCGTGCAGAAATGACGCACACAACCACCTTCGCCCGCGCACGCACGCACGCACGCACGCACACACGCACGTAAGTACGTATATATGCATGTGTTCAGCAGGCGAGTCAAGGCGGTCTCGCGGTAGCAGTGGCCGGCAGTGAGGATACAATCCGAACGCGACGAGGTAGCAGCGGTCGGACGGCGGCGCGATGGAAGTGACGTGGTTGCCGACGGTAATGGGAAGCCCCTCGAGGGAGAGACAGAAGTAGCGTAGGTACAACTTTAGTTCGATGTCCTTACGGTTCTGCTTCGTGAGGTATTGCTGTCGCACACCCGCCGATATGTGCTGGTTGTGCGTGCGCCAGAAGACAGTCGCCTTCAGCTTCGTCACGATTACCTAGAGTGGAAACTGCAGGAAGAAACAAGAAAGCCCAGGAAACATACTATGTCCTATTCAAAATAGATACTTCCGCAAGGAATAAGTAATAAATATAGCAAACGATGTCACGGTGTGTTTCACTTATGGAAGGAGTTTGAAAGCTGACATGAAACGGTGGTAGTTAGGCAATGACAGAATGCTAGAGCTGTCTCATAACTTGATATATTCACACGATGCACACATTAATATCATTGTTGGTGTGTAACTCAAAAGAGCCCGATAATTTCTGGACCTCACCTGGAAATAGAGGGCAATGATTTGATGAGCATGCCCAGCTCGCATTGGATTCGCGCCGTAGCGGAGAAGCAGCAACACGGCGGGGGCGTTGATGGAGTTACAGGCGAGGAGTAGTGGGGTACTACCCCTGCTCAAGTTAACATTGCCATTTGACACGTCTGAGGGCACGCCGCATCTCAACATCCACAACGATTACGGTGTATCTATCATAATCCTAAACATAACTGATTTCAACCATAACTAATTCTGATAATAACCCTAATCTTTTTAATGAATAATAAAAAATCCCAACTTCAACCACAACAGTAGTAATAGAGGTAAAGTATGATGTATGTTAGATTACCAATGGAGGAAGCCCGTGTTAAGAGATAGGGGTTTCCTCCCTACTGCGCATTTTCCTCCGGTTATGATTTATGCAAGTGAGGTCTTTTGCGCAGGCTGGAGGAAGTGCAATTGACCAATCACGAGCGAGCTGGACCTTGTGGTTGTGGTTAGTTATGCAAATGAGCTTGGAAAAGTAGTTCCGACCCCGGGTTAAAGCATAGGCCATTTTGATCGCAAAGGTATGCGACCACTATTTTTTTTCATCATGTTAAAGCATAGGCCATTTTTATCCCATGTTAAAGCATAGGAAATTTTATCGCGAAGGTATCCGACCACATTTTGGATTTTTATTCCGTGTTAAAGCATAGGGAATTTTATCGCAAAGGTATCCGTCCACTTTTCGAATTGTCTTCATGTTAAAGCATAGGCCATTTTTATCCTATGTTAAAGCACAGGGATTTTATCGTAAAGGTATACGAACACTTTTTGAATAAAATAACATATACCGAACAGCATTTGAATATTCTACTCACGAGATTGCTTGATCTGGAGGCCGAGGCTCTGCCTAGGGACCGACCCATTATTTGTTTGACGATGACTTGTCCAATATGTGGTGTTATAGTAAGGCGTTATGTATAACAAAAGGATTATAAATTCAGCGGAGACCGTTTTGTCTGAAGTAATGTATACGAAATGTACATTACATATAGGACTTTGTTACATCAGAGCCTATAGCCTCGTTTTTTTCTAATAGAGTGTCCAATTTTTGAATTAGACCTTTGGTGTCTCTTATAAAACCCGTACTCGAGGCGTGTCTGGACATGTTTGTTTGCCGCAAACACGCGCACCCTGTATGACGTCATGGTACGCGCTGTAATTTTGCACACGAGGTGAGTTGGAAAAACAGGTAGTGCTTTGGTTAGACCTTGTATTGAACTTGGACGTTTTGTAATGTAATCCCTTCATGTGACGTCATGATGCAGTGACATCATTAAACTATAAACTGCTACGCACCGTAATTTTGAACTATATCGAATACCGGCTATAAACAATCCGGTATAAACAAAGGCTCTGTGTTGAAAAAACATCCGTGTATTTGTCCCGTGTTAAGGCATAGGGGATTATACGAACTTATCTGCTAAAACATTCAAACTATCAGCTATCTGTGTAATATTTTGTTCAAACTGTTTGTCATGTAACAGTATTTGTCATACGAGATTTGTACTTACCAACGGTCACAGTTGATAGCCTGCATACAAACTGGTACCAAACTGGTGTCAAACTGTTTTGAAGAGGTATTACTTGTTCAAATCTCATCTGTATTTCATCTGTGCTTAGAGACCAACAATACTGTTTCAGCATTTTATCATGCTGGTGTTCTTAATCTATACGTGTGTACGTATGTACGTATGTGTATAATTGCGTTCAACGTCATTATTAAATAAATAAACACGCTATGGGCGATGCACAATGTCGACTCGATCGCCTTGACGCCAAAGATCATATATCAATACAAGACGGCGCAGTGCTCGCTATCTACATGGTTCGAGGAAAGTGAAGCGTCATGTTAGAACAGTACAGG